>CM042396.1:19740561-20340561 GCA_023634145.1 Thymallus thymallus | reverse complement strand
TTTCATATTTCCTGTATTGCAGGTGCAGGAAGTTCTCCTGCAACGGGGTGACCAAATTAAGATCTTACATATGTATGGGGTTAACCCAATAGAGGTATTTTAAACTGAGGTATTCTTTATTTTAGCTACTGTAGCTTAACACATCACACTGATATATTCCCTTTCATCTTAGTTTCTCCACTCACTGTGCAAGCTGGGAGCTTAGACAAGCAGGTTTTGAGTCAAACCAATATTCAAAGGCATGACGATCGTGACCACTTGGCGGCAATGTCATTAAATAAATCTGTCTAGAGCTAATTCTTTCAAATATATCATGCTGTCAAAAGAGGGTAATATGATTTGGAAATATAGATACTCTACAATGTATTGTAAACCTCAAGTCAAAATGTCTTTAATGTTGGGGAGTGGGTAATGGGAAATAGGAGCAGTATGTGATGTAAAGCCTCTCTCTTGAATCAAGTCTTTGGTTAAGTCATCCATATGGCACATTTATCAAGCTCACTTAAAAAAGGAATATCAATTGGGTCCATCTCATATTGCTCAAGTAAACGGCGAACCTGGTATCAAAAAACAGATAAAGCCTCTCCCCTATTTGAGCTATATAGTTTGTGCGTATGTATTGATATGTAGGCTACGTGTGCCTTCTGTAATTTTTTATTTATTTAAGTAGTTCTGTCCTTGAGCTGTTGTCTATTAATGTTCTGTATTATGTCATGTTTCATGTTTTGTGTGGACCCCAGGAAGAGTAGCTGCCGCTTTTGGAACAGCTAATGGGGTTCTTAATAAAATACCATAGTTTGGCTGTTGGCCCTACAGTTGTGGGACCTAAAAAACAAAACCCTGTACTAGAAGATGTTATGGCCCCGTGTTGCACACACAGTGCAGCAATTGTTCTGCCAATAAAATGCAGTGAGCTGACTTTTAGTCCCCATCAACTGTATAACTTCACAGGCACCTAGGCATTTCCCATAATACACCTCTTAGGCTTATTTGATCAATGACAGAGACACACAGTCGCTGGGGACTGAACCTGCAACCTCACGGTCAAAAGCCTAGCCTCCAAACCCAAACCTCCCACTTGTTCACTTCATCAGACCATTGTGGTGGAAGAGTATAGTAATAAAGTTTTGAAAAAAGCTCTCTCTCTTTCGACACTCTCAAATTCCTCTAAGTAAGTAAGAGTTTAACAGATTTTAATTGAGCCGATAGAAATAGGTTCACTTTATTAGGTTTTATTTAGTATTTCTATGATTGAGTCTCTATCTTGCTCAACGTCATTAGAAATGAATCATTGCGTAATCTCTTAATTTAATTTCTCTGTGTCCAACATGCTGCCTCCTTCATGTCCTACTGCTCTGACCTCAGATCAGATATGCAAGGTATCATAGAGTGGTTGTCCCTGACCTGAGTCTATAAGGCTCATAGTTGACTGAGGTAGTAGAGCTCACTGTACCAAACTACTGCTTATATACTACAAGATCTCTAACAGGGTGAATCACGGATGGAATGCATTTATATAACGCTCAAGGCCGAGGTCTCAAAGTTCTTTACATTGTATGGGGGTTAATCATCATATAATTAATCTACGTTCCTATTTCCAAAGGTATTTGGCACAGGTGGCTATGGTTCTTTCAAAGCCTTCATTATTTCAACAGACATACATATGACAGACCCCAAAGGACACAAACACGTTCTCTAAAAAGGATGTAATTTGTTGCTACAGTACATGATGTCCGTCTATATGGAATCATGATGATACCGCCAATTTATGGCTTCTCAGTGTCAAACTATATAGAGCAGCTACCCAACTTCAAATCTACAGGACAGATATCCATCACTTGTAAAATTGGACTAAAACCGGTTTGAATAGTTGTCAAATGTATCCCTCCTCTCCCTGCCTTGAAGTAAGTATCAATAATCGTACATGACAGGAAAGGTGAAAGCAACCTAGTCCAAACATGTCAGATCTAGGATTACTTCAAGGAAGGAAGAAAGGAAGGAAGCAGAGATGGACTGAAGGAAGGAAGGATGCATGTAAAAAGTATTCTAGCAGGGCCCTATGTCTAAATGTGAATAATATTTTCTCTTTGCCAGGTGGTTAAACTGTCCATGTTCTAAAATCTCCATACATTGTGTTGTAAAATACCTGGCTAATTAGCGTCTGGCTAAAAAGCACAGTGGCAGTTCGTCTCTGACTGTACTAATCATCTCTGACAGTACTAATCATCTCTGAGAGTACTAATCATCTCTGACAGTACTAATCATCTCTGACAGTACTAATCGTGCTAGCTGTGGCATGTGCTTTGGCCCTGTGCTGACAGCTAGGTGGGCGAGCAGGGGAGTGGTAGAGGGGTGCATTGAAAACAGAACTGTAATTAAAGCAAGTAAAGTGTTTGTGTGTGTGTGTGTGTGTGTGTGTGTGTGTGTAGAGAGAGAGGAGATAGAGAGGAAGAGGAGCAGATCTCGTCTGAGATGTTTTCCCAGCTCTCAGACAGGCAGAGCCTGAGGGTTGGGCCGTGCACCACCACAGCAAAATAAAGATAATATATTTTTGTTATGTACAGTCAGGCCTCTTTCTTTTTTCAATTGTATTAGTATAAAATAATATCATTTTAAATCTGAGCATACAATATAGCTCAGTATTTGAATTATTTATTTTATTGTGTTTTTATCAATGGTGCCAATCATTTTTGACCTGATTGTATTTATAGTCCAGTGTTAATGTTTTTCTCTCTTTTCTGTCTCTTTTAATTCCATTCACTATCTTCCTATTTCTGTCCTTCATTTTTTACTTCTTCTTCCCCTCCCTGCTCCACTCCCCATCTTATTTACCCACTCTTTCTAAAACCACTCTCTCAGCCTTTCATCTCTTCTCCTCTTTTTCCCTCTCTCATTCTTTCCACATCTCTCCTTTCACTCTCTGTAACCACCTCAGTCCATTTCCTCTCTCCTCTTCACATCTCTTCCACTCTCGCTCCACACTTTCATGACCTCCTCCTTCAATCTCTCCATCTATCTGTCGCCAGACTCAGTGGGTTTCAGGATAGATCTCTATAAGAGAGCTGGCTAACCCATTGTGGTGATTACATAGCCCAATACACTAATAGCTCCCTCTCCTCCCCTTCGTGATGAGAGCAGAGCACTCTACCCATCTGTCAATGAAGAGGTGCCTGGTTTACCCATGTTATATGAAACCTCCATTTATCAGCGTACAGGTGAGACTCAGGCGCAGACAACGTTGGAATAACAAATGTTTATTATCACAACAGGGGTAGGCAAAAGACAGGTCAGGGGCAAGCAGAGTACGGTAATCCAGAGTAGTGGGGTAAAGGTACAAGAAGGCAGGCAGGCTCAGGGTCAGGGCCGGCAGAGTAAAGGTTGAAACCGGGGAACCAAGAAAACAGGCACTTTAGAGAGACAGGAGTAAAGGGGGAAAACGCTGGTAGGCTTGACGAACAAAACGAACTGGCAACAGCCAAACATAGAACACAGGTATAAATACACTGGGGATAATGAGGAAGATGGCGACACCTGGAGGGGTGGAGACAATCACAAAGACAGGTGAAACAGATCAGGGTGTGACACCATTAATGTCCCTTTCAGTCGATTTCAGCGTATGTCCCTCTTGTTAATATAGTTTATTCATGCCTTATTCATGTTTTATTCATGGTTTATTAATGTATTATAAATTATTAATAAATGGCAATGAAAGGTCACTCCATATCGAGCTAAGTGGACATTTCCTTTGTAATTTTCACTGTGAAGATGTGTGTTTGCTTTAGAAATGTCAATTATGAAGGCCACCTCTCACATATTATAAATAGGCCATTTTAATTATTAAGGCAATCTCTCACATTCTATAAATAGGTCATTTTAATTATTAAGGCAATCTCTCACATACTATAAATAGGCCATTTTAATGATGTAGGCCATCTCTCACATATTATAAATAGTCAATTTTAATTATGAAGGCCATCTCTCACATATTATAAATATGCCATTTTAATTATGAAGGCAATCTCTCACATATTATAATTAGGCCATTTTAATTATGAAGGCCATCTCTCACATATTATAAATAGGCCATTTTAATTATGAAGGCCATCTCTTACATATTATAAATAGGCCATTTTAATTCAATTCAAATGTCTTTCTTTTCCCTGTATGTTTAAAAGCTATACATTCCAATGTAGTGGCCTCTTCCATGTCACATTGAAACAATCAGCAGGAAACACACAGGAACCCACGGCTGTTAGACAACCCAAAACATGCATGTCCCATCGTAACCGGGGCCTCTTATAACTGTCAACATGGAAGCAACCAGCCAATAAGTCACAGAGGAACCAACCACTGCTCCATTAGCAACCACACGCATATGACCTAATGTAACACCAGCCTTTGTCTGAGATATGGAATGGATTTATCAGGTAATAATACAGGCTTTTCCTTATGATATGCAACAGTGCCGACCCGTATTGTCACCGAGGGGGTTGAGGGTAACTGAAGAGCTATGAGAAGAGGCTTGGGGAGTTCAGAGTGTGGGCTGTGGGAATAGTAGAGACAGAGCGGTCCCACTCTCAGTTTGGGATTAGGAAAAGACGAAAGCTGGAAATCACAAGAGAACAACATCAACCTCCAGCCTCCATGTTCCCATGCACCCCCGCTGGGTAGACGCCTTCCTATCTCTGTGGCGATTGGTTGATGAGGCTTAATTGATGGAGTCTATTGGTTGAAAGTCCTTTGCTACAGGAGTCTGTTGATATAGTTAGGCTAATGGATCCTGATTTCTGTCGATAGAGTTTAACTAATTACGTACAGATGTAGGACCTTCATTAGAATTTTCCTTCATAGCAAGAAATGCAAACATAGTGTATTCGGGGTTTAAAAAGGCATCCAGAGTTTGTAGTTTCAACTTTATTTATTTGTATCAACCCCTACAAAAAATGTCCATTAATTATAATCCACATAATAATTCAGATTTCCTGTTGCTGCAGGGTCATTTTCCTGCTCTAGAAAACTGGCTCAAATTAAGATCCTACATCTGTATGCGCTCAATCGATACAACTCCTCTGAAAATGTATTCTCAGAATGATTCAAGGATGTGGTATTGTACAGTGATGCTAAATTGGGCACAACGTCGCTGGTGAATGCTATGCTGAGAATAGGCGTAATGTGTTTTCCAACAGATGTATTGACATTTTGTAGTTCTGGATGGTTCTTGGCACCCATTTAGCTGGCTTATATCACATCTTGAAAGAAGATAATTTCCTTTTTTTTCTCAAGGGCCCTGTGCTTTCAGAGTGTGTCATTATTTAACTCATCATTGAAGTACAGAGGTCGTGCAGCTAATATGTGCATCAGGTAAAGGTGTATTGTGAGCTTTTATGTGGTACATGGCTATTTGGTTGGAATATATTACATGATACTATTAAACTAATTTAAGGTAATTGTCCAAATATTATCATCAGATAACTGGGATTGTGTCTTTCATTTCCAGTCTCGCCTATTAATGTAATTTTGGTTCAGTCACTGAGATTTCTCCACGTAGGGGACTCAAATGTAAGACATGTTTATTCATTAATCATCCAAGCTATCCAGTGTGTGTGTGTGTGTGTGTTTCAGGCAGTCTGGTTCTATCTATATTACACTGAACAAAAATCTAAACGCAACATGCAACAATTTCAAATATTTTACTGAGTTACAGTTCATATAAGGAAATAAATTCATTAGGCCCTAACCTATGGAATTTATATATATTTTACCCCCTTTTGTGATATCCAATTGTGATCCAGTCTGCATCCTTCGAAACATGACCCGCCAAACCACACTTCTTAACATCCGCCCACTTAACCCGGAAGCCAGCCGCACCAATGTTTTGCAGGAAACACTGTTCAACTGAGGACGGAAGTCAGCCTGCAGGCACCCGGCCCGCCATAAGGAGTTGCTAGAGCGCATTGAGCCAAGTAAAGGCACGACAATGGGCCTCAGGATCTCGTCACGGTATCTCTGTGCATTCAAATTGCTATCGCCTGCTCATACCATAACTCTGCCGCCACCATGGGCACTCTGTTCACAACGTTGACATCAGCAAACCGTTCGCCCACACAACGCCATATATGAGTCTGCTATTTGGTTGTGTAAACCCACAGTTTCATCAGCTGTCCGGGTGGCTGGTCTCAGACGATCCCGCAGGTGAAGAAGCCGGATGTGGAGGTCCTGGGCTGGCGGGGTTACACGTGGTCTGCAGTTTTTAGGCCGGTTGGACGTAATGCCAAATTCTCTAAAACGACGTTGGAGGTGGGCTTATGGTAGAGAAATTTATACATTCTCTTGCAACAGACATTCCTGCAGTCAGCATGCTAACTGCATGAACCCTCAAAAATTCTCATGCTGTTTAATCAGCTTCTTGATATGCCACACCTGTAAGGCTCTGGTCATAGGGAAGCCTTTTGGCTCCTCTATTTATCTATGGTCAGAGCCTGATCTAGAATATTAGTTCTATGTGGGTTTTGTGTTGGTCCCCAATTAGAGGCAGCTGCTTTGCATTGTCTCTAAGAGGGGGCCATATTTAAGTTCAAGGGTTTCACCTGTTCGGTGTGGATCATTGATTATGATGTTGCTTTAGGTTTAGTGCTGTGTAGCCTACCTTGTATTACGTTTGTGTCTCTCTTTGTTATTTTGCACATTGATTTAATAAATAGTCATGTCGCATGACTTCGGCGCTGTGTTTTGGTCTGACACTGTCAGATGGATAGATTATCTTGGCAAAGGAGAAATGCTCACTAACAGGAATGTAAACACATTTGTGCACAAAATTTGAGAGAAATAAGCTTTTTGTCCGAACTGGGTCCAACACTTTACATGTTGAGTTTATATTTTTGTTAAGTATAGAAGTGCTTTGTCAATTATGCACCCAGCGCAGAATAGACTATATTTACTGCTGATTACTGCTGATTAGAGCCCTGATGAAAATCTGCACTGGTTGATGTCACACAGGAAAAGGAGGAAGGGTAGATTGGAGTGAGGGTAGAGATTATCACACTGTTGGAGTGTTAGTGCTACTCCAGTCCCAATCATTTCAATGCTTCTTCGGTGGTTGTAACAAGAACAGGCAATCTGATAATCAAAACATTTATGTTTGTGTCCTGAACAAATATAAAAACCACAGGTTTGTGACATTAGCCAGTTGTCCTAATGAAAATATTAGGCCAACTCAAAATCAACAGAGTGTGATAGAAACATCGATCCAGATACAGTAGAAAAGTACAGTGCCACCAGCCACTGACAAAAGGGACTTTCTCCCATTCAAAATATAACTCATACCAGATGTCCTATACTGTAATAAAATGATTAAGTATATTACCATATATAAAACATTTGTACAATCAACATTGTGAGAAATCAAAACAGAAGTACCACCAGCGCCAACCAACCAAATGCAGAAAAGAGTTCAAAACATATGGGTGCTTCCCAAATGGCACATAGGGCTCTGGTCAAAATTAGGGCACTATATAGGGAATAGGTGCCATTTGGACGCACACATGGTGTCAGGCTCTGGCCAAAGAGAAGCTTTGCTTCTCTATATTTCTATGGTCAGAGTCTGGCAGTTCTAGTAGTTCTACGTCTGTGTGGTGTTGTGTGTGTGGGATCCCTAATTAGAGGCAGCTGCTATGCATTGTCTCTAATTAGGGATCCTACTTATATGTGTGTGTTCCACTCCCATGGTGTGGTTCATTGTCTATTGTCCCGTGTCGTAAGTAAGTAATGTTTCCTTTCCATTTATATATTGCATTGTTATTTTGTATAGTTCACATCTAGTATAGTTCATTACTTAAATAAAGGATGTCGAACTATCGCTACGCTGCGCCTTGGTCTACTCTCTACACACCCGAACGTGACACATGGACACAGAAAGTGTGTCCATCAAGGGAATTGACAGGCTGGGCCCAGCTGCAGGTGGCGGCTAATCTAATCAACAGGGGGGAGGGTATTCCGAGCGGTCCGAGTGACTCAAATTAATGGATTTGGGAGGATAAGGGGGGGGGGGGGGTTGTATATGAGTGCAATTGAGACCTCCAAGGCTAATAGGATACTTGGTGAGATATGGGGAGGCAGTGCACGGCACACTATAGGGCCATAATTCAAGGAGGTACTTAAATTGAACAATTGGGAGCTGGAAAGATCTGATTCTCAAACCAGAATTTAGTTTATGTGTTATTTGCTTGAGCAACACTGCATTGTAATTGGTCATGCCAATCAAACAACTTTTATGAGAGAGAAAGAAAAAGATGGAGAGACAAAGAGCAAGAAAGAGAGAGCACGAGAGAGAGAGCACGAGAGAGAGAGCATGAGAGAGAGAGCACGAGAGAGAGAGCACGAGAGAGAGAGCACGAGAGAGAGAGAGAGAGAGAGAGAGAGAGAGAGAGAGAGAGAAAGAGAGAGAGAGAGCACGCGAGAGAGAGCACGCGAGAGAGAGAGAGAGCACGCGAGAGAGAGAGAGAGAGAGAGAGAGAGAGAGAGAGAGCACGAGAGAGAGCGCGAGAGAGAGAGAGAGCACGAGAGAAAACACGAAAGCGAGCGAGAGAGATAGAGAGAGAGCACGAGAGAGAGAGCACATGAGAGAGAGAGAGAGCACGAGCGAGAGAGAGCACGAGAGTGAGCACGACAGCAAGCGAGAGAGAAAGAGAGCGAGAGAGAAAGAGAGAGACACTTCATGACAAACTCCCTCCTCCAGGAAGTCCAGGTGGGTGAAAAGGCTCAGTAGCGCACAGGTCAGCACAGTGGCGATGGAGACACACACACAGACATAGATGAGCACAGTGGGGATATAGAGGCACACAGGGGAGCAGGCTGACCTCAGTGTAACATGAGGTGATGATGATTCAGTAGTCAGCAGCACACCACTGAGCTCACATTACCCACAGGCAGCCTCTGGCAACATTATGGCTGTTTATGGTTTAGCTCTACATCCCCCAGGGCTGAATAGATTGAATAACCACTTGTAACCAGTTTTGAAGAATTTATAAAAAAAAATAATATACAAGTGCGATTTATTGAATCAATGCAGGGGCAGAACTGTTTCTTAGGTCATGTGGACCTTGTGCAGTTTGTTTCACTTTGTTTAGTTAGCAAACGTTTGAAACTTGTTCTGAATAGAAACTAACCACACTGGATCCAAAACAAACCCTGAAGTCAGCTGAAGTATCACATTCTAAGCTGTGGTAGAGTTGTGATTCCTTTTATGAATCACAACTCTACCATTGTGCCCTTGTAAACAATTTTATGTACACACATTTTGCGACACCCGCAGGGGTCACGATTATACAGTGCCCTGGAGCAATTAGGGTTAAGTGCCTTGCTAAAAGGCACAGCGCTAGTTTTTTACCTTGTTGGCTCCTGTATTCGGTCCAGCAACCTTTTGGTTACTGGCCTAACACGCTAACACGCTAACCTCAAGGCTACCTGATGCCCATAAGGACAACCAATCAATTCCCGAATGATCTACCTATTCAGTTGTCCGTCAGAACTACAGTACAAGAATAATGACCAAGCAAAAGGCTTTTGACTGACATCACATGCGACCGGCAGCCTTTGTTTTCCTTCCCACTGATAAGGGTGACTGGGCGACCTGCGTCCATTTTGTGCCAGCCAGGGGTAGCTGACACGGCTCTGCTGGCGTGATTATGTGTCTGTGCTTTGTCCAGGCTGTCTTTTATATAAAGCACTCTGCCAGCTAGAGCGAGCCAGTAATGAGGGAGAGAAGGAACAGGGGGAGAAAGGACGAGGAAGAGACTGGGGTGTTTGAAGCAATGAAAGTCTAAAATACATGTTATGGATGTAATAGCAAAGTTAGAGAAAGTTGAGGATACATTGAGGCCGAGTTGCTGGCAACCTTCGGTTGGGGGTGGTGGGTCAGAGAGAGCAAGCCCACTGAGTCAAATTATAAAGGAAAAGGAGAAGACAGAAGCAGAAATAGAGTGGAGAGGGATGGATAGCAAAAAAAACAACAGAGACCTTAGAGCAGGGATCATCAACTAGATTCAGCAGGGATCATCAACTAGATTCAGCGGGGATCATCAACTAGATTCAGCAGGGATCATCAACTAGATTCAGCAGGGATCATCAACTAGATTCAGCAGGGATCATCAACTAGATTCAGCAGGGATCATCAACTAGATTCAGCGGGGATCATCAACTAGATTCAGCGGGGATCATCAACTAGATTCAGCAGGGATCATCAACTAGATTCAGCAGGGATCATCAACTAGATTCAGCAGGGATCATCAACTAGATTCAGCAGGGATCATCAACTAGATTCAGCTGGGATCATCAACTAGATTCAGCTGGGTTCATCAACTAGATTCAGCTGGGTTCATCAACTAGATTCAGCAGGGATCATCAACTAGAATCAGCAGGGATCATCAACTAGAATCAGCAGGGATCATCAACGGATCATCAACTAGATTCAGACGCGATTTTTTCTTGAGCGGATGGTCAGGGGGCCGGAACATAATTACAAATAATTAGTAGACTGCAAATTTGTCGCACGAAGATATCATATTTGACCGAAACGTAATCATTTCAAACCTTGCTTACATTTGTATACGATCACATACACTGAGCATACTAAACATTGGGAACACCTTCCTAATATGGAGTTCCACACCCCCTTTAGCCCTCAGAACAGCCTCAATTTGACATGGCATGGACTCTACAAGGTGTCGAAAGGGTTCCATAGGGATACTGGTCCATGTTGACTCAAAAAGTTGTGTCAAATTGGCTAGATATCCTTTGGATGGTGGGCCATTCTTGATACACATGGGAGACTGTTGAGTATGAAAAACCCAGAAACGTTGCAGTTCTTGACACAAACTGTGTGCCTGGCACCTACTACCATAACCCATTCAAAGGCACTTAAATAATTTGTCTTTCCCCTTCACCCTCTGAATGGCACACATACACAATCCATGTCTCAATTCACCAGGTCAGTCTATATCATGGAAAGAGCAGGTGTTCTTAATGTTTTGTGTATATCTCTATTATGCGTGGGAATACTTTGGAACAGATTTTCCCGAAATTAAAATAACTTGGAGTTGATTTCTTGGGGGGCCAAATAAAAACACCAGTGGGCCAAATTCGGCCGTCGGGCCGCCAGTTGGGGAATCCTGGCTTAGAGGAACAGACCAAGGGAGAGAAGGAAGGAGAAACAGATGGGGTAATGAAAAGAGAAGATAAACAAGTCATTGCAGCCAGACGGACCGTAAAAGTAAAGAAGCAAGATAGTAACAAGAGTACAAGATGAACAAGATAAAGTAGCCAGACGGGTAAAGAAGTAACAAAAAGAGAGTGAAATAAACAACAAGATCGAGAGCATGGACCTAAATGGACACAGCAGTTTTGAGGAGGGGAAAAATAAAGGTTAACATTTTGCATAATGACGTCATTATCTGGTTGTAAACAAGTTTTGTGGTTGTAGAGACGTCAGATTATTGTGTGAACCATGTAGAAACGTTTTTATTTTTCCATGACGTCATCCAGACCATGATTTGATTGACATCATATTTGATCTGGTCAGATTACCAGATTACAACCAGTGAAAGATGTATTTTTCTGATCGCTAAAAAGATGTCTACAAAACGTCCTAGTATAGCAAGTAAACAACCTGAACGTGACGTCACAAAACACCTCATAATAACTTAATTGCAACCAGCACACTGGGTAGGATTAGATGCAACAAGAAATAGACAAAGTGTGAGGGTAAGAGTGATTTAAGAGGGGAGGGCGCTGCTCTGCTCTGCTGTTCTCTGTATGACGGAGGCAGAGGGAGGCGGGGCCCAGTTGGGAGAGATAAACAGGATGCTCTGTTTCCCCTTTATTAGATTCCCTTCCTTTTATTCTGGTCCTGCAGCGCCGTGTGTCCTGACAGAAACCACACATGTGTTTTATCGCACACGCAGAACTGGACCGGGGGGGGATGGATAGAGCTGGTAAAGAAGAAGAGAGGAAGACAGGAAAGGCAGGGATGCAACCCATGGATACATTACAAAGTCAAACCATGGATACATTACAAAGTCAACCCATGGATACATTACAAAGTCACTCCACTGACTGACTCACGCCATTGTGGCCATCATCGTATATAAGTTAACTTACTGTATCCTTATCACGCACACACACACACACACACACACACACACACACACACACACACACACACACACACACATACACAGTCTTGCGCAGCCCCTAACCCTAACCTGTACCCTTACCCTTAATCCTAACCCTAACCCTAATCCTAACCGTAACCCTAACCTTAACCCAACCTTAACCCAAAAACCTAACCTTAACCCTAAACCCAATTCTAACCCTATTACTAATTCTAATCTTAACCCTAAACCCCTTAGAAATAGCATTTGACCTTGTGGAGACCAACAAAATGTCCCCCATTTGGTCAAATTTCTGTTGGTTTACTATTCTTGTGTGGACTTCTGGTCCCCACAAGTATAGTTAAACACGTCCAAACACACACACATTCACAGACAGACACTACGCACTTACATGCATTTCTCTCTTCACGCACACACATATGCATGTCAGCATGAGCATGAACACATTCCAGTGTCTGTGTGCTGTCTCTGAGGAGTTCACCTCTACCCTCTGAGTGTATACTCCTATCAGCCGACACATGAAGACAACCCAGCAGGACAACCTAGTTCAGTAGAACTAAGCCAAATTCATCCCATAGGCCATTACTCTGACACATAATTTCAAGTAATTGAAACCGCAGTATACTACTCCTGGGAAAAGTTAACATTCCTGACTAAAAAACGTCCATCGTCTCATTGCTTGCTTATTATGGTAACTTGAGCTCTTCAGGTGATCAGCGCTTAGTAGGATGTGGAGTGTTTTCAGCATAACTTCATAAATGTCTGATTAAAAGGAATGAAAATGATTATGGTCATGTTTGCTTTATCTACAGGGGTGGTGAATATATGATTGTATAAAAAAATAAGACAAAATGGTGTTGAAAACTTTGTAACCATTCCCAATACCAAGATCAAATTCAATCAGGCCCCATCAACTAACGTGATAAGCGGAGCTCGCTCCAATTCTACACCACATCCGTCTCCATCTCTCCATCTCTCCCTGGCTGTTTACACCCGCTAGCCACAGAGGAGCGATTAGCTGACCGCACGTCCTCTCATGACGCAAATCCAGGGCCAACTCTCCCAGATCCACATCTTACACTATAAATATACTGAGGGACGTTTTGGTCAGGGCTGAGAGACCAGATTATAGGGAGGCAGGTAGCCTAGCGGTTAGAGCGTTGGGCCAGTAACCGAAAGGTCGCTGGCTCAACTACCTGAGCCGTCAAGGTGGAAAATGTGTCCTTGAGCAAGGCACTTAACCCTAATTTACTACTATGGCTGACCCTGTAAAAGAACACAAACAAATTATTATATATATATAAAGCTACTCTTTATGTGGAGGTACTTTCTATAGTTATGTCTGTCTGCTTTCCCCTCCTATCTCACTTTCTTTCTCTCAGACCTAAAGGCTTTATTATGGCTTTCTGATGGCTGGTCCATCTTCAGAACAGCAACAATACAAAGACAGCAATATTAAATTCTAGCTAGATGTGGTGGCTAAATATATGAGATGGAAATAAGGAGCCTGTCAAAGGGAAGCTGATCTTTAGGTGAGATAATAAGTGTCAAGCGGTGGTGGTGGTGGTGAGGAGAGGATGGAGATGAAGGGGTGAAAGGAAGGAGGGATGGTGATAATGGACATGGAGGAGAGAGAGTAGAGAGTAGAGCAGACAGGTAATTTATGCAGTGGGCTGAGCATCTGTTTTTTAAATGGTCAACAGATTGGGTCTGTCTATGGAGAGGAGAAGGGATTAAGACAGAATGTGGTTTACTATTGAGTGACATTTTGTGGTATATCTTGTCAGTCATTGTCCTGCCCAGAAAGACTACATGTCCCATGAGCACACACAACCTGAAATCTTAGAAAATGTCAGGCTCTGACCATAGGGAATCCTCTGGCTTATCTCTATGTTGTTATGGTCAGGGCCTGACAGGGGTTATCTAGTTAAGTCTATGTGGTTTTGTGTTTGGTCCCCAATTAGAGGCAGCTGTTTAGCGTTGTCTCTAATTGGTGAACCTATTTATGTTGTAACCTTTTCCACCTGCGTTGTGGATTATGGATGGTAGTGTTGTTCAGGTTTGAGCACGCACTCATGTTGCGGTATGTGTACGCCTTTGTTTATTGTTTTCAGTAAGTTCGAACTTAAATAAATTATGTTGAACTACAACTGTGCTGTGCCTTGGTCTGCCTATCCACAAACGTGACAGAAAAAAAGGTTATATCTAGAACCTAAAAGGGTTCTTTGGCTATCCCAATAGGAGAACCCTTTGAAGAACCCTTTTTGGTTCCAGGAAGAACCCTTTTGGTTCCAGGTAGAACCCTATTGGGTTCCATGTAGAACCATTTCCCCAGAGGTTTCTACATGGAACCCAAGAGTTCTACCTGGAACCAAAAAGGGTTCTCGTATGGGGACAGCCGAAGAACCCTTTTGGAACCTTGCTTCAGCCCCAGCTGAAGTTGGTTTCAGCTAACTAAGGACTGGCATCAATACAGTAAGTGTCTCATTGAAGGATGAAGCTTTACATTATAAGGCCAGAATGAAGATATGGCACATTAAGTGATCTCAAAATCAACCCTCTAAAATGTAATTAAAAATTGTCTGTCGAAAGGTAAGTGCAATAAATTATGCTTAATATTGGGAAAACAGGTGTTCCACTTATAAAATAAGATTCCTTTTATTCTGGTACTGACAACACAACCATGCTGTATCCTGCGTCTGATCCAGAGTAACCCTATATAACTTCTGTTAAGTTTTGTTTGTTTGAAACAAGTTCTATAAGTGCTTATTGTACAACAGGAACACAGTCACTATACAGTAACATGCTATACATGATGTCATAGCTCAGGGTCTCTGCTTTACAGTGCTGTATGGGATTCAACTGAAAGACATTCTAAGTGGGAGCAGCACGACCTGCAACAAGAAGATGCCCCCATCTTTCCCGCCAATGGGGTTACTTTTGCAAATGTTGGTGTTGTCTGAGTTACGTGGGGAATGCAGTAAATCGAGAGGAGTTGATGTGTTCTGAAAGATGGCACATTGAGGATTATAATAAATAAGGCTTTGATGTCACACAAGCAAACCACACACCCATGAGTCCAAATATGCTCTTCCCATTTAAATATGACAAAACTAATTTAATTTACCGTATTGACATTTATCATTTCTAAGTGTGATGTACAGTTACAAAGGTGACATGGCGTCATACCCCAGGTTGTTCTGAAAACAATAAGCCTATGCACTCATGAGTCCATTCTCTGCATACCAAAATTACAATATGTTTCTCCCCACTTTGTGAAAGCCTAACACTGTAATATCGTATTTTATAACTTAGCTAGTCATGTTGGTAATAGAATACGCTTTCAAATTATGCCCTCCTGACCCAGTTTGCGATTTGTAATGGAACGCGTAAACAACAACAGTCATTGTGTGATGGTGGGGATGCAGGGATGTGTTCCAAACTAAAAACCACAAGTGTGCTTGCATCAGTTCTTCAACGGCACAGCTTAGAGAGATTAAAAGAGCAGCTAGTCCTTAAAGGCTTTTTCCTTGAGTCATAAAAGTGTACTGTGTACACTTTAGAGAGGTGTGTGGTCTGGAGACACCAGTTAGAACTCGCACTCAATCCTTTGTAATTGTTTTGTCTTATGCCTCATCTACGCCACATCTTTTATGAATATTTATATAAAAAATATATATTTTTTCGTCATATCCAATTGGTAGTTAGAGTCTTGTCCCATCGCTGCGACTCCCGTACAGTCTCGGGAGAGGCGAAGGTCGAGAGCCGTGACACGGTCGCCAGGTGTATGGTGTTTCCTCCGAAACACAACCCCGCCAAGCCGCACTGCTTCTTGACACAATGCACGCTTAACCCGGAAGCCAGTTGCACTAATGTGTCGGAGGAAACACCGTACACCTGGCGACCGTGTCAGCGTGCATGCGCCCGGCCCGCCACAGGAGTCACTAGAGCGCAATGGGACAAGGACATGCGCCACAGCCGGGTATCGAACCAGGATCTGTAGTAACACAGCTAGCACTGCGTTACAGTGCCTTAGATTGCTGTATCCAGAGTATTCCCAGATTTTGTTATCAACAAATGCTGTGAAAAGTACAGAAAACGTAAAATGCACATAAAATCAACAGTGTAATATCTAGATTTGGTCATGTGCCATGTGTATTGTCCTCACCTTAGTTCAGTTCTCATTTCCCCATAATCTCCAAAGTACTCAGTGTCAACTGCTACCATGGTGATGCATATGCTTCTCATAGTTCTTCTGGTAGAAACATTTCCATTTGTCCCTATCCATACAGGCCCATTCCCCCGAGTGGAAGGGGTTAAGTGAGTGTTAAGGTTATGTTAAAGCAGTTGTAATACATTACCTGCTTTATTGGTCCATTTACAATGTTATTCTTTCTTTTTTGTTGCTGTTACCCAACCTGACACACAACACATGCATCACAGGCTGGGTGCAGCACAGGGGCCTTGCTACTTAATGTAAAAGGTTAGAAAGCTTAAAAACGGAGTCTTTATGCTGTACTTGCCAGCAGTACCTTTCATGGTCCTGCTAGGCACCAACCCCTGCTACTGATCCAGGTACAGTAACTACAAACATACACATGTACAGCCCTGTTAATACAGATTCACGCACAAGTATCACACTTGAATCCAGTCAAGAACGTGCACAGACCTGGGTGTTTATACTGTAAAATGTACACACACATGCACACACGCGCACCCACACACACATTCCAGTGTCTGTGTGCTGGAGTTCACCTCTACCCTCTAGGTATTATCTCATGTCACAGAGTGTTTACTCCTGTCAGCCGACACATGAAGACAACCCTGCAGAGATGGCTTAAAATAACCAGCTGTAGAACAGAGCGCTTTCCTCCCACTAAGTAGTCTCAATAAACACACACACACACACACACACACACACACACACACACACACACACACACACACACACACACACACACACACACACACACACACACACACACACACGGCACCCCAGGAAGAGTAACTGCTGCTTTAGTAGCTAATGGAGATCCTAATAAAATAGTAAATAACAAATACACACACAGTCTCTCTCTCTCTCTCTCTCTCTCTCTCTCTCTCTCTCTCTCTGTCTCTCTCTCTCTGTCTGTCTCTCTCTCTCTGTCTGTCTGTTACACACACGCGTGGGGGTGACTGTGGTAGGTCACTGGCTCTTGTGTGCCTTGGTTGGAGCAGACACAAAATCCCTGAGGGACTGTACAGTTCTCCTCACTGAGTCATTCAGGGGCTGCTGGTCAATAAACTGGGAGCAAAATAGAATAGAGTTGAAATTGGTACAGTTAGAAACCTGTTAGACCCTTAATCAACATTTGCTGTATTAATCAGTGTTCGTCTCCATCACTCTCTCTGTCACTCTCACTTATCATTTTCTATCCATCTGTCTCTTTCTTTCCTCTATGTATCTCTTCCTCTCCTTACATTATGCTATTCCCTGTCAGCCACCAAACACAATTTACCCAATATAAATCCTTCGAGGCAAGCCGTCAATTAGACAATGTACCCATACAAAATCTTACTATGCAATCCTATCAAACACAGATATGAATCATGGTGCTATAACAGGCTGTCGCTGAATGTCTTCATGATGAAAAGAAGGCCCGCTGATGTAGTTACGCAAACGGTGCCCAGTGAGCTAACTCGTTAGGGATGTTTGCACGATGACATCAAGAACAAAAGCAGAGATAAGAGCTCGGAAAGGCCTCAAGTGAGAAGTATGGACTTCGGCACGACAAGGTAATCGTTCTGTTGTCAGAATGAGAAACCCCTGAGGATAATTTGTAATCTTAATTTTTTCAATCAATGCAATCATGTTATGGTTTAGCTGTGAGGTGATGAATAGCAGAGCAGGCCCTGGGCATAAGCAACATAAGTGGTATTGCTTGGGAACTCAGTTGGGGTCTCAACTTCCTGTTGACAGTTAGAATTGTAGAATACACAAGGTGCCATTTCGAAATTTGGTTGTGCATCAGCAGTTTTTCTCTTGTTATGTCAGTCACTGATAGTCACTCAATTAGCCAATGTCAGCTAATATTAGCCAGCTATCTGTCCTCTAGAAGGCCCCCATTGATTTTGTTAGTCACTCTCACTCAGATATCATATTAACATGGCATAAGTTATGATAAAATGTGTAGGAAATTAGCTTTAAACTGCAAAAACGTTCTCGCCATCCTATGGTAAAATGTGTCGAACTGCAGGAAGGCCACATGGCAAAACCCATGGCAAAATGAGTAGAATTGTAGCAAATTTGCTTTAAAACTGCAACATTTTCTCTATGCCTCTAACTCTAAAACAAACAGAAAAATAGGGGGACCACTTAAATGGTTTCAGTCCCTCCAGGATTTCCCAGAAATGTTCTGTGATATTTGCAGGCAAAAATGCTTGATTTTGCTCTGAGATTCTGACAATTTGCATGGCAATATGAAATGATTTTGTCAAAGTTATCACAAAAATGCGCTGACGAGGAAAAATGTTTGTTGATGTGTGGCTGGATTGAACCATGTTATGCAGTGAAAGTGCAGTGAATGGTTGAAATTGAGAGCTTTGGTGATGGGTCAGTTTTATGCGATAATATTGCAATGCTTTGATTGTAAAATCAATGGGGAAGCCAAGCCAGAAAAAAATGCCAAATTACAACATAGGTGTTGTGATAATTGCGTTGTTTGCTCTATAACCTGTTAGTTCATATGCCTTGTCACCGTGATATATAGGCCTAAGGCCCAGACAATAAGAAAAAAACAGTGGCAGAATAAATTCAACCACAAATCACCTCATGTGACAAATACAATTTGATTTGATTTGAACAATTCAAGTGGTTTCTATCGATGACGTATTTATCTGTGATAAGGGTGAAGCCAAATCTAAACTGGTTTCCCTTGCATTCAATGCTACGGCCGGCAACAATGCCATACTCTTTATGACCAGACCACATCAGATGGAAAAGACGTTGTCGAGACTTTCTTGGTGTGTTTGGACCATGATAGTTTGTTGGTGATGTGGACACCAAGGAACTTGAAACTCTCGACCTGCTCCAATACAGCCCTGTCGATGTGAAAGGCCCTCCCTTTCCTGTAGACCATGATCATCTCCTTTGTCTTGATCACGTTGAGGGAGAGGTTGTTGTCCTGGAACCACACGGCCAGGTCTCTGACCTCCTCCCTATAGGCTGTCTCATCGTTGTCGGTGATCAGGCCTAACACCGTTGTGTCGTCAGCAAACTTAATGATAATGTTGGAGTTGTGCTTGGCCACATAGTCGTGGGTGAATAGGGAGTACAGGAGGGGACTAAGCACGCACCCCTGAAGGGCCCCGGTGTTGAGGATCAGCGTGGGAGATGTGTTGTTGCGTACCCTTACCTACTGGGGGCGGCCCGTCAGGAAGTGTTTAGTCATAGGGTCTTTAGCTTAGTGATGAGCTTTGTGTGCATTATGGTGTTGAACACTGAGCTGTAGTCAATGAACAGCATTCTCACGTAGGTGTTCCTTTTGTCCAGGTGGGAAAGGGCAGTGTGGAGTGCGCTTGAGATTGCGTCATCTGTGGATCTGTTGGGGCGGTATGCGAATTGGAGTGGGTCTAGGGTTTCCGGGATGATGGTGTTGATGTGAACGATGACCAGCCTTTCAAAGCACTTCATGGCTACCGACGTGAGTGCTATGGGGTGGTGGTCATTTAGGCAGGTAGTCATTCTTAGCGTTTTAACACGTTATGACACGGTCATAACCATGTCATAATATGACATAACAGCTGACATAACTTGTCATAAACTGTCATAATATGGTTATTTTTTTTGCAGTGGTGTGCTGGGGAGCAAACATCAAAGCCGGTGATGCTTCTCGGGTAAATAAGCTGATCAGGAAGGCTAGCTCTGTCCTGGGGATGAGCCTTGACACTCTAGAGGAGGTGGCGGAGAGACGGATCCTGGCCAAACTGCTGGCCATCATGGACAACGTCACCCACCCTCTGCACGCTATGGTTATGACGCAGAGGAGCACTTTCAGTCACAGACTGATCCCACCACGGTGTGCCAGAGAGCGCTACAGGAGGTCCTTCCTGCCGGCGGCTATGAGACTATATAATGCCTCACCGGGGTGCCGTGCCGTCGGCAACATAGATCTGGAACTGTTGGGGTGCTAGGACCTAGTTTAACAATTATGCATCCATCCGTGAGTAACTCTGGTCCGTCAGCACTCATCCACTCAGGACCTATTTATTCATACAGGTATGTATATACATACTCATGTACAGTTGTTATATTATATCACATGCAATATTGTAAGTAATTATTGGACGTAGGCATTCACTCAGGAATGCATATTAGTATCCTGCCAGTTGCACCTTTTCTCATTGCTTTTAGTATATCGAATGTGCAATAAGTGCAGTTGTCTGTAATTAAACCCTGCGCACTAAGGACTGTATTTTAAGGGAATTACTATTATTACCCCAAATGATATCATACACACATTTAGCTATTAAAGTATCTCTTCCTGTCATTTACCTGTACAGTTTGTGTAAACATGCAAGTATTCACTTATCTGTAAATATAACTGTATACCTAACTGTACAGCTAATTTAACCATGCAACATTTTCACTTACCTGTTCATTTACCCAGTCTGTCTATTAAGTAAACTTTTATTACCCTCGCTCATATCATACGCATTTTTAGCTACTGAAGTATTTCTCTGCCATCGACCTGTATAGTATAGTTAACCATCCAACATCCACCAATGTATAGTGTACATATTCAGCCAACCACCCATACTATGCAATGTCCTTTTATAGCATTTTTTTGCACTCCAGTTATCTTGTATTTCTATACTTTTTCATACTGCCGCTCTATGTATCATGTACCGTGTATCTGTCTTTTGTGTACTTTCGTTGTGGCATTTTGCACCTGCCCTGTGTTTTTGTTGTAGCTGCTTGACAATGAAATTTCCCCCCCGGGGGATCAATAAAGTACCTATCTATCTATCTATCTATCTATCTATCTATCTATCTATCTATCTATCTATCTATCTATCTATCTATCTATCTATCTATCTATCTATCTATCTATCTATCTATCTATCTATCTATCTATCTATCTATCTATCTATCTATCTATCTATCTATCTATCTATCTATAACACGGTCATGACACAAAGTCAAAACCCCACAAAACATACCACAGCAGTTGTTTTATGGCTGGATATGAAACCTATATAGAAGTGTCAAATCCCACAAAACATTATATTACAGCATAGCCTAGTATTTCTTAAGTTATATAACATTTTCAGAAATTGACCATATTAAATTATCATTGTAATTGTGCACACTTTGATCTCAGACATGCGCCTACCTCAATGCTCTGACGCTGGTGACTGGGATGAATGCAGGAGGAGATTAGATAGATAGATAGATAGATAGATAGATAGATAGATAGATAGATAGATAGATAGATAGATAGATAGATAGATAGATAGATAGATAGATAGATACTTTATTGATCCCTGAAGGGAAATTTCTTTGTCAAGCAGCTACGAAACAAACACAGGGCAGGTGCAAAATGCCAGAACGAAAATACACAAAAGACAGATACACGATACATGATACATAGAGCGCCAGTATGAAAAAGTATAAAAATACAAGAAGTCTGGAGTGCAAAAAAGCTATTTGCATGGTTACATTAACTGTACAGGTAAATGACAGGAAGAGATACTTAAATAGCTAAATTTAAGTATCTCTTCCTGTCATTTACCAGGAACAGGACAGGACACCCTCTTTTTGACTGATGACTGATATAAGGGCATGTACGATATAGGCCTATCTGGCTAATATGATTATGATGTTCATAATGTTTCATGACAGCGTCATAAAGTGTATTTTCTACAAGTTATTTAAAATATGATGAACAAAAACATGATTGTCAGGCTCTGGCCATAGAGAAGCTTTGCTTCTCTATATTTCTATGGTCAGAGTCTGGCAGATCTATTATTTCTACGTCTGTGTGGTGTTGTGTGTGGGATCCCTAATTAGAGGCAGCTGCTAGGCATTACCTCTAATTAGGGATCTTACTTATATGTCTGTGTTCCACTCCATTGGCGTGGTTCATTGTTGTATATTGTCCCGTGTCGTGCTACGTGTGTTTATTATTATCATTTGTTATTTTGTATAGTTCGCACCTGTATAGTTTATTAGTTCAATAAACATGTCGAACTATCGATACGCTGCGCCTTGGTCTCTCTACACACCCGAACGTGACAGAATGAACCACCACCCGACCAAGCAGCGAAAATCTGGAGAAAAGGAGAAGAAAGGAAGACAGCGGCGTAATCGTGGAAACAGAGCCCGTAGTCAACCCCAGGAAAATTTCGGGGGGGGGCTATGGGGGTGGTCTGGGTTTGAGGAGGACAAGCCAGTACCACTCTCCATCTGGGATACACTGTGCCCGAAATATAAATGGGGGGCACAAAGTGCAGAAGAAGATGATTATTTGGAGAGCCATTTTGGAGATGTTCTGGAGGAAATGTGGGAGATAGCGGAGGAGGTTGAACAGGAAATGTCGGAGTGGAATTATCCGTGTCCAGTCGCCTACTCCAATCCTGTGAAAGAGCAGTCCGCTTTACCGGTGCCCAGTCGGGGTCCGGCCGTCTGCTCTACTCCAGTGCCAGAGCAGTCCACTCCACCGGTGCCCAGTCTGGGTCCGGCCGTCTGCTACACTCCAGTGCGCCTCTCCAGTCCGGTACGTCATGTGCCTGTTCCTCGCACTCGCCCTGAGGTGCGTGTCACCAGTCCGGTGCCATCAGTGCCGACTCCACGCACCAGGCCTCCAGTGCGCCTCTCCAGTCCGGTACGTCATGTGCCTGTTCCCCGCACTAGCCCTGAGGTGCGTGTTATTAGTCCTGTGCCACATGTGCCGATTCCACGCACCAGGCTTCCAGTGCGCGTCTCCAGTCAGGTACGTCCTGTGCCTGTTCCCCGCACTAGCCCTGAGGTGCGTGTTATTAGTCCTGTGCCACATGTGCCGACTCCACGCACCAGGCTACCAGTGCGCGTCTCCAGTCAGGTACGTCCTGTGCCTGTTCCCCGCACTAGCCCTGAGGTGCGTGTTATTAGTCCTGTGCCACATGTGCCGACTCCACGCACCAGGCTACCAGTGCGCGTCTCCAGTCAGGTACGTCCTGTGCCTGTTCCCCGCACTAGCCCTGAGGTGCGTGTTATTAGTCCTGTGCCACATGTGCCGATTCCACGCACCAGGCTACCAGTGCGCGTCTCCAGTCAGGTACGTCCTGTGCCTGTTCCCCGCACTAGCCCTGAGGTGCGTGTTATTAGTCCTGTGCCACATGTGCCGACTCCACGCACCAGGCTACCAGTGCGCGTCTCCAGTCAGGTACGTCCCGTGCCGACTCCCCGCACTCGCCCTGAGGTGTGTGTTAGTAGTCCAGTGCCACCAGTGCCGACTCCACGCATCAGGCTTCCAGTGCGCGTCTCTAGTCCGGTACGTCCCGTGCCGACTCCCCGCACTCGACCTCCAGTGCGTGTGCCCAGCCAGGTTCCTCCAGTGCCGGCTCCACGCACCAGGCCTCCAGTGCGCTTCTCCAGTCCGGTACGTCCCGTGCCGACTCCCCGCACTCGACCTCCAGTGCGTGTGCCCAGCCAGGTTCCTCCAGTACCGGCTCCACGCACCAGGCCTCCAGTGCGCCTCTCCAGTCTGGTACGTCCCGTGCCGACTCCCAGCACTCGACCTCCAGTGCGTGTGCCCAGCCAGGTACCTCCAGTGCCGGCTACACGCACCAGACCGTCGGTGCGCCTCATCAGCCCGGAGACTCCCGTGATAGTCGACAGCCCGGAGACTCCTGTGATGATCGACAGCCCGGAGACTCCTGTGATGATCGACAGCCCGGAGCCTCTCGTGATGGTCGACAGCCCGGAGCCTCCCGTGACGCTCGACAGCCCGGAGCCTCCCGTGACGCTCGACAGCCCGGAGCCTCCCGTGATAATTATATGGCCGGAGTCGCCTGCCACACCGGTGCTCAGTCCTGGCCCGGTTATTTGCCCCGCTCCATGGCCTGAACTTTTTTCCCCACCATTGTTGTTTTCAGGACCGGTGGGTTGCCCCTTTATATGGCCGGAGTCGCCTGCCACACCGGTGCTCAGTCCTGGCCCGGTTATTTGCCCCACTCCATGGCCTGAGATTTTTTCCCCACCATTGTTTCCAGGACCGGTGGGTTGCCCCTTTAAATGGCCTGAGTCGCCAGCCACACCAGGGCCTAGTCCGGGCCCAGTAGAAATAGGGAGGAAGATATCTACTTCGCCGGGGCCGGAACCGCCACCTGCGATAGATTGTGTGATGTTTTTTCCTCCCTGACCCTTCCCTCATGTTTTTGTGTTTGTTTTCTTGCGGCCGGGAGTCCGCGCCTTTGGGGGGGGGTACTGTCAGGCTCTGGCCATAGAGAAGCTTTGCTTCTCTATATTTCTATGGTCAGAGTCTGGCAGATCTATTATTTCTACGTCTGTGTGGTGTTGTGTGTGGGATCCCTAATTAGAGGCAGCTGCTAGGCATTACCTCTAATTAGGGATCTTACTTATATGTCTGTGTTCCACTCCGTTGGCGTGGTTCATTGTTGTATATTGTCCCGTGTCGTGCTACGTGTGTTTATTATTATCATTTGTTATTTTGTATAGTTCGCACCTGTATAGTTTATTAGTTCAATAAACATGTCGAACTATCGATACGCTGCGCCTTGGTCTCTCTACACACCCGAACGTGACAATGATTCTAAAGAATGTATTACAACAACAACAAAGGATTTAATAAACCAACTTTCAAATGAAAGGAAACTTCTTGGCAGGGAAAAAAATAATTTCAATAAATGTGGGTTTGACACTATTATATAGGTGTCATAACCAGCCATATAATAACACAATATATGTCACAACAGGTGTAAATATATTGGTCATGACAGTGTTATGTCCATTGTATGGTATGGTTATGACAAGTTATGTCAGCTGTTATGACACATTATGACATGGTTGAGGTATCCTGGAGGGACTGTGTTTTGCCCCTGCCACTTAGGGCCACCAAAAGTCTAGGGCCGGCCCTGATGATTTGTTCTACAAGAGGACATTTAGTTAGTCGCCAGCACATGCATTAGTTCAAATATTCTCCCTTCATTGATGTCAAATCTTCACAAATACAGGTGATTGTACATTGTGTGTGTGCTTGCACTTGAAAAAGAAAAGGCGAGCAGCACACTCTAGGAACTCAGATGTAATAATTTAACAACCTAATAACCAACGTTGCGACAGACAAGCTGTCTTCATCAGGGTATATGTGTGCTTGCGCTGCCATCTTTGATATTGAACGTTCTATAAGTGCTTCAATTGCCTTTTGACCCTTTGATTGGCTGGTTAGTGCTTATTGGGGACAGCGAGAGGAGCTCATGTGTGCTCTACACACATAAGCGTAATCAGTTTTAGTTTTAGTCGGGGTGTGTGGGGGTTAGACTGTTGTTATGGAGACAGGGAATGGCAACGGGTGGTCTTCCAGGGTGCAGAGTGAAGAAGCGCTTTGATACACAAGACTGACTGTGAGAAGTAGACTAACATTTCAACGTTTGAAAGCCCTGACAGTGTGTGATCACTGCAGGCTTCCAATTACTGCACTTTAAATGACTTTTTCAGATTTGATGCACATTTAAGCACTTTGAAGTGTGTCATTAGATCGTTTTCACACAGATAATGCCTAGGTAACAGGTTTACTCTATTTAGAAAATGTACCCAATTACAGCCCAGTTTGCTACCTTTCTTTACGACTCAACAGATTTTATAATTTGTCATAGATATTTTTCTGTACAATTTTATTGAACTTTTATTAACCTTTGATCCCATATGAAAAAATACTACAGTTTACTATAGAACACTGCAGTAATTATAGAATTGTGTAATAAACTGTAGTATACTGTAGAATACTATACTATTCTGTAGTATCCCTCGATCATGTGTAGTACTTACTATAGAATGTTGTAGTATACTGTAGAATACTATAGTAAATACTACAGTATTATCCGGAAAAAAACACTAGTAAATACTACAGTAATGTCCGCAATAACTACATTCTGCAAATACTACACTTTTTTTAAACTATAGTAAATACTACAGTATACAATTTGCTTTTAACCTGCCCATTTTCCTCCCCTGTATCCCATAAGTGAGAAACCTACTGTATATGCCAAGTATAGACCATATACTGTATTATGTTCCCTACAGGTTATAGAAAAGCGTAGAAGCTCTGGACTTTCCGTTCAGACCCCAGTCCTACCTCCCTATGAAGATGGAGCTTCAGTGGATAGCAGCCATTTTACGGGCTCCTGACCAATTCTGCTGATCGTAAAATTTTTTGTACATAAAGTCTAAGGCATCATTTCCAATGAACGAAAACAGCTTATGGACATCAGAACAGCAATCACTAACCTGGATGACAATTTCTACTTCAGTTGGAGTTGGAGTTCTGCTTACTAATCCCTTGGACTCAAAAGAGGAAACGAAGGCACAAGAGAGGCAGACGACCCGGCATCCTGACAAGACTACGTTGGTGAGCTAATAAACCACCTCTAGCCTCCATTCTATTGGCGAACATACAGTCACTAGAGAACAAACTGGACAAGCTCCTTTCCTGACATCCTATCAACGGGACCTGAAGAACTGTAATATTTAATGTTTCTCGGATTCGTGGCTGAACAAGGACATGGATAATTTACATCTTGCTGCTTTTTCCATGCATCGTCAAGACCGGATGGCACCTTCAGGTAAGATGAAGGGGGGAGGGGTGTGTTTCTTTGTTTACAACAGCTAGTGCTCAAGCTCTAATTGTAAGGAAGTCTCAAGTTGTTGCTCACCTGAGTTAGAATACCTGATGATAAGCTGCAGACCATACTATTTACCAAGAGAGTGTTGATCTATATTTTCTGTAGCTGACTATTTTTCACTAAGACTTCACTCAACGAGCTGTATAAGGCCATAAGCGAATAAGAAAATGCACATCTAGAGGCGGCACTGCTCGTGGCCGGTGATTTTAATGCTGGGAAACTGAAATCCGTTTTACCTATTTTTTACCAGCATGTCACCTCAAATTAAATCAAATTGTATTTGTCACATGCACCGTGAAATGCTTACTTTCAACCCCTTAACCAACAATGCAGTTCAAAAAATAGAGTTTAGAAAATATTTACTAAATAAACTAAAGTTTAAAAAAATTACAAAAAACAAAAACAAAAAACAAGGCTATATACAGGGGGTACCGGTACCGAGTCAATGTGCGGGGGTACAGGTTAGTCGAGGTAGGGGTAAAGTGGCTATGCATATCACCTGTGCAACTAGAGGCGACAAAACTCTAGATCACCTTTACAAATCTGACCATAACTCTATCCTCCTTACAAGCAAAAACTCAAAACAGGAAGTACCAGTGACGCCCTCAATACGGAAGTGGTCAGATGAAGTGGATGCTAAGCTACATGACTGTTTCGCTAGCACAGACTGGAATACGTTCTGGGATTGATCAGATAACATATAGCAGTTTACCACATCAGTGCATCGACGACGTCGTCCCCACAGTGACCATACGTACCAGGGTTTCCGTTACCTACCAATTGACGGCTTTTGGTCGATAAAAAAAATTTAAGCCAATTATTAAAACTGTTGCCGACCAAAATGACAGGGAGAAAATCAATCCCATTGCAAAATAATGCTGATCATTCATTGATGGAAATACCAGTCGATGTAAATAGATTTGCTTATTGGTCTGTAGGTTAATTTGCATAACACAACTATCACATGCGCACAACATACATATTTTGAGCGGGATTTCTCTGTAGCAGGTTGTAACAATGTTTCCACTCCGAGAATGTGAATGGTAAATGACTGTAATTAATACATGCATTAACAGAATTTAACCAAATGAGAATTGGCGGGAGACAATTGAAACAATTTGAAACAATCCAAAGCTATTTTTTTAAAAGAAGCTTCTGATCCTCGATTGCTCTGTGGCTAAGTCATGCTTTCTGGTGTATTTAATTTATTTATTTCTGTATAGACAGGAGTAATTATATCATTTTGGCAAATGTATTTCCATTTACTTCCACATTCGACCCGCTATGCCATTTCTCTCCTGTTCTATTGGTTTTCATATCAACTTTCTTTCATTGTCCAGAAGCCAAAGGCACAATCCGAGTAATATTAGCAATCCATCCTAGTTGTTGCATCTTTAGATTGCCCCTCTTTCTAAGTTCATGTCACATATGGAACCACTGTCAGGTGCGCTGTTTAGAATGGGTGTTTTCCCGCGAATTGCATTTTGGCAAATGTTTGAAAATGACGTTTCATTGGCTGCTTCATTACATGAGTTGCATATTCTGTTAAGATGCATTACTATAATCTAAATGTGTCCGGTGCCACATTTTCTTAAGGGAAACCTTGGTATGTACATATCCCAACCAGAAGCAACAAAATACAGGCAAAATTCACACTGAGATAAAGGCTAGAGCTTTCAAGGAACGGGACACTAATCCGGATGCTTATAAGAAATTCCTCTACGACCTCCGATGAGCCATGCAAAGCATCAATACAGGACTAAGATCGGCGGCTCTGACGCTCGTTGGATGTGGCAGGGCTTGCAAACTATCACGGATTACAAAGGGAAACCCAGCCGCGAGCTGCCCAGTGACGCAAGCCTCCCAGACGAGCTAAATGCCTTCTATGTCCGCTTCGAGGTAAGCAACACTGAACCATGCATGAGAGCACCACCTGTTTCCAGACGACTGTGTGATCTCGCTCTCCATAGCCAATGTGAGTAAGACCTTTAAACAGGCTAACATTCACAAAGCCGCATGGCCAGATGGATTACCAGGATGTGTACTCAGAGCATGCACTGACCAGCTGCTAGTTTCTTCACTGACATTTTCAATGACCCAATCTGTAATACCTCCCCAACAGATCACGCAGTTTCTATTCCTATCAACACTGTTGTCTACTACCAGGACAAGAGGAACACCTATGTGAGAATGCTGTTCATTTACTACAGCTTAACGTTCAACAGCATAGTGCCCTCCAAGCTCATCACTAAGCTCAGGACCCTGGGATTGAACACCTCCCTCTGCAACTGGATCTTGGACTTCCTGATGGGCCGCCCCCAGGTGATAAGGGTAGGCAACAACACATCTGCCACACTGACCCTCAACAGAGGGGCCCCTCTGGGATGTGTGCTTATTCCCTGTTCACCCACAACTGTGTGGCCAGACATGACTCCAACACCATCGGTGATCAGGCCCACCATGACGGTGGTATGCCTTTTCCACCGACGACAATGAAACAGCCTATAGGGAGGAGGTCGGTGACCTAGCAGTGAGGATCCAGGACAACAACTTCTCCCTCAACGTCAGCAAGACAAAGGAGCTGATTGTGGAATGCTTGGCATCCGATCGCAAGGCGCTACAGAGGGTAGTGTGTACGGCCCTACATCACTGGGGATGAGCTCCCTGCCATCCAGGACTTCTATACCAGGCGGTGTAAGAGAAAGGCCTTAAATATGGTCAAAGTCTCCAGCACTATCAGCACTAAGGGGTGTGAATACTTTCTGAAGGCACTGTACATACTGTATCTACCTCAATTACCTCGTAGCCTGCACGTCAACTCGGCACTGGTACCCCGTGTATATAGCCAAGTTATCGTTACTCATTGTGTATTTATTGCTTGAGTTATTTTTCTCTCTGCATTGTTGGGAAGCGCCGATAAGTAAGCATTTCACTATTAGTCTACACCTGCTTTCTACGAAGCATGGAACACAATAACATTAGATTTGATTTTGATTGATTTGATTTACAGGTTATGGAAAAATTTGCTATTTTATTATTTCTCTATTGTTTTTCGTCAAGGAGAAAGACTACACTTCTATGTCAAAGATATTAACACTAAAACACTATAGTAAATAATAGAGTAATGTCTGCAAAAACTACAGTAAATACTACAGTATACTACAGTCTGCAAACACTACAGTAAATACTACAGTATACTACAGTCTGCAAAAACACTCTGGTAAATACTACAGTATACTACAGTCTGCAAAAAATACTACAGTAAATACCGAAGTATACTACAACCTGCAAAAATCCTACAGTAAATACTGCAGTATACTACAATCCGCAAAAACACCACATTAATTACTTAAGCAATAAGGGTCGAGGGGGTGTGGTATATGGCCAATATACCACAGCTAAATGCTGTTCTTATACAAGACACAACGCGGAGTGCCTGGATACAGTCCTTAGCAGTGGTATATTGGCCTTAATGCCATTATCAACTGGTTACCAATGTAATTAGAGCAGTAAAAATGTTTTGTCATACCCATGGTATACGGTCTGATATAACACGGCTGTCAGCCAATCAGCATTTAGAACCACCCAGTTTATAATATAGTATATACTACAGTTTTATTTTACTACATTATTTATACTATAGTTAACTATAAATGCTACAGTATACTACAGTAAATACTACAGTGAATACTACAGTAAAGTCCACAAAAACACTTCAGTGAATAAACTAATTAATCACATAATAATATCATGTTATTGTAATATTTTGTACAGCATGCTGTGGCATCTATCTAATTGCATAAGCTATATGTACACTCTTCGAAAAAAGGGCTCCAAAAGGGTTCTTCAGCTGTTCTCATAGGAGAACCCCTTTTGGTTCCAGGTAGAACACTTTAGGTTCAAGATAGCACCTTTTTTCTAAAAGTGTACAGATGATGGTGACATTTTCTGTCCAATGCACGGGCCTTAAAGTGAGAAAATAGTGGAGATCTTACCAAAATTAACCATATCATTTCAAATAGACAGTATGACACTACTGCAAAATACGTTTGTAATATTGTATTGGTACGGGCATTGTTTGTGTGTGTATATCTGCATTGACTCACCATGGTACGTACGGTTCCACATCCTCTTGGTGACGGTGTCCCCTCGCGGCCGGCCCCCTCCCTCGGCCATGGTCTCGTTCAGGGCCAGAGAGTAGAGCATTACCCCGTCATAGAAACCTCCTGCTATCAGGTTTGTCTAGAAAGATGGAGAGGAGGACCGCGATCAAATCTTTGTTATATCCACTCTCATACCATCTGTTGTTCCCTCCTCTTCATCTGTTTATCTTATCATCTACTTTCATCCACAGTCCACAGTGTGTCTGAGAGTATCCATAACAGTGTGTGTGTTTGTATGTGTAAGGGTGTGTGTGTGTGTGTGTGTGTGTGTGTGTGTGTGTGTGTGTGTGTGTGTGTGTGTGCGTGTGTTTGTCTACATGTTGGTGTGCGTGAGAGTGTGCAGGGTTGGGTAGGTTACTTTCTAAATGTAATCCGTTACAGTTTCTCGTTACCTGTCCAAACTTGTAATCAGTAATGTAACGTAATCTGATTACATTCCGTTACGATTACTTTCCCCTTAAGAGGCATTAGAAGAAGACAAAAATTTATGTTACCAATTGAACGACATCTATTGCAGGATAAATCCATGTTAAAGTTTACATAGCTGGCCATATATGGATGTTAAATTTTACTTTTCAGGTTGGTTATGTAGGCTTCTTCTACCCATCACTTTCTACTACATATAATTATAAGATTAAATTATATCTTTACATTAAAAACCAAAGTCTATCAGGATTCCAGTCATTCCAATAAATGTTATACCTCTTGATCTTCAAGAATGGGACTTGGAAATATGGAAGTATAGATTAGCCAAATTGTTTTACCTGAGCATGACCCCAAAACTAAGGATTTATTAGCCAGCCCTACTCATTGATTCGAGTTTAAAAATATACAGTGGGGCAAAAAAGTATTTAGTCAGCCACCAATTGTGCAAGTTCTCCCACTTAAAAAGTTGAGAGAGGCCTGTAATTTTCATCATAGGTACACTTCAACTATGAGAGACAAAATGAGAAAAAAAAACCCAGAAAATCACATTGTAGGATTTTTTATGAATTTATTAGCAAATTATGGTGGAAAATAAGTATTTGGTCAATAACAAAAGTTTATCTCAATACTTTGTTATATACCCTTTGTTGGCAATGACAGAGGTCAAACGTTTTCTGTAAGTCTTCACAAGGTTTTCACACACTGTTGCTGGTATTTTGGCCCTTTCCTCCATGCAGATCTCCTCTAGAGCAGTGATGTTTCGGGGCTGGGCAACACAGACTTTCAACTCCCTCCAAAGATTTTCTATGGGGTTGAGATCTGAGACTGGCTAGGCCACTCCAGGACCTTGAAATGCTTCTTACGAAGCCACTCCTTCGTTGCCCGGGAGGTGTGTTTGGGATCATTGTCATGCTGAAAGACCCAGCCACGTTTCATCTTCAATGCCCTTGCTGATGGAAGGAGGTTTTCACTCAAAATCTCACGATACATGGCCCCATTCATTCTTTCCTTTACACGGATCAGTCGTCCTGGTCCCTTTGCAGAAAACAGCCCCAAAGCATGATGTTTCCACCCCCATGCTTCACAGTAGGTATGGTGTTCTTTGGATGCAACTCAGCATTCTTTCTCCTCCAAACACGACAAGTTGAGTTTTTACCAAAAAGTTCTATTTTGGTTTCATCTGACCATATGACATTCTCCCAATCCTCTTCTGGATCATCCAAATGCTCTCTAGCAAACTTCAGATGGGCCTGGACATGTACTGGCTTAAGCAGGGGGACACGTCTGGCACTGCAGGATTTGAGTCCCTGGCGGCGTAGTGTGTTACTGATGGTAGCTCTCTGCAGGTCATTCACTAGGTCCCCCCGTGTGGTTCTGGGATTTTTGCTCACCGTTCTTGTGATCATTTTGACCCCACGGGGTGAGATCTTGCGTGGAGCCCCAGATCGAGGGAGATTATTAGTGGTCTTGTATGTCTTCCATTTCCTAATAATTGCTCCCACAGTTGATTTCTTCACACCAAGCTGCTTACCTATTGCAGATTCAGTCTTCCCAGCCTGGTGCAGGTCTACAATTTTGTTTCTGGTGTCCTTTGACAGCTCTTTGGTCTTGGCCATAGTGGAGTTTGGAGTGTGATTGTTTGAGGTTGTGGACAGGTGTCTTTTATACTGATAACAAGTTCAAACAGGTGCCTGCAAGAGTGCATGCAAGTGTTCACTTATCTGTAAATATAACTGTATACCTAACTGTACAGCTAATTTAACCATGCAAAATTTTCACTTACCTGTTTATCTACCCAGTCTGTCTATTAAGTAAACTATTATTACCCTCGCTCATATCATACGCATTTTTAGCTACTGAAGTATTTCTCTGCCATCGACCTGTATAGTATAGTTAGCCATCCAACATCCACCAATGTATAGTGTACATATTCAGCCAACCACTCATACTATGCAATGTCCTTTTATAGCTTTTATTTGCACTCCAGATATCTTGTATTTCTATACTTTTTCATACTGCCGCTCTATGTATCATGTACCGTGTATCTGTCTTTTGTGTACTTTTCGTTGTGGCATTTTGCACCTGCCCTGTGTTTTTGTTGTAGCTGCTTGACAATGAAATTTCCCCCCCGGGGGATCAATAAAGTACCTATCTATCTATCTATCTATCTATCTATCTATCTATCTATCTATCTATCTATCTATCTATCTATCTATCTATCTATCTATCTATCTATCTATCTATCTATCTATCTATCTATCTATCTATCTATCTATCTATCTATCTATCTATCTATCTATCTATCTATCTATCTATCTATCTATCTATCTATCTATCTATCTATCTATCTATCTATCTATCTATTAATAAAGGTAACGAGTGGAGGACAGAGGAGCCTCTTAAAGAAGAAGTTACAGGTCTGTGAGAGCCAGAAATCTTGCTTGTTTGTAGGTGACCAAATACTTATTTTCCACCATAATTTGCAAATAATTTCATTAAAAACCCTACAATGTGATTTTCTGGATTTTCTTTTCTCATTTTGTCTCTCATAGTTGAAGTGTACCTATGATGAAAATTACAGGCCTCTCTCATCTTTTTAAGTGGGAGAACTTGCACAATTGGTGCCTGACTAAATACTTTTTTGCCCCACTGTATGCTGCGCTCATGGAATGGCATGCTTTGAGTGTGCAAAGCTGTCATCAAGGCAAAGGGTGTCTTAAATATAAAATAGATTTTGATTAATTTAACACTTTTTTGGTTACTACATGATTCCATATATGTTATTTCATAGTTTTAATGTCTTCACTATTATTCTACAATGTAGAAAATAGTAAAAATAAAGAAAAACCCATGAATGAGTAGGTGTGTCCAAACGTTTTACTGGTACTGTATATATACTGTATATAATTTATAAGTCCAAAAATGGATGTAGCAACTACAGATTGCCCCTTTAAGTCTATCAAAAGTGTGCGAGTTTGAGCATGTGTCCATTAGGCCTATGGATTTTTTCTTCTTTATCAGCATGAATTAGATGGAGCAATAAAAGCCCCACTTTTATTCCATAGGCTGGAATCCGCACTATGCAGCTGTTGTAAGAGTGCATATTTCACTGGCTGTCCACTGGTTTCAAAAACAATGAATGATTGGCAGTTTAAACGTCTTGAATTCAACCATTATTGGGTTCAAATACACATTTAGATTTGTGAACAGCCATCCACAACAACCACAATCCGTAAGGCTCAAATAGCTAAATGAGAGAGCAGCAGTGTGATTCACATCAATGCGCTATGTAGATATCAATAATAAGTGATATCCTTATCACCGTAGACTACACCACTGCTGTCATCCTTACCTCCAAGCGTTTATTCAAGTTGTATAATCTTTGGATGCCGACAGCAGTTGCACCATTGGAAGACATAGCTTGGACTGTAGCCTACAAAAGCCTATGTAACTGTAACTATAGCTATTATAGAATTCCTAGCACAGGCTCATAAGTAAAACCTTTATTTGTTTGGGTTAGAGCCCAGACTAGGAGCTGGGATTTACACGTGTGCCAAATCTGGCCATATCTCCACATCACTCAGACATGGAGAAACAGATCATATTCCCCTGTGGTTAGAACTCTGTCTAACCTCCCACTGCAGACTTGGGACAGCTGGAGTAGGCCTGCAAAGGAACCTTGAAGATGCTGTGAACAGCACAGTCCACTGGAATATTCTCTGAGCAGCTTTGTATCTTTCACTGAATCATTATTCATGCCATCTACAGTCAGGTCCAGAATTATTTGCACCCTTGATAAAGATGAGAAAAAAAGACTGTATAACATAAAGAATACAAATATATATAGAGATTTTACATTTCTCAGAGAAAGATATATATACAGTGGGGAGAACAAGTATTTGATACACTGCCGATTTTGCAGGTTTTCCCACTTACAAAGCATGTAGAAGTCTGTAATTTTTATCATAGGTACTCTTCAACTGTGAGTGACGGAATCTAAAACAAAAATCCAGAAAGTCACATTGTATGATTTGTAAGTAATTAATTTGCATTTTATTGCATGACATAAGTATTTGATACATCAGAAAAGCAGAACTTAATATTTGGTACAGAAACCTTTGTTTGCAATTACAGAGATCATACGTTTCCTGTAGTTCTTGACCAGGTTTGCACACACTGCAGCAGGGATTTTGGCCCACTCCTCCATACAGATCCTTCAGGTTTCGGGGCTGTCGCTGGGCAATACGGACTTTCAGCTCCCTCCAAAGATTTTCTATTGGGTTCAGGTCTGGAGACTGGCTAGGCCACTCCAGGACCTTGAGATGCTTCTTACGGAGCCACTCCTTAGTTGCCCTGGCTGTATGTTTCGGGTCGTTGTCATGCTGGAAGACCCAGCCACGACCCATCTTCAATGCTCTTACTGAGGGAAGGAGGTTGTTGGCCAAGATCTCGCGATACATGGCCCCATCCAACCTCCCCTCAATACGGTGCAGTCGTCCTGTCCCCTTTGCAGAAAAGCATCCCCCAAGAATGATGTTTCCACCTCCATGCTTCACGGTTGGGATGGTGTTCTTGGGGTTGTACTCATCCTTCTTCTTCCTCCAAACACGGCGAGTGGAGTTTAGACCAAAAAGCTCTATTTTTGTCTCATCAGACCACATGACCTTCTCCCATTCCTCCTCTGCATCATCCAGATGGTCATTGGCAAACTTCAGACGGGCCTGGACATGCGCTGGCTTGAGCAGGGGGACCTTGCGTGCGCTGCAGGATTTTAATCCATGACGGCGTAGTGTGTTACTAATGGTTTTCTTTGAGACTGTGGTCCCAGCTCTCTTCAGGTCATTGACCAGGTCCTGCCGTGTAGTTCTGGGCTGATCCCTCACCTTCCTCATGATCATTGATGCCCCACGAGGTGAGATCTTGCATGGTGCCCCAGACCGAGGGAGATTGACCGTCATCTTGAACTTCTTCCATTTTCTAATAATTGCGCCAACAGTTGTTGCCTTCTCACCAAGCTGCTTGCCTATTGTCCTGTAGCCCATCCCAGCCTTGTGCAGGTCTACAATTTTATCCCTGATGTCCTTACACAGCTCTCTGGCCTTGGCCATTGTGGAGAGGTTGGAGTCTGTTTGATTGAGTATGTGGAGAGGTGTCTTTTATACAGGTAACGAGTTCAAACAGGTGCAGTTAATACAGGTAATGAGTGGAGAACAGGAGGGCTTCTTAAAGAAAAACTAACAGGTCTGCGAGAGCCGGAATTCTTACTGGTTGGTAGGTGATCAAATACTTATGTCATGCAATAAAATGCTAATTAATTATTTAAAAATCATACAATGTGATTTTCTGGATTTTTGTTTTAGATTCCGTCTCTCACAGTTGAAGTGTACCTATGATAAAAATTACAGACCTCTACATGCTTTGTAAGTAGGAAAACCTGCAAAATCGGCAGTGTATCAAATACTTGTTCTCCCCACTGTATATATATATATATATTGTCTTGCTGGAAGATCCATTTGCCTACAATGTTCAGCCCTCTGGCAGAGGCAAACAGATTTTTGTCTAAAATGTCTGAGTACTGGGTAAAGTTCATGATGTCGTTGACCTTAAGAAGAGTCCCACGACCAGTGTTTTTATATTACTTTTTATTACTTGTTAAACCAAATCTCTTTCTCTGAGCAAGTTTAAAATAATACATTTTTAACATTTTGGGAGGATACAATAAACAGTATAGTATTTGTATTATTTATTTCATACAGTCTTTTTTGCTCATCTTCATCAAGGGTGACAATAATTCTGGAACTGACTGTATGTCCATCCTCCCACCCTCCCACCAGCAAACCTTAAAATCCAAGCAATGTTAGCTAAAACATATACACCCACCCACCCATCCAACCAACCAACTATTCCTTCAAACATTGATCAAACATAAGCTTAATATAAGCAAACATTATGTTTATTTAGTCAGTTCTCTTCTCTGTCTCTTTCTGTTTAAATTGATCTTTTACTCTGTACATGTGGTTGGATCCATTGTATATTTTCAAGTACAGTAGTGATTTTAGTGACACATGCTGTGGTAGGTATTTTGACAAATGCTCTCATTGTTGACCTCAGGTAACAATGCATGAGGATGTGAAGGAGTTGAATGATGAAATTATCTCCAAGGCATTCAGCAGTAGTTGTAGGGGTATGGGCATTTAAAGATTTGGGCGGCTGAAAGACTTACTAGGTCAAAAACAGTGGCCAGGTGGACTCATTCAAGCCCAGTTCAGACACATGGAAGAGAGATTAACAAAGCTTGGGATATGGAGAGAGCTGAACAGAGAGATATCAGAGTAGCAGACAGGTGTTGCGACCCACTGGGCTCAAAGGCCCAGTGCAGCCAAAATGTGATTTCCCTGTGTTTTATATATTCCTCCACCCTATGAAGTTGGAATAATACGGTGAAATTGTGAAAATTATGATAATGCCCTTTTAGTGTAAGAGCTGTTTGAAAAGATGGCTTGTTTTGGTGTGATGGAGTTTTGGCCTGCTGGTGACATCACGGTAAATTGGTTAATAGACCAATAAGAAAGAGAGTTCCAAACCTCTCTGCCAATAACAGCTAGTTTTCAGACCACTCCCAGACAGTCCTAGTAAAATTCTTGCTTGAGAAATTGCAAATTGTTTCTTTTTTACCATTTTAATTGAAAACAATCACAGTTAGGTACTTAATTGTTACCCAGAAAGGATTTGATATTGAGATAAAAATGTACATGAGCTGGCCCCAGAGCGAACAACCATCCCCATCACTCACTGGCTCTAATAAAGGCCACACACATCTCTCGTTCAGCACTTTAGCAGGCACCACCTTTCGAAATTTATTTTATTTAACCTTTATTTAACTAGGCAAGTCAGTTAAGAACAAATTCTTATTTACAATGACGGCCTACACCAGCCAAACTCGGACGACACTGGGCCAATTGTGCGCCGCCCTATGGGACTCCCAATCATGTACGTAACTTGTGATACAGTCTAGATTCGCACCTAGGGACGTTGAGTACCAATGTAAGCTCTCTCACAGAGGACAGCCCTGAATTTTAGCCAGGCAGTTCTCTACACCCACACTCCCCGTACACCTCACAGTCACTCTATTACCACCCACAACTCAAACATAATAACGTCATTTATATACCTTTACATGGTTTCACACACTGAATGTCTTGCACAATACGTGTAATTTACAACATTTTCATAGAGACATTTTAATTTGTCTATTTAGGTGAAAATGTATATGTCTACCACACAAACGCAATGTGATCTAAAGATGCATGGAACTGCTTTCACGAGCTGACAAATCCACATAGATGTTTAGCCTGAACTTTAGCCCCTGTCTCATAGTGTAATATGCAGGGTTGCTCAAGTACACTGTGCAATAATGGCTGCCATTTCTACATTGGGTCCATGTTGCTATGGCAATTAGGATATCATCAAGTTTTCCTAAGTGCCAAATGAGAGGGGAAGCGTAACTTTCTACCTTTCCTGAACTGCTGCTGCGCTAATTAGTGACCAGCTCGCTAGCTTCCTAACTGAGGGGCCATTGATTGGGCTGAGAACACTAGAGTGTGACACACAGCCCTGTCACTCGAATTAGCTCAGCCCCACCCTGCTTATGAGAGTCTGTGAGAGATTTTCCAACAAGCTTAGCTCACTGACATTGAACCCAGCAGTGGCTATAAAGTTTGTTATTTTCCATAAACAATATGATGCCACAGACCCAAAATCTTCCCAAGAGGAGATATGTTTATTTAACCTTTATTTAACTAGCAAGTCAGTTAAGAACAAATTCTTATTTACAATGACGGCCTACCTACAGGGTCAGCCCCTGGAGCAAATTAGGGTTAAGTGCCTTGCTCAAGGACACATCAACATGTTTTTCACCTTGTCTGTTCGGGTATTCAAACCAGCAACCTTTCGGTTTCTGGCCCAACGCTCTAACCGCTAGGCTACCTGCCGCCCAATATGTAACTCAATATGCTCTATTTGACACATAAATACCTTTTGCAGAGTAAAAAGACCTGTGGTATAACTTAATTTTTCGAAAGCCAGGTTTGTGTGGAAAATATACACTCCAGCAAGCCCAATAATCATGAATGCTGTAGGTTTCAGCACCAGGATTCACAGAGACAGAAACATCAGTAAGCCACTGGCGATCAGCCAATTTTAATTCCCGCAAGATGCTTCTGTACAGTATATCACATTGAGAACTTGTTATCAGTTCTATAACCTATATTCTATTAGCATAGCCCAAAAGAGCACCATTTGTTTAATGAATGCATAGCTAACCATTTATTATAGCAATGTTTACAAGAACTGCATGTCCCAACATGCAGAATTTGGCCGTAGAGAAGCAATAGGCTTCTCTATGTAGCTATGGTCAGAGTCTGACAGTGTCGTTCTTTTCTGTTTCTTTGTGGGTTTTGGGTGGATCTCTAATTAGAGGCAGCTGCTACCCGTTGTCTCTAATTAGGGATCCAATATATGTTGAGTCTGTCCCTCACGCTGGTGTGGGTCGTTATCGTTACATATCATGTAAGTCGCAGTCACGGTGAAGTAAGTGTGTTTTCTTTACGTCCGTTTCATTAGCGTGTTTTGTGAACGTGAGAGAGAGAGAGAGAGAGAGAGAGAGAGAGAGAGAGAGATTTTAAGGACTAGTGTGACACGCATTGCAGAACATCCCTATTGGCAAAGAATAAACCCTGCTTTTGTTTTTTGACCATGAGATCCATTAGGACTGAGGGGAAATCTAATTCAGAGATGGGCAACTTTGATGGGGGTGGGGGCCACTGAGTTCAAAAATATATATATATTTTTTTTTGGGGGGGGGGTCCGCAGGCCTACAAAAGGGGGGCCCACAGGCCACCAGGTGCCCATCCCTGGTCTAATTAATACTTTTTTTCTGTTTAATTCTGTCTGTGGGTCTGAAAGAGGTACAATCCTTTCCAAAGTTGGATTTTCTTGCGTGTTCATCCTGTGAATGAGAGAGACTCCGTCTATTTCTTTGTCTCTACCACTCTTGCTCCAACAACATCTGTAGATTTACTTTTAATGTCTTATTTCTACCTTATATCTATTCTGGTCTCCCTCTGTCTGTCAATCAACCTGTCAATCAACCAACAAACAAGGCAAGCAACCAATCGGCCATCCCCACTTACCAGCGAGTCTTCTACGGTGAAGTTGAACATGTTCATGGCGTCCGTCTTCAGGTTGGACACAAACTCCAGATACTCTGGGTTCTGTGGCTCTTTGTAGGTCAGGATCTTCACACTCTGTCAAGATAGATGAATGACAACCAGTCAGAAAAACGCAATAACATAACACATAACACATAGATTATGACATAAATATTGGGGGGGGGCACAAATAAACTAGAGGCCATGATTAACTTTGTCAAAAAGAATGGCACCAATTGGCCTATCAGTGGAGATGATATAAGCACCCACTTAAACCCTTGAAACATTGTATGTAGTGGTCTTTCCTCATGCTGAACAAATTTGTCTCAAGAACACATAAGGTCCATCAGGAAAGATTTACCTCCGTCTTGGAACTTTTGGAAAATCTTTGAAAAACGTATTCTCGTGAACCATAAGTCCAAATAACACAAAATTCAGTATGTATGACCATGGTATCTCTTCACTTAGTTTGAGCTAAGGGATTGGTTAAGAGATCAAGGTTTTTTAAAATCAGGAAATCTGTCCATTTAAATCCTTTGTAAATCCAGTCCTTTGTAAATCCACTTTAAACTTTAAACTTTTTAGGATTGTCAAATACATTACCATGATGAACCATGTTTGGCATTGATATCTTAAAAAATAAGGAAACTTTTAACAATTCACTTTTAAGACTATGTAACGCTAATGCTTAAAATAATCATAAAACATCTTATCATGGACTAAAAGTCAGATTCAATGGTCTTTGGACTCATCACAACAGTTTGAGAAAATAAGGTTGATGGCCACACTATTCTAGTAGATGCACATTAGCACATATGCTAAGATATGCTACAAATACTTACAATACAAAAATATTATACTCATGAACCATAGGACCAAATTACACCAAATGTGGAATGTAGGCCCATGGTACATCTTAGCTTAGTTTAACAAAGGGATTGGTCAAAAGATGGCTTATTTACAAAAACAAAATCTGATTTTAAGAAAAGTAAATCCACTCCACAGTGGCCTATCAACTTGAAACTTGTCATCGCTATAATGGACTTAAGATGAACCCTAAGATGAACCACACTGAATTTGGTATTGATATTTTGAAAAACAAGGAAACTATTAGCAACTCATTCATTGCATATGTAATGCTAATTCTCAAAATAATTTTCTCTTCATGAACCATAGTCAGATTCACTCCAGATTTTGTATTTGGATAGATAGATAGATAGATAGGTACTTTATTGATCCCCCGGGGGGGAAATTTCATTATCAAGCAGCTACAACAAAAACACAGGGCAGGTGCAAAATGCCACAACGAAAGTACACAAAAGACAGATACACGACAGACTCATTATAACACATAAAGGAAGATAGTTCCTACACGATAGAGTGCTTGCTTTGTTATCCAACTGATCTGGTGTCCTTTCTGACATCCTATGAACCCCGTTCATTGCTGCTGACAGATATATTTTTAATTGTAATGTCTGCTACAACATAGGTCTTTATAAGCACTTTGTGGAGTTGGGAGGATACATTGTTCCTCCTAGACTAATAAGTATAATAGCTTAGCCTACAGCAAAATAACAATAGAAGAAGCTGCAAGCCTTTTTGTTTATGTGGTAATAGACCATATGCAACAATCAAATCTGTTCGTTGTCTTTTATCCTCCTTTGTTTTTCCTCCAAGAGTTCTGTTTCTGTTTTCTTTCCCTCAATCAGTGTTGAGGCCTACAATGAGCTTTACTGTCACTTAACTGTCACTCAGCTCTGTGGCTAGTCAGGTTCAACCAATCCTCTACTAACTAAATCCACAGCTCTGTCACCCCAATTACTGCAGAAACGACAGTCATGACTCTTGCCTGTACTGCACACGTTCTTTCATCCGTGCATGATACACATGCATGCACACTGTACTGTACTGTACACTGCCATTGTTTTTAATCGATAATGGTCAAGTCAGGTATACATTGGAGCTTGATAATGTTTGCAATTCACCAACAACCAGTGTCTGAAATAAAACCATGACCAACCAGGAATATCTGGTGCACTGAAAAATCTAAAAAAAAAATGAGACTGGTATTTGGGGACAGAAAGACAATTTCAGCAGATGGGATTTGTAAAAAACAAATGACATCTAATTAGCATAATATTTGTATTCATCAACATCTGTGAGTTTAAGCTAGAGACTTCAGGGCTGCGTCTCACTCTACTGATTCTACCGCTGTCAGTAAAAATAACTTGAGGTGAAAAGGTCATTTTCACATTATAAGGATACGGGGTCATTCCACATAAAAGAAAACATTCTCTGAAACATATTTCCTTTTGATAGATTTTTTTTCTGTCTTTCCATGTATGAATGTGTTATTCATTGCATTTCTATAGGCTAATAGAAGAAACATGATGACTAGAACACCCAAGTTGCGTGCGTGAACATTACAAAATAAATGTACACATACAGTGCCTTCGGAAAGTATTCAGACCCCTTGAATTTTTCCACATTTTGTTACATTACAGGCTTATTCTAAAATGGATCAAATAAATACAGATTCTCAGCAATCTACACTTAATTCTGCATAATTCCGCATAATGTTTGCAAAATTATATATATATATACAGTGGGGAGAACAAGTATTTGATACACTGCCGATTTTGCAGGTTTTCCCACTTACAAAGCATGTAGAAGTCTGTAATTTTAATCATAGGTACTCTTCAACTGTGAGTGACGGAATCTAAAACAAAAATCCAGAAAATCACATTGTATGATTTTTAAATAATTAATTTGCATTTTATTGCATGACATAAGTATTTGATACATCAGAAAAGCAGAACTTAATATTTGGTACAGAAACCTTTGTTTGCAATTACAGAGATCATACGTTTCCTGTAGTTCTTGACCAGGTTTGCACACACTGCAGCAGGGATTTTGGCCCACTCCTCCATACAGATCCTTCATGTTTCGGGGCTATCGCTGGCCAATACGGACTTTCAGCTCCCTCCAAAGATTTTCTATTGGGTTCAGGTCTGGAGACTGGCTAGGCCACTCCAGGACCTTGAGATGCTTCTTACGGAGACACTCCTTAGTTGCCCTGGCTGTGTATTTCGGGTCGTTGTCATGCTGGAAGACCCAGCCACGACCCATCTTCAATGCTCTTACTGAAGGAAGGAGGTTGTTGGCCAAGATCTCGCGATACATGGCCCCATCCATCCTCCCCTCAATACGGTGCAGTCGTCCTGTCCCCTTTGCAGAAAAGCATCCCCAAAGAATGATGTTTCCATGATGTTTCCACCTCCATGCTTCACGGTTGGGATGGTGTTCTTGGGGTTGTACTCATCCTTCTTCTTCCTCCAAACACGGTGAGTGGAGTTTAGACCAAAAAGCTCTATTTTTGTCTCATCAGACCACATGACCTTCTCCCATTCCTCCTCTGGATCATCCAGATGGTCATTGGCAAACTTCAGACGGGCCTGGACATGCGCTGGCTTGAGCAGGGGGACCTTGCGTGCGCTGCAGGATTTTAATCCATGACGGCGTAGTGTGTTACTAATGGTTTTCTTGAGACTGTGGTCCGAGGTCTCTTCAGGTCATTGACCAGGTCCTGCTGTGTAGTTCTGGGATGATCCCTCACCTTCCTCATGATCATTGATGCCCCACGAGGTGAGATCTTGCATGGTGCCCCAGACTGAGGGAGATTGACCGTCATCTTGAACAGGATTAAAATCCTGCAGCGCACGCAAGGTCCCCCTGCTCAAGCCAGCGTATGTCCAGGCCCGTCTGAAGTTTGCCAATGACCATCTGGATGATCCAGAGGAGGAATGGGAGAAGGTCATGTGGTCTGATGAGACAAAAATAGAGCTTTTTGGTCTAAACTCCACTCGCCGTGTTTGGAGGAAGAAGAAGAATGAGTACAACCCCAAGAACACCATCCCAACCGTGAAGCATGGAGGTGGAAACATCATTCTTTGGGGATGCTTTTCTGCAAAGGGGACAGGACGACTGCACCGTATTGAGGGGAGGATGGATGGGGCCATGTATCGCAAGATCTTGGCCAACAACCTCCTTCCCTCAGTAAGAGCATTGAAGATGGGTCGTGGCTGGGTCTTCCAGCATGACAACGACCCGAAACACACAGCCAGGGCAACTAAGGAGTGGCTCCGTAAGAAGCATCTCAAGGTCCTGGAGTGGCCTAGCCAGTCTCCAGACCTGAACCCAATAGAAAGTCTTTGGAGGGAGCTGAAAGTCCGTATTGCCCAGCGACAGCCCCGAAACCTGAAGGATCTGGAGAAGGTCTGTATGGAGGAGTGGGCCAAAATCCCTGCTGCAGTGTGTGCAAACCTGGTCAAGAACTACAGGAAACGTATGATCTCTGTAATTGCAAACAAAGGTTTCTGTACCAAATATTAAGTTCTGCTTTTCTGATGTATCAAATACTTATGTCATGCAATAAAATGCAAATTAATTATTTAAAAATCATACAATGTGATTTTCTGGATTTTTGTTTTAGATTCCGTCACTCACAGTTGAAGAGTACCTATGATTAAAATTACAGACTTCTACATGCTTTGTAAGTGGGAAAACCTGCAAAATCGGCAGTGTATCAAATACTTGTTCTCCCCACTGTATATATATATATATATATAAATAAATACCTTATTTACATAAATATTCAGACCCTTTGCTATGAGACTCGAAATTGAGCTCAGGTGCATCCTGTTTCCATTGATCATCCTTGAGATATTTCTAGAACTTAATTGGAGTCCACCTGTGGTGAATTCAATTGATTGGACATGATTTGGAAAGGCACACGCATGTCTAGATAAGGTCCCACAGTTGACAGTGCATGTCAGATCAAGAACCAAGCCATGAATTGTCCGTTGAGCTCTGAGACACAGATCTGGGGAAGGGTTTCTTTTTTTTTTCAGCATTAAAGGTCCCCAAGAACAGTGGCCTCCCTCATTCTTAAACGGAAGAAGTTTGGAACCACCAAGACTCTTCTAGACCTGGCCGCCTGGCCAAACTGAGCAATTAGGGAGAAGGGCCATGGTCAGGGAGGTGACCAAGAACCCGATGGTCTCTCCGACAGAGCTCTAGAGTTCCTCTGTGGAGATGGGAGAACCTTCCAGAAGTACAACCATCTCGGCAGCAATCCACTAATCAGGCCTTTATGGTAGAGTAGCCAGGCGGAAGCCACTCCTCAATAAAAGGCACATGATAGGCTTCTTGGAGTTTGCCAAAAGGCACCATGAGAAACAAGATTCTCTGGTCTGATGAAACCAAGATTGAACTCTTTGGCCTGAATGCCAAGCGTCATGTCTGGAGGAAACCGGGCATGGGGGATGCCGCATCATGCTGTGGGGATGTTTTTCAGTGGCAGCGACTTGGAGACTTGTCAGGATCAAGGGAAAGATGAACGGAGCAAAGTACAGAGAGACCCTTGATGAAAACCTGCTCCAGAGCGCTCAGGACCTCAGACTGGGGTGAAGGTTCAAGAAGACTCAAAGCTGTAATCACTGCCAAAGGTGCTTCAACAAAGTACTGAGTAAAGGGTCTGAATACTTATGTAAACGTGATGTTTCAGGTTTTTATATTGAATAAATTTGCAAACATTTATAGAAACCAGTTTTTGCTTTCTCATTATGGGGTATTGTGTGTAGAAAAAAACGATTTATTACATTTTATAATATGGCTGTAACGTAACAAAATGTGGAAAAAGTCAAGGGGTCTGATTACTTTCCGGATGCACCATACATGTTATTCAACCATTTCATCCAAACTGCTTGCGCGCGTCAACGAGCGTCTGCGTAAAATATAACTTTTAGACACTTGACGTGCTGCAAGTCCCGCCTCTCTCATCTCCTCATTGGTTTTTAGGAGCATATATCCACGTGGGTGATTGAAAGATGAACGAGATCCTCACTCCAGTCCAGTTGGTGGCAGTAATGCACCTTAAAGTTGGTTGCCAACCACCATAAAATAATATCCACAGAAGAAAAAGCAACAGCAAGCTAGCTAAATGTCCATGAATGTTTCAAGTGTGTTTCGACCTGTCCCCAAATTAATATAGTTGGCCCAACCCATCGGTTTTTGGAACTAGAATGTGTTTGCGTTCTACAAATCGTCGGGAGGAACTCATTGAGGAAATGAAACATCCGTGGGTGTGGCATAGCGTTTAGCCAGAGCAAGGAGTCTGGGTTGGCAAATGACCGTCTTAAAACACGTACATATCGCCATCTAGAGGCTTAGACTCTAGGGGGTTAAGTGGTATGCTAACGTGGATATTGTAACAAACCCTAAAAAAATGTTCACATATCATTCTCTCTTGTTGGCCACATTTCATCACCAAAACTAGCTAATTGTGAGGCAAAATTCCATCCGATTAATATTATTCCTTACTTTTCCTACCCTTCCTCTGACTCATCATCCTATTTTTCCATGTATTTTTGTATGTTCAATGCATTCACTACATCTTTGTGATATGCTGCCTTTTCTTGTCTTTTCTTGCACACTCTTCTTATTGTATTGTAGACGGCAATCAATATATAACTCCCTGAACTGTATACTGTCCATAGACCATGTAATTAGTTATTTAACATGGCTGCATACATTTTGGCAATCTGTAATGCTCAGGAGGTGAGACATATTCTATCGATGTAATACATAGGAATGTATGAAAAATGGGCTCTGTGCTACATATGACACTTTTAAGACGAGGGGCCCGATCTCCCACGAGCTTGTGAGTAAAAACATGGCTGTAATTTAAGAATGTGGCGATAATGTTCAGAGCATGCATTCTGCAAAAACTCAAGGATCTAAAATTCATACCAAACTATTCTGTACACCCTTAGAAAAAAGGGTTCCAAAAGGTTATTAGGCTGTCCCTATAGGATAACCCTTTTTGGTTCCAGTTAGAGCCCTTTTTGGTTCCAGGTAGAACCCTTTTGGGTTCTTCAAAGGGTTCTCCTATTGGGACAGCTGAAGAACCCGTTTAGGTTCCAGATAGCATAATTTTTTCTAAGAGTGTACTACACAGTAAATGTGCTAACGAAGCACTTGACTTCATTTGCGAAGGAGTGAAGAATATTTGATTTACAGTACAGACTGCAGTACATGGCTATTTAGGGTGAGAAAACAAGCTGACAGTGCTGTACACAGCTGGCAGTCCCCCTTGAGATGCACGGTTTTTTTCCAGTAGTGTGGTGCAGCTTGCATCTATTAAAAATGTCCACAAGAGAGACAAACATAACTTCAATTCACTGTGCAAGTTTGTTTTGTCAAATGGTTTAGTATGCCGGGAAAATTGAGTAGATTTGGTCAATTGACCGTAATACCAAGTTGAAACTGGCCGTGACATTATAGATGTGGACTTGGGCCATAATAGTTTTGCTCTCTGGGTACTGTCATCAAGACAAGTCATCTGAATGATATTCCTCACTCAGTGTTACTCTATCTGACAGTGTAATGGAAGATATGCTACAGCTGGATATGTTTGGTTACATTTTTGCAATAGTACTTTGTTCCTCAGCCATTCCGTAGTCTCTTATCCATTTCACTCTTGAAAAAGGTACATATATCACAGAGAAAACATGCATGTTTAGGCAACTGGGTTAGTGCTCTTTCCTTGAACATGCGATGTAACTTCCTATTTCACCATGTTCTCAAAATGTATCATGTACTCCTCATTACCTACCAATACAGCTGCATGATTGAAGTCTTTTTTTATCTTATCTGCTGCTCATTTACCCTCCCTGCCTTTGTAATATCACTCATAATTACAGTACAGTATCCCACTAAATCCCTCTCTGCTGTTGTAATATCACTCATAACTACAGTACAGTATCCCACTAAATCCCTCTCTGCTGTTGTAATATCACTCATAACTACAGTACAGTATCCCACTAAATCCCTCTCTGCCTTTGTAATATCACTCATAACTACAGTACAGTATCCCACTAAATCCCTTCCTATGTCCCCTACTCATTCTATACCCCCTCCATTCCTCTTTATTAGGCTACCTGGTAAAATAGTTAAATTAAATAAAGCAATTATCTGATCCCTCCTTCATACCAGTCATATCTCACTCATAACTACAGCGTAATCATTTTCATAGTGCTTTTCCCAGACTCAAAGATGCAGTCCCCACAAAATCCCATACTCCTTACTCATTCTACCCCTCGCTTCGTTGCTACAAACCTCCCTCATCCATCCTTCTGTCATCCCCCTCTCACCCTGAAGGCCTTCTTAGCAGCGTGGTCGTCTGCGTCTCCTCTGTACCAGGGCCTAGCGGGCCGCTTCCTCAGGCTGTGGCCGAACAGGTCGATGAAGAAGAAAGCATAGTCCTCCGGGGGCAGGCCTTCCCTCCAGAATTGTACCATCAGCTTCCGGAAAGTGTCCCATGAGCTGCACATGTACACCACTGAAGAAGAAGAAGAAGAAGAAGAAGAAGAAGAAGAAGAACAAGAACAAGAACAAGAACAAGAACATGTATCAAAGACATGTACAGTACCAGTCAAAAGTTTGTACACACCTACTCATTCAAGGGTTTTCTTTAAAAGTTAAACAAATCTGAATATATTTTATATTTGAGATTCTTCAAAGAAGCCACCCTTTGCCTTGAAGTGACTATGCATAGATAATAAACAGAGAGTAGCAGCAGTGTAAAAGAGGGGTCTGGTGGCCCTTTGATTAGCTCTTTAGGAGTCTGATGACTTGGGGGTAGAAGCTGTTAAGAAGCCTTTTTGACCTAGACTTAGCACTCCGGTATCACTTGCCGTGCATTAGCAGATGGGGGGGGGGGGGCTACACGGTCCTCCCTTTCCTGTAGTCCACGATCATCTCCTTTGTCTTGATCACGTTGAGGGAGAGGTTGTTGTCCTAGCACCACACTTCCAGGTCTCTGACCTCCTCCCTATAGGCTGTCTCATCGTTGTCAGTGATCAGGCCTACGACTGTTGTGTCATCGGCAAACTTGATGATGGTGTTGGAGTTGTGCCTGGCCATGCAGTCATGAGTGAACAGGGAGTACAGGAGGGTACTGAGCACGCACCCCTGAGGGGGCCCCGTGTTGAGGATCAGCGTGGCGGATGTGTTCTTACCTACCCTTATCACCTGGGGGCAGCCTGTCAGGATGTCCAGGATCCAGTTGCAGAGGGAGGTGTTTAGTCCCAGGGTCCTTGAGGGCACTATGGTGTTGAAGGCTGAGCTGTAGTCAATTAATAGCTTTGTCACATAGGTGTTCCTTTTGTCCAGGTAGGAAAGGGCAGTGTGGAGTGCAATAGAGATTGCATCACCTGTGGAACTGATGAGCGGTATGCAAATTGGAGTGGGTCTAGGGTTTCTGGGATAATGGTTTTGATGTGAGCCATGACCAGCCTTTCAAAGCACTTTATGGCTACAGACGTGAGTGCTACGGGTCGGTAGTAATTTAGGCAGGTTACCTTAGTGTTCTTGGGCACAGGGACTATGGTGGTCTGCTTGAAACATGTTGGTATTACAGACTCAGTCAGAACAGGTTGAAAATGTCATTGAAGACACTTGCCAGTTTGTCAGCGCATGCTCAGAATACACTTCCTAATAATCCGTCTGGCCCTGCGGCCTTGTGAATGTTGACCTGTTTAAAGGTCTTACTCACATCGGCTATGGAGAGCGTGATCACACAGTCGCCCGGAACAGCTGATGCTCTCATGCATGTTTCAGTTTTGCTTGACTCGAAGTGAGCATAGAAGTAATTTAGCTCGTCTGGTAGGCTCGTGTCACTGGGCAGCTCACGGCTGTGCTTGCCTTTGTAGTCTGTAATAGTTTGGGGTAGGAGCCGGTGTACACTGTGTCTGTTAATTGAACTCTTGTCTCACAAATACACAGTGGTTGGAACCAAAAAATCTCTAATTTGGACTCATCAGACCAAAGGACAAGCAAGTCTCTTCTTCTTATTGGTGTCTTTTAGTAGTGGTTTCTTTGCAGCAAATCAACCATGAAGGCCTGATTCACGAAGTCTCCTCTGAACAATTGATGTTGAGATGTGTCTTTTACTTGAACTCTGTGAAGCATTTATTTGGGCTGCAATCTGAGGTACAGTTAACTCTAATGAACTTATCCTCCGTGGCGGTCCTCATGAGGGCCAGTTTCATCATAGCGCTTGATGTTTTTTGCGACTGCACTTGAAGAAACTTTCAAAGTTCTTGATATTTTCCGGATTGACTGACCTTCATGTCTTGAAGTAATGATGGACTGTTGTTTTTCTTTGCTTATTTGAGCTGTACTTGCCATAATTTGGACTTTGTCTTTTACTAAATATGGCTATCTTCTGTATACCACCCATACCTAGTCACAAAACAACTGGCTCAAACACATAAAGGAAAGAAATTCCACATATTAACTTTTAACAAGGCACACCTGTTAATTGAAATGCATTCCAGGTGACCACCTCGTGAAGCTGTTTGAGAGAATGCCAAGAGTGTGCAAAGCTGTCATCAAGACAAAGGGTGGCTACTTTGAGTAAATATAAAATAGATTTTGATTTGTTTACCACATTTTGGTTACTACATGATTCAATATGTGTTATATATTATTATATGTAGAAAATAGTAAAAATAAAGAAAAACCCTTGAGTGAGTAGGTGTGTCAAAACCTTTGACCCGTACTGTATATCAGTGGAAATTACCAATGTGCAACTGCAGGGGTAGGCAACCCTGGTGCCGCAGGCACTTCATGTTTTTTATTTAACCGACCTGGAAGACCAGGTGTGTTGAATCAATTAGCTCAGTGGCAGCATCAAGCTGTGTGGATGATTTTCAGAAGCAGGGACTGGGAGACTAGTCAGGATCGAAGGAAAGATGAACAGAGCAAAGTACAGAGAGATCAGTGATGAAAACCTGCTGTCCACCCTCTGTAGTGGAACAAAATCCTGCAGTACCTGCAGCACTCCAGTAAAAGATTTGCCTACCCCTGTGCTACTGTTTGTGTTTCACTACAGAGGGTGGACATAAAGCAATAAGGGGTATTGCCTAGTACTGTTAATGGGAAATACAGGCGCACCACTGAAGATCAGGGACAAAGGTGAAAGGATGTAGCAACCATTGTGCTATGTGCATTACTAAAGACAGAGAACCGACAACAGAGAGAGAGACAGTATAGCATCTACTGTTTATGAATAGTAGACTTTAGGTACACTATTAAATCGTAGTGACACACAAAATAAATGTACACTTGTGCAGCATTTGGAGAACAATGTAGCCTTTGCTGTTGTACACACACCACTTCTGGGAGGACAGACTAAAGATACATTATTTGGTGAAATTGTATATAATTGAATAATTTCATGGAAAATGCTGGACTTGCCAGCTGGGTTGGGAAAATGTGAGGCACTATCAACTGTTGCCATGCAATTTCTTATTAGCATTTGCAATTAGTGTCTGTGGAAGACTGACCCTAACATGTATGTCTGTATTAATACACTACAGAGAAGTAGAGTCACTGTTATGTAGTCCTGTACAGTAGCAGTGCATGGGTAAAATCACTGGGCAAGCCAAGCCAGGGGAAAAAAACATATTACAACTTATGTGTTTCGATAATTGCGTTGTTTGTTCTATAACCTATTAGTTCATATGCCTTGCCACCGTGATATATAAGCGTAACGCCTTGATCACACTGACAGCGTCATTGTACAAAAAGGTATGCAGCATCATCTGGATATGTGTGCAACAAAAGACATTCACCTTCTGCTACCATTTCTGTCAACCCGTCTACACCTACAGTTCATAGAACGCACTGCAACTGCCTCTGCAATGCAATGCTGCAAGGCAAACGCAGTGTTCTATTGGAAATTAATGTATTTCTGGTGTACCAAAACGCAATGACGCTGTCGGTGTGATCGAGGCATAAGGCCCAGACAATACAAAGACACAGTGGCAGAATAAATTCAACCACACATTTGTTTCATCACAAAACCGGAGAGCAAACTCTGTCCTGTGAAGTCCACAAAGCATTTTGCATGTAGCAAACTTGACCTACAGCATGGTCAAACAAGTTATAATGTTTAGAACATTTTAGGACTACTAAACAATTATTGATTTAGAACACCTGAGAGTTAACGCAAGAAGAAAAGAAAACAGGAGCTGCCTCCTATTCCAGCTTCAACATTCCTGCTGGTGGCTATTAGACTGTTTAATGCCTCACCTGGGTGCCGTGCAGTCTGCAATATAGACCTGGAACTGTAGAGGTGTTAGGACCTAGTTTAACAATTAGGCACCCATCCATCCGTGAGTAACTGTCTGGTCTGTAATCACTCATTCACTCAGGACTTATTCATTCAGGACTGTATATACATATTCATGTACAGTTGTTATATCATATGTAGTATCTTTTTTTCCATTGCATTTAGTATATTGAATGTGCAATATGTGCATTTATCTGTACTAAAACCCTGTACTAAGGACTGTATTTTAAGGGAATTATTATTATTACCCTAAATTATATCATACGCACATTTAGCTATTTAAGTATCTCTTCCTGTCATTTACCTGTACAGTTAATTTAACCATGCAAATATTCACTTACCTGTACATTTAACCAGACTGTATATTAAGTAAACTATTATTACCCTCACTTATATCATACACACATTTAGCTATTTAAGTATCTTTCTCTGCCATTGACCTGTATAGTATAGTTAACCATGCGAATATTTTTTACTTATTTATATCAACTTGCAATATTTGTATAATTTTTTCACCTAACATACTATGCAATGCCTTTTTATAGTTAAGGTCCCACAGAGCAAAAACCAAGCCATGAGGTCGAAGGAATTGTCCGTAGAGCTCTGAGACAGGATTGTGTCGAGGCACAGATCTGGGGAAGGGTACGAAAACATTTCTGCAGCATTGAAGGTACCCAAGAACACAGTGGACTCCATCATTCTTAAATGGAAGAAGTTTGGAACTACCAAGACTATTCCTAGTGCAATGTATCAATTTATGGTTGCATCAGAATCCCTGTTATAATCATTGGACAGTACGGAGAATGGATTAAAACCCCACGTCCAAATCCCTACCTCCATCCATGGCTAATTTAGGAAAGGGATGATTTTAGCTACATAGCTAGCCACTGGAGGACAATGACACAACGAGACGCAACAATTCAAACGTTTTTCTGTAAATTACGATCTGTTTTTGATCTGATGTGATTGGTGTGAAGCCAAATCGAAACTGGCTTCCCTTGACAATTGTTTTGGGTGTGCCAGGACCATTCACAGTTGAGCTCACTCAGTGTAGCTCAACACTGATTGGCTATTATTATTACTTTTTTTTATCAAGGGAGGATGCTTTCTCCAGTGAGATAAATTAAGCCTCTTGCGAATTTAATGAAAAATATGAAACACAGAGCGACAAAGACCACACGTTGTGGTGATTTTCCATAGAAATAGTGTTGTTTATTGTTTATACTATATGGTACAACTGAAAGGAATACTACACAAGGTCAACTACTAAAGACACACAACATGGAGTGCATTCTGCAACATACCAAGAACCACTCTAGGGGGAAGACATACAGTACGCTACTTACTGTATTAGTAAAGTAAAGTAAGTAAAGTAAAATGTATTTATTTATTACAACTAGGGGAAGACATACAGTAGGCTACATACTGTATTACAACTAGGGGAAGACATACAGTAGGTTACTTACTGTATTACAACTAGGGGAAGACATACAGTAGGCTACTTACTGTATTACAACTAGAGGAAGACATACATTAGGCTACTTACTGTATTACAACTAGGGGAAGACATACAGTAGGCTACATACTGTATTACAACTAGGGGAAGACATACAGTAGGCTACTTACTGCATTACAACTAACTGCTCCAGAAAATCAGAAAATCCAGTCAAATCCTTACTTAATACCTATTGCAATAAGATCACACTGATTCTGTTATTTCTCTCTTCTACTATCATCTATCATTTTATTTTCCCAGCGTTGACTGCTGTAGTAACCACATAGACAGAGTGAATATGTTGACAGGTTCTGTGTGAAGGCTTCAATGTTGTTCTGACGACAGTATGATGTGAACGGCCAATGTTGCTGTTAGCAATACAATATACCGCCAACTCACCCGACACACACATAGGAGAGAACCGGGATGAAAGTAACACTTTACATTTTCCTAACTACTCAGAGATCGATAGAGCTAGAGACACCATATTTTATGACAAATAACTTATATACACTTCATTAGGTACACCTTTTCAACTGCTCGTTAACGCAAATATCTAATCAGCCAATCACGTGGCAGCAACTCAATGCATTTAAGCATGTAGACATGGTCAAGATGATCTGCTGAAGTTCAAACCAAGCATCAGAATGGGGAAGAAAGGTGATTTATGTGACTTTGAACGTGGCATGGTTATTTGTGCCAGACGGGCTGGTTTGAGTATTTCAGAAAGTGCTGATCTACTGGGATTTTCCCACACAACCATCTCTAGGGCTTACAGAGAATGGTCAGAAAATGAGAAAATATCCAGTGAGCAGCAGTTCTCTGTCGAAAACGCCTTGTTGATGGCAGAGGGCAGAGGTCAGAGGAGAATGGCCAGACTGGTTCGAGCTGATAGAAAGGCAACAGTGACTCAAATAACCACTAGTTACAACCAAGGTATGCAGGAGAGCATCTCTGAATGCACAATACGCCGAAATTTGAAGCAGATGGCCTACAGCAGCAGAAGACCACACCGGGTGCCACTCCTGTCAGCTAAGAACAGGAAACTGAGGCAACAATTTGCACGGGCCCACCAAAATTGGACAATAGAAGATTGGAAAAACATTGCCTGGTCTGATGAGTCCTGATTTCTGCTGCGACATTCAGATGCTAGTACCAATTGAGCATCGTTTAAACGCCACAGCCTACCTATTGTTGCTGACCATGTCCATCCCTTTATGACCACAGTGTACCCATCTTCTAATGGCTACTTCCAGCAGGATAACGCACCATGTCACAAAGCTCACATCATCTCAAACTGGTTTCTTGAACATGACAATGAGTTCACTATACTCAAATGGCCTCCACAGTCACCAGATTCAATCCAATAGAGCACCTTTGGGATGTGGTGGAACGGGAGATTCGCATCATGGATGTGCAGCTGACAAATCTGCAGCAACTGCGTGATGCTATAATGTCAATATGGACCAAAATCTCTGAGGAATGTTTCCAGCACCTTGTTGAATCTATGCCACGAAGAATTAAGGCAGTTCTGAAGGCAAAAGGGGGTCCAACCCGGTACTAGAACGGTGTACCTAATGAAGTTGCCCGTTAGGTATGTCCTCTACCATTAGCAACTGTAATTTCATTTTTAGGGGAAATTAGTTGAAATTAAATAAACCAAGAACAGAACTACCGCAACCAGTTATCCCTTGCATTTTCCCCGGCACTGAGCAAATTTCAGGTCTGCTGAGCGCAAACTTGAACTTTGTGAAAAGTCTGTGTAACGCCTTTACTGTGAACACTGAGGCTGTACCTGCTTTAAGTTACAGTTTTAACAGTGGTCAAGTAGGCTACTGTGGCTATTTCATCATTATGTAGGCCTACCAGAGTGGCCTATCATAAAGAAACGTATGTTCCAGCTGTCCTTGTCATGCACGCGTTTTGTTTTACTTACATTGATAACTCTGAGAAACATGGTCGGACTGGGCTCTTTTTTGAAGGGAGGTCGTCCTCCACATTAGGAATGTGCTGACTTCAGTGCACCATTCTAGCTTCTGTGTTATCTGACAAAATGGTTGTGCTACTTTCGTCCAGGCTCTCCCCTACGCATCGGGCACACGCATCGGGCACACACACTCACACACACAGTTTAACCAATTCACCCAACCCCCATTATATTTCTATACCTATTGTACAGTGAGGGAAACTCAATATCCCCCTCTCCATTGGTTCAACTGTGCTTCACTGATGACTTCACATTCTGGGTCAATCGCTATGATAATTATCCGAGAGTGTTTCTGCTAACTAGACGCTTAACGATCAACTAAAGAAGAGCTAATTACTGTGGAGCCCATAGGAACAAAATATGAAAAAGAAGGGGACTCTAATGGCTTTTTACTGTGTAACATACTTCTATAATTTCTGAGGCTAAGAAAGAGGATGAAAGTGAAGTATCATTATCATTGGTGAAATCGTACAAAAATTCAAACATTGCATGGAAAAAAAGGTCAATTAGTTGATAGCTGGTTGGAGAACATCCCATTCAGCACGTGACGTCAATGGACGTCGAATTATGGGTGATATCAGGTCCATCCGTCGTGGCCGCTATTTTGCACAAAAATGTAGTATCTTTATGGGCTACTTTTAGTCCGTCTTTTAGTCCGAATATGTTGGTTTTGTGTTGGTCCCCAATTAAAGGCAGCTGCTTTGCATTGTCTCTAATTGGGGGCCATATTTAAGTTCATGTTTTTCACCTGTGTGTTGTGGTTCACTGTGTTTTGAGTTAGTGCCTGTGTGCCAACCTACGGTTACGTTACGTGTCACTATCATTATTGTTTTTCTCGTTTAAAGTTCACATAAATACAATACATGTCGAACTACAACTGCGCTGCGTTTTGGTCTGCCTCTCACCACGATCGTGACACTGAAAACGTATGTAAATGTGATATTTCAGATTTGTATTTTCAATACATTTGCAAACATTTATAGAAACCAGTTTTTGCTTTGTCATTACGGGGTATTGTGTGTAGATTGAGGTATTTAATCCATTTTAGAATAAGGCTGTAATGTAACAAAAGTCAAGGGGTCTAAATACTTTCCGAATGCACTGTATATCATTATACTGTAACTATTATAAAAAATATATGTCATAAAGCACTCGGTGTTACTGAAAATCTCAATATGGACAACACCAGTTGATTTGAAAGCCAGCCAGCCAGCCACATATTACATTTCTGGGGAAAGACAATATGCATATTACTGAGATACGTAAACAATTCTAAGGCAAAACACATCCTAAACAGTCGTCCGCTAGTGCTCTCATGCATGCTTGCCTCGAAGCGCCTACAGAAGTCATTTAGCTCGTCTGGTAGGCTCGTGTCACTGGGCAGCTTGCGGCTGGGCTTCCCTTTGTAGTCTGTAATAGTGTGCAAGCCCTGCCACATCCGACGAGCATTGGAGCATATGTATTAGGATTCAATCTTAGTCCTGTATTGACGCTTTGCCTGTTTGATGGTTCGTCAGAGGGCATAGTGGGATTTCTTCTAAGCGTCCGGGTTAGAGTCCCGCTCCTTGAAAGTGGCAGCTCTACCCTTTAGCTCAAGCGGATGTTGCCTGTAATCTATGGCTTCTTGTTGGGGTATGCACGTAGGGTCACTGTGGGGACGTCGTCATCAATGCACTTATTGACTGATGACTGATGTGGTATACTCCTCAATGCCATCAGATGAATCCCGGAACATATTCCAGTCTGTGCTAGCAAAACAGTCCTGTAGCTTATCATCTGCATCATCTGACCACTTCCATATTGAGTGAGTTACTGGTACTTCCTGCTTTAGTTTTTGCTTGTAAGCAGGAATCAGGAGGATAGAATTATGGTCAGATTTACCAAATGGAGGGCGAGAGAGAGCTTTGTACGCGTCTCTGTGTGTGGAGAAAAGGTGGTCTAGAGTTTTCTTTCCTCGGGTTGCACATGTAACATGCTTGTAGAAATTAGGTGAAAAGGATTTAAGTTTCCCTGCATTAATGTCCCCAGCCAATATGAGTTTTGCTGATGGCCTTATACAGCTCTCGAGTGCGGTCTTAGTGCTAGCATTAGTTTGTGGTGGTAAATAAAGACTGCTACGAAAAATATAGATGAAATAGTGTGGTCTGGCAGACCCTGGTTCGATTCCAGGCTGTATCATAATCCGGACTGTGATTGGGAGGCCCATAGGGCGGCGCACAATTGGCCCAGCGTCGTCCGGGTTTGGCCATATGCTAATGAGGGCCTGTGGGAATGTAGGGGTTCATGAGGAAACCGTCTCTCTCTCACTCATGTGGTTTGTAATGTGAAGCAACGTCAAGTTAGCAATAAATGTGCCTTCATAAAGTTACACCGTTAGTAGTTATTTGACTCACGTACAGACAAGTTTGGTTACACGTCACACAGCATAAATTGAGAGGAAGAGGCGACGCGAGAGGAATAACTGGGCCCAAAATCTGTCTTCTCCAGCAGGTGGCGTCTTTTTTTCTTTTTTTTTCGCTCACCTTACAAGGAGTTTTTGTATGGAGGTGAATGAGTGTGTCGTATTTGGTTAACACATTTTTTTATTGCTTATTTGCTACGTGTAGCTTATTTAATCTAATATACATTTTTGTAATGATTAGGTTGTTTTGAGTATACTGATATAAGTAGGACACGTGACATACCAGCAACTTTGAGAAAAAACTTTATTTCATGAAATGTTATGATATAGCCAATTCTAACTTTGTGGCTGTGATAACTAGTGGAAACCGTTGTGCCTGTTGTTCACGCGCGTATCTGCACTCTCATTTGCTAGAATGGTCCCACCGATCTCCTCCAGACTGCCTTCCATTATTTTAATTGAAAAGCGGCCACTATAGTATTTATAATGGATAATCTGTAGCATAAATAAACATTTCCTGAAAATATCCATCCTATACCTGACAAAACAACCAGGTGTATATGGACAAAAACAATACCAACTGCCACAAGCTATTCCCTAACCTGAAACAACCTATGCCCTAACGCCAAATGTAAAGCTTCCAAGAAAGGTTCATTATTCTTAACAAATTCTGCCTGATTAAATGGTTCTGCTGGATGTGGCTGTGAGGCGGCTAATGTAAATTAGACGTGGTGAGAGACTTAAGACTGAGGAGCTGGGAGGCAAGACTTAATTACTGGAGGACAGGCTAATCCATTTCTCACACACGTATTCTGTCTCTCTCGTCTCATCTCTTTCCTTATAATCACTCATTATTTATAGCCAGTCGTCTCTCTCTCTTCTTTTCCCACTCTTTCTCTTTTTTCCCCCTTTCTCTCCCTTGCCCTTTCTCTCCATTGCTCATATGGTCTTTCTATCTTGTCGATGATGTACAGTGCCTTCAGAAAGTATTCACACCCCCTTTACTTTTTCCACATTTTGTTGTTACAGCCTGAATTTAAAATTGATTTGTTTGTGTCATTGGCCTACACACAATACCCCGCAATGTCAAAGTGGAATTATGTTTTTGGAAATGTTTACAAATGAACTACAAACGAAAAGCTGAAATGTCTTGAGTCAATAAGTATTCAACCCCTTCATTATGGCAAGCTTATATAAGTTCAGGAGTAAGAATGTACTTAACAAGTCACATAATATGTTACACAGAATAAGTTGCACAATAATAGGGTCACAATTGAAGAGAGAGGCAGACCAAGGCGCAGCGCTGAAGTAATTCGACATGCTTTATTATATCGAACTTACCAAAACAACAAACAGGGACAGCGCAATCGTAATTTACACTTTAAATATGGCCCCCAATTAGAGACAAAGCTTAACAGCTGCCTCTAATTGGGGACCAAACACCAGTCCCCGCCATAGAGTTCGCCAGAGTACTCCTGTCAGGCCCTGACCTTGACAACCATAGAGAAGCCAGAGGCGTATTGAATGACTACCTCAGCTCTGTACCACACACATACAATTATCTGCAAGGTCCCTCAGTCGAGCAGTGAATTTCAAACACAGATTCAACCACAAAGACCAGGGAGGTTTTCCATTGCCTCGCAAAGAAGTGCACCTATTGGTAGATTGGGTAAAAATACATTTAAAAAATGACATTGACTATCCCTTAGATCATGGTGAAGTTATTAAGTACACTTTGGACGTTGTATCAATACACCTAGTCACTACAAAGATACAGGCGTCCTTCCTAAGAGAAAGGAAACCACTCAGGCATTTCACCATGAGGCCAATGCTGACTTTAAAACAGTTACAGAGTTTAATGGTTGTGATAGGAGAAAACTGAGGAATGATCAACACCATTGTAATTACTCCACAATACTAACCTAAATGACAGAGTGAAAAGAAGGAAGTCTGTACAGAATAAGAAATATTCCAAAACATGCATCCTGTTTCCAATAAGGCACTAAAGTAATACTGCAAAAAATGTGGCAATTAACTTTATGTACTGAATACAATGCGTTATGTTTTGGGCAAATCCAACACAACACATCACTGAGTACCAAGCATGGGGATGGCTGCATCATGTTATGGGTATGCTTGTCATCGCCAAAGACTGGGAGTTTTTTTTTAAAGATACAAATAAACGGAATAGAGCTAAGCAAAGGCAAAATCCTAGAGGAAAACCTGGTTCAGTCTGATTTCCAAATAACCTAAAACACAAGGCCAAATATACACTGGAGTTGCAGTTTGACTTAAATCGGCTTAGAAATCTATGGCAAGACATGAAAATGGCTGTCTAGCAATGAGAAGAATCTTGTGCAAATATTGTACAATCCAGGTGTGCAAAGATCTTAGAGACTTACCCAGAAAGACTCACAGCTGTAATCAATGCCAAATGTGACTCAATAATTATGAATAATTATGTCAATGAGATATTCCTGTATTTAATTTTTAATACATTTGAAAACATTTCTAAAAACATGTTTTCACTTTGTCATTATGGGGGTATTGTGTGTAGATGTGTGAGAGACAAAACATCACTTTAATACATTTTGATTTCAGGAATTAACGCAACAAATTGTGGAATAAGTCAAGGGGTATGAATACTTTCTGAAGGCACTGTAGATGCGGGGACGTCCTCTGAGTGTCATCTGTCCCCTGTGTTGATTAGTGGCTGCCCCGTGTAGAGGATTAATGAGGGTTGGGACGGGTGAGTGTTGCCAGATCTGTTGAGTCATTTGCATGAAGGGCAGGGAGATTTCATGGAAAAAGGCCTTCTAGTTAATGAAAGCCACATGTCAAACAGACTATTATGAATACATTGACAAGAGTCTAAAAGGCTGGATTTTATATCAGTATTAAACCCTGCAATCTTAATCACTATCCTGCATACATGGATTTGTTAAGATGCATTTGTTTTAAATAGGTGGAACGTAAAGTGACCTAAGTATTCTGGAACCAACCAAGGCTGGATTTTATTCCAATATTAAACCTCACAATCTTAATGACTGCCGATCTAAACTTGAGTTGCCAGACTCCATAATCTCACATTCACTCTACAAAGGGGAAGGCTGGGTAAAAGCTACTATCAATCCTATATACATGGATTTGCATGATTACATGCAAAGTGTAAAGTGCCCTGCCTAAATAATTTACAACCACACAACTATACCTGGCTCGACGTACATAATACATCTAATTCTAGGGGTGAGGGTGAACAAGGACTGACTTTGTGTTAGTAAGTAATTGTATATTTGCTTCTTGCTAAGGAATATTAGCAGGTTGACAAAGCTCTCCGACATTTTGTTAAAATGTTCAGATTAGAGTAACACATTTACAATACATTTTTCTTGTGTCAAGGAAGCATATATGGCAGAGTTGGCTTCTACGTGGTGAAGGAAAAGCAGTAGCAGGCCCTTACTGTTTACACACTACGTCTAGCATGTCGGTGACGAGCGATGGCGGGCCTTGCATACGGCAAACAGAAGCAATTACAGCCTACCCTGTCTTGGCACACGGCACGTAGGCCTCCCATCTCCAGCGGCAACAGATGGCCTCCTTTATTATAGCCCACTAACATGGAGGGAGCGTTTGCCAGGCTAATCGGACCAGCAATCGTCATGCTCAACCGTATCAGCCGTTATAAATCAGGTAGGGTTAGACCCCTCGCTCCTCTGTGTGTCCTCCTGTGTGTTTGTTGTGCCATTTAGCGAGGCGTCGACCCCGGAGCTGCACTTCAGTGGTCCTTCAGCCAAAAAACATGCTCCGTCTGTTGCGTAGCTGCGCCGGTGTCCAGGTGCATTGCGCTGTCTGAGTGTTAGGCCTAAACATTGACCTCCCTCAGGTGGATTCCTCTTCAGTTATGTCTGGTCAACCTGCCAGTCTAAGTTGTCTTTCACATCTGGTTCAATTGGAGGGGGTGTTAGATTCAGGGTGTGTTCAGCAATGTCCAGTCAACTGTACTTAATTTAATTTAATATTTTTTTTATTTTATTTATTTAACCTTTATTTACCTAGGCAAGTCAGTTAAGAACAAATTTTTATATACAAAGCTGGTGAGATTTAGAGAAGTGGAACGATATCGTATAATTTTGCCCCAGTGCACAAGGCATCGGTTTATCTTTTCAGTTGATGTGACAACTATTCAAGCATATCATTTGAAACGATGACAGGGAACGTGTTCACTCAAAAACAGTCAATGCTGACCTGCACTGTTGTGAGATGGTGGCAAATAAACATTTTCACAGTATCAGTTGCGTAGAAACAACTGAACACAGCCTAATGAATGGGTAATAGTGCGCTTTATTTGATTTAATTTATGTGACAACACTTTTCTAGTTTAAATAAATGCTTGCAAATAATCTCTACAGTTCAGTAACCTAGCAATGTAACAAGTCACCTCAATAAAAGCAAACACTAGTTTGTCTGTTCATTTTGTCACTGTGTCTCCAGACTTAAAATGTAAAAGACTTCTCCCTGGGGTACAATTAAGTGATTCATTGTAGATCCTCTAAGAATGCAGTATGAGTGCTGTCAACATATTCCATCTAGAGCGTGGCAAGGTAAGGCTCTGACATTTTGCTCCTGTAGAAACTGGTCTGTTTTCTTGACATCTTCGTATTTAGAGAAAGACAAGGAATTTAAAGCAATTGAGGTGAGGGACAAAATAGATAGGATTTTGATTAATTGGAGTTCAAAGTTAACACCGTACAACCATCTGGAAGTCTTGCGAGCTTACATTCTGTTTAGCTACACGGATTCAGCGGTAATCAGTCTGGTAATACAAGGATAGTCCAAAGTTACTCTGCTAAAGCATGCATATGTCAGTTCTCCAAGTCTTGACATATAAATTATTGCATGCTTTTTTCTCATATGAGTTCGGTGATGTCAATTAGATGTTTAGGTAAAAAGCTCATCTTTTGATTTGATTTACATTCAGATGTGTGGCTTGTGCATATCTGGGAGTATTGAAGATAAACACATCATTATTCCACCTGCATTCAATTTACCCTGTCAGATGCACAAAGTGACATGTTTTCGAACATATGGTTATTGTGTGTGCATTTCAGTGTGTGTGTGTGTGTGTGTGTGTGTGTGTGTGTGTGTGTGTGTGTGTGTGTGTGTGTGTGTGTGTGTGTGTGTGTGTGTGTGTGTGTGTGTGTGTGTGTGTGTGTGTGTGTGTGTGTGTGTGTGTGTGTGTGTGTGTGTGTGTGTGTGTGTGTGTGTGTGTGTGTGTGTGTGTGAGAGAGAGAGAGAGACACTGTGAGTGCTTCTGTATATTTGAGAGCATGTGAAAGAGGGAGAGGGAGTACAGTGTGGCGGTCACACTGACAGTTCCACTGTGCGCCAGATGAAAATATGAAAATATACGACACGGTAGGGCAGGTGACAGCTCCTGTCATGCCCACCCGTTCCTGCACAGATGCTGCCTGTCGCCACAGAAACTATCTCCTCCGCTTAGCCATGATTGAGGATCCTCCTCTCCGTCAAACTTTCATCCTGGCACATCGGGTGTAGGAAAAAAAATGGTTGTCTATCCAAATACCTTGACAGTGCCAGGGCCTCATAATCCCTCCTAATAATCCCTCCTCAGTGAAGGTTAAACTCTCCAATCCAGCTAAAACATAGTGAGCTCTGTGCTTTAAGTCACACAAAATTTGCATTTCTCGCGTTTTCTCCCAAGTTTCTTTCTGTCTTGGCTCTCTTGGTCTTTTTCTTTCTTTCTCCGAGACACCCATCACTGGCCAAGCCTTTGCCATCTCTTTCTGTCATTATTTCACTCACTCGTTTCTATGTTTCAAACTAATTGTTTTGTTACTTTATTTGCATAGCCACAGGGCAGGTAGTATTTATGGAAGTAAATTATTACAATTGGTTGAAAATTGAACTTGGACGGGAAGATAAACAGCCAAAACTCAATAATTTGGAATGCGATCAAAAAAGAAAACGTTGCATATTTCTCTGGGAGCAAGTTATGACAAAATGTTTTCTTATTGCCCCTCGGGTTGTGTTTGACAAGCTGCCACTTTCTGGCACACTCGGTCTCCGGTTCTGGTGAGATCTGACTCTCCGGCAAATGAACATTCTGATCCAAATACTCAGCATGACTGTGAAAGGCGCAATGCTGCTAGGGCAATTAGAAGTAATAATGGAACTGTATTACAAAAGCTTTCCAAGCTAGCACATTTGGTTTCTTTGAAGTTGTGGGAACGTATGTTTTTGGTTTCACATTGGTTGTGGGAACGAAATCACACGTTTCCTGACCCGTAAAACTGAACGTTTTTTAAACGTTCTGAGAACAGAAGTAAAAATGTTGTCTGTTCTTTTTTTTTTTAGGTTGCAGGGAGGTTCTGAGAATGTTTTACTCTGGTTTGTTGAACATTTTCCTGGGAGGTTTTATTAACGCTCTGACAATGGAAATTATAGATTATTTAGAGATTTTTGAATAACTTCCTTAAAACTTTTACTGAACGTTTCAATAGAACATTTAATAATACTGCTAGCTCATTTTGGGTTAACTTTTTTAAACTCCAATCACACATGGAAATTAATTTCCTTAGCCATTAGGCCTAATCATGCATTTTTTTTATTGTGAGATTTTAACCTATAATCTTCTGTTCTCTATCCATGGAGTTAGTCCACTGTGCCACCAGGATGGAGCTAGCATGACATTAGCTTTTTACGCATTCAAAGCTGTTCATTTTATTCGAACAGACCCCAATCAAAAGGAAAAAGCACTCATTAAGAACACGCTTAACAAGATAGGGGATAAAAATCGTTTTGTTGATGCTGAGAATGGAATGTATATGAAAATAACATTCTTAGAACATTCTTTTTGAAAAATAACTTTATGGAATGTCTTCTTAATGTTCTCAGAACAATTTGAGAACATGACTTGAAGCTACAATATGTAACTTTTTGGGCAACCCGACCAAATTCACATAGAAATGTGAGTTATATATATTTCATTCTCATTGAAGGCAAGTCTAAGAAGTGGTAGATCTGTTTTATGTGCGCTATTTCTATGCTTCATGTTCTTAAGTTTCTTTTTAGCGTCTTTTACTTTCGGTTTTGCACACCAGCTTCAAACAGCTGAAAATACAATGTTTTGATTATGGAAAATATATTTCACAGCGGTTTGTATTGTCATAGACTGAAATTAGGCAAACTATTAGAATTTTAGCAATGAGGAAATGGCGGAGCTATTTTTGCATATTGAATCTTTAAATATAACCATGAAAAAACCTGTAGGAACCGTTATGCTGAAGTACTGAAATTCTCTCCGAAGAACGTTGTCTCTTAAGTTCTCTGAACTATTTGAAAACATTCCCAATGTCAAATTAAATTTAAATGTAACTACAGTATGTTTGAACTTTTAAGAAATATTCTGTTAAAGTAACGAAATACCTGGAAAATAATGTTCCATAAATGTGTTGAGAATGTTCCAAAACCAAGTAACTATCCTCCACCATTCCCAGAAAGGAAGGTTGCATGCAAAATAACCATAGGACAACCACATTCTCCATTCTCGCCAAGCTCTAAGAAACATATGGTTCTCAGAACGTTATATGCTAGCTGGGCTCTCTTGTACTGTTCTCTCTCTCATTCCCTCTGTCTATCCCCTTCTCTTGCCTTCCAGTCTAACAAACTGACACTATCCCCAGCTTTGATTTGCTAAATGCTGCTGGGGGGGTAAACACGAAGGATGAGACAGCCACAGCACCACTAAGTAATCCCACACTGGAAGTCTCCATGCTGTTTGAATTAGGGGCGCTCTCTGCCTCCACTGCAACCCAAAGAGCAAGAGAGACCAGGCTTATTTTTCAGCCTTTTAAATGGGACTGCTGCCTCCGATATACACTACCGTTCAAAAGTTTGGGGTCACTTAGAAATGTCCTTGTTTTTGAAAGAAAAGCAAAAATTCAGAAGAAAGTTCTTTGTTTCTGGCCATTTTGAGCCTGTAATCGAACCCACAAATGCTGATGCTCCAGATACTCAACTAGTCTAAATAAGGCCAGTTTTCAGCTGTGTTAACATAATTGCAAAAGGGTTGTCTAATGATCAATTAGCATTTTAAAATGATAAACTTGGATTAGCTAACACAACGTGCCATTGGAACACAGGAGTGATGGTTGCTGATAATGGGCCTCTGTACGCCTATGTAGATATTCTATTAAAAATCAGCCGTTTCCAGCTACAATAGTCATTTACAACATTAACAATGTCTACACCGAATTTCTGATCAATTTGACGTTATTTGAATGGACAAAAAATGTGCTTTTCTTTCAAAAACAAGGACATTTCTAAGTGACCCCAAACTTTCGAACGGTAGTGTAGATCTCTGCTTGCAAATCAATTCATCAAATTATGTTGTCCCCCCCCCCAAAAAAAAAAAAAAAAACCCTTTTACCACCAGCATTAAATCATTCTAGAGGCCCTGGGGCTTCGACAGGCTACAACCGAAAAAATACAACAGGAAAACAACACTTGGATATTGCCTGCAGGCCTGGGATATTTAAATAATTATTCATTTTAAACTGTGGGTTCTGACAAGTTAAGAATGATTCCCATTGGTTTCTTAATCTCGTGAAGAGGTGGTTGGTGGAGGGAGGCAGAGGGGGCACTGATGCTACTGTATTATTTTGACCAACCACGAAATGTTCAGGCTCCTGGTGAGGGAGTGTGAGTGCAGCGAAGATCAGGTGAGAACTGAGCATCCCTCACAATGGACTGGGGCAGAGCTGAAGAGCCAGCCATCCCTCTTCTCTCTCCTTCTCCCTCTCTCACTCTCCTTCTCTCTCCCACCCATCACCACTCCGCCCCAGCTGGGTCAGCTTAGCCTGCGAATTGATTCCCCAGTCGCTCGGTGAGACAAACGACCGCGTGACAGTCAATAAACTCAGATGGCGGTTATATGTGCCCGGTACCAGAAATAGCCCTATAAAACATCGGAGAACAAAAAAATCTTGACAAATTATGTTTCACAGGAAATACCTTGGTGTCAGAAATGTACAGAGACATTTTGCCTTATAAAGTCAAAGAGGGACCACTGGTTCGACCTCTTGCTTAAGTTTGGGACTTTTAATTAGAAATGTTGTCATACCCATGTGGGAACTGGGGGAGTGGACCTCAGGAAACTGGCTGAGGCTGGGCACGGTGCGAGATGATTTCCGACAGGGCAGTTATACCACCTACATTCTACCATTCAAGTTCACGTAATGTCTTCTATTTCAGAAACCATGAGCCACACTACCACACTATCAAAATTCCACATTTACAGCTGTGCTGCACGCCAAATCAACTGAAAGAAGACATATTAGAATGAATACTAATAATAATCAAATAGCTTATGACCAAATTGAAGTCAAAAGTAAAATCTATGGAAAATAATGAGTTCTGATAATTCAATGTGCTTTCATGTACCTTCAGTGGATCCTGAGGCTAAGAACAAAAAAGTACTGGCGCCACAAAGTACTGGCAACAGAAATACATGTCTACTTGAAGGAAACAAACAAGACGTTTTCCATTACAATCAAACTAGAACAAATCAAGTGTTCCCATTCACACATTGTTTTCAATAAAGACATGGATTATACAGCCAACTAGATACAGTTTATTTATGGATTAATTCCAAAATAAAGAATTCAGTGGTGTGAAAAAATGCTAATGAAATACTGTAGGCCTCAGAAGGTAAAACAAGCTTCCGTTCCCATTTGCCCTTTGTATATTTATTTTGCCAGGACATGACAGCTTTGTCTCAGGTCAACTTCACGCTCAAACAGCACATCAACTGGAGGGCTCCAGAACATGCTTTTTTTCATCCTCTCCCTCTCTCTCTCGCTGTCTCTAGCTCTTTCTCTCTTTCTCCTATTCTCTCTCTCTCTCTAGGTGGCCTCCTCCAATATGTCTTGGGGGACGACCCAGTCTCTGACAGCACAAGTCAACATCTGAACTAGCCAATTATCGTTTTAAATCCACATACAGCCTGTTCACAGTACTCGCAAACTTCATATTGGATATATTGATTGCTTGGTGGTGGTTCAGTTAAGGGTGAAAGCCAGGGAGCACTTATAGCTGCAATATGTAACTTTTTGGGCAATCCGACCAAATTCCCATAGAAATGTGATTTATTGATCAGTCATTCTCATTGAAAGCAAGTCTAGGAAGGGGTAGATCTGTTCTATATGCGCTATTTCTATGCTTCAAACAGCTGAAATAATATTTTGGGTTATGGGAGATATATTTCACAGCGGTTTAGATGGTAGAGTGATTCCCTACACTATACTTGCTTATTTTTTCACATAAAATGAAAATAGGTGATCTACTAGAATTTTAGCAACCAGGAAATGGTGGAGCAATTTTGGCATAGTGCACCTTTAATTAGTTACAGATTTGAAATAACAATGAAGCACCCAAGTACATAATAAGGTTATCTGTATGCCAAGTGGAGTTGCCTCTGCTGACGTTTGCCTTAACTTTCCATTGCTATTTGGTGGGGAGGTGCCCAACTTAGTGTGTGTGTGTGTGTGAGTGAGAGAGAGAGTTTTCAGGAACATGTTCTGTCAGCATTTCCTGGACGCTTCTACTTCTGTCCTAGACTTTAGCGCCTGTGTGGCCTGGGCTGCAACAAGGTGATGCCAGCGAGGCTCCTCACACCTGCAGACACAGTCGCAGACGCAGCATCTCTTAATGGGAAGAAATGTGGTGGGATGTGGTGTCAGAATGTGCACACAGGGTGTTCGCCTGCTGCCATATGGATTGGACCACTGCCACACACAGGACTAGTTATAGCATAGCCCAGCAAAGCAGGGAGCACTATTCTACTTCCTTTCAACACTATTGTATTTCAACACTTGCTGTCTCTCTGACAGTAGGCCTACGTCGTCTAACTATTTGCACTCTATCTGCATGTCTTTATTTATCTCTCACTATCCTGTTTCGTCCATTATATCTTTCACAGACCCATCACTTTGTTTATTCACATCCTCTCTAACTCCCTCTCCACTCTCTATTTTTTTACAGGATTCACTGTCACCCACAATGAAATCGGGGAGGGGACTGTTTTGCTTCAGGGAACCATAAGGTCCGCCATGATGGATTTTCCGCCACTTAGAATTTTGTGAAAAACACTTAAAATGCTTACCTCTCTGGGACCGAATGACAGATCTGCACGAAACTTGATATGTGGCATCAGACTAGTACATAAAACAACATGGCCACTATTGACCAATAAACATTCATGTGGGCGTGGTCTGGCACATACAGCGGGTGAAATAAGTATTGAACACGTCACCATTTTTCTCAGTAAATATATTTCCAAAGGTGCTATTGACATGACATGTTGGTAACAACCCAAGTAATCCATTCATACAAAGAAACCAAAACAAATAAGTTCAGAAATTAAGTTATGTGTAATAATGTGAAATGACACAGGGAAAAAGTATTGAACACATGAAGAAAGGGAGGTTCAAAAAGGCATGGAAAGCCAAGACAACAGCTGAAAACTATCAGTAATTAAAAAGCAATCCAGCCCCCTGTCAGTGCAAATTAATATCAGCTGGTTCAGTCCCACTGATGGCCTACAAAAAGGTCTCATTGCCAAGGTGTCACACAAGACACATCTCATGATGGGTAAAAGCAAAGAGCTGTCTCAAGACATTCGCAACCTAATTGTTGCAAAACATAATGATGGCATTGGTTATAGGCGCATTTCTAAGCTTCTGAATGTTCCAATGAGCACTGTTGGGGCCATAATACGGAAGTGGAAAGACAATCATTTCACCATAGATTTGCCTCGACCAGGTGCTCCTCGCAAGATTTCTGACAGAGGAGTGAAAAGAATAACCAGAAGAGTTGTCCAAGAGCCAAGGACCACTTGTGGAGAGCTTCAAAAAGACCTGCAATTAGCAGGTACTGTTGTCTCAAAGAAAACATTAAGTAATGCACTCCACCGCCATGGCCTGTATGCACGCTCACCACGCGAGACTCCATTGCTGAAAAAAAAGCATGTTGAAGCTCGTTTGCTGCACAACATTTGGAAAAGCCAGTGAAATACTGGGAGAATATAGTGTGGTCAGATGAGAGCATAATTGAACTGTTTGGATGTCATAATACACACCATGTTTGGAGGAGAAATGGCACTGCACATCACCCTAAAAACACCATACCAACAGTGAAGTTTGGAGGTGGGAACATCATGGTGTGGGGCTGCTTTTCAGCAAATGGTACTGGCAAACTTCACATAATTGAAGGAAGGATGAATGGGCAAATTTACGAGGAGCACCTGGTCGAGGCAAATTTATGGTGAAATGATTGTCTTTCCACTTCCATATTATGGCCCCAACAGTGCTCAGTGGAACATTCAGAAGCTTAGAAATGCGCCTATAACCAATGCCATCATTATGTTTTGCAACAATTAGGTTGCGAATGTCTTGAGACAGCTCTTTGCTTTTACCCATCATGAGATGTGTCTTGTGTGACACCTTGGCAATGAGACCTTTTTGTAGGCCATCAGTTGGGACTGAACCAGCTGATATTAATTTGCACTGACAGGGGGCTGGATTGCTTTTTAATTACTGATAGTTTTCAGCTTTTGTCTTGGCTTTCCATGCCTTTTTGAACCTCCCTTTCTTCCTGTGTTCAATACTTTTTCCCTGTGTCATTTCACATTATTACACATAACTTAATTCCTGAACTTATTTGTTTTGGTTTCTTTGTATGTATGGATTACTTGGGTTGTTACCAACATCTGGTGAAACTTTCATGTCAATAGCACTTTTGGAAATATATTTACTGAGAAAAATGGTGACGTGTTCAATACTTATTTCACCCGCTGTAAATGCATATAAATCAGTCAAGGATATTCGTATTTTACAAACACTGTCAAGACTCAACATATGCAAGAACACTCATATCGACCACACGAGATGTTTACTTTTGCCTTGTTTTAATCTCTACCTGTTTCCAGATGGCAAAAAAAGGAAACATTCCATTATTTCTGCCGTTTCTCCAAAATAATTGATTCCTTGGTGGAATTTAAAAGTTGAGAGTGAGAAATGCGTTATATTTTTGGCTCTCTCTATTTCCTCTTGAGACATTGTCATGTTGTCTGTTAAATGTGTGTTAACAGATGTCATTGTGTATGTTAATTGTCATTGTGGCAAGTTAACATCTTTTTGAATACTCGATATGCCAGTGCCATGCATTAATTATGCTTTTGGTTACATTTTCCATCTAGGTCCATCTGTTTATTGACTCACTAGGTCAACAAAACATGAGCTCAAATATTATTATCTATTGGATTTGAACTGTGCATGTGCACGTAGGCCTACATCTAGTAATTGGGACGTCATGTGTCGAGGACGCCATGTGTTGACATAATTAGCAAGTTGACAGGTCAATTCAAAATAATGAAAAGAGTGGTTGGAAATGAAAACAGCATACACATGGGGGTCTTCAAATAAGGACCAACTGGCAGCGACGGCTCTCTACAGCTTAATGAAATAACGGAATTAAAATACTATTACTGCCAACAGCAATTATTCAGGCCACTTATTTTCACACATTAAACATGTGGCTTTAATGTAAGGTCATACAAATTTGAGCAAATCTACTGCGATCTGTGTTTGTGACTGATTTGGAGCTAGTTTCTCTTCTTTTTGTCAACATGTGTGTGTCTGTATGCAATTGTATATAAAAAAAAAGTTTGATATCAAGGTGAGAACAAGGAGCAGTCACCCAGATAAAGGCAGAGGGTGTCCAGAAGTTTTTAGGTATAAAAGGATAGAGGTCAGATGAACAGAGATTAGACAGGGAGCTCACCTCGGGCACTCTGGCTGATGACACTGATGAGGTCATCATACTGGACCGGTCCATTCAGCTCATTGAAGACCTTGTCTGCTGTGGTGATGTTGTCCAGCTGCAGCTGTGTGTACAGCCCCTCGGCCGTAAAGTAGTACGGACGGTCATCCTCCTTATTGTCGTTGAACATGAGCATGGCGTGCCTGTGCCAGCCAAAATGCCGGTGCAGGCGCACCCCAAACTCGCCCAGCTTCTTGTGTGTGGGGCCCGTGTTGGTGATGGATGTGTACATGTTGAAGCCGATGGCCGCTGCCCCGGCTGTCACCATGGGCACGTCCCAGTGGGTAGTGAAGCGGCCCACGGGAGACGAAGCGTAGTCGCAGCCAGGGCCGATGAAGGCCCATGGGTCGTAGGAGAACTTAAAGTCCACGGCCACCAATGGCGCCACTGAGTCGGAGCAGACGCCGTCCTTGTTTTCGCTGCTGTCGTAGATGATTCGCAGGCGGTGGCCCGGCAGCAGGGTGGTGTCGTTATTGACTCGCTCCAGAACCCTCATCAGAGCGGGCCCCACACGAGGCCAGGCCCACGGGTATTCAGTGTTGCGCAAAGGCAGGATAGCAGCCAGTGTCACATTCTGGGGCTCCAAACGTCCATTAAAAGACATCTTGAGTTGGAGTGGTTCGGTCGTGAGGAGTGGGAAAACCAGAAACAGCAGAGAAACCCCCAGTTGTCTCTGCCACCACCAGGTTCTCGCCCTCTGCATTGCTGGGTTGGACTCAGGCATCACCATCAACCACAAGAGGGCTGGCAGGAACAAACACACACAGTGTATGAGGTGGCGTGTTAATAATGATTTATAACAAGACACCAACCCAACTCCAAGAGGCATTCGTGGCCTTTATTTTGAATGATTCTTTGATTCAGTTCAATTCTGTAGCAGGATTTTGAATAACCACTAAATAAGAAGTAGTGTTGAATTCATTCTAGGTCAAATATCATGGAATGTGGATGGATGGCGTTTGACAGAATAAGGATTTAAATTAAAGGGGATAAGTGAAGCGTCAAGGTATTAACAGGTTATACTCTACTTATTTGGTGTGTGTGGATAAGACACATGCTATGATAAAGTTTGCCATTTGACTGCTTTGTGAGTGAGGATGGCTAGTAGAGCTGCCATTGTATACTTAACTTTGAATAGCTTATAACAATTGCATAACAGTCCGTTTCTTACTTGAGACACCAAAAAATTAAGTAGAACCCCATAGCCAATTTGTGACTAGTTAAAAAGGTTAATTACCATTCCATTGCATGTGTGAAGCCAAAGCTAACCCAGCCGTTAGTGCTTAGTCATCTTTGCAGCCAAATAGGCTACTCGAAGTGTTAATATCAGATATCCTATTGTAGGGATCAATAACTAGATTCAGCCGCAGGCCGATTTTTTTCTTGAGAAGATGGTCAGGGGCCCAGAACTTAATGACAAATAATTTGTAGACTGCAAATTCACCCAAGAAGCCCAAATAGATATAACATTTGACTAAAACATAATAATTTCAAACCTTGCTTACATTTGTATAAGATCACATACAGCATATCTCTCAATTGTTTGTGTGAATACTTTGGAAGAGATTTCCATTTCTAAACACACACACTTCAACTGATTTGCTGGTGTTTTTAGTAAAAAACAAAATATGATTATTATTTTTATTACAGTATTTTATGTTATATCAATAAAATCACCAGTGGGATGGCAGTTGGGGAACCCTGGCCTATTGCTTGAAACTTTCCATGGTTGGCCTAAATGTAATTAAAATGATTTTTTTTACCTTAATGTCGATGGTTTTTTCTCGCCATTTTTTGCACAGATTTTCTTGGTTGATTGTCTCCCGGCTGTCCTGTCAATGGAAGATGTGAGGCTGCAAAGAAATTGAGCCTCGCGCAAGGGACAATTTTTGTTGCGCACCACTCGTACTAGACTGCAAATCCTTGATCTCCTCACTAGACCTATAGGAAAATTCTCTCTGGCTGGTATTTGGGATCATTAATAACACAAAAGTTAGGTGAATATCTGCAGCAGGCGACTGAATTATTGCATAATGTCTATCACTTTTGTTGTTTTGAAGAATAAAAAAAGCTTATTATTTCAATCAATCCGCAGCTTCTTAGCCTAAATTCCAACACATTTCTTGCTATTGCTGTGAAGGCAGCGATTTTACTAGTCTCTTGTGGGTTCCATTGATGAAAAAAAGTTAAAATAGCAGCTAAACATCCAAAGTTCTCGAAGTCGACCGATAAACCGAAGTGTCATTCTTGGAGGTGCGTGCCATGGTTTCCTCTGCGCACATCACCAACATTCAGCTCAACTCAGTCACACAGAAACACACAAGGATCTCTCTCTCGCTCTGATGAATAAGCGCTGGGGAGCTCCGGGCACAAGGGTAACCAGTGTGTGTGCGCTGCAGTGTGATAGGCTATATTTGCTTTTGTGCACAGGGCTGGGAAGGGTGAGGCATATACCATTACATTACCATATGTCATCAATAACAAGAGATGTGCGCCTAAGGGATGGATGGGGAGCTGTGTCATTGCAGGCACATTTATGCCAAAACATGATGGTTATTTTTTTTATTTAACCTTTATTTAACTATGCAAATCAGTTAAGAACAAGTTCTTATTTACAATGACGGCCTACACCGGTCAAACTGACGACGCTGGGACAAATGTGCGCCGCCCTATGTTGTTTGAGTGTGTGTGTGCATTAGGAAATGTATGCATCGTCAGTGTATGCGTGTGTGTTCCCAAATTAATGTACTGTAATAGTTAGAATATCAGGGCTGATGGTCTAATTTCCAGATCAATGCTTAATTGGTTGAGCTTGGTCGATGTGCACATCTGAAACCATTGTTCCTCAATCTAAGTAAGCAAACTGACCTTTGCAAAATATGCACTGTAAGGTTAACTGTGATTGCATACGGTAATCCAGCCACTCCTATTATGACTGGATAGCAATGTAGGTTAATGTTCGTGACTTCTGCTAATGGACTCATATTAACAAAATTGAACAATTGCCTACTACTGACTGTCGCTAAATTAGTATCTGAAGAGTGAACCTAGGTAGAGCGGAATTTCTGCCCAGTCCCCACTGACCTCCGTCATTTTAAATCGCACGCTCCTCTTCCTTTTCATTGTTTCGCGTTTTTTTACCCCTCTTCCTCTCAATTAAAGCGTACTATTTTTGTAAAAGTCATTTAAGCTTTTATTGCCACTTAGTCCCTCTCCCCCTCTATTGTTTTCACTGCACTTTATTTCCACCTTGCCCTATCTCTGGACCTGCTCGCTTAACTTCCAGATCAATGGAGGGAAAACACAAGCGCTCGCTGGCTTCCCGGACGCAGGGCGCCGGAAGAACGTGTGTATGCAAAGTGCCAGAGTGCCAAGGTGAAGCTTCCCGAATCATGGCCGCTCGTAAATCACCCGCGGGACGTGTGCTGCCTTTACCGCCAACAGAGGAGGAGTGAGGCCATTCACCATGATACTCTTACCCCCACGTGTGTTTTTCCTTGGCTAACGTACAACCCTCCTCCACTACCGTCCACCCACCTAACCCATTCTCTCCCCTTTGGCTCCCTCATCCTTCGGCCCAAGCCGCACTTTTTTTGGGGGGGGGCATGCCTGTTTGCATGTTATTTTGGCATTAATATGTGTCACATATCAGTTTGCAAACAATGTATTCTTTTTTTTTACAAAAATAAAGATATAGCATTGAGTTAATAAAGCTGCATACAAACATGGCCTCTTTTTTGTTTTCTTGAGTATGGCAGCTCCAAAATGCAGGTGTTTCAGCCTAGCTCAGTGCTTTCAGTGTCACCAGCAAAGTACCCCCACACCATCACACCTCCTCCTCCATGCTTCACGGTGGGAACTACACATGTGGAGATCATTCGTTCACCTACTCTGCGTTTCACAAAGACACAGCGGTTGGAACCAAAAATCTCAAATTTGGACTCATCAGACCAAAGGACAGATTTCCACCGGTCTAATGTCCATTGCTTGTGTTTCTTGACCCAAGCAAGTCTCTTATTCTTATTGGTGTTCTTTAAAATAGTGGTTTCTTTGCAGCAATTCGACGAAGAAGGCCCGGTTCACGCAGTCTCCTCTGAACAGTTGATGTTGAGATGTGTCTGTTACTTGAACTCTGTGAAGAATTTATTTGGGCTGCAATTTCTGAGGCTGGTAACTCTAATGAACTTATCCTCTGTGGCGGTCCTCATGAGAGCCAGTTTCATCATGGTGCTTGATGGTTTTTGCAACTGCACTTAAATCAACTTGACTGACCTTCTGGTCTTAAAGTAATGATGGACTGTCGTTTCTCTTCGCTTATTTGAGCTGTTCTTGCCATAATATGCACTTGGTCTTTTAATAGGGCTATCTTCTGGATCTTATGGACGGGATTCTTAAATTAAATATTTGTTGTAATTCAATGAAAGACGACTAGTGTTTTTTCACTTGAGAAATACTGTACCAAACATCGGAGGGCCTATTGTCCGATCCTCTGGCAGTCTCTATGGGGGTGCCACAGGGTTCAATTCTTGGGCCAACCCTTTTCTCTATATACATCAACGATGTCGCTCTCGCTGCTGGTGACTCTCTGATCCATCTCTACGCAGATGACACCATTCTGTATACATCTGGCCCCTCTTTGGACACTGTGTTTACTAACCTTCAAACAAGCTTCAATGCCATACAACACTCCTTCCGTGGCCTCCAACTGCTCTTAAACGCTAGTAAAACTAAGTGCATGCTTTTCTATCGAACGCTGCCCGCATCCGCCCACCGGACTATCATCACTACTCTCAACGGGTCCGACTTAGAATACGTGGACACCTACAAATACCTAGGCATCTGGTTAGACTGTAAACTCAACTTCCAGACTCACATCAACCATCTCCAATCCAAAATTAAATCCAGAATTGGCTTCCTATTTCACAACAAAGCCTCCTTCACTCATGCTGCCAAACATGCCCTTGTAAAACTGACTATCCTACCGATCCTTGATTTCGGCGATGTCATTTACAAACTAGCCTCCAACACTCTACTTAGCAAATTGGATGTAGTCTATCACAGTGACATCCGTTTTGTTACCAAAGCCCCATACACTACCCACCACTGCGACCTGTATGCTCTCGTTGGCTGGCCTTCATTATATATTAGTCGCCAAACCCACTGGCTCCAGGTCATCTATAAGTCTTTATTAGGTAAATCCCCGCCCTATCTCAGCTCACTGGTCACCATAGCAACACCCACCCTTAGCATGCGCTCCAGCAGGTATATCTCACTGGTCACCCCCAAAGCCAACACCTCCTTTGGCCGCCATTCCTTCCAGTTCGCTGCTGCCAATGACTGGAACGAATTGCAAAAATCATTGAAGCTAGAGGTTCCTATCTCCCTCACTAACTTTAAGCATCAGCTGTCAAAGCTGCTTATCGATCACTGCACCTGTATATAGCCCATCTGTAAATAGCCCACACTACTACCTCATCCCCATATTTATTTTTATTATTTTCGCTAATCTTGCACTCCAGTATCTCTATTTGCACATCATAATTTGGACATCCTTCATTCCTGTGTTAATGATAATCTGTAATTTATATCACCACTATGGTCTATTTATTGTCCTACCTCCTAACCTTACTGCATTTTGCACTACATTTTGCACTCTGTATATAGATTTTCTATTGTGTTTTTGACTATGTTTGTTTACTGTGTAACTCTGTGTTGTTTTTGTCGCACTGCTTTGCTTTGTCTTGGCCAGGTCGCAGTTTCAAATGAGAACTTGTTCTCAACTGACCTATCTGGTTAAATAAAGGTGAAATAAAATAAAAATAAAATAAAAACATCTTCGATGTAAAATTGCTGACTAAGACCTCCTTGGCGAAAACGTCAAAATTAATGACATATTTCTTGATTGATATTGGATTAAATCTAACTATTTTGAGGAAGTGTATACTAGCTATGTTGTTGCTACGGCGTCTCAAGAGAGAAACTGTATTTCCGTTTTTCAAGCAAAGGTCTTTTAAGGGAGTATGCAAGGCACAGTCACTCGCATCGGCTAGCCCTGCTAGGAGCAAACCAAACCTAGCATGCGTGGATGCCTTTAGTCATCATCTTCGACATTGTGACCTTCCATTAAAGAACTTTGCTTTGATGTGAATTGAGGCCTATACATTCATATCAGTTGTGTTCCTTCATTGTATTCACCTTTGCTTTTTTCTATTGTATATAGTGTTTCTGTGCACCAATGGAAAGTCTACGAAATAATGATAAAACCAGCCTTTGTATTGAATCGTGTTGGATTGTGTACTTCCAATTTTGATCAACATGATTTAGTGATGGCAAGGAAAATGTATTGATCTACAGGGATTTTTGAAAGACAGACTAACTTTGTTTTGTCTGCTTGGACTCAAGAGATAACTATGGTTGTGTTTTTTTGCAGGTAGTAGTGTTCTTTTGATGAATACATTTGCAATTTTGACGGTATAGTTTAGATGAATGTATTTATGTTTTGTGAAGGCAACTACATTTTGAAAAAACGCATTTACTGTTTTGGAAAGGGCCACAGATTTCTGTGTCTTGTGAACTCTGTTTTGAAAATCGAGAACATTGTTCCAGAAAATGCTTGTATGCGATTGAGAAAAACTCACAGAACCTATACAGAGAAGTGTGGGGACTAGCCTACGGCCTTAATTAATGCTAGGGAATGTACCACACACATACATATTCAGGTTTCCCTTGGCAACCATCTTGGCATTAGCTGAAAATGGACGTTGACATAAACCACATTAACCTCTCTTTTAGTAAATACCAAATGTAGCAAGACCTTTCACATTCCCATCCATTAACGCCCCCACCCCATTGAGCCAGATAATTACAACTAATTAGCTAGAAAACACCATTGTCCATCGCAAATAGTCACTGAACAGAGGCTTATGTAAACAAAAAACAACATATAAACAGATGCAAGTCCCATATACATAAACACACTGTAGGTCTATGCAATATGTATATGTCGTACACTGGCTCTGGATGCAAAAAGTCAGTTACAGCAGCTAATTTGCTGACTTTTTCAGACCCTTTGCCCTCAATCAGAGGAGGCCGATTAATTTCTGATTACAGTTAGCCCCTGGAAACTGCCACGCCCCATATGGGGGACTTGTTGTGCTTTGAGGTTGTGCAGCTGCCAACCATGGGTAATCTGGGGTCACAGTTCCTGGTAGCAGCTGTAATCGCTGTGCTTGAGAGAGGGCAGCCAATTGCACGAGGCTCTGATCACTTTCCAGAGGGCACAGAGACAAGTGTGGACAAGAAACAGCGAGGCAAGAAGACAAGTCGAGGAGTGATAGATAGATAGCATGGCCGCCACATTCGAGCTAGTACAGCATGAGTGAGACAGCTGAGTCACAGTTGAAACAAACTCCCCTACTAGGGACAAACTGGTTGAATCAATGTTGTTTTTACGGTTTTACAAAGCATGGTTTTCCAACATTCCTTTCAGAACATTACAGCACAATCTTATTCCATTCTCAATTCAGTTCAGCATTCGTTGTTCCCATACGTATCAATTCCATTGTCTTTACTTTTAGAAACGATGCTAGTTACATACCAAACCAACAGAAAACAAAAGGGCCACAGGAAGTGATGCAGCCCAGGAATCAGGCGCCCATTTTCTCAAGATCTCTATTTCAGCTTAACCAAACTCCATTAGCCATATGCTCTCACCAAACGAAGCCATAACACACTCTGGCCCAACCTGGGTTCCACCATGCCTCCGGATTGCATTCACTTCCTATTGGCGTCTGCCTGGAACACACAAATATGTGGGTTTAAATACAGATGCATTCATCTGTAAAAATGCTTATTTAATTAACATGCAAATAAATCCCACCTGTGACAATATGATCAAAGCATTCTTCGTTAGAGCATTACTTAGACACTTACTAGTATGTGTGCCCGGTTAAAGGGTACAACCAATCAAAGACACAGTTAATTGGTTGCACTTTAACCAGTTTAGAAAAATATCAGACAGACACCAGACATGGTTTTGATTTTACCCTACTTTCAATCAGTAACATTTTCATCATTAAATTCCTAATTGGTAAAGATGAAAACTTTCATACTGTGCACAGATGTACCGAGGAGGAGAGATGAGAAATCAGACATTCAATTAAAGACTAAGAATAAAGTTACAGTTTTTCCCAATTGCATACAAGCATTTTTGGAACAATGTGGCCTTTTGCAAAACAGTAAATACATTTTCAAAATGTAGTTGCCTTCTCAAAACAAATATATGAATCAAAACTGTATTATACCGTCAAAATTGCAAATACATGCATAAACATACCTGAGAGCAGCAATGAACGGGTTTCACAGGGTGACAGCTAGGACACATATCAGTTGGATAACAAAGGAAGCACTATCATGTAGGAACTATAATCCTTTATGTGCAATCAGTAAAAGCATTACCATGTTTATCTCACAATTTGACAAGGATGACATTTAGTCTAGTGCTGTAGGTTGGTGATCTTTGAATGCAGCGGGTAATGATTCTTAAATAAATATTTTCAGCATTATTTTCACAATATTTTACATTGTTCATCTGCATAATTAAAATCTAACATTCATTTTCATGAGACAAAGTCTACTTGATCAATAGTTATTGCGCTAGTATCCTATGGTGCCAATGACATCTATAGTGCCACCAACTGGTCTGGAGCAGCCATCTAAGGTTGCAGTCACTTTATATTCACACAGCTTCTAAGGAAATATACATAAAGTTTATATATCAAATGTCATGGCCCCATGTCCATTGGTTCAGTTCTTATAGCCCTGGTGTGATATGGTGCCATCTAGTGGTGTAGCGTTGCCGACTGATGTAACGAGTTTAAATCCAAAATCTGGAGTGAATCTGACATATGGTTCATGAGAAGATGAATGCAGATGAGTTTGAGCATTCATGTTAAATAGTCAAACAAATTCATTGTTAATAGTTCCCTTGTTTTTTAAAATATCAATGCCAAACTGAACATGGTTCATCGTGATAATGGCTTTGATGACCCAAAAAAGTTTCATTTTGATAGAACATTGTGGAGTGGATTTACGAAGGATTTAAATGGACACATACAATCTAATTTCCTAATGTATCAATAACTCAGCCATCTCTTAACCAATCCCTTAGCTTTCCTGAAAGTAAATTTAGAGATGTACCATGGGTGTTAAACACCCTCTCTCCTTAACCATCTCTCTGGCCCTCGAAGAGACACAAACGTTGTAACCTGAGGTAGGCTACCATCCCCCACCACAGCCTGACCCTATAGTTCAGGTATAGGGCGCTTCACACCTATGGCCAAGTGGCGCAGTGGTCTAAGGCACTGCATCTCAGTGCTAGAGGTGTCACTACAGACAACCTGGTTTGAGTCCAGACTGTATCACAACCAGGACCCTGTCTTTCAAAGATAATTCTTAAAAATCCAAATAACTTCACAGATCTTCATTGTAAAGGGGTTAAACACTGTTTCCCATGCTTGTTCAATGAACCATAAACAATTAATGAACATGCACATCTGGAACGGTCATTAAGACACTAACAGCTTACAGAAGGTAGGCAATTAAGGTCACAATTAAGAAAACTTAGGACACTAAAAAGAGACCATAGCCACATCCAACATGGCTGCATGTTAGCATCCCAGCCTTTATAGCCACCAATACTGATGCTAATGTGGTGGAAATTCTACACCGGGGACACATGAAGTCAATAATAAATTAATCACTCTTTATTACCACGGCCGGAGAGGTTCACACACTCAATCCAAGCTTGATGAAAACTCTGAAAAGGGCGTTCCCTTTCAGTCCTTATATACTGCTACACAAACAAGTCATATATGCATGATTTACATTATTCATTATTTACGTTGGTTCCTGAATGTAACTGACTGATACCACGTGGCTGCTTCTCTCAAAGCTGAGACCTTGAAACTGAGATACTCCTTCTAGTTCTGAGAGCAATGTTCTGGGCGTACCGCCAATTGGTCTGAGGAGGTCACAGTCACCTGCAGGAACCAAGATAGAGTGAGAGGAGATGCTGTGTATAATGCAAGACTATCTCTTCAGACAGCAACATTTTCCCTCACACTAACTTGCCCTTACTGTCCATACTACTGTGTGCTATTACCTAGCCTAGCATGCTAGCTCCCCCTCTACGTATTGAATACTATGCTAGTCACTAATTGCATTCTGGTTTATACTGCCTATGCTATTCTAGCCCTTACTACAGTATGTTATCATTTATGCTATGTAGCCTGTTCGCCCGTATAACTGCTCTGTAGCAGTTTAGCCTACTAGGCCCTGTGTATTACTGTATATTTGTTACCAGCCAATAATATTACCATGCTAGCACCGCTAACACTACTATAGCCATTACTATCGTGTTCTAGCCCATTGATATGCCATTGCTGGTTTGTATATCATCACTGCTATTACTACTGTATAGCCAAAACTGCCATCACACTGTTTTAATATACTGTATATCCTCTGTTCCTTCTGTCTTACAGAAAACCACTATCACTATCATCAGTCCTCTTCTTGTTTGCTGTGTATTTGTGCCTGTCTTGAGTGTGGCAATAAATGTGTGTTCTGTACACCTGTCTGTTACTGGTCATTTCCGTCCTCTTACCGGGACGCTGGGGCAGTTGCACCTATATCTAAACCGGCAACTCTATCGGAGTCCACCACCAGTAGGTGAAGCTATTTTTCAATGGGCATAACATTCGGTTCCTTATATTGTACATGATATGACACTGATGAGGTGAGACTTTTGTGAACTAGTTTACTGATTGCTGGAAACAGTGAATACAATTGCACACAAAGCACTTAACCAAAATTCACTGAAAATATTTGTATTTAAAGTTTTGCAAAAAGGAGTCTAAGACATGCAACTAAGGTACAAAGGCCAGAAAACTATCTGAAGTTCTGAAAATATATTTGAGAATTTGATCATTGCAGTTCTGCTAAATATACATTTTAACACAGATCCCTAAAATACTTGTACATGATTTAGAAAAACTGTAATACTGGAGAGGAGTCACACATACACTATATATTCAAAAGTATTTGGACACCCCTTCAAATGAGTAGATTCATCTATTTCAGCCACACCCGTTGCTGACAGGTTAATAAAATTAATCTCACAGCCATTCAATCTCCACAGACAAACATTGGCAGTAGAATGGCCTTACTGAAGAGCTCAGTGAGCGTTGGCTAGAGTGGTGTAATGCTCGTCGCCATCGTACTCTGGAGCAGTGGAAACGCGTTCTCTGGAGTGATGAATCCCGCTTCACCATCTGGCAGTCTGACGGACAAATATGGTTTTGGTGGGTGCCAGGAGGACGCTACCTGCCCCAATGCATAATGCCGACTGTAAAGTTTGGTGGAGGAGGAATAATGGTCTGGGGCTGTTTTTAATGGTTCGGGCTAGGCCTCTTAGTTCAAGTGAAGGGAATTCAATGCTACAGCAAACAATTAAATTCTAGACGATTCTGTGTTTCCAACTTTGTGGCAACAGTTTGGAGAAGGCCCTTTCCTGTTTCAGCATGACAATGCCCCCATGCAAAAAGCGATGTCCATTCAGAAATGGTTTGTTGAGATCGGTGTGGAAGAACTTGACTGGCCTGACATTTTAAAAATATATATTATTATTATTTTTATTTAACTAGGCAAATCAGTTAAGAACAAATTCTTATTTACAATGACAGCCTACACCGGCCAAACTCGGATGACTCTGGGCCAATTGTGCACCACCCTATGGGACTCCCAATCACAGCCGGTTGTGATACAGTCTGGATTTGAACCAGGTTGTCTGTTGACAGCTCTAGCACTGAGATGCAGAGTCTTAGACCACTGCGGCACTTGGGAGCCCTGACCTCAACCCCATCGAACACCTTTGGGATGAATTGGAACACAGACTGCGAGCCAGGCCTAATCACCCAATATCACTACCCGACCTCACTAACGTTCGTGGCTGATTGGAAGCGAGTCCCCGCAGCAATTTTCCAACATCTAGTGGAAAGCCTTCCCAGAAGAGTTAGGTTCCCAGATATTGATGAGGAAATGTTTCAGCTATTGATAGGAAGAAAGAGCAACTGTCTAGAGATGTTCTCTGTGGGAGGAGACTGAAAGGTACTGATGATTACAAATACCAGACTGGCTACTGCCTAACAGGGTTTAGAATAGAGAGCCACACCACCCTCCTCCCAACCACTGGTCCAAGTCAGATATCCTCCTCATGGAGATAAGGTCAGTATTTGGGGTTGGGTAATTAGGGTTAGCGGCAACTTCTACTTCAAGTTCCTGACCCTGAAGGTAATTTCTGCCCATGTTGATGAATTTTTTTTTTCTTTCTCAAATGGCCAGTCAACACAGTATTTTGTTCTGGACATAGTACAAGTTAGCATCAGCATGGTATAGAGCATAGCAATTATGGATATGAGATGTGAAGATGATAAGCATCAACTGTGTTGGCAAAATCAAATGGAGGACATACGCCAACCATGTCATTATTTTCTATCATGTGATGGTAGTTCAAAACAATGTTGGTGCATATTTAACCATTACTACCTTGGCATAAGTATATAGGAGAATTTGGTACTGTAATTAACCAGGCAGATTGTAAAGATCAACTAGCCCCTCTGTTTAAATGTCACTCTTACTAGTGACTCATTTATGGTAATTTTATATGATATGACTGCAAGCTAATGATTCTGCCTGCAGCTGCATGTCCTTTCAGAGTTTCATTTAATTAGGACTATTATTGACACAGCGCCATTGAGAAACTGTTTCCTCTAGAGTGAGATACAAGATGAGTCACCAGCACGGCCGGCCCTCTCATTAGGCAGGATTAGGCGGACACCTATGGCGGCAGATTGACAAGGGCGGCATTTTCTGAGCTAAACTGACCAAGACGCACCTCCAACAACAACACATAAAACCTCACATAAATCTGCCCAAAAACAATTACAATTTCTCTCAACCAGTGGCATATGGATTTTTTAGGTGAGGCTGATGCAGTCCTGTGATAAGCAGTTGCCACCTTGTCAAAGGCAGGGGCGCAAAATAATTAGCTTGTCCATTCCCAGTGTGCCTCTCCGGGGTGCTGGGGAGAGACACATCACTGAGGTGCTCCACAAACATTGAGTTTAAACGAGAATTAACATAAATTATGTAGCAGATATAGGATATGGTAGAAAGAGTATGTGACCTTTTCTGTAGCCTACAGGCTGGAGATAAAATGAATGATAATGTAATGAGATGGACACTTTTTACATCATACAGGTATCTCCGATCAAATAGCCTAACCTAAATGTTAACAAACAACATATCCTAAAAACAGGCCAGGACAAAGTAAAATGGACAATATGGAATGGACAATCACAACTGTTGTCCAGGTGTTTCACCACATTGTCATGATCAGTGGTTTCAAGTTTGTATCCCTCAATTTTTGACAAGCTGATCATAGCAAAAATACTTCTGCATTTCCCGCTGTTGACAACACATTGCAAATAGGCTCACGATAACTCCTGATAAAGTTGGGTAGCTGATATTCAGAGCTTAACTAGCCAAATTGATTAGTCACATGAATCAGGACTAATAAAGCCAATGCAACGGCCTGTTTTACAAATGGTGGGCTACACCCCAGTAAGCACGAGAGAATGTCTTTTTTTGGTCCTGTCTGGATTCTTTTTTTGGGGGTGTATTACAAACGGTAGGCTTACCACATAGATGGGCATTCATAAAATTATATTTAAGCCAAAACTGTAGCCTACACCTCAATAAGCACGGACCGACGCCGAAGCCTTTTGGATGTCTTTTTTTGGTGCAGTTCCGGATCAGCCTTGATTTCCACAGACATTGTTTTTTGGTCCAGACCAAATCTGAACCAATCATAGACGTCTATGTATGGTTCAGATTTTGGACCAGCTCAGATTTGGCCTAAACATAGATGTCTATAAATTACTTATTTTCAACTTTCAATCAGAACCAAAAATGAGCCTGATTTCAACAACTGGAAAATACATATTTTCAACATCTGGAAAATACACATTTTCAATATCTGGAAAATATACATTTTTCAACTTCCTGGAAAATATGTATTTTAAACATACAGAAAATACCTTTTCACCTTTCATTCAGAACCTAAACTGAGCTTAACGTTATCATCTGGATAATTTTAGACGTCTTTACAACATCATTTGGTTAACTGGGACTACTCCAGTTTTGCAGGGTTGGCATTTTTGGGTCGCGCCTAGGCGGAACGGCGGAACGGCAGAACGGCAAGGAACGGCAGAACGGCACTGGTCACCAGGACAGTGATTATAAAGCGGAGGTGTCAAATTTGACTCCTGTAGATTTTCAACCTTTTCATCCTCTGAATTAGTGTCTGATCTAGACCTGAGATATTGAAAAGTTGCGATGCGTATGTAACCAAGGTTCTCTGAAGGAACAGGTGAGACACCTCTAACTCTATGGGAAATAATGCTTGAAAAATGTATAAGACTTCATGGACTAAATGTCCAGGATTTTAGCCAATGACAAGTAAGACTGTAAATGCCGCCTCTAAATGCTCTAATAGGAGTAGTTTGTGAACAATTCTTCCTATTTTCTGCACTATTTTAATAAGTGTCTGAGTGAGGGTGTTGCATCTAAGCTACTCTCAGCTTACAATCCTAGATTCAGAGTACATTAAGATTTTCTCCCCAGCCAACAACCAATTTCATGCTATGTGAATTTTTCTCCCCGCTCGCGTTTCCTGACAATAAGTTCTCTTTGAGTCCTTTACAGTAGCGGTGCGTGGGTAAAATCACTGGGGAAGGCAAGCCCCAACCCCCCCTATGTGTTGTGATAATTGTGTTGTTTGCTCTATAACCTGTTAGTTCATATGCTTTGCGACTGTGATATATTCAACCACACCTTTGTTTTATCACAAAACCAGATAGCAACCTCTGTACAGTGAAGTCCACAAAGCATATTGCATGTACAGTAACAGACAGTTACATGACCTACAGCATGGTCAAGCAAGTTAATGTTTCCGACATTTTCGGACCACTAATCATCTATCGATTTAGAACCAAAGTAAAAGTTGTCAAAAATATGAATAGTAAAGTAAAGAACAGATACCCCCAAAAAACGACTTAAGTAGTAATTTTAAGTATTTTTTACTCAAGTACACAACTGCCTACTTGTAGAGATATGCCAATGCTATCATCCTCTCTTTCATGTTTACGAAATGGTCTATCACTCTGTCATACAGTACACAATTTAATTTGTTGTCCTAGGCTACCTGGTTAGAAGGCTTCCTCGCTAGCCTAACTTCCATTCATGGGTAACATTAGCTAGTTAACATTAGCCTTCTACATCTAGCTACATATTGCACTTCCATTCTCTCAGGCCAGGGGCACAACAATGTATGAATTAATGGTTGGATCAGAATTGCAGTTATAATCATTGGCCAGTACAGAGAATTAAGTAAAAACACAAGACCAAATCCCTATCTCCCTTCATGGCTAATTTAGGAAAGGGCCAGTTTTAGCTAGCTGGCTACCTAGCCTTAACAGCACAACACAATGCAGGACTATTCAAACTCGCTCAGTTTAGCTCAACGCTGATTGGCTAATTGTTTATATTCCCCTGCCTTGGAAGCTACCGGCGGCAACAATGTCATACTCGTTTGGACCAGACAGCATCGATAGAAGGCCTACACGTTGAGAGACAGAGGGGCGCTGTTTCGCTCGCTCGGATGCTTTCTCCTGTGACATACATTCAGCGCGAATTGAAGGAAAATTATGAAACTCAGAGAGACGGAAGATGACTGGCTTCCCTTGGAATCCATGAGTACAAGATTTCATTAACCGGGCGATATGAATTGAGTAAGTTTCAGGGGAAATCATTTTCTCAGCAGGGCATATCGGTTCAAACAGTATTTTTTCTGATATTGTGATTGAGGCGCCTAATCCATATATTTCCTCTGTTCCTGGTGTCATTCGAACAGCTGGGCGCCCGTGTGACTCAATGGGATCTGAGATTCGAAGCGCCAGGTTTATTCTACTGAGTTAACTGCTTCTCACTCCTATTCAAACATCCCAGTTTAATAGGCTGTTCCAGGCAATTGCTCCAGAAAGAAGGAGGGAAATGGAAAGTGAACAGGATATGGCATTTACAGACGTGACTTGGTTAGAAAATTGGAAGGATGTCATGTTTGTTTGAAAAGGAGCTGTTGAGAGATCTTTGCAATACAACAAACTATCATATAGCTAACTGACAAATTGTACACTTGAAGCACCTGGTTGAAGGCTGAAGGACCTGGACTTGGAGACTTAATAAGGCCTATCCAGTTTATCAGATATGATTACTAAACTGTAGTGCTTTACCACCACACACTGCCGCTGTTGGATTCTAAAATATTAATGTTTCTCTTATAATCAGCATTTGAAATGTATTTTTTTTTGTACATTTCACATAGCAAAGTCAGGGGTTAGTCCCGACCGGGGCCTGTAATGCCAAGAGGTCAGAATGTCTTGAGGTCACTGTTGGGTTAATAAGGTCTACTGGATCAAAAACAAGATCACTTGGCCATCTGGAACACAGACACTAATTCACTGCAGCTAATTTGTTAAATTCACTCAGTAAACACACCATTGGATGGACTTGAACGGTCTGGTAAAAGCAACAGAAAACAGAGCAGGCACATATAAAGTGCATGATGGCTTTCCAGATCCTTTCTTATTCAATTAGAAACAGATTGACCAGGGAACAAACCCTCACTTCTAGTTTTCAGGCACAAAATGGCTTCTGTGTGTCACCCAGGTGGACGCTACATATTGGAGCTGGATGAGGTAACACTCCCAATGCAAAGCACATAGAGACCAGTAATGAAAAGCATTATACGTAAGAATACAATCCAATATCATGGATATCCTGTTTCTGAATAAACTCTTGAGAAGAATAGAATTAGGAGATTTTGTAAATGATAAGATCATGGTTCAGAGTGTGATGAGCTAGAATTGGAGAGTTGATCGATAGACCATAAGGGGGATATCAGCCAAAGTTGGTTGAGCTTGGCTGCCGTCTGCAATATTCTATACTCTAATGCCATCTACAGGCATGCGGTGTGACTTGTGGCTGGTCCTCAATTGTTCTAATGTTATGGAGTCTTCTTCAGCTACCTCATTAGGCCCTACTATATTACTTTAAGTCCTAATTCGATTGTGATACCTATAACTTCAAAATGAGAAAATTAGAATAGAATTAGAATACTAGAATTCTAATTCTATTATTCTAATTCTATGGGTCTCATCTTTTCTCATTTTTAAGTTATAGGTATCACAATCGAATTAGAATACTAGAATTGACTTGAACCTTATGGTCCCAAAGTCAGCCATGTTGGTCAGGGAGTTGGTCAACCATGGTTTGCCAGTGCTGTGAATAGATAGTGTAATTTATCTGCACTGTATGCGTGTTAGCTAGCCTGACAGTTTTAAAGGAATTATTCCATACATTTGTCAAATTAACTGCCAATATGCCAACATTCCATTCAAACAATGCAGTCAATATACAGCCATACACTGGCTGAAATCAGTTGATGATAGGGACTATACAGAAAATGTGTATAAAACCCATATAAACTGTATTTATAACTATATGCCAACATTTTATATTGACTATAATACCATTAAAATGTCTGATACATCACATGCCTTATTTTTATATTCTTGCATAAGTAAAAGCAGGAAATGCCCCACCTATGCCTCTACTACCATTCATTCCAATTAAGACTTTTGGTTATGTTTCACTATATTGGATCACTCCAATATATTGGTATCACTCCGCGGCGGAGGGATACATCCGAGGTGAGGATTTACAGATTTACTCCGGCTGGGGTCCGCCCCTATATATAGACCCCATGGCCAATTTATCCCTCATCGGGTTCCAAGCGGGTCACGACATAAGCTCTACCAGGGCGTCGGACCCCTGCCCCGTGGCCTTGTTGGCTTGGCTGAGCTTATGGCTTCCCTGTGTGACAGGTGTGATGGTGGCATCCCCCTGGGGATCCGCATACCTCGTGTATGCACGGCCTGGGTTTGAGACACGCTGAGAGGGCGGTGGAGCGCCCTACTGGATGCCTGTTTTGTGTGGTGTTCTCAGAACGCCTGCGCCTGGCGCGATTGAAGGCAATGCGTGAGTGGGTCGGTGTCCCATGCAGAAGCGCAGGGGCACTGGCTACAACCGTGGCATACCAGTTGCGCTGGCGGTTGTTCTGCACTTAGGTATTGAGGTTGTGCCCGAGTCATGCGCGGTGCAGTATGTCCTCCAATACCTGCAGTCTTGCTTGGATGAGGGCTTGGCAGAATCTACACAGAGGGTATTTGGCCGCTATATCTGCCTGCCACGTGGGGTGGATGTACAGGCCAGTGGGGCGCCATCCCTTGGTCTCCAGGTTTATAAAGGGGGTTTGTCGCTTAGTCCAGCTAGGACCCGCTCAATGGCGAGCTGGGATCTGGATGTGGTCTTGGCAGCTTTGGCAAGCCGCCTTTCGAACAGGTGGAGTCCCTGAAACACCTCTCTTCCATGAAGAAGGTGGGTGAGCTCCATGCTTTTCGGTAAATTCTGAGTGCTACCGGATGGACCCCGGTGGGAGGAGTATATCTCTCTGCCCCAACTCTTCATTCCTCCCGAAGGTTCTGTCAGACAGGCATGTGAACATCCCTTTTACCCTGTCTGCTTACAACCCCCCCGACAGTGGCGGGGGAGTCTGGGACACGATTACGACAGCATACCGACTGGCGGGCAGGCCAGGTCGGGGATCTGTGGTGGCACATTCAACACGAGGTGTGGCTGCGTCCTGGGCTCTACTGAGAGCAGTGACCCTCGCTGATATCTGTGCTACGGCCAGCTGGGCTTCCTCTTGCTAGGTACTATCGGGTAATGTGGCACCTCCCTCTGCGGTTGGTTCAACGGTCCACGGTTATGTGAGCTATATGGATCACTCCAATCCTCTACGGTGCTAGAGGCACCTCAAAAATTAGGTAGAGAAGTTGTGTCACGGCCATGGGGTCTATATATATAGGGGCCACGGAGTGATACCAATATATTGGAGTGATCCATACAGCTCACAACCGTGGTTACATACAGTGGGGAGAACAAGTATTTGATACACTGCCGATTTTGCAGGTTTTCCTACTTACAAAGCATGTAGAAGTCTGTAATTTTTATCATAGGTACTCTTCAACTGTGAGTGACGGAATCTAAAACAAAAATCCAGAAAATCACATTGTATGATTTTTAAGTAATTAATTTGCATTTTATTGCATGACATAAGTATTTGATACATCAGAAAAGCAGAACTTAATATTTGGTACAGAAAGCTTTGTTTGCAATTACAGTTTCCTGTAGTTCTTGACCAGGTTTGCACACACTGCAGCAGGGATTTTGGCCCACTCCTCCATACAGACCTTCTCCAGATCCTTCAGGTTTCGGGGCTGTCGCTGGGCAATACGGACTTTCAGCTCCCTCCAAAGATTTTCTATTGGGTTCAGGTCTGGAGACTGGCTAGGCCACACCAGGACCTTGAGATGCTTCTTACGGAGCCACTCCTTAGTTGCCCTGGCTGTGTGTTTCGGGTCGTTGTCATGCTGGAAGACCCAGCCACGACCCATCTTCAATGCTCTTACTGAGGGAAGGAGGTTGTTGGCCAAGATCTCGGGATACATGGCCCCATCCATCCTCCCCTCAATATGGTGCAGTCGTCCTGTCCCCTTTGCAGAAAAGCATCCCCAAAGAATGATGTTTCCACCTCCATGCTTCACGGTTGGGATGGTGTTCTTGGGGTTCTACTCATCCTTCTTTCTCCAAACACGGCGAGTGGAGTTTAGACCAAAAAGCACTATTTTTGTCACATCAGACCACATGACCTTCTCCCATTCCTCCTCTGGATCATCCAGATGGTCATTGGCAAACTTCAGACGGGCCTGGACATGCGCTGGCTTGAGCAGGGGGACCTTGCGTGCGCTGCAGAATATTAATCCATGACGGCGTAGTGTGTTACTAATGGTTTTCTTTGAGACTGTGGTCCCAGCTCTCTTCAGGTCATTGACCAGGTCCTGCCGTGTAGTTCTGGGCTGATCCCTCACCTTCCTCATGATCATTGATGCCCCACGAGGTGAGATCTTGCATGGTGCCCCAGACCGAGGGAGATTGACCGTCATCTTGAACTTCTTCCATTTTCTAATAATTGCGCCAACAGTTGTTGCCTTCTCACCAAGCTGCTTGCCTATTGTCCTGTAGCCCATCCCAGCCTTGTGCAGGTCTACAATTTTATCCCTGATGTCCTTACACAGCTCTCTGGTCTTGGCCATTGTGGAGAGGTTGGAGTCTGTTTGATTGAGTGTGTGGATAGGTGTCTTTTATACAGGTAACGAGTTCAAACAGTTGCAGTTAATACAGGTAATGAGTGGAGAACAGGAGGGCTTCTTAAAGAAAAACTAACAGGTCTGTGAGAGCCGGAATTCTTACTGGTTGGTATGTGATCAAATACTTATGTCATGCAATAAAATGCAAATGAATTATTTAAAAATCATACAAATGTGATTTTCTGGATTTTTGTTTTAGATTCCGTCTCTCACAGTTGAAGTGTACCTATGATAAAAATTACAGACCTCTACATGCTTTGTAAGTAGGAAAACCTGCAAAATCGGCAGTGTATCAAATACTTGTTCTCCCCACTGTACATAACCTTCAATTTCTCCCTGATCCAGATGGCTGCCATTTTCACCCCATTATGGAACTTTGAGGGTTTAGTGACATATCTCTTGTAATTTCATAGAATCTCTACGAGACCATTCAAAAGATCCAGGTATTTTCCAGAGCTATCTTACAGCATTCATTTGGAGACTTTTGGTTACTAGCAAGGTCACCAAAAGACAAGACTACCTATAACTGATAGTAAGTTGTCTAATACTGGCATCAATAAAATCATGATCCTTATTATTCAGTGGAGTTTTGATATAAAGGAGTATGAATGTTGAACTGTTTTTCAAGTTATATGAAATATTATGATCACACTGTTTTGTTGACAATTATGTTATGGATTAAATGCTCTTACCAGTAACCTCAAATCTGAACAGCAAAACAGCATTTAAGTGTCAAATAAAACAAAGTGTTTCAAATTTGGGGTACATAGACTGGATCTGTGGCGGTAATTACACATTCTATGAAGTATGCGTTCTCTCACAAGAATGGGGCATATGCATTCTACCCATCAATCCAGCCACCCACACATGACAAAATAAGGGTATGCATTTATAAATTGATGCATTTACATAAAGAGGCATATTAAAATAAAGGAGTTGTTTAATTTAGTCATCATTGCTGTTAAAGTAAAAACCACACAAAGACAAGGAATACAAATTGATAGTGACACGCCCCTTTTGAGAAGACCATGAATTTCATTTTTGTTGAGAGCGATGAGGGACCTGTCTATATGAGAGTCTGTCCGTCCAGTTGGCGCACTTTGGTCCAGGTCGATGCAGTCAATTCATGATTAGTGGACATGAACTTCATTGAAGGACAAAGGGGCGAGTGAAGGGTCTCCAAAAGGGTCAGGGGTAAACGATTGTTTAAAAGACGTGGCACAGGATCCTCTGGATGGCGACAAGAGGAGAAAAATGTAAAGTTGTTAAGCCTCAGATCACATTGTATGGGTAAAACAGTGAATTGGATACCACCACTAACACCATTTGGCCTTTTGTCACTCGCAACGCTAATAGCGCTGCTTGTCTTCCATTAACCCTTGACCTTTTTGTCTTACTAGAGAGGATATCTGGCGCCACAATCACTCTGCCCACAGGGTTAGAATCGAAATCGAACTTTGGGTGGTTCTCAAAGACAAAAGAATGTCTTTCACAAACCCTCTCCTATTGATTTTTCACCTATAACACTGATACAGTACACTATGCACTATGGCACCATGCACTACTATCGCCGGCTAGTCTCTCTTCCTGGTGAGTTGTGGTAGCACTCCATAGTTTACTTTGTTATGCCTTGGTATCACAATGATTTTTTTCCATAAACAAAAAAGTAATGTTGATTTTGTTAACTCTTAAATTGATTAATGGGATATGCTACTAGCAACTATGCAATGTAGGCTAATTTATAGAACGTTACGTTTCTAGCCAACTAACGCGCCAACAAAGCTACTGTAGGAGCTGTAACAATCAAATGTATTTATAAAGCCCTTTTTGCATCAGCCGATGTCACAAAGTGCTATAATAACAAGCTAGGCAGCTAGCTAGCCTGGTAATGAGCCTGTTTTTTTGACTGGCTACTGGTATCTGGCAGCTCACCACTTTCCAGTTTCTTCTCACTCCTGTGTCTCCATACTTTCATCCTCTACATCTCCTCCTTCCTCCAGCGCCTCATCCTCCTCTTCCTTCCTCTCTGGCGGCTTCTCGTAGGCTTTCTCAGAGGGTGTGACGATCACGCCGTCCCATGTGGACATTTCCGAAGCCAGGTCTGGAAGAGTGAGGTAGATTTGTTTAATGTTTGCTTTGAGAATAAGGGTGTGTGTGTGAGAGAGTGTGCGCACACGAGAGACTCACAGCTGGCATCACCCTCCAGGCCCAGGATCTTCCTGTACCCTCCATGAGAGAGCACCCTCACCAACGTCTGAGCAGTGAAGCACACCATGTCCTACAAAAACAAGAACAGACAAGCTTTCAATTCACATACCTAAATGTGAATCATCTGACAATAATCCTAACCAAACACACATGATCATGGAAACAAATGTAATGTTTTAGTGCTGGGCTGGCGCAAACCCTGTTACCAGGACCAAGGTTCCCCCACCCCTGCACCATGAAGGCAGCTAAAGCGAAATTATTACCTGCTGCTCGAGGGTCATGACAGTGTGTACCCGGAAGTTTCCACTCTCACAGGGGTCAGTGATGCCTACTGAGCCTGGCAGGAAAAGTCCGGCGGCCAACATCTGTAGGCAGCGTCTGAAAAGAGCAACAAAATAAGAACAAAGAATGGCCTTTTTCCCTTTATTCAGATTATAACCTCTCACTTCCGATTATTCGAAAATGAAATAATCTCAAAAATATTGCTATTTGGTTGCAATTTCAGTTTAATCCACCAGAAAAATGTATAATCTATGTAAATTATATAATAAATAGGACTGGTGGAGTTGTCACACACGCAGCTTACAAAAATATATGGAAATGTCTGCTCTACCCAAAATAACAACCAACCAACAGCATTACCGCAAAAATGAAAGAGGCAAGTAGAAGGGGGAAAAGTAAGGAACTTGTTTGGCCGGCCCTGCATTAAAGACCAAGTAAAGTATACAAGTTTCATTAAAGGACCAAATAATTGACAGCTGTGCCATATAGATTGCAAAATAGTTGGGAAGAGATTTTCGATGTACCGATTACATGGCACATGGTTTATGAACTGATACATAATATGACGGCGGATTCAAAACATCATTTAATTTATATAAAAAAATTATTGCAACCAATAGAATGTAATATATATGGGGGATACAACCATCCCAGCTCTGCAGATTTTGGTACTGTACATATGTAGCTTGTTTTTGGTCGCAGGAATTGCAACATTTAGCTCTGCAAATAGCACTGCTGGGTGATTTGAAAAGTCATAGTCAATTGATCAATAATATAATAATATTTAGAATGTATCATGCACCGTGTATCTGTCTTTTGTGTACTTTTCGTTGTGGCATTTTGCACCTGCCCTGTGTTTTGTTGTAGCTGCTTGACAATGAACCCCCCCCCCCCCCCCCCGGGGATCAATAAAGTACCTATCTATCTATCTATCTATCGAAACTATACGAATAGAAAGTTCAGGCCTCCCGAGTGCCACAACCGGCCGTGGTCGGGTGTCCCATAGGCCCAGCGTCGTCCGGGTTAGGGGAGGGTTTGGCCGGTGGGGCTTTACTTGGCTCATCGCGCTCTAGCGACTCCTTGTGGCGGGCCGGATGTCTGTGCGCCTAGTTGAACTGTGTCCTCCGACACATTGGTGCGGCTGGCTTCCGGGTTAAGCTAGCGTGTGTTAAGGAGAGCGGTTTAGGCGGTCATGTTTCGGAGGACGCATGACTTCACCTTCGTGTCTTCCGAGCCCATTGGGGAGTTGCAGCAATGAGACAAGATTAAAAAATATATTTAAAAAATAAAAGAAAGGCACAGAAAAATAGATGGAAAATAGAAAATCACAACTGGATGGTGTTCAGAGATAAGACAGGAGGGGTTGAGGGTAGCTGAAAGATAGGACTAAAGAAACAAACAAAAAATAACTATTGTAAAATATACTGTGTCCGTAAAATCTATATAGTATGTATAAGCAGGAAGTAGAAGCCTAAGTGTTGTTGTCCATTAGTTTACTCCAATTAGAAGAGGGGTAGTAGGGTTATGGGAATATATATATATATATATACACACACACACACACATACATACACACACACACAAACAGTGCATTTGGAAAGTATTCAGACCCCTCGACTTTTCCACAATTTGTTACGTTACAGCCTTGTTCTATAATTTATTCAATTGTCCACCCCCCACCAATCTCCGCACATTACCCCATAATGACAAAGCAAACACTTGTTTATTTATTTTTGCAAAAAAATTTATAAATGAAATATTACATAAGTATTCAGACCCTTTACTCAGTACTTTGTTGAAGCACCTTTGGCAGCGATTACAGTTGAGTCTTCTTGGGTATGACGCTACAAGCTTGGCACACCTGTATTTCTCCCATTCTTCTCCGCAGATCTTCTCAAGCTCTGTCAGGTTGGATGGCGAGCGTCGCTGCACAGCTATTTTCAGGTCTCTCCAGAGATGTTCGATCGGGTTCAAGTCCGGGCCACTCAAGGACATTCAGAGACTTGTCCCAAAGCCACTCCTGCATTGTCTTGGCTGTGTGCTTAGAGTCGTTGTCCTGTTGGAAGGTGAACTTTTGCCCCAGTCTGAGGTCCTGAGCAGGTTTTCATCAAGGATCTCTCTGTACTTTGCTCCATTCATCTTTCCCTCGATCCTGACTAGTCTCCCAGTCACTGCCACTGAAAAACATCCCCACAGCATGATGCTGCCACCACCATGCTTTACCGTTGTGATGGTGCCAGGTTTCCTCCAGATGTGACGGTTGGCATTCAGGCCGAAGTGTTCAATCTTGGTTTCATCAGACCAGAGAACCTTGTTTCTCATGGTCTGAGTCCTTTAGGCAAACTCCATGCGGGATGTCATTTGCCTATTACTGAGGAGTGGCTTCTGTCTGGCCCCTCTACCATAAAAGTGGATCGGTGGAGTGCTGCAGAGATGGTTGCCCTTCTGGAAGGTTTTCCCATCTCCACAAAGGAACTCTGGAGCTCTGTCAGAGTGACCATCGGGTTCTTGGTCACCTCCCTCACCAAAGCTCTTCTCTCCTGATTGCTCAGTTTGGCTGTGGCAGCCAGCTCTAGGAAGAGTCTTTGTGGTTCCAAACTTCTTCCATTTAAGAATGATTGACGCCACTGTGTTCTTGGGGACTTTCAAGAAATGTTTTGGTACCCTTCCCCAGATCTGTGCCTCGACACAATTCCTGTCTCGGAGCTCTACGGACGTTTCCTTCAACATCATGGCTTGGTTTTTGCTCTGACATGCACTGTCAACTGTGGAACCTTATATAGACAGGTGTGTGCCTTTCCAAATCATGTCCAATCAATTTAATTTACCACAGGTGGACTCCCAATAAAGTTGTAGAAACATCTCAAGGATGATCAATTGAAACAGGATGCACCTGAGCTCAATGTCATACCAAAGGGTCTGAATACTTATGTAAATAAGGTATTTCTTTTTTAATAAATTAACAACTTGTTTTTGCTTTGTCATTATGGGGTATTTTGTGTAGTTTGGTGAGATTTTGTATTTATTTAGAATAAAGCTGTAACAAAATGTGGAAAAGGGCAGGGGTCTGAACATTTTCCGAATTCACTGTGTGTGTGTATATATATATAAAAATAGGCACTCCCAGCAAAGTACCATAACATAAAGTTTTGGATTTGAGACACAAAAGACACCTACAGTTGAAAAACAACTTGGTGCTTAATACATGTATAACAAAGATTGGTGTCTAATACATGTATAACAGAAAAACTACTATATCTAATAGTAAGTCATAAGAAAACAACTCCGATACATCAAGCACTGACTGAGGTAATGGGGAGGCTCACCTGTAAGCCACATTGAGCGACAGGGGCTGCCTGGAAGGGTTGTTCATGACCGCAGAATGACCCTGAGAAGAAACACATGAAACGCTTTTAATGTGTGATTACTCCTTTAGATATGCAGTGATGTGATACAAGCTTGTAGTTAGGGTCAATACAATAGCAAAGACAAAGAATCACACAAAACATATTAGGCAGGTGACTTTCTCTGTGTGTGTTAATCCACAACAAACGAATAGCTAAATAGCTCTCCAAGTGCCAACGTTCACCAGTATCACATGCTATTGGTTTACCAGTAGTTGTGTTAATGGTAGGTGTAGCGTCCCCACTAGTATATCCAGTATAACTGAACATTAGCATAACTACGGTGAATGCAGTGGGCTTACTAGTATCACATGTTAAGCGTTGAGTCATGATCATGGTGGATGTAGTGGCCAAACCAGTACAATCCAGTGTAACTATGGTCAGTGCAATGGACTCACCAGTAGATCCAGAATCCAGGGGGTGAGAGGCTCGAACCCAGGGAAACGCACCCTCAGATCCTTCAGCAGGCGAATCAGCACTTTCACCCTAAATGACAACAACAAGACATGAGTAAGACTTTTAAGAAGTTAAAGGATCAAGTTAGTCGGCACTTCGCTGTATTGCCATTTACAATATGCACAATTTATACACAATAATAAAGGGAGAGTCTTGTTCAAGACAAAGGCCATTATGGCTGAAACATTTAGGATTAAAAAGCCTCCCTCGATTCCTCCTTTACTTGTGAGAAACATTGAGGACGTGAAAAGGTTCCAGAAAAAAAAGAAGACGGAGGTGTAAGGACCTATTACATAATTTGGTACACATTCTGAGAAGATATCGGTTTGGGAGGGTAAACCGTGTGTGTGGTAAAAGACTAAAAAGGTTTTAAGGGTAAACGGTGTCTTACGTAGATTGGGAGGCGTTCTCCTCAAACCAGCGGGCATGGCGGATGGCGGCCAGAGCACTCTGCAGCACCTTGATGTCCACTGGAGAGAAAGAGACCATATCATCAACACCAATGTGACCACTTACGGCAGGGTTTCCCAAACTCGGTCCCGGGGCCCTCCATTGGGCGCACGTTTTGTTTTTTGCCCTAGCACTACACCGCTGATTCAAATAACCAACTCATCATCAAGCTTTGATTATTTGAATCAGCTGCGTATTGATAGGGCAAAAACCAAAACGTGCACCCAGGGGGGGACCCCAGGACAGAGTTTGGGAAACCCTGACTTAAAGCACCATCGTCTGGCTGAAAACAGATAGTACATCTACATTAAACACACACACACTCTTCCTCCAGTCTACAATGAATGCTTATGCATGTTTTGATTTCTTTCTGTAGCTCTAGGAGTGTAGTTATGTTGCAGTCATCACATTGTACTGCGTGTTTGTGGGTTTCTGAGTGCACGTACAGTGCAGTTCAGGGTCCAGCTTGCGCAGGTTGGGGGGAACGGTGGTGATGAGGATTTTCACTGTGGCATCGGCAGAGCTGATCTCAAAGCCTGTCTCATTGGTCAGCATGGAGAGAACTAGGACACAGAGAGGGAGTCAGTTGGCAACATTAGATCACTGAAGATCGAGAATACCCCATATCCCATTACCCAGCATGCCTACATTATTCTTGTACTTAGACTTTTGTATGAATTCATCACTAAACAACATGGCAAGACAAATCAACAAAGCTAAATAGCAGTCACATTTATTGCTATTGAAAGCAAAATATAACTTCTGTAACTGTTTCACTGTGGCTACATGAAAACAAATAACTGTGCAATATAGGTCACCTTCAGCAGGGTCTTGTGTGCGAAGGGTCTCCACCACTTTGTTGCCCAGAGCTGCGACAGCCTCCACTGCAAGAGAGAGAACTTTCATTATGGGAGTACAACCAATGGATGCAATTTCAAAAATGGCTGCTCTGGGAAATACAGTCCAGAATGAGGACTGATTTGTATTGTAAACCAGCAAAAACGCAAAATTCTGTCTAACAATCAACATACGAGACATTATGCTGACATTTGAAGACCAGTTAATGAATGGACAACTGGGCTTTGCTTTGTTGGGACACACATGCACACACACACACAGAACTCACGTGTGGGCAAGATCTTGAGGATGACCACAAGGTCAGCAACGTTGTGTCCCATTGTCATGGTGCCTTTCTTGTATGAGCCCACCTGACGCACCTCTTCAATTTGCTGGAATGAGAGGAGAATGATATTCACATTGTTATTGTACATGGCGTAATAGGTTATCCAATACAGACACAGAACCGTTTTGGCACCCAAATCTCTTCCGGGCTCTGGAACTCACCACTTCAAAGTTTCCGGGGGCGACGATGAGGTTGTCGATGACGTTGTTGATCTTGGTGACCAGGGACAAGATAGACGACTGAAAGTTGGAGCAGAGAATTTTATGGTGGCATAGTGTAGGAGTGTGTTGTTTAACACATAACCTAAAGGAATACGTTTGAGTGACATGATCCAGTGAGCTTGGTTTGAGTGAGGATGACCGAGTGAAGTGTGTTGAATGTTTAAAAGAGAACGTTTGTGTGTGTTCTCTACCTGCTCTGCGGGTGTGGGGCTGAGGTCCTGGTTCCTCTTCAGTAGACACTCGCTGAAGGCAGTCTCATCCGCTGCCGGCTTCACTCTGGGGAAGGCCATCTCACACTGGAGGAACCAGAGAGCCAGCTTAGCACTGTCCACTCGACATCCCTATCTGCGCTACTGTATTACTTTGACAAGATCCCTGTCGTTTCGGCTAGCACATTATTAGACCATTGTGTATGAGTAGACATTGATTACAATCTGTATGGGTAGGTGAGCTGATCTCCATTGATTACAATCTGTATGGGTAGGTTTATTTTATTTTTTATTTCACCTTTATTTAACCAGGTAGGCCAGTTGAGAACAGGTTCTCATTTCCAACGAGAGCGTACAGGTCGCAGTGGTGGGTAGTATATGGGGCTTTGGTAACAAAGCGGATGGCACTGTGATAGACTACATCCAATTTGCTGAGTAGAGTATTGGAGGCTATTTTGTAAATGACATCGCCGAAGTCAAGGATCGGTAGGATGGTCAGTTTTACAAGGGCATGTTTGGCAGCATGAGTGAAGGAGGCTTTGTTGCGAAATAGGAAACAGATTCTAGATTTAATTTTGGATTAGAGATGGTTAATGTGAGTCTGGAAGGAGAGTTTACAGTCTAACCAGACGCCTAGGTATTTGTAGGTGTCCACGTATTCTAAGTCAGACCCGTCGAGAGTAGTGATGATAGTCCGGTGGGCGGGTGCAGGCAGCGTTCGATTGAAAAGCATGCATTTAGTTTTACTAGCATTTAAGAGCAGTTGGAGGCCACGGAAGGAGTGTTGTATAGCTTGTTTGAAGGTTGTCCAAAGAGGGGCCAGATGTATACAGAATGGTGTCGTCTGCGTAGAGATGGATCAGAGAGACACCAGCAGCGAGAGCGACATCGTTGATATATATACAGCGGGTGAAATAAGTATTGAACACGTCACCATGTTTCTCAGTAAATACAGTGGGGAGAACAAGTATTTGATACACTGCCGATTTTGCAGGTTTTCCCACTTACAAAGCATGTAGAAGTCTGTAATTTTTATCATAGGTACTCTTCAACTGTGAGTGACGGAATCTAAAACAAAAATACAGAAAATCACATTGTATGATTTTTAAGTAATTAATTTGCATTTTATTGCATGACATAAGTATTTGATACATCAGAAAAGCAGAACTTAATATTTGGTACAGAAACCTTTGTTTGCAATTACAGAGATCATACGTTTCCTGTAGTTCTTGACCAGGTTTGCACCCACTGCAGCAGGGATTTTGGCCCACTCCTCCATCCAGATCCTTCAGGTTTCGGGGCTGTCGCTGGGCAATACGGACTTTCAGCTCCCTCCAAAGATTTTCTATTGGGTTCAGGTCTGGAGACTGGCTAGGCCACTCCAGGACCTTGAGATGCTTCTTACGGAGCCACTCCTTCGTTGCCCTGGCTGTGTGTTTCAGATTGTTGTCATGCTGGAAGACCTAGCCATGACCCATCTTCAATGCTCTTACTGAGGGAAGGAGGTTGTTGGCCAAAATCTCACGATACATGGCCCCATCCATCCTCCCCTCAATACGGTGCAGTCGTCCTGTCCCCTTTGCAGAAAAGCATCCCCAAAGAATTATGTTTCCACCTCCATGCTTCACGGTTGGGATGGTGTTCTTGGGGTTGTACTCATCCTTCTTCTTCCTCCAAACACGGCGAGTGGAGTTTAGACCAAAAAGCTCTATTTTTGTCTCATCAGACCACATGACCTTCTCCCATTCCTCCTCTGGATCATCCAGATGGTCATTGGCAAACTTCAGACGGGCCTGGACATGCGCTGGCTTGAGCAGGGGGACCTTGCGTGCGCTGCAGGATTTTAATCCATGACGGCGCAGTGTGTTACTAATGGTTTTCTTTGAGACTGTGGTCCCAGCTCTCTCCAGGTCATTGACCAGGTCCTGCCGTGTAGTTCTGGGCTGATCCCTCACCTTCCTCATGATCATTGATGCCCCACGAGGTGAGATCTTGCATGGTGCCCCAGACCAAGGGAGATTGACCGTCATCTTGAACTTCTTCCATTTTCTAATAATTGCGCCAACAGTTGTTGCCTTCTCACCAAGCTGCTTGCCTATTGTCCTGTAGCCCATCCCAGCCTTGTGCAGGTCTACAATTTTATCCCTGATGTCCTTACACAGCTGTTTGATTGAGTGTGTGGAGTCCGTTTGATTGAGTGTGTGGACAGGTGTCTTATATACAGGTAACGAGTTCAAAGAGGTGCAGTTAATACAGGTAATGAGTGGAGAACAGGAGGGCTTCTTAAAGAAAAACTAACAGGTCTGTGAGAGACGGAATTCTTACTGGTTGGTAGGTGATCAAATACTTATGTCATGCAATAAAATGTAAATTAATTATTTAAAAATCATACAATGTGATTTTCTGGATTTTTGTTTTAGATTCCGTCTCTCACAGTTGAAGTGTACCTATGATAAAAATTACAGACCTCTACATGCTTTGTAAGTAGGAAAACCTGCAAAATCGGCAGTGTATCAAATACTTGTTCTCCCCACTGTATATTTCCAAAGGTGCTATTGACATGAAATGTTCACCAGATGTTGGTAACAACCCAAGTAATCCATACATACAAAGAAAACAAAACAAATAAGTTCAGAAATTAAGTTGTGTAATAATAACAATAACAATAATGTGAAATGACACAGGGAAAAAGTATTGAACACACTTACTGATATTTATTTAATACTTTCTACAAAAGCGTTTGTTGGTAATGACAGCTTCAAGACGCCTCCTGTATGGAGAAACTAGTTGCATGCATTGCTCTGGTGTGATTTTGGCCCATTCTTCCACACAAACAGTCTTCAAATCTTGAAGGTTCCGTGGGCCTCTTCTATGAATCTTGATCTTCAGTTTTTTCCATAGATTTTCAATGGGATTTAAGTCAGGTGATTGGCTGGGCCATTCTAGCAGCTTTATTTTCTTTCTTTGAAACCAATTGAGAGTTTCTTTGGCTGTGTGTTTAGGATCATTGTCTTGCTGAAATGTCCACCCTTGTTTCATCTTCATCATCCTTGTAGATGGCAGCAGTCTCGGTAAATGTCTCGGTAAATTTGCCCATTCATCCTTCCTTCAATTATGTTTAGTTTTACTGGCAAACTTCACATAATTGCTGAAAAGCAGCCCCACACCATGATGTTCCCACCTCCAAACCTCACTGTTGGTATGGTGTTTTTAGGGTGATGTGCAGTGCCATTCCTCCTCCAAACATGGTGTGTATTATGACATCCAAACAGTTCAATTTTGCTCTCATCTGACCACACTATATTCTCCCAGTATTTCACTGACTCTTCCTAATGTTGTTCAGCAATCTTTAAACGAGCTTCAACATGCTTTTTTTTCAGCAATGGAGTCTTGCGTGGTGAGCGTGCATACAGGCCATGGCGGTGGAGTGCATTACTTACTGTTTTCTTTGAGACAACAGTACCTGCTAATTGTAGGTCTTTTTGAAGCTCTCCACAAGTGGTCCTTGGCTCTTGGACAACTCTTCTGATTATTATTTTCACTCCTCTGTCAGAAATCTTGCGAGGAGCACCTGCTCGAGGCAAATTTATGGTGAAATGATTGTCTTTCCACTTCCGTATTATGGCTCCAACAGTGCTCACTGGAACATTCAGAAGGTTAGAAATGCACCTATAACCAATGCCATCATTATGTTTTGCAACAATTAGGTTGCGAAGGTCTTGAGACAGCTCTTTGCTTATACCCATCATGAGATGTGTCTTGTGTGACACCTTGGCAATGAGACCTTTTTGTAGGCCATCAGTTGGGACTGAACCAGCTGATATTAATTTGCACTGACAGGGGGCTGGATTGCTTTTTAATTACTGATAGTTTTCAGCTGTTGTCTTGGCTTTACATGCCTTTTTGCACCTCCCTTTCTTCATGTGTTCAATACTTTTTCCCTGCGTCATTTCACATTATTACACAACTTAATTTCTGAACATCTTTGTTTTGTATTTGTATGTATGGATTACTTGGGTTGTTACCAACATCTGGTGAAAATTTCATGTCAATAGCACCTTTGGAAATATATTTACTGAGAAAAATGGTGATGTGTTCAATACTTATTTCACCCGCTGTATATAGAGAAAATATTATTGTTGAGTCTGCCAATAAGAATGCAGTGATTGACAGAGTCGAAAGCCTTGGCCAGGTCAATGAAGACTGCTGCACAGTTCTGTCTTTTATCAATGGCGGTTATGATAACGTTTAGTACCTTGAGCGTGGCTGAGGTGCACCAATGACCAGCTCGGAAACCAGATTGCATAGCAGAGAAGGTACGGTGGAGAGTAGAAGCTCAAACTATTTGGGCACAGATCTGGACAGTATGACAGAACTCTGCAGGTTATCTCTGCAGTAGATTGCAACTCCGCCTCCTTTGGCAGATCTTGATGGGAAATGTTGTAGTTGGGATGGACATTTCAGAATTTTTGGTGGCTTTCCTGAGCCAGGATTCAGAAACGGCTAGGACATCAGGGTTGGCAGAGTGTGCTAAAGCAGTGAATAAATCAAACTTAGGGGGGAGGCTTCTGATGTTAACATGCATGAAACCAAGGCTTTTACGGTTACAGAAGTCAACAAATGAGAGCGCCTGGGGAATAGGTGTAGTGCTGGGGGCTACAGGACCTGGGTTTACTTCTACATCACCAGAGGAACAGAGGAGGAGTAGGATAAGGGTACAGCTAAAGGCTTTAAGAACTGGTCGTCTAGTGCGTTGGGTAGAGAATAAAGGGAGCAGATTTCTGGGCGCGGTAGAATAGATTGAGGGCATAATGTACAGACAGGGATATGGTAGGATGTGAGTTCAGTGGAGGTAAACCTAGGCGTTGGGTAATGATGAGAGAGGTGAGCTGATCTCCATTGATTACAATATGTATGGGTAGGTGAGCTGAACTCCATTGATTATAATATGTCTTTACCGTCTGACTCTTTGTTGACTTCAATTAATTTGAGCTACATGTTGCACCACTGACATGCTCTCTTCAACATAACCATTGGTAAGGCTCCCAAGTCTCGCAGTGGTCTAAGACACTGCAACTCAGTGTTAGAGGTGTCACTACAGACAACCTGGTTTGAATCCAGACTGTATCACAACTGTCCGTGTTTGGTCCCATAGGGCAGCATACAATTGGCCCAGCGTCGTCCGAGTTTGGCCAGTGTAGGCTGTCATTATAAATAAGAATTTGTTCTTAACTAGCTTGCCTAGTTATATATTTTTAATGTTTTAACTCACCACATAGAAGTCAAAGGGAATGTGGGGGACAAATGGCCGATACCTGAAACAAGGGACCAAGAAACATTAATGGATCTTATATTGTGCCAGACATTCTTCTATGAATTTCAGTTGGTAACTTGACCTCATGAATCTTAAATCTCATATAGGCCTAAATCCTATATTGGACAGATTAACTTTACAGTTGTGGGCAACCATTATGGCATCACACAAAACGCAGGCATGCTCAATTTGAAGTGGTTTCCCACATCAAAGTAAAGCCAAGGCTGATCTGGCTAGAAGAATGAAATACAAGTTAACAGTATTATGCTAGCTAGTTACTCACCCTTGCACCAGTCCTCCACGTGAGCCGAAGCGGCCACCCCGGCCCCTGCCCCTATCGCCTCTGAAATTGATTACATTACCAATACAGTTAGTTGGGTGATAGCAATTACCACATTAACTAGCTTTCTTTAGAAGCAGCTAGCCAGATAACTAGCTAGCTAGCTGCTACCATAACATAGCATGGCTAGCTACTGACTGTTCATTCATTCATTCATTCGTCCATTGATTATACTTAGACAAAACAAAGCACGTTTAGCTAGGTAACTAATAAAGGGCCCTAGCTAGCTAATCATACACTATAAATATAGTTGATGGATAACTAACTAGCTAGATAGATACTGAGCTATCAGATAAGATATGATACAGGCCACTTGGCTAACAAAGATGGCTATCTGGGCTAACGTTAGCACGCTACACATAAGCTAGCTAATAATGCAACCCCCTTTAAATTCCATCTGTCTATAAATATTTTACAATTGGATACTGTATAAATATAATCAAACATTACTGTCTTATCAAATGCTTGAAATTACCTCATTGCGTACGACGTTTTGATGTTTTAAAATAGATATTCACAGAGAAATCACCAGCATCCAACGCCGGTCAGCTAGACTACTAGATGGAATACAACAGACGGAAGTCAGGGCCCAACATGGAACTACCTATCGCTGGCTGCAAAGCCACAACACCCGGCATGCAGACCGCCATCATAAAGAGCCAATAAATAGCCGGGTGCGATGTTAGTTTACAGAAGCAGAGTGGCGCAGCGGAAGCGTGCTGGGCCCATAACCCAGAGGTCGATGGATCGAAACCATCCTCTGCTAAGTATTTTCCTAAAATTTGACAATCGAATTACTTGTTGCATCTAAACTTTCTTTCTATTGTTGTTCAACTACATAGCTACGAAAACCACTTTAACAAAAAGTATGACAGATGTATTTGACCCCTTAAAATCTAAATGGCAATAATCTTTTAGCATTTGCATTCTTTCTCATTGAAGTTATATTTGTGAACTAGGTTACTCAAATACGAAGCAATTTGCCTACTAAGTAAATTACAACTGTATGAAATTGTTCATTTTGATGACCATTGACCCTTGGATGGGAGACCAGATGCTGCTGGAAGTGTGTTGTTGGAGGGCCAGTAGGGGACACTCCTCTCAATGTTCTAAAAACAAGCGTTAGGACAAATTCACTTATATTTTGTCCTATATTCCTAGCATACAATGACTACCTCAAGCAGGTGACTACAAACTTGTTGGATGCAGTTAGTTTCGGTTATGTTTCAAATTAAGTTGTGCCCAATAGAAATTAATAGTTAATGTTTCATTTTGGAAGCTCTTTTATTAAGAATATAATGTTTCTGAACACTTACGAATAATCATGAATTAATTTTGAATGATGATGAGTGAGAAAGTTACAGATGCACAAAGATCATGCCACCAAAACATACTAACCTCTCACCATTACCAATAACATGCTAACCTCTAACCATTACCAATAACATGCTAACCTCTCAATATTACCAATAACATGCTAACCTCTCAACATTGCCAATAATAGGGGAGGTTATGATATTTATGCCTCTGTAACTTTCTCATTCATCATATTCACAATTTATTCATGATTATCCGTAATCATGGTAGGATCCACATTAAAATAGAAGTGTTAAGAAACATATTATATTCTTATTTAAAATAAAATGACCTAAAATGGCACAATACATTTTTTACCATTCATTTCTAGTTGGGCACAACATAATCCGAAACACAACCAAAACAATCTGTAAATGCATCCAACCAATTTGTAGTCATTGCATGCTAGGAATATGGGACCAAATACTAAACTTTTTACTAAATATAATTAATACACTATAAGTGAATTTGTCCAAAAACGTAACCCTTGTGTGGTGTTTTCAATGTTTACTAAAATAAAAATTATATGAAGAATTTTTTTTCAACCTGAGGCTCATTGGCCTTGACTCATTTTCTATGAAGAACATGTAAAATAACACATTTTCATTGAGTGCACCCCCCTACACATTTATATTACATATGTGGTGTTCGGGTAATAAAAGTGTGTGTAGGTGAAAACAAGTAAAAATTCTACAAAAAGGTTTGCTGTGTGCCTTAACTCTGTCTTCCTCCTCCCTGGGCCTGCTGTTTCAACATAGCACCAAGAACTGTACGTCCAACCGGCCTCTCAACCACAGACCACATGTATGGCATTGTGTGGGGGAGCAGTTTGCTGATGTCAACGTTGTGAAGTGTCCCATGGAGGCAGGGGGTTATGGTATGGGCAGGCATAAGCTACGGACAACAAACACAATTGCATTTTATCAATAGCAATTTGAATGCACAAAGACACCTTGACGAGATCCTGAGGCCCATTGTCGTGTCATTCATCTACCACCATCACCCCATGTTAGGATCTGTACACAATTCCTGGAAGCTGAAAATGTCCCGGTCCTTCCATGGCCTGCATACTCACCAGACATGTCACCCATTGAGCATGTTTGGGATGCTCTGGATTGACATGTATGACAGCGTGTTGCAGTTCCCGCCTATATGCAGCAACTTCACACAGCCATTGAAGAGTGGGACAACATTCCAGAAGCAACGAGGCAAATGGTCACACCAGATACTGACTGGTTTTCAGTCATGTGAAATCCATAGATTAGGGCCTCAAATGTATTTCAATTGACTGATTTCCTTATATGAACTAACTTGTTGCATGTTGTATTTTTGTTCAAGATACATAGTAATTTCTTTGTGATTAAGCTATGAGTTGAGCCATTTAAATTACACAAGTGAATAGGGACTGTTCCTCAAGAACAAAAGAAATGCTAATCTCAACTATAATGCAATGTTGTACTATAGTGATTACAATTGCTACAGCTATTGAAAACATATGGTAGTGTTACCAACATATCAAATAAACATTGGTATAAGATCAGAAGTAGAATTGAGTTGTACTTAGTTCATCTACAAAGTATTTTGTCTGTTTGTGGCCCGCCTATCAGCTTGCCATTCTCCTTCAACCTCTCAACAAGCTTTCTCCCACAGGACTACCGCTGACAGGATGTTTTTTGTTTGTCGCACCATTCTCGGTAAACCCAGGACACTGTCGTGCGTGAAAAGCCCAGGAGGGCTGCCGTTTAGAGATACTGGATCTGGCACGCCTGGCACCGACGATGATACCCCGCTTGCTGTAGGAGCGATCCATTTTCGTGAAGGGGGTGGTGAGTGTATATGGTGATTTAGCCAAACGCTCAATGTATTAGTCTTGAGAGAATACATGAAGGAACCAATACTCAAACACCAACAACTACGTTAAGAGAAGATACCAATAACGTTTATTCTCTATTCTATGACATTAACCAGGTTGAAGGAGAGGGAATTACATAGCAATTGGAGTTTAGATTGTGTCCATCTGGATGAAACTATCTGAAAACATTATCACTCACTTCATTGGAGTGTTGCGAACAACAGTTTTTTTTTTTTAAAGACCATTTCAAATGTATACAATTGACACCAGGAGGGAAGACCACTCGCACACATTTGCAACTTGATGGAAATATTTCATTCTCTAAAAACTAAGCACTTTTAACCATATGGACATAGATGCAAAGTTCGGTAATAGTCCAATTCAGCTTCAAAACAGATTCTGGTCCAAAAAGCAGGCCATTCAGGAGCGTTGATAACATTGGTTCTTCCGAGTCTCTAGTTTGGTCAGTGTCTTCCATTCAAGTTTTAAAGATATTTGCGTTCTTCATGCACACTTGCACATACAGGAAAAGGGTTTAAAAACTGCAGGTGTGTCTACTTTGCACTGATACTGATAGAATGGTCAAATCCACATTCAGGGAAACAGTCAATTTCAAACAGTTCTCTTCATAGGCCCACAATTTTTTGAATGAGTGTGTTTGTACGCATGTGTGTCAGTGAGTATGCAAGTTTCATTGGTTGTCATCACATCTAAAATTGTAGCCATGTAGTGTGAGACAGTTTACGTATGTGCGTTTATCTTTAAGTTTGTGTGGTGTAATAGCACTATACAAACTTCTCTCTGTGTCATGTTATCAGTACTGTCTCAGTATGGGCCTGTTGAAGGAGTCCCTTCTCTCTCGTGGTGGAAGTCCTGGTTCACTCCATGCCCTCTGGGTCAGCCTGGGCCATGTACGCATCCAGTTCAGCGTCCAGGTTGCCCTTGGTCTTGGACATGTAGGCGTCAAGCTGGTTGTCCAGCTGCTCGCGGGTCATCCCTGGGCCACCTCCCCTGCCCCGGCCTCCTCTTCCACCCCCACGACCGCGGCCACCACCCCTGACGGCAAAGCCACCGCGCCCACGCAGACCGCCTCGTCCTGGAGGGAGGGAGATGGTGGTCAACAAGACCAAAAAAAAGTGAGATAGAATCACAATGCGCTAACAAAATCGTTGCTGCACAAGTGTTCATGTAAAGAAGAAATTTGAGGTAGATTGCGACATCTCTATATACAGATTAAATTAATCCCAAGTCAAAATCCAGTTCCATACCCCTGGCTCCCACTCCTCTTCCAGCTCCTCTGCCGAAGGCACCTCCACGACCAGGAGCCCCTCCCCTCTGACGCATCCCCCTACGGTGGGCCATCCGGCCTGGACCCCCTCTGCCACGCATCTGGCCCATGCCTGGGGCAAGGAGATTCCCTATCAGGACACAGGATGTAATAAAGGAACAGTTAACTAGTGACTCAGCTGAAGTTCAATTCCTAAATGCTAACATATCACATTTCAGTTTAAGAACAAAAGTTGTCAAGTGAATACAAAACTTTTACAAGCCTATCATTCACACACATCTCCCCCACCGACACACCTAACTAAAGCATTCAAAATTCTATGGGGGGGGGGGGGGGGGGGGTGTGGGGGGTGTGGTTACGCATCTGTACTTGACATAAGCCATGTAGTCTCAAATCACCTATTTCAGTTCTAGCTAGGCATGAGGTATTCTGAAAGAACCATTACATTCTAAACACGGATAAATTAAAGCTAACATGTAGACATCAGGATTATTTAAATTGATTTAAGATTGAAATATTACTGTCATTTTTATAATATTTCTAAATGGCGTCTAAAATCCAATCCCCTCCACCAGGAGTGTGTAGAAAAGGGTGTGGGGTGACAATACTTAGATAAGTAGCGACAGTGCAGCTGTTAGATCCATCACCACATGTTCAGTAGCACAACAGTTGCCAAGATGCCAGGCCAATCAGGAAAGCAGGGGGTTTATGGAGAGTTGAGTTACTTGATGATTGACAGCCACATTCCCCCAGGTTGAGGAGATAGACAGTAAACCAGGGGGTTAAAGCCATACTTTGATTGACAGCTCCACCTGGACTGACAGCTGGGCTATTCCATTCAACTCAGCAGGGAGCATTTGCTCAAGCTAGTTTACAGATGAGGTCCCGTCACCCCTAAAAATAACGAAGTTTGCCTTTCCCCCTATGCAAAAAAGTATGAGACCTACATAAAAGCATAAAAGCCCCAGAGTAGAACATTTCGGAGAAAACATTAAACTTCTTGTCGTATGTCTCAACAATTTATGAAGCCAACATTTTCAGGTCTAACATGGCAGCAAAATATCAATCCAAGTAGGCTTTGCTGTGCGGTACCAAATGCTCACCTCTCAGAGCCATAGCTCCCCTCATGGCTCCTCCTCTGCCACGGCCTCGCAGACCTCCTCTGGTCATCCCCCGAATTCCTCCAAAGGAAAATCCCCGGCCTCCAGCACTACCCCGCATCAAGGCCGCGATGGGCCGGCCCAGCCTGGCCTGGATGTTGCTCTTCCCCAGGCGCTGCTTCAGGCTCTGGGAGGGTTAGGTGGAAGGTTGATACCAAGTGGCAGGGATAGGGAGGTGGTGAAGCACTCAGAATTATTGTGGTCTGTAAATTAACCTTTGCTCTATAGTCCCCTCTCTTACTAGGTCTGCATCAAACATTTCACGTTCCTAATATCTAGTGATTTCTAGTGTATAGCCTTTTCGCCGTTCCCCATCTTTTGAAGAACATGGCCTGTTTTTCTGTGTCACATTCCTCTTTCCTTCTCACCCGTTTACAGTGCTTCAGATGTCTCCCCATTTGTCTCTCTCAATTCATCTTTCCTCGATTCCTCCTCAAAATGCATTGGAGAATAAGGTCAGAGGAAAGGGACTTGGACCATCTCCGCCAAGTAAGGCGAGGAATTTCTCCACTAAATGAGATGGAGCTCCTTGTCTCACCTGCTTGTGGTGCAGAGCGGCCTGCACAGAGGGCCTGTTCTCCATCTGCTGGGCGAGGCGGCGGTTGCGGGCACTGGCCATGTGTTGCTGCTGCATGGTGGCTCGCACACTCACCGCTGTCGGCGCCTTGTTCTTCAGCATGGTAGTGAAGCTTTGGAGGGGAGGGGGAGCGGGACAGAGAGGGGGTAAAAGGAGGGAAAGAGAGAGGATACGGAGGGGAGGGAGGGTTCCAAATCAAGTCATTTCTCATACCATGGACACGGCCACAGGAGCTGTGGTGTGTTATGAATGCCCCACTTGTTGGCACCTCACTCTCTTTGTTTCTCTCTCTCTCTCTCTCATTGTTTGACAACCCAAAATGTCTTCTGGAAGCAATTCAGCACATTTTAGATTAAAGTAAAACAAAGTAGAAAGATGGACAGAAAAGCAGTAGAAGAAACACTGGAACAGATGGGATAGATTGGAAGACAATTAGAAAGGCGGGAGAGAAAATGGAGAAAGGAAAGAGGATGACAAGAAAGGAGAGTGATTGCCACTTACAGGCCTCCCGCCGCCCTGTTTTGATGTCATCCGCCTGCGAAAAAGGCCTGGAGGAGGTTGGAGGCCCAGGACTGGGGGGGGTATCTGGCAACCCAGCCACTTACAGCCCGGACCGTGCCTTGTGCTCACACCACATGTGAGAATAGCAAGGAAAGGGGGGGGATTGGTCACGTCCGGGCTAGGACTGGGCACCTAGTCTTAGAGAAAGACTTCAGAGCACAGAGAACCAAAAATTAGTGGTAGCAAAGAAGAGGGGAAGATGAGACAAATGGCTGAACAAACAGTAATTTAGTTGAGAGAGAGTTGTGTGTGTGTGTGTGTGTAGAGAGAGGGTGGGAGAGGAGCGGGAGGGTGCTTTGGCGCATCCTCTCCCTTTTATTGGTTTGGTCTCTCCTCTCCCATATGTACACTACATTTTGGGCTGTGTGACACACACACCGAGAGGAGGAGTGCCGGGGCATATCAGGAGTGTGGCCTGTGCCCATTCTAGGACAGTCGCCTTACCAAGTATCACCGTTACCCTCTCTCCTTGGGTCTAAGTGTGCGCTGCTCACACAAAAGGTTGGCCTGGAGCACCATATTTGCACTCTAAACTCTGCTCATTAAACTTTGTCAGCAAATGCTGAATACACCATGCATTTTGAGAGAGCGGCGCACACGCCGGCCCCGGGCAGTCTAGCGTCCATGTCTGGTCAGGTCCCCAACAGTGGCCTTCCGTAGTAGAGCACACTAGGGCCGTCTGTACCACTGTTTCGCCCTTCGCCTCGCTTAGTGCTGTCATGGTGCGTAGTGCGTCTCACCGCTCATTCAGGGACTGCTTGGTGGTGCTTTTCAGCACAACTTTTTGGGAGGAGGGAGCACTCATTTTGACTTCACTGGAACTCCTTGGAACAAGCAACAGACAAGAGAGGGGCAAAATATTTAGCTGCCATAATTGTCAGCTTAGTTAGTAGAGTTAGATAGCTAGCTTTCAGCTAGTTGTGGTATCCAGATAGTTAGTTAGCATTAGTCAACTATTGGATGCATACATAGGGATCGAAATAAACATATCGTGGACACTGCAGGCACAACATACACGTTAATTTAATAAGGAAACAAATGTACCACGAGTCGGGACAACTACGAAAACTAACGGTAGTTAACTAGCTAAGTAGTCTGAGCAGCAACAAAAAAGGAACCTGCAGTGTGAGCCAACGTTGACCCCATCGAGCCTGAACATTATTAGTCAACGTAGATAACCTTACCTAACTATGAACTCTTTTAAAAAGTAAACATTTTTTTAAACAAATTCAGTAGACGATTATTGGTAGAAACTTACTTTGATCGTTGCTTGTTATGCCAATACTCGTGTATCACTTGGCTAGCAAGCTAACTACTAACGTTAGCTGCGCTAGTTATCTTCGTTAACTTGAGCGATGAACCAGTTACGCGTTAGCTAGTAACTAAGCTAACGTTAGTTGCAACCGACAGATCTGGATCCACTTCTCAATTGATGTTTTCTTTCGCCTTGCTCTTTTGGATACTATTAAAATACGAACTATACTAGCTAGCTAAAATGATTAAAACAGTATTTGCTTTAAAAAAAGAAAAGAAAAATAGAAAAGAAATTGAGGACCGCCTGTTCTTCCTCTCCCCTCTCCTTACAAAATGGTGCTAACTGACGCAAAATGAAGAAAATGGAGACGTTTTATATCTACGTCACAGAGTTACTTCCTGGAGTGGTTTACGTTTATTGTTGTCACTTCTTTTTCTTGAAGAGAAATGGCTGCCCTAGCTGTGGTGGAGACACCGCCCGGGAAAGATGCAATTGCAGAAGGACTGCTTGACCTCTTGAAACCAGCTGTCCAGCAGCTTGATCTTCATGTACACTCAGTGAGGTGGGTAGTTAGTAGCAAGATATGTTCTTCCACTTCAAATCTGCTTCCTATATACCGCTCCATTCACAGCTAGCTAGCTTGCTATCACATATGATGCGTTCAATACATATTGGAACTCCGAAGAAAAGGGACTTGGATCACGAAATCATGTGATCTTTAGACTGAACGTCCGTGCTCTAGAAAGAGTCCCGGTTTCCCAGTTGTTCTGAACGCGGTAATAATCTAACCTCATCGTCATGACAGTCCCAGGATGCAGCCCCGCATCCCTCTTCGTCCCTAGTAATGCCGCGTTCACAGGCTAGTCGGAACTTGGAAATGTCCGAATTGTTAACTGGTTGAACGCGGCAGGTGTAGAGAAATAGTAATGGCTTATTTTTGTAGGCACTAACTTCGCCATGGTTTGTTGGAGAACGTTTATGGCTTTTTTGTAGGGTTTATGGATAAACGCTGAAAATAAGGTATGTGGTAAAACGGCTTACGAGATCTTATACGTTTTGTCCTATGATAATCTTCAACAGCTAACGTAACTTTTAGTGAATTTAAGAATTGATGTTATAAAAAAAGCACATTACGCACATAAAGGCTTCATAATTAATTATTTAACTAGGCAAGTCAGTTAAGAACACATTCTTATTTACAATGACGGCCTACCTACAGGGTCAGCCCCTGGAGCAAATTAGGGTTAAGTGCCTTGCTCAAGGATACATCGACATGTTTTTTTTCACCTTGGCGGCTCGGGTATTCGAACCAGTGCCCTTTCGGTTACTGTCCCAATGCTCTAATCGCTTGGCTACCTGCCGCCCTTAAGTACAGTTTCAAGTTGTATTAGTTGTATGTACGGGATACACATGGTATACACCGGCCAACAAAATGCTTATGTGACCCCACTTTCTTCAGGCAGCTTTGTTATGACTTTAACTAGGCATGTACTGATAGAGAGAGAAGACCTGGGTTCTATCAGGGCGGGCATATATATATATCTCTCAAAAGTTTGGGGTCACTTAGAAATGTCCATGTTTTTTAAAGAAAAGCACATTTTTTTGTCCATTAAAATAACATCAAATTGATCAGAAATACAGTGTTTTAAATGACTATTGTTGCTGAAAACTGTTGTGCTGATTAATGAAGCAATAAAACTGTCCTTCTTTAGACTAGTTGAGTATCTGGCGCATCAGCATTTGTTGGTTCGATTACAGGCTCAAAATGGCCAGAAACAAATAACTTTCTTCTGAAACTCGTCAGTCTATTCTTGTTCTGAGAAATGAAGGCTATTCCATGCGAGAAATTGCCAAGAAACTGAAGATCTCGTACAACGCTGTGTACTACTCCCTTCACAGAACAGCGCAAACTGGCTCTAACCAGATTAGAAAGAGGAGTGGGAGGCCCCTGTGCACAACTGAGCAAGAGGACAAGTACATTAGAGTGTCTAGTTTGAGAAACAGACGCCTCACAAGTCCTCAACTGGCAACTTCATTAAATAGTACCTGCAAAACACCAATCTCAACAGTGAAGAGGCGACTCTGGGATGCTGGCCTTCTAGGCAGAGTTGCCAAGAAAAAGCTCTGTAGATATTCCACATTCCATCTACAATAGTCATTTACAACATTAACAATGTCTACACTGTATTTCTGATCATTTTGATGTTATTTTAATGGACAAAAAATGTGCTTTTCTTTCAAGAACATTTCTAAGTGACCGCCAACGGTAGTGTGTATATATACGAGTTAGCTAGCAACTAAGCTAACGTTAGTTGCAACTGACAGATCTGGATCCACTTCTCACTTGATGTTTTCTTTCGCCTTGCTCTTTCGGATACTGTTAAAATACGAACTATACTAGCTAGCTACAATGATTAAAACAGTATTTGCTAAAAAAAAAATAATAATAATAATTGAGGACCGCCTGTTCTCCCTCTCTCCCCACCTTACAAATTGGTGCTAACTGACGCAAAATTAGGAATATGGAGAAGTTTTATATCTACGTCACAGAGTTACTTCCTGGAGTGGTTTACGTTTGTTGTTGTCACTTCTTTTTCTTGAAGAGTGGTGAATTTCAGTAATAGACAAGGGGGTGTATACGGGTAGCATGTAGGTCTACAGGACACTGTGTAGTACCATGAGTCAGTATGCCCATGAATGATACAGGTTGTATATGGACCATGTATATAGTAATGCTTTGCCTCTGCCTAATAAGCATAAAGACGTGAAAAGTTATAACTAGCTTATTAGGAAACGATATGATACTCCCACACATTGACAAACACAATTACCTTTTTCCTCTACGGTACTGGAATTGATTAAAACTAAAGATAATGGTTAAAAATAGATTAGAATGTAAAAAAAAAAAATGAAGACTGCAATTATCACAAAAAACAATGAGCCACAGAGGACCACAGAATAATACTGGACCTAATAATACCCTGAGAGGAATTATAAACAGGTATAATATTAAAACCTCAAAATGAGAATTATTTGAATAAGACTCATAAAAAATCAACAGTATTGTGTGTATTTACATTTTAGTCATTTAGCAGATGCTCTTATCTAGAGCGACTTCATACGGGTCCCCCGTGGGAATCGAACCCACAACCCTGGCCAAGTGAGCCACACCGCCTATATTAAATATGGATAAAAACCTGTAAACAGTTGAAACGTACTGTAGCTAAAGTTACTTTCCAAACCTGGAACCCTAGTAAGCTGAAGCTAGTTTGAAACTAGTACCAGAAAATATACCCAAAAGCTGGTAGATTGTTAAACTTTTGTATTTTTTTTACTTTACTAACAATAATAACCTTGGGGCGCCCTGAAAATAATATTACGAAGTTCGGCCCTTGTCCTTGGACACGGAGGGGTTAGACATTAAAGTCCATCCAGTGAAGAGAGGGGAACCGGACAGAGGGAGCAGTAGGTAGCCAGCATCTGTCAACGAGAGGGCCGAGCCCTCCACAGGATTTAACCGGTGAAAGAAACAACCGGGGAGCTCCAACTGCAGGTAGCCGGTGATGATGTGGTAGGATCACTAGGATCCTGCTGGTAGAGTAGCTAGCTACGTAGGTAGCTGTACCGACTACCTTGGCTTGCCATCAGGTCGTTTGACTGTCCCTTGAGGATGATGACCAATCCGGTGAACCACAAAACGAATCTAGAAGGTTAGGAGAATTAGGTTAAGGTTAGGAAAATAGTTAGGGTTAGAGAAAATGCTCTCCTAACATGCTACGAAAAGTCAGATTGAAGTGTTTTTAGGGAGGCACATTCTGAATGTCTCCTTTCCTCATTACTTTGTTACTTGCTGTAGGCCTACGCTACAGATGTCAATGTAGTCTGCTGTAACTCTCTCTCTGTCTGTTGTCGTAGAAATGATTTGTTACTTTACTGTTTTTCTCCTTGTTATAGGGAAAGCCAGGTGGAACTACGAGAACACATAGACAATCTAGCCACAGGTAAAATCATTTACTTTTACATGCTTATTATGCCCTCTGTTGGGAACAGGGAAGTGGAGGGGTGCCAGGTTAATGCACTTGACCCTGTGAAAGAAAGCCCATAGCCAAGCCCATGAATACCACTGTGTGAGACAGGCAGACGCTGCTGTGATGTGACCAGTACAATCACAGATTTTGAAGCTCATGTGTAAGGCTTCTACAAGCTCATGTGCTACCTAGGGGTAATTCAATCGAAAGAGGTATATCCTTTATTCAGAACCTGTGATTTTCAGGTTCATATATACATAATCAATCCTGCAATTGAAGGTATGAATGAGAGCTGAATACCTTACCAAAATGGCTGCTGTCTTTTATCCATTTTCTTTATGATTAGTCAAACCATCCTGTCGGTCATCCTCAGCTCACCCCTTTATTTTTAGAGTTGTGCAGGATAAATGAACACCAGAAGGTGGTGCTAGACCTGGACCCCTATGTGAAAAAGCTGCTGAATGCGAGACGCAGGGTAGTGCTGGTCAACAACATACTACAGAATGCTCAGGTCAGTGACTCAAAGCAAGAGAGCTTGGATGCTTTCTTTCTTCTTTGCCTGTGCAATTTTGTGGGCTGCCTTTTATTCCTGTCCTTTCACCTAACACACTTTTTTTTCTATGTGTCACTGTGTCATTCATTGTCTTAGTGTTCATCCCATGTATCTATCTATACATTAAATATGTGGATGGAAATTTGTTTGTTCAATTCCAATGGGCATGGCAATTCTGCTTTGTCTGTGCATTTTGAATTCATGCAGCTCTGCTAACCACTCAGGTGGTATATTTCAAGCTACTGACTTTCAACATTCAATGCGCACTTGAATTTCACTCTCTTGCTCCCACTCTAGGAACGGCTGCGACGGCTCAATCACAACGTCGCCAAGGAGACAGCACGTCGGAAGACCATGCTGGAGACCTCTGGAGCTTTCACTCCTCGATCGCCTAGTAAACCATGACCACAGCCGCACTCCTCAGCCTGGAACAAACTGTGTAAAAACAACACAGCTTGTCTGCCTGTGTCCTGGATTTAATGACTTTTTCACCTTCAACTTTCCACTGGGGTTGGGCGGTATACAGATTTTACAAGATGCGGTATTATATGGTATTACCGTTAGTGTGCACAAGGGGCGCTATTTATGTAGAATGTGTGTGTGTGTGTATGTGTATATATATATATAATTTGTTTTTGTTTTTTTTTTCATTTCATTTGAAAAATGTTTTTTGGGGGGGTCCCAAAAAATGCTAACGAATTACTAGTGAATTCCCATAGCGGATGCTAGCTAAATGCTAACAAGTGCAAGCGAACATAAACTAATTGCAAGGACAGGCAACCATCTCAAAAGGCTACTCACAGTTTGCTGCTCGTACAAAACAAATATTAGACCACAGGGATCTCGATCCAGTAGGGATTGATTGTCTCTGCTGTAACCAAGAAACTTGATCTAGCTGCATAGCTGGAGCCCTGAGATGGAGATAATTTATTTGGCACATCTTCGATTAGTTCATTTATATTTATAAGCGGTGGTGTAGCAAACATTATTGAAAGTCATACCATCTGTATTTCCAAATACCCTGGTATACGGTATATCGCCCAAGCCTACTCTCCACCCAGGTGGGATGTATCACTGCAGCAGTGAGAGTGGGGGGAATTTTTCTTTACATGCTCACAGACTAAGGCAATGCTCAGTCTGCCTGCTGAAACACTGACCTCACCTCTGCTTTGTGCTATTTTATCAACATGTTCATATCTTGTATAGTCATAAACTACTAATTTACAAAAAGCCAAAGGAAATTAGAATCAGGGGTGCTTTGCTTCAAAAACGGACACTACTTGATAAAATGTTAAGATTGTGCGAGCTAAAATCAGAATTGCAAATAAAAAATATATAATTTGAATGCCATCTGAAGTCATGCTTTTCATCATGTCATATGTGTACAGTTTTGCTATGGCCACAAGAGGGCATGGTTCATCCTTAACAACCCAAGCCTATCCTATCAGTTCGGCCCCTATTGGTTCCCCCCACATGACACTGTTTGACTAAGGCTTGCCAATCAATCACTTGTCACACTGATCTATGTAGTTGATGGAACTGGTTCCTCTCTAGGGTGAGGTATTTTTGTCACTGTGGACTCGGTAACTAGACCCGGCAATACAATATAGTGCAGAAAAAAAGATGCAAGGAATGTTCCGAAACAGCAGTCACTGTTTCAAGCTTCTAGCATCGGTTTATATGCACTGCTGCCTGATATTGGTCGCTTACATATATTTTGCAGATATTATCGCAGGTGCAGCAAAATGCTTATGTTTCTAGCACCGACAGTGCAGTAATACCTAACAATACAAAACACGTTAATGACAACGTCTGTACTTACTAGATGCAATTGAATAAAATAGAAGCATCACCGTTGGTGGCAAGTCAGTATCCTTAATAGCAACTGTCTTGTCAAGCATTTTAACAGCAAACGTCAAGGACACCTTTAAAAAAAATGTGATTTTGAGGAAATGCTCTGTTATTCAAATTCTGCTCTGTGCTTCTAATCACAATTCTCAACCAACGCCATCTTTCTCACAAACAAACCCTGTGTGGTGTATAAACCTTATGTTTATGTGGATATACTGAACTTAAATCATTTGAATGTGTTTTTATGCCAAGAGCGACAGCATTGGAGGATACTTAGATCTGACCTACACTCACCAGCCAATTTATTAGGTACACCACCCCATTCACAAAAAAAATGGATCACTCCTACAGACAGTGAATCACGTGGCCGTGGCTTTCTATATAAAGCAGGCAGACAGGCATTGAGGCATTCAGTTACTGTTCAATTGAATGATAGAATGGGCAAAACAAGTGACCTAAGTGATTTGGACCGTGGTAGGATCATCAGTGCTTTGCGTGCCGGATCCAGTATCAGAAACTGCCACCCTCCTGGGCTTGTCATGCATGACAGTGTCTACGGTTTACTGAGAATGAAGCGACACAAACAAATCTAATCTAAGACTGGGCTAGAATTTCTCTTCCTCTCTTTAAAAAAAGTAATTAACCCGAATAGCTTCTTCAGCATTGCCCTCCTGCATAACTGGATCAGTGGTAAAATGCAAGGTATGTCTGTCTTCTATGTCAATACTGAATGTTTTGTAACGAGAGAAGGTAGGTTGAAGGTGACCCCCGTTGGGTTTGAGCTGGAGTAGGAGGGAATGTGAAAGAGGGGTTTGAGAGCTGGGCAAAGGTCAAGAGGGGTAGGCTTGTGGAAGAGGAATTTATAAAAATGGATTGGGTGAGGCTGAGTTTGAGTTTTATGCTGGCGTCATCTTAGGTTAGGGTAGTTGGGGAGAGAGAGAGAGAGAAGGAGATGGAGGGAAAGGCTGAGACAAAGTGAAGGTCTTACACTGAATGTACGGCCCTTGGTGTGTGTTGCAGATCAGACCTGACTTTCTTGAATTTCCCTGAACATGAATTTGGAGAAAATTTGTGCAGACAGGTGTGTATGGCACTTTCAATGGAGAGTTAGAGTTTCACTGTCATGTATTTATTTAAATTGTTTTTACCTTTTGTCTTGTAACTTAGAGAAAAGCTAAAGGGTGGCTTGAATCTATTATCCTGTGTGGATCAGGTAGAGGTAGTAGTTCTCACATATGCCACACTAGTGCACTTATTACAGAATGTCATACAAATGGTACATTACAATGGAATTGTACTGGCTCTTTGAGGGTACACGGTTGGTTTATAAAGTTAAGCAGGAAAAAGTTATCCCACCACTTCACGTAGAGCTGTATCACAGTAGATCAAATGTATTACCGAAGACAGGTGTTTTAAATTGAAAACTAATTGCCCTATTCATCACCATAGCACATTGTCCTTAACTGTAGAGTTAACAAATTAAGGTCAATGTGGCGCAAAATAATAGGGACATAAGAAACAATACAATAGTCATCAAACATGGGGCGGTGTGTAGGCCTAGTTGTAGTAGCCAACAACATACACCACTAAGTCATTAGTAGGACTGACAAAGTGGAGTCGGGGAGGGGGGGTAAGTGGGTTTGGCAGAGGGACGTGGTAATCTCAGCGGCGCCACTTTAAAAAAACAGTCGCGTTGATATGTCAATCTAGATGCGACCCAGACAGACCTCGGCCTGGGCCCAGCCGTGAGAGCCGCATCACTATTGGCTGAGAGCCGTCATCCCTTTGAGACTGGAGGCCCCATTGGCTGGGGCTCAGCGAGACACTCACGCGCACGATATCTACCCTCTTTTGTTATTGTACCGAGCGCGAGGAGAGGCTTGGGGGAAGCTAGCAGGATGCACGAGCGGAGACAGAGAGGCTGATAGTCTGATATCGACAGGGATTGAAACAGATAGCCCAGGAGGGGAGGAAGGGAATTCGGAATACTAGCTACCTCAGTGCAACACATTCACCAATACTTCTCTTCTAATCCCTCAATACTCTGGTTGATGTGTAAGTATAGTCAATTTATCAAATTATGCGGCTTCTTGTCACGCGAGCTCTTCAATCTCCAAGCAGACCAAATATGAGACGGATGAGGAGATTTCTGGACCTGGTCCAGATTGGTAAAATAGCTCGATTACTCGCTAGTTGTATCAACCATACATATGTATGGGGAGTGTGTCTGTCTGTCTTGGGTCTTATGATATGTTTGTCTTAGCTGCTTTTATTTCGAATGATTTGGTCCAGCAGTGATTTCACTGGCTGCATGACTGTCTAGTCTGCGCTGTCGATGTTTTTTCGGAAAGGTAGATGATATGACATTTTGCCCTCTATCTTAACAACTTCTAATGTTCTATTCAAATATGCTACTGGGTGTTGCACTGTAATGAGTTACATTGTAGCGCTTGCTTTCGAATGATTAGATTGATACAACGTTGCAAACGTTTTATCACCACTACCGGGATTTCTGAAAATGTTTAGACGGTATCCTAGACTTGGTGACGCGATATGACCAAATATGGTGTGGCAGTGTTTGCGTCTCGGCGGAAGACCCTCGTAAAGGGAATGTATAGCTTGAAAATGGGTGAGATTTAGTTATAATAATGCATGATAAGGATCGGCCAAAAAGGTTACAACAGCAATGCTGTGTTTTGGTTTTAGCCTCTTTTTCTCATGTAAGGATCCTTTCCATTACCTTAGATTAGCCTATAGTCATCTGCAGGTGCACCAGACACTGACATATACATTCACCTGACAGTTTATTAGTACCTGGTCGGACACCCCTTTGCCTCCAGAACAGCCTAAATTATTTGGGGCCTGAATTATACAAGGTGTCGCAAACATTCCACAGGGATGTTGGTCCTTGCTGACGTGATGGCATCACACAGTTGAAGGCGGTACATTCATGCTGCAAACAGCCTGTTCCATCGAATCCCATAGATTCTCTATTGGGTTTGGTCAGCAACAATGTTTGCTCCCGAGTGGCGCAGCTGTCTAAGGCACTGCATCTCAGGCGTCACTGCAGACCCTGGTTTGAAACCAGGTAGCATCACATCTGGCCGTGATTGGGAGTGCCATAGGGTGGCACACAATTGGGCCAGTGTCGTTCGGGTTTGCCCGGGGTAGGCCGTCATTGCAAATAAGAATTTGTTTTTAACTGACTTGCCTACTTAAATAAAGTGTGACGCAACAGCAACTGGGACCAGGCAATGTTTTTCCACTTCTCAATTGTCCAGTATTTATGATTGCGTGCCCACTGGAGCCGCTTCTTCTTGTTTTTATATAATAGGAGTGAACCTGGTGTCGCATGCTGTAATAGCCCATCCGTGACAAGGATCGACGAGTTATGCGTTCTGAGATGCCGTTCTGCACACCACTGTTGTACTGCAACATTATTTTTCTGTTTGCGGCCCGCCTGCTAGCTTTCACGATTCTTGCTATTCTCCTTCGACCTTTCTCATCAACAAGCCCACAGGACTGCCGCTGACTGGATGTTTTTGTTGTTGTTGTTGTCGCACCAAACCCTAGATACTGTCGTACGTGAAAAGCCCAGGAGGGCGTCCATTTCTGAAAAACTAGATCCCCGACAATCATGCCACTTTCAAATTTGCTTAAGTCACTTGTTTTTCCCATTCTAATCAAACAGTAACTGAATGCCTCGATGCCTGTCTGCCTGCATTATATAGCAAGCCACGGCCACGTGATTGATTGTATGTAGGAGCGATCCATTGTCATGAATGGGGTGATGTACCTAATAGACTGTCTAGTGAGTGTACATCTTCAATTGGCAAATCTTATTTGGGCGGTAGGGGCCTATATATTGTGAGAATTGCTGGATCGGTAATGTTATTGGCAGCATCAGCTGTTTTATGAGGGGAAATGGCAGAATGCTAACTACTTTGCTACATAACAGCAGACTGTAGTGTAGGCCATACTGTTATTGATAATAGGTTCACTACTAGGGTCTAAATATACAATATATCATGTGCACATTAAATGTAATCGCAACATGTTATACATTTAGGCCTATAAGTGGACCTTAACCTTGTGCTGATGTTGTTATTACAATATTACATTTTAATAAAATGTTACCTTCAAAATGGGGAAGCCCTGAGAGGGTGTAGGAATAGTGGGCAGAACAGAATTATAATCATTCATTAATTAATTGTTGAAGTGATAATTTGCTAGTTATATATATATTAATTGTGAGGTAGGCTCTAGTTTAGGACAAATCTATCATATACGCACAGAATGATATCTCTACTCCAGGCTAGAATTATTTTTCTCAGACTGCACTTATTTTTGGTCACCTGTTTAGAGCCTGTCTAAAGCTTGGTTTATAGTCTGTCTGACGACGGGTTGATCAACAGTTGTTAGACCTACTGTAAACCATCCTAGCTTTCTCATCAACTGAGACTTTTCCCCTTTGCACAGAGCCTCCAAATCCTCTCTTTTCATAATATCATTCTCCATCCAGAAGGCTTCTTAACAGCTTCTACCCCCAAGTCATAAGACTCCTGAACAGCTAATCAAATGGCTACCTGGACTATTTGCATTGTCTACACCTGTTGTATTCAGCGCATGTGACAAATAACATTTGATTTGATCTATATTGGAGCAATGACCTCACAGAAACACTGGCCTAGTCCAATATAACCCCAGAACCTCTGCTCCTAGATATTTGTCAGATTGGTTCAGTGTAAGATTACAGGCTTTTTGATGGTGACATGCACCATTCCCTATGACTGCTTTGAAAAACCAACTATAAGTAGGACTGGCTGTTATGTGATGTGACTCACGTTATGGTGACTGAGTTTGTCTTTTTATGGCTGCTCTATGTTGAAGAAGCTGTGTCAATGAATTTCCTGAGAGTACACACACACACACACACACTGGTAGCCTGAGACTTTCTCTCACAGCTTGAAGCAATGTTGTTATGCGAGGATGTTTCCAACTGACAGATATTAAGATAATGAGAAGAGGAAGAACATGGAGTCACTTCCAGTCATCTTAGCCACATAGATGCTAACAGGTTATGATAGCTCTGTCATGGCAGAATTATTTTAGCTCTTGCACGTATTAATAGACAGACAAACAGAGCAAGGCTGCAGTTTTGCTATGGATTTCCTAATAGTGACATTTTTGGGTTATTGGCCTAACAGTTCAGAAATTAGCTTACGTAAGATCAAGGATTTATTTTTAGACATGTGCAGATAGAACCAGTTTTGAACCTTTTTTTTCTCTTTCATTTTTTGCCTCCTCAACTCGAACCCTGGTAGTAGTGGAGGTATGTTGATTAATGAGTATGGGGGCTCAATTTAATCAAATTCACATTGCACTTGTAGCACATAAACATGTTTCCCCCCAGTTGCCAAATTAAACTGTAGAATGGTTAAGGGCAGGCTATTTTAAAGTACCAAGTAGATTCCCCTCACAGGCAGGTGCCTCCAGGCTAGGCTAGGGTTGCCAAGTTGGATCAAGCTCATTCTGGGAGATTATAGTTGTTAGCATGTATGTTGTGCATAAGAGTGCATTATCCATGTCTCATAAGATGTTATAATATTACAAATGTGATTATAATGCATCATTTTTCACATCTCAGTCAACGACATTACTATAATCTCCCAAAATAGCTTTATAGGGTAATTAATATATTAATACCGTTTAAATGTAGATGTTTTTTGTATTGGATATATTTACCATATCATATGGAGACAGAAACATAAACCTTTTACCTTATCATAAGTAGACATAATTGCAAATGATTAAATCCTTCCAATAGAAATAAAAAAAACTATTTAGTTACGAATTGAACTTTAATTAAATAAGTTGACTCTTCACTGAACAACAAAAGAAAGGGAATATTGAATGATCCATCGCATCCAAACAAAAATGTTTTCAACATACATCTGTAAAATGATAGTCTAGAAACTAAAGCTTTGGTTGTTTTCCTCTCAGCCTTCCATGTCTTCTCCCTGGACCTCCTCAATGTCCACCTCTTGAACATCAGACTCTGAGGCCTCATCTTCACTGTCACTTTCCAACCTTGTTGAGGATGGCTCGTTGTCAGGCTCAAAAAGCCTCAAATTTGCCCAGATGGCCACCAATCTTTCAACCTTTGTATTGCTCAGCCTGTTGCGTGCTTTGGTGTGTGTGTTCCCAAACAAGGACCAGTTGCCCTCTGAGGCGTCTGATGTTGGTGGGATTTGGAGGATGATGGAGGCAACAGGGGGAAGAGCCGCAGATCCACAAAGTCCCTTCCACCAGGTGGCTGATGAGATATGTTGGCACGACTGCCATATTGCATCTCCATCCCAAGCCCTTGCTTGGAAGTGTACTTCGCCAGACTGCCAAGAACCTTGCCCTCATCCAGGCCAAGGTGGCGAGACATGGTAGTGATGACACCATAGGCCTTGTTGATCTCTGCACCAGACAAATTGCTCTTGCCAGCATACTTGGGGTCCAACATGTACGCTGCGGCGTGTATGGGCTTCAGGCAGAAGTCTTCACGCTTTTTTATGTATTTCAGAACTGCTGTTTCCTCTGCTTGGAGCAACAGTGAAGTGGTCAGGGCAGTACGGAATTCTTCTCTTACATCTGCAATCAGAGTATGAACATCAGACAGGATGGCATTGTCTCCTTCAATCCGTGCAATGGCTACTGCTATAGGTTTCAGGAGTTTCAGGCTGCTTACCACTCTCTCCCAAAATACATCATCCAGGAGGATCCTCTTGATGGGGCTGTCCATATCGGCAGACTGTGGTGATATGGCCATTTCTTGGAGAGACTCCTTCCCCTCCAGGAGACTGTCAAACATGATGACAACACCACCCAAACGGGTGTTGCTGGGCAGCTTCAATGTGGTGCTCTTATTCTTCTCACTTTGCTAGTTGAGGTTGATTGCTGCTATAACCTAACCATTTCCTTAGCTCTCTTGTAGAGTGTATCCATTGTTTTCAGTGCCATGATGTCCTTGAGGAGCAGATTCAATGCATGAGCAGCACAGCCAATGGGTGTGATGTGAGGGTAGGACTCCTCCACTTTAGACCAAGCAGTCTTCATGTTCGCAGCATTGTCTGTCACCAGTGCAATACATTCTGTGGTCCAAGGTCATTGATGATTGCCTCAGCTCATCTGCAATGTAGAGACCGGTGTGTCTGTTGTCCCTTGTGTCTGTGCTCTTGTATAATACTGGTTGAGGGGTGGAGATGATGTAGTTAATTATTCCTTGCCCACGAACATTAAACCACCAGAGATGATTGCAATACAGTCTGCTTTCTCTATGATTTGCTTGACCTTCAGAAAACAATGAGTTAAAAAAAAACAAATACAATTCCATGTACAGATAAATAGTTACGCAGTTAGATTACACAACTCCTTTGTAAGATAAATGTTTTAAAATGAAACATGTATGGAAACAGGTGAATTAACACTCATTAGCAGGCTCAAGCAAGCTTAAACCCACATGGTAGCAAAAACGAACCAGCAGAAATTGTTAACAAGTTAGAAATGATTTAAACATACTTTGCTGTAGGCTACTATTTACTAGTTAACAAAAAATAATGTATGTCATATAAAATATATTCACCCCCCAGTATTGTAATCAAAACGTACCAGAAAGCATGTAGTCCTTGGCTCAGACAGTGTATTAGTGTGGGCTTAATAGCATCTCATTAGTGTGCAAGATCTTGAGAATCAGCTGTACATGTGATGGAACAGTGCACTGCACATGTGATGGAAGAATGCACTGTGCATGCAGAGGGTTGCAATTCCATTGAATTGGGGATAGTTTAACCAAAATATGCCACAAGACCTAGAATTACCTTATGTGTATCCCACAAAAAAGGTTTACTGTTATAAGCAAACTTTTTAGATGTATTTAACTTCCCATGGAAAATGTCCGAAAGAATTCCGGAAATTTACCGGAAAGTTTCCGACCCTTTGCAACCCTACCCAAGATAAAGGCCAATTCCTGGAGACTCTGGTCGAGACCAGGTAGGAGGGTTGGCAATGGCAACCCGTGCAGGGGCAGCAGCTTGTAAGCAAAGATACTGCATCAGAATCAACATTGAAGAAGCACATTTTATTGAATACAGCCCTGGGACTCGTTCTAGAGGAGAGATGGAGGGAAGCCAGTTGGAACGCTTAAATTAATTTGTTGATACTAAGTGTTATCAGCTGAGTAACAATGCCAGTAAAGAACGATGACACACACACACACACACACACTCACACAAGCAAGTCGTAACAATAAAAACACAAGCCTTAATACACTCCCTTTTGTGTGTGTGTGTCTGTGTGCGCCAATGGTGTGCACTCATATCTGTGCTCGTGAATGCAGTATGTATGGGTTATGAATGGATTATTAAGTCCTTATGTAGGACAATATTTTGAATTGTATTCTATAACAGTATCACAATGTTGTCATAAACACAACATAACAACTGAATGTCAAGTGACAAGACAATGTCAGTTTGCATCCACCTGAACCTTTATGACAAGTGTTATGGCATATGCTGAGGGTATAATTATGCCAACCACTGACCTCTCCATTCCTCCCTCTCTCGGCAGCATCATGTCGGTGAACGCCCCCAGCAGCAATGACGCCTGCCTGAGCATCGTGCACAGCCTCATGTGCCACCGTCAGGGTGGCGAGAACGAGGGCTTCGCCAAGCGCGCCATCGAGAGCCTGGTGAAGAAGCTGAAGGAGAAGAAGGACGAGCTGGACTCGCTCATCACCGCCATCACCACCAATGGAGTTCACCCCAGCAAGTGTGTCACCATCCAGAGGACCCTAGATGGACGACTGCAAGTGGGTCATACAGTAGTAAAAAGAGAGGGATCCTATGAAAATATATCGCCCCCAAGTCTTTCTCTGAGATATAGACCTGTACTGTGTACACATGCACTACTTGCATGTCTCACAGTGTTATAGATGACTCATCTGCAGGTGTCCATATACATGAATGAATACACAACATATCATGTATACTATATACATTTTCATAGTGCAAAAGCATTGTGCAAAGTCTATAGTAGGCCTATAAATTATATATTGTGTATTCATTCATGTACAGTTGAAGTTGGAAGTTTACATACACTTAGGTTGAAGTCATTAAAACTAATTTTTCAACCACTCCACAGATTTCATGTTAACAGACTATAGTTTTGGCAAGTCGGTTAGGACATCTACTTTGTGCTTGACACAAGTAATTCTTCCAACAATTGTTTACAGACAGATTATTTTACTTCACTATATCACAATTCCAGTGGGTCAGAAGTTTACATACACTAAGTTGACTGTGCCTTTAAACAGCTTGGAAAATTCCAGAAAATGATGTAAAGCTTCTGATAGGATAATTGACATAATTTGAGTCAATTGGAGGTGTACCTGTGGATGTATTTCAAGGCCTACCTTCAAACTCTTTACTCAACGTCACCTCAGAAAAAAAGAAGGTACCACGTTCATCTGTACAAACAATAGTACGCAAGTATAAACACCATGGGACCACGCAGCGGTCATACCCCTCAGGAAGGAGACTCGTTCTGTCTCCTAGAGATGAACATACTTTGGTGCGAAAAGTGCAAATCAATCCCGGAACAACAACAAAGGACCTTTTGAAGAAGCTGGGGGAAACAGGTACAAAAGGATCTATATCCACAGTAAAACGAGTCCTACAGTATATCAACATAACCTTAAAGGCCGCTTAGCAAGGAAGAAGCCACTGCTCCAAAACCGCCATAAAAAAGCCAGACTACGGTTTGCAACTACACATGGGGACAAAGATCGTACCTTTTGGAGAAATGTCCTCTGGTCTGATGAAACAAAAATAGAACTGTTTGGCCATAATGACCATTGTTATGTTTGGAGGACAAAGGGGGAGGCTTGCAAGTCGAAGAACACCATCCCACCCGTGAAGCACGGGTTGGCAGCATCATGTTGTGGGGGTGTTTTGCTGCAGGAGGGACTGGTGCACTTCACAAAATAGATGGCATCATGAGGAAGGAAAATTATGTGGATATATTGAAGCAACATCTCAAGACATCAGTCATGAAGTTAAAGCTTGGTCGCAAATGGGTCTTCCAAATGGACAATGACCCCAAGCATACTTCCAAAGTTGTGGCAAAATGGCTTAAGGACAACAAAGTCAATGATTAGAGTGGCCATCACAAAGCCCTGACCTCAACCCTATAGAACATTTGTGGGCAGAACTGAAAAAGCGTGTGCGAGCAAGGAGGCCTACAAACCTGACTCAGTTACACCAGTTTTGTCAGGAGGAATGGGCCAAAATTCACCCAATTTATTGTGGGAAGCTTGTGGAAGGCTACCCAAAACGTTTGACCCAAGTTAAACAATTTAAAGGCAATGCTACCAAATACTAATTGAGTGTATGTAAACTTCTGACCCACTGGGAATGTGATGAAAGAAATAATAGCAGACCTAAATCAAATCTCTTATATTATTCTGACATTTAAAATTATTTAAATAAAGTGAACTATTGAAGACTGGGAATTATTTACTAGGATTAAATGTCAGGAATTGTGAAAAACTGAGTTTAAATGTATTTGGCCAAGGTGTATGTAAACTTCCAACTTCAACTGTATATGGACACCTGCAGGTGGGTCACCTATAGCACACAGAGACATGTAGTACATGTACACAGTACAGGTCTATAGCCTAGCTATAGTGGGCTTCAGGTAGCCTAGCGGTTAAGAGCGTTGGGCCAGTAACCGAAAGGTCTCTGGTTCGAATCCCAGAGCCAACTAGGTGAAAAATCTGCCGATGTGCCCGTGAGCAATGCACTTAACTCTGATTGATCCTGTAAGTCATCTGGTAAATTACTAAAATGCTAATGTAATATCACAGAGAAAGACTTAGGGCAACATTTTTATAGTCCAAAGTGCAAAAAATAGCATAAACCTCATTATAGTCTTGCAGTGTGATTTAATCTGGAACTTGTCTTCAACAATGTGTGATATGAGGAGGCGATTATTTAACTACAGTTTAGTAAACTGAGAAATACATAAATAGACCCTTTATGTATGTCATGCCACATCATATGTAGCCTGCTGTGAAACCTCTCAAGGAGTTTTTCCTTGGTGCTGTTGCACTGGTTTTCTCTTTTGAGAGTTAGGCCTAGGTTTCTGTCAAGCAGTTGCTGTCAAACACATGTGGGAGGTATTGTTCTGAAAGACATGAAAAATCTTTAATGACGATAGGCTCCATGAAAACTTGTACAGTGGGGAGAACAAGTATTTGATACACTGCCGATTTTGCAGGTTTTCCTACTTACAAAGCATGTAGAGGTCTGTAATTTTTATCATAGGTACACTTCAACTGTGAGATACGGAATCTAAAACAAAAATCCAGAAAATAACATTGTATGATTTTTAAATAATTAATTTGCATTTTATTGCATGACATAAGTATTTGATCACCTACCAACCAGTAAGAATTCCGGCTCTCACAGACCTGTTAGTTTTTCTTTAAGAAGCCCTCCTGTTCTCCACTCATTACCTGTATTAACTGCACCTGTTTGAACTTGTTACCTGTATAAAAGACACCTGTCCACACACTCAATCAAACGGACTCCACACACTCAATCAAACAGCTGTGTAAGGACATCAGGGATAAAATTGTAGACCTGCACAAGGCTGGGATGGGCTACAGGACAATAGGCAAGCAGCTTGGTGAGAAGGCAACAACTGTTGGCGCAATTATTAGAAAATGGAAGAAGTTCAAGATGACGGTCAGTCTCCCTTGGTCTGGGGCACCATGCAAGATCTCACCTCGTGGGGCATCAATGATCATGAGGAAGGTGAGGGATCAGCCCAGAACTACACGGCAGGACCTGGTCAATGACCTGAAGAGAGCTGGGACCACAGTCTCAAAGAAAACCATTAGTAACACACTGCGTCGTCATGAATTAAAATCCTGCAGCGCACGCAAGGTCCCCCTGCTCAAGCCAGCGCATGTCCAGGCCCGTCTGAAGTTTGCCAATGACCATCTGGATGATCCAGAGGAGGAATGGGAGAAGGTCATGTGGTCTGATGAGACAAAAATAGAGCTTTTTGGTCTAAACTCCACTCGCTGTGTTTGGAGGAAGAAGAAGGATGAGTACAACCCCAAGAACACCATCCCAACCGTGAAGCATGGAAGTGGAAACATCATTCTTTGGGGATGCTTTTCTGCAAAGGGGACAGGACGACTGCACCGTATTGAGGGGAGGATGGATGGGGCCATGTATCGCGAGATCTTGGCCAACAACCTCCTTCCCTCAGTAAGAGCATTGAAGATGGGTCGTGGCTGGGTCTTCCAGCATGACAAAGACCCGAAACACACAGCCAGGGCAACTAAGAAGTGGCTCCGTAAGAAGCATCTCAAGGTCCTGGAGTGGCCTAGCCAGTCTCCAGACCTGAACCCAATAGAAAATCTTTGGAGGGAGCTGAAAGTCCGTATTGCCCAGCGACAGCCCCGAAACCTGAAGGATCTGTGTGGAGGAGTGGGCCAAAATCCCTGCTGCAGTGTGTGCAAACCTGGTCAAGAACTACAGGAAACGTATGATCTCTGTAATTGCAAACAAAGGTTTCTGTAACAAATATTAAGTTCTGCTTTTCTGATGTATCAAATACTTATGTCATGCAATAAAATGCAAATTAATTACTTAAAAATCATACAATGTGATTTTCTGGATTTTTGTTTTAGATTCCGTCACTCACAGTTGAAGAGTACCTATGATAAAAATTACAGACTTCTACATGCTTTGTAAGTGGGAAAACCTGCAAAATCGGCAGTGTATCAAATACTTGTTCTCCCCACTGTATATCTTTGCCTCGATACAGCTAAATGCTAAACTCTTTCATAAAGTAGACTTTGCCTGGAAACAGTGTTGGCTAATGCTACAGGGCAATGGTAAAATTAGGAGTTGCTCATTTATGCTATGAGGTTTCAGTTACCTAAGCCTTGCTAATGGTGGCTAATGCTGCAAAGTTACTAGGCAGCAGACTGTACTCAATGAGGCTAACACTATAGAGTTACTGACAGCTGAAAGTCTCACTACTTACAGTAAACGCTAAACGTGTTAGCTAACAGCGAGTTTTTGCTAATGTGGCTAGTGCTATATTAGTGAGACAAAGGGATAATTGCTAATAGTAGCTATCACCTCAGTATTGCCAAGGAGAATCCTATCTCCAATGGTGGTTGAGGCTGTTTGGTTATTGGTGATGCTAATGCTACAAACTTTTTTAACAGTTGAAGCCTGAGTTATGGTGGCCAGTACCACATGTACTGTCAACAGAACAGCACACAGTCAAGTTTTGCATGTCAAAAGAGAGAACGTTGTAGGGAGTTCCCATTGAACCCCCACCCCCTCCCCCTGGAGAGGGAAGGGGAGAAAGAGAGGGAGGGAGAGGAGGGCTGGAGGGGCTGTTAAAATTGTTTTGTCTGAGACACAGGAAAGGGGCCGGGCTAATCTGAGGCCTGTTCTGTGTGTGTGTGTGTGTGTGTGTGTGTGTGTGTGTGTGTGTGTGTGTGTGTGTGTGTGTGTATTTACTGTATGTATGTATGTGTGTGTGTGTGTGTGTGCGCGCGCAGTGAAACTAGAGAGAGGGAGTTAATTCAATACGCCCTGTCAGAATAAATCCTAACTGCTGAGTGAAGACATCATGTCTCACCTTCTGTGACCTTCTCCCCAACAAGAGGGGGAGGGAGAGAGCAAGAGACATAGCTGTAGACTAGATCAGGCTTCAAATGTCTAAGGACTTTGCTCACAGTCACATGTAGATCCATATCCTCTCTTTCTGTCACCCACTCTCCTGTTCTCTGTCTCTCTGTCACTCTCTTTCTCACACACACGCACGCACACACACACACACATTAAATACTGTACAAACTCACTCCCCACCCCTATTTTCACATATAATGAATCTCACTGCCACACACACACACTTTCCCCTGCTGTTTCCAGAAAGCTCCAGGTACAGTCAGAGCAGTATTGACACCAGCAGAGCAAAAGTGACATCATAACAGACTACATGAGACTTAGTGCAGGGTGTGAATTATACATTGACTCTTGGAGGTGCCCTGAAAAGTTATTTATAAAAGCAATTAGACTGTCATGGGAGTGCTTGCGGTAATATATGTTTATATGTTAATATTTTCAAGGCTTATGAGGGTGCCCTGATTTGTAATGGGAGAAGCCAGTGTCACAGGCGCGATCTGAACCCAGGCACCCCAAGGGAGAAACCAATGTCTTGACCGTTAGACCACGGGTGAGGGTGACAATGAGGAGCTACCTCATCACGAGACCATGTGTCCCCCCCCCTTAGACCACCTCCTCCAAAAGAGACTGATCCACAATTGGGTGCCTTTGTCACGAACAGGATCCGAACCCAGGTCTCCCACAGGAGAAACCAACGTCTTGACTGTTAGATGGGCAGAGGGTGACACTTATTTTGAAGTCCCAGGCAGGGCATCCTCCTCACAAGACCATGAGTTCAACTCATGTCCGCTACACCAGCATCCCCGGTAACTCCTATCATTTGATCCCTGACCTTTAGCCCAAGTGTGTATGAACAGAGGTTAAAGTCTATTGTGTCTCTGTCTCTTCCTCTTCCAAAGAAACCTCATGAAAGTTTACCTTTGCCTTGATGACAGCTTTGCACAATCTTGGCATTCTCTCAACCAGATTTACCTGGAATGCTTTTCCAACAGTCTTGAAGGAGTTCCCACATATGCAAAGCACTTATTGGCTGCTTTTCCTTCACTCTGCTGGTCATTCCACCAATAGTGCCTTTTGGTTGTACTTTTGTAAAATAAAAAACGTTTTTATTTCACCTAATTTGAACATTCTGTCACAAAGAGCATATGTTGAACTTCATAAAAACATGTTTTCCCATATCAAAAGTTTTAAATAAAAAATGACTATAATAAGTGCCAAATAAAGTTACAGGGTAGGCCGTAACAGGGTTGAAGTTTTCCATTTAAATCAGCCAAATCAGCTTGTTGTGTGCATCAGGGAGGGACATAAAGAGTTTGTTAAAGCCCCCAGGCAGTCTTTGTATTTTCATCTTTAAATCATCACTGTACTGTATGTCTAATAAATCACTGTGTGTGTTTATTTCATGAAAATAACTCTAAATATATTTTTTACAATTTATTTCCCTGAGCCTCCTTTTGCCATTGAAAAGCTCAGTTTGATCCTGTGGGCGTGTTGATACCAATTTGAATATATTTACATACACAGCCCTGATTGATGGATAGGATTGTCTACGCTCTATCTAGAACCTAAAAGGGTTCTTCGGCTGTCCCTATAGAATAACGCTTTTTAAGAACCCTTTTGGTTCCAGGTAGAACCCTTTTGGTTCCATGTAGAACCCTTTCTACAGAGGGTTCTACATAGAACCCAAAAGCATTATACCTGGAACCAAAAAGGGTTCTCCTATGGGAAGTGTAGACTCTAGAGCAGGGCTCTCCAACCCTGTATCTGGAGAGCTACCGTCCTGTAGGTTTTCACTCCAACCCTAATCTAGTACACCTGATTCTAATAAATAGCTGGTTGAAAAGCTGAACCAGGTTAGTTACAACTGGGGTTGGAGCGAAAACCTACTGGAGGGTAGCTCTCCAGGAACAGGGTTGGAGAGCCCTGCTCTAGAGCCTACCCCACTTACCCCATCAAAGTAGGATACATATGCAAATAAAAGATGGCTGGTCATTAGTCAGAATAATCAGATCAGATTGTGATGTCATGATGGGTGAAAAAAACTCCATCAGACCAGAAAAGGCTGAAATTCAAGGCATAAAAAAAAACCTCTATTAAAAGGACATTATCATAATTTCCACAATTTCAGTTTAGAAATATCATTTATAAAAGAAGGAAAATCATGTTTTTGACTATACAGCCTCTTTACAACATGTCTAGCCCAGTTAAGAGATTTAAAGTAAACCCATATACTAGTTTCGATTGAATAGGGCCATGAATCTCTATCTATCTCTCTCTCTCTCTGTCTCTCTCTCTAGGTTGCAGGGAGGAAAGGCTTCCCCCATGTGATCTACGCTCGACTATGGCGCTGGCCAGACCTGCACAAGAACGAGCTAAAGCACGTCAAGTTCTGCCAATACGCTTTCGACCTCAAATATGACAACGTGTGTGTCAACCCCTACCACTACGAGAGAGTGGTTTCGCCCGGCATTGGTAGGTCTGCTCAACAGCTTAAAGGGATAGTTCACCCTTTATCGCGTCATTTCTTATGGTGCAGGTGTTTCTGATATGTAAATACAATGTTTTCTGTCATAACATGACGTAAATTACCGTAGCTAGGTTTCCATCCAGCTGGCGACAGATTTTCATGCAAATATTCTGAAGTCCGCAGAAAAACAATATGCGCATTTTCCCATCAGAGACGGTTCAATCAAATTGACTTTCAGTGGATAAAAACACGTGCTTGATGATGTAGTGCACCCCAAAAAATGTTTAAAGTTTCCATCGCATTTTCAATACTACTTATGGTTTTGTCCCAAAAAATTGTGTAATAATAAGCGAATGTGCCCGCTCTGATCTTGGCATGTGCACTCTAGCCATCAGCTCGCAGATACAGTGTGGGCAGGCTACCTACAGTTGAAGTCGGAAGTTTACATACACCTTAGCCAAATACATTTAAACTCAGTTTTTCACAATTCCTAACATTTAATCCTATTAAAAATTCTCTGTCTTATTTTAAGAATTTGAAATGTCAGAATAATAGTATAGAATTATTTTCAGCTTTTATTTCTTTCATCACATTCCCAGTGGGTCAGAAGTTTACATACACTCAATTAGTGTTTGGTAGCATTGCCTTTACATTGTTTAACTTGGGTCAAACGTTTTGTGTAGCTTGTCACAAGCTTCACACAATAAGTTGGGTGAATTCTGGCCCATTTCTCCTGACAGAACTGGTGTAACTGAGTCAGGTTTGTAAGCTTTAACTTCCTGACTGATGTCTTGAGATGTTGCTTCAATATATCCACATAATTTCCCTTCCTTTTTACTAGGATTAAATGTCAGGAATTGTGAAAACTGAGTTTAAATATATTTGACTAAGGTGTATGTAAACTTCCGACGTCAACTGTATGTGTTGCCTAATAAACTGAAAGAAGACCAAACAACATATTGCATGACGTTGCATGACTCCCCAGTTTACTTTGATATGATGGTTATTATATCAATATTTGTGCATAAAGGCGTTTCCACCGCCATTACTCACATAATACATACACAACACGAAAATATCCCACCTTGTGTAGCTTATATAGTTTTGTCGACATGGAAAGTTTACCGACAAATGTTCTGTTTCCTTCAGACCTGTCGTGACATTTTTTATCCGACACGTACTTTACTCGCATAAAAAGGTTTATGTGAATTATATTTTTACTTCACCACCATTTAACTTAACTACAAATGATAAGCATTTTCTCTCTCCTTTCTTTCGTCCTTTCTTTCTTTCGTTCTCTTTCAAAGTTGGTCTCAGTCTTCAAAATACAGGTGAGTGCACTATCGAATTTACTGCAGGCTTGTTAAGTATAACAGTATAATACTTTGCTGATGGTATCAGATGACCAAACATTCCTCTTTCGTTTCTGTCCTATAGCCTTTTCACACTACTGAGCCTCGCTGCACTGTGTTGGTCTGGTTAAGCATCCACCATAGTTGCTGGAACTGTGCTGGAAAGGACAATGTGAAAAGAAAATATCCAAGCCCTCACTCTACGGTTCGGCTTGGCACAATAGTGTGAAAAGAGTACTGTTGAGGTTTGCTGACTGGCTGGATGTCAGACTCTTTTTAGTTGCCTAGCCAAAAATTACTTGCATTCATTACAAAGCATTGAACTTTTTAATGTTTATAATTGCATACATGCATTCACAATGCATTACACACAGATGGTTAATACTATAATACAGATTTTATACCTGTTAATACAGATGTTTAATTTATTACACACATATGGTTAATACTATAATACAGGTTTTATACCTGGTTAAAGCATTATACACAGGTGGTCCATATTATACTTGTGCTAAAATGTTTATTCTACTGAGCCATTAACTTAATGTTTGTATTATTATCTTTAATTATTTCGAATTATTGTTGCATTGTCGAGAAGGAACCTGCAAGTTAGCATTTTGTTGGACGGTGTATACCATGTGTATCCCCTACATATGACTAATACAACTTGAAACTAATGACAATGTTATACCATGTTGTTGGTAGCCCTCTCCCTCTCTCCTCTAGGCCTCCCTGGGAGGTTGATCAAAGAGGAGTACATTCATGACTGTATCCAGATGGATATGCCACCAGGCATGTCCCCGTCGGACCACCCCCACCCAGGGGCTCTCAAGCTACCGCCTCCGGACCACTACGGCCAGCCCCTCCCGCCTCTGCAGCTCCCGCCGGAACCGCAGCGTGCCCCTCCGCCCATCACCCTCTACCCCAACATGCCCCTCTCGCCCACAGGTAAGACCGATAGTTATTTATTGAATGGAAGGAGTTTTACACACATCCAACATAATAACGAGAACTAGACAAAAATAAGTTCCTATACATAGAGAAACATGGAATCTCCAGTTTTGCTGCCATCGCGCACAAGTTTTTACACCCCCACACCAAACGCGATCACCGACATGCAGGTTGAAATATCAAAACAAACTCTGAACCAATTATATTAATTTGGGGACAGGTCGAAAAGTATTAAACATGTATGGCAATTTAGCTAGCTAGCTTGCTGTTGCTAGCTAATTTGTCCTGGTGTATAAACATAGGGTTGTTATTTTACCTGAAACGCACAAGGTCCTCTACTCTGATAATTAATCCACAGATAAAATGGTCAACCGAATAGTTTCTAGTCATTTCTCCTTCTTCCTTCAGGATAATTTTTCTTCTTTGGGACTTCATATGGGGATTGGCAACTAACTTCCATAATAATGTGCATTACCACAGCCGACCAGTTCATCTTTCAATCACCCATGTGGGTATATGCTTCTAAACACCAATGAGGAGATGGCACGAGCGGTGTACAGCTTGTAAGGTGATCTTTTAAATAGAGCTTAGCTTTGATTGTTTGGCAGATCGGTGGTACCAAAGATGTCCACGAGTGTTCTATTTCAGTTTCTAAGGGTGTTACTGCGGCATCCCATTAAATGATGTATTTTTATTGATTGCTGCCTACCTATTGATTTTGACAACAACCTGGTAGCTCTTCATGTGTGTTTTTTTTCTCTCTCTCTCTCTCTCTCTCTTTCTCTTCTCTTCCCCCCCCCCCCACCTCTCTAGTATCTGGCTCTATGCTGCCTCTCCAGGGAGGTCACAGTGAGGGGCTCCTGCAGATCGCCTCTCCTCAGGGTCAGGTCATGACCCCTATGACCCCCACACCGCCCCCCTCCACCCCAACACACGGGCCGCCACATGGGCCACCACAGACCCCCCAGCCACCCCAGCTCCCGTCTGGTCAGAATGGATACAACAGCTCCAAACACACACAGACACAGGCTGCGTTCCACAGTTAGTACTGCCATACGGTTCACACACACACACACACACACAACTATGTCTTACTATACTTGTGAGGACTATTTTCCCAAAACCTAACTCTAACCCCTAACACCAACTCCTAACCCTAATTCTAACCCTAACCCTAAACCTAACCCCTAAGCCTAAAATAGCTGTTTTACAAGTGAGCACCTGCAACATTTCCTCACTTCTCTGAATTTAGGACTTTTGGTACTCACAAGCATAGTAAGACATGTACACGTACACGTACACAAACACACACACACACACACACACACACACACACACACACACACACACACACACACACACACACACACACACACACACACACACACACACTCAGGGAACAATACACAGATTGATGGCTTGTGCCTGTTGTTAATTTGTATTTGTTGTTTTGGAATTCAGCAACTTGGACAGGCAGCAGCACAGCCTCCTACACTCCTGTAGGACCCCAACAACAGAATGGGCGTGGCCACCAACAGCCTCCTCTCCACCATCCAACCCACTTCTGTAAGTTAGGCAGTTATAGTAAGTTATAGTATGCAAGCCCAAAGTGTGTCTATATGTCTTCTGAGGTGCTTTTTGGGATATTGTTAGGAATAGTTAGGGCTGGGCGATATGGCCAAAATATAATATCTTGGTATTTTTTAAATTTTGGACAGTATTTTGTGTTTTTGAATAATAAAAGTTCTAAATTTGCTTTATGAGTAGTGCTTGACCCTAGGGTGGCAACACATACATTCTACGTGATTTCAATGGTTATTTCTCCATTCTGATTGTTTTATACTGTTCAATTCAACCAAAAACAATTTATACATTTCTGCATTTCCTGCACTCATTTGGGATCATTTCCACACTGCCACGTAGGGCTGCATGATATATGCAAACAATCTAGGTATTATTTTTAACAAATGTTGAAATTGTGATTTTTACTTGCGATTTAAAGAGAAACACTTTGGTGAACTGTTGGAATCATGGTAATAGAATGATTATTCTAACTATATAATATAATAGGGGCACTTTGAATACAGCGTTGTTTGACATGACAACGAATGAAAATGCCAGAGAGGAGTTTTTGTGACAGGGTAGGAACCAAAGTGTTGTTAAGTGTTTCCTAGAGGACCCTATAACCTTTGGCTACATTTAATGTTTTCTCATAGCTAGTTCATGTAGCTAACATATTCATGCTTCGCATAGTCTTCTTTGATTTAGAAGATATTGTTGACTCAATAAATGTATTAGTTAGGTAGCTAGCTAACTAGCGTTTTTTTTATTTTATTAAGCCTTATTTTACTAGGTAAGTTTACAACAACAACTTGGGGAATAGTTACAGGGGAGAGAAGGGGGGGTGAATAAGCCAATTGGAAGCTGGGGATGATTAGGTGGCCATGATGGTATGAGGGCCAGTTTGGGAATTCAGCCAAGACACCAGTGTTAACACTTCTACTCTTACGATAAGTGCCATGGGCTCTTCAGTGACCACAGAAAATCAGGACACCTGTTTAATGTCCCATCTGAAAGACGGAACCCTACACAGGGAAATGTCCCCAATCACTGCCCTGGAGCATTTGGATATTTTTTTAGACCAGAGGAAAGGGTGCCTCCTACTGGCCCTCCAACATCACTTCTAGCAGCATCTGGTCTCCCATCCAGCTCAGCTTCAGAGGCAAGCCAGCAGTGGGATGCAGGGTGGTATGCTGATTAGCATCAGCGGCTAACACGAATTAGGCCCAACTTACTAAGAAAAAAAGAAACACAAACTAATATTGTAATTATAGAACGCTAGTGGATTTCTATTAAGAAGGAAAGTGAAAACAGCATCGTTGTCATCAACATTGTTGCTTGTGCTGCATTGACCATGCAGATTGAATGCATGTGACAGGGGGTGGGGCTAGGTCAGTGTGGAAAGTGGCTTGGAGAGAGAGAGAGTGGCGAGAGATGTCTCAAGTATCGGAGTAAACTGTAAAAATGTACGTTACACATGGCATATCACATTTAACAAATACCGTTATAGAAGGTCAAGTAAAAAAACAAATTGGTCCGTGCATCAATACCGGTATATCGTAAAATACGGTATACCGCCCAGCCCTAGGAATAGTGTATGTTTGTTAATCTGTGTCGTAATCAAAGTCATTTATTTGATCACCTTCTAGGGTCTCAGCATCATGGCTCGGCCTCATTTCCTCCCCTTGTGTCCAATCATCCAGGTAAGACAACACATGCACTGTATACAGTGCATTCGGAAAGTATTCAGACCCCTAACATTTTCCACATTTTGTTACGTTACAGCCTTATTAAGAAAATGTATTAAATAAATGTATTCCCTCATCAATCTACACACAATACACCATAATAACAAAAAGAAAACTGGTTTACAGAATTTTTGCAAAGTATTCAGACCCGTTGCTATGAGACTCGAAATTGAACTCAGGTGCATCCTGTTTCCATTGATCATCCTTGAGATTTTTCTACAACTTGATTGGAGTCCACCTGTGGTAAATACAATTGATTGGACATGATTTGGGAAGGCACACACCTGTCTCTATATAAGGTCCCACAGTTGACAGTACATGTCAGAGCAAAAACCAAGCCATGATGTCGAAGGGATTGTCCGTAGAGCTCCGAGACAGGATTGTGTCGAGGCACAGATCTGGGGAAGGGTACGAAAACATTTCTGCAGCATTGAAGGTCCCCAAGAACACAGTGGACTCCATTCTTAAATGGAAGAAGTTTGGAACCACCAAGACTATTCCTAGTGCTGGCTTCCTGGCCAAACTGAGCAATCGGGGGAGAAGGGCCTTGGTCAGGGAGGTGACCAAGAACCTGATGGTCACTCTGACAGAGCTCTATTCATCTGTGGAGATGGGAGAACCTTCCAGGAGGAAAACCATCTCTGCAGCACTCCACCAATCAGGCCTTTATGGTAGAGTGGCCAGAAGGAAGCCACTCCTCAGTAAAAGGCAAGACAGCCCACTTGGAGTTTGCCTAAAGGCATCTAAAGACTCTCAGACCATGAGAAACAACATTCTCTGATCTGATGAAACCAAGATTGAACTCTTTGGCTTGAATGCCAAGCATCACGTCTGGAGGAAACCTGGCACCATCCCTACGGTGAAGAATGGGGATGGCAGCATCATGCTGTGGGGAGGTTTTACAGCGGCAGGGACTGGGAGACTAGTCAGGATCGAGGGAAAGATGAAAGGAGCAAAGTACAGAGAAATCCTTTATGAAAACTTGCTCCAGAGCGCTCAGGACCTCAGACTGGTGCGAAGGTTCACCTTCCAACAGGACAGCAACCCTAAGCACACAGCCAAGACAACGCAGGAGTGAGTGGCTTCGGGACAAGTCTCGAATATCTCTGGAGAGAACTGAAAATAGCTGTGCAGCAGCGCTCCCCATCCAACCTGACAGAGCTTGAGGCTATCTGCATGTAGATGTATAGATGCAAAAGCGTGCACACACAAATGAACACTCTGCTAACCACATTATTTTCTGTGTGCAGGACCAGAGTTCTGGTGCTCCATCTCCTACTTTGAGATGGATGTCCAGGTGGGGGAGATGTTCAAGGTGCCGGCCAGCTGCCCGGTGGTGACGGTGGACGGCTACGTGGACCCGTCAGGGGGCGACCGCTTCTGTCTAGGCCAGCTCAGCAACGTCCACCGCACCGACTCCAGCGAGAGAGCCAGGTCTGTGCTCCTCTAGTGCCATCTCTATATCAATAAGCATGCTAGTTCACCAACTCCAGCGAGAGAACTAGCATGCTAGTTCTTACCTTGCCACAAGAAATGTTGATTGGTATATCTATGCCTTTGTGAAAACTATGTATATGTGTATATCTCTCGTTCATAATCATGCCATGCCTTGTCTCTATCTGTTTTTGCCTGTGGCAGAAGACCCACTAAAGAAATGATACTTATTTTATTGACTGAAATATAACACTTTAATTAAAGTTATATTCACTTGTACTCATCATCTTCACCTCTCCCTCTATCTCACAGGTTGCACATAGGTAAAGGAGTGCAGCTGGAGTGTCGTGGCGAGGGAGACGTGTGGATGCGCTGTATGAGCGACCACGCCGTGTTCGTGCAGAGCTACTACCTGGACCGAGAGGCAGGCAGAGCGCCAGGCGACGCAGTACACAAGATCTACCCCGGCGCCTACATCAAGGTGAGGAACACAATGACCTCTGTCTATTCTCTTTGCAGTTGTTTGACCTCTTGATGACCTCTCCCTATAGGAATTTGACTGGACACTGATGTCTCTCTGTAGGTGTTCTGACATCAGACTGTTCTCTCCCCTGTAGGTTTTTGACCTGAGACAGTGTCACAGACAGATGCAGCAGCAGGCAGCTACAGCGCAGGCAGCAGCAGCAGCTCAGGCTGCCGCCGTGGCAGGCAACATCCCCGGGCCAGGCAGTGTTGGAGGCATTGCCCCTGCAGTCAGTAAGTACGATGTACAGTATATGAAAAATATGTAAAAATCCTTCTTTAACATGTCTCTTCCCCTTCATCTATTCTGATTGAAGTAGATTCAACAAGTGAAAACAATAAGGGATCATAGTGTTCACCTGGTCAGTCTATCTCATAGAAAGAGCAGGTGTTCTTAATGTTTTGTATACTCAGTGTATACCTCATAGGGATGGGCACAATTATTCAAATATTTGAATATCCAAACTTACGTTAGTATTTGATTACTTGAGTATACATTTTTTGTAATACAAAATATATAGGCTTATTATAACCATTAAGGATTTCTCAATTAAATAAAATGATATACAGTTGAAGTCAGAAGTTTACATACACTTAGATTGAAGTCATTAAAACTAATTTTTCAACCACTCCTTCTTCCTTGCTGAGCGGCCTTTCAGGTTATGTCGATATAGGACTCGCTTTACTATGGATATAGATACTTTTGTACCTGTTTCCTCCAGCATCTTCACAAGGTCCTTTGCTGTTGTTCTGTGATTGATTTGCACTTTTCTAAGTTTGGCTAACTAGCGCAAGTCGGTTTGGCTACTTTTCTCTCTCCCTCTCCCTCCATGCCACACAGACTGTCACACGCACCAGCCCCTGCTCCTCTTCCGCCGCTCCCCCGTCCTTCTGCTGAAACAAGCATACACTCTTAGAAGGAAAGGTGCTATCTAGAACCTAAAAGGGTTCTTCAGCAGTCCCCATAGGAGAAACCTTTGCAGAACCCTTCTGGTTCCATGTAGAACCCTATTGGGTTCCATGTAGAACCCTTCCCCAGAGTGTAGCGCAGCGCACTGGCTCCCTCACGAGTCACACGAGCAACTCCCCATTGAAGTAAAAAAAAATGAAATAAAAATGTTTGTTTCGACTATCCGGATATCTGGAAAACAATCATGATTTCATTCTAATAGTGAAATCCTTTCAAATGCCCATCCCTAATACATCACTTCCTCTCTCTTCCAGGTCTTTCTGCAGCAGCGGGGATAGGTGTGGATGACCTCCGGAGGCTGTGTATCCTGCGGCTGAGCTTTGTGAAGGGCTGGGGGCCCGACTACCCCCGGCAGAGCATCAAACATACCCCCTGTTGGGTGGAGGTACACCTGCACCGGGCTCTGCAGCTGCTGGACGAGGTACTACATACCATGCCCTTGGCCGACCCAGGACCCGCTAACTGAGGGAAAGGAAAGAGGACCAGTTAAAAATCCATACTGGGTTAAAAACGTACAATCATACACACACTGATTCCCCCTCTTGATGATACATTTAGACCGATACATGCAGATAGAACCACATACAGTCAAATGCCTGGCTAACCTCAATCTCGCTGTCACACACAGACACACACTCAAGCAGCCAACAATCACTGCACACTTCTTAACCACTTGTACTGTCTCCCATACGGCCATGCAACCACTAACCAAACCACATGTCTGTGGGCATGCAAACATAAAACTACTGATGTCCTTAGCATACTTTCCATGTTTTGTGAACATTCATTGTTTTTGCACAGCTCCCACATGCTAAACACAAACACTACAAAGCAGCCTGGACCCCTGAATTACCTTTCATAGAGGTTCTTTATTATAGTATAATCAGGTAACTTTAGTGAATATGTCTACTGAGTAATTTATGTTTATTCGTCTTCTGTTCTCTACAGAAGTAGAAATGCACTGTAGAAATCTAGGGATGTGTTTCAGAGATTCAGTGTCCTAACATGATACAAGCACTTTGGTACTCCTCAAATGCACACACAATCCACACTTGCTTATTTCCTGCTTATACACACACACACACACACACACACACACACACACACACACACACACACACACACACACACACACACACACACACACACAGGTCAGATATCCAAAGATGACCCAAACCCAGGAGGACTAAAGAACTTGACTCAAATAACTCATGAATAATATGACCTGGTCACATACACATCTCACACAAAAAAATCTGATGTGGATTCTGAGGTTAACCTAGAAGATCTACAGAGTTTTGGGCAAATCCAGACCAAAACCCAGGTCACAGAACCAAAATGTCTCAGAACCTTGGAAGAACACCAGAGTGATGGAACCAGCGTCCTAATGAACCTAGCCTTTTGTCATATATGTGCTTGTGTTGTGTTCTCCTGTGTGTGGATCTCAATCACATAGTTAGTCATTGTTAACATGGTTAGCTCGTTAGCCCTGTAATAGCACAGGGCACCTTTCTCAAGCTAATTTATTTTCTTACCAAAATATGAAAAAAAGGCCAAAAATGTCAGCTTTAAAAGTGGTGTTTGTATTTGTGATGAAGCAGTACAGTGTATGTAACCAAACAGTTTGCCATATGGTGGAACTCACCTAAGCCAGAATACCTCATGATAACAGTGTAAACCCACAGTTTGTCTTTCAGCCAAAACCTCAGACTCTCAAGCATTTTTTCTTCTTGTAAGTTCCCCCTTACAGCATCATATCACACTATGCCTGTATCACCAAATCAGTATAATATGGAGTGGACCCACAATAGAGCCTTGAGGAACCCCAAGATATGTTCCAGGCTCTAATACAGTAGTTGCTATGCTTTAAAAGTTTAAATCAAGTGACTCATGTCAATAATCTTTTGAGTAGAGACTCAAAACAACCTTTAAAAATATCATTGTAATAGGATGTCCCACCTTTGGATAAAAGGATTCAGTCAGTCAGTTTAAATTAGGCCAGAATAATATCACTTATACTGTGACTTAGGTCATAAAATGTATCTTCACTTTTTTGCATTCATTTAAATCAGGTACCCTAGTGTTGGTAACAATCAACCTCAAGTCTACTGAAGTGAAGTTATGACTGATGTTCTAACATTAATGCATGCTACAATATGAACGCTAATCATTTAAGACGCTGTAACACATTTTCTACAGTAGTAGAAAGTAGGCTTGGCTTCATGATTTTGGGTTGAAGTGCCTGGACTGAATGCAAACCTTCACCCAATCCAGGGGCAAGAACATGAGTGCTTTTATTGGCTCCTTCCTGTGCTCTGGTGTATTTGATACCTGTGCCTTTCTGTTCTCCTAGTCAAGCTTATTAGGGATGTACTTCACAGACGCCAGGGTTTATGTCATTCTTAAGTGGGGCCTCTCCAAAGTATGACTTTTTCCTCCAGCTGGTGTGGGATTTCTACAAAGCCAACATGTTGGCAACATACCCTATGCTCAAGGTCAAAAAGGTGTTCTCACTGTTTTGGTAGAATCTCAGTAGCTCTTTTAAAATCTGTAGTGGAAAAGAGTCTATTCAACAATTGTAGGGATAGTTTATTCAGTAATGCAAGAGATTTTGTTGAAAGAGAAACCTCACTGCAGGGTTGAAAAAGTTGGTTCCGGTTATGTTGAAGATAGACGTAAGCCTTCATATAATTGTGGTCATTTAACACAACTGCTTTAAATTGAACAGCCATTTGTACTCACTGTTTGTGATTTGTGCCTTTAGTTTTAGTCAAAGTAGATAATACACCTCGCACTGGATTGTAACACACAAACTACACTTTGTCTTCCTTTATAGATATACAGTACCATGATATACGGGTTGTCATCTCAATAGTTTTCTCCCTTCTGTTGAGTGTGTTGGTTGGGGGAGGAAATGGAAAAGAACACAGCTCAAGTGTTTGTACATGCCACTGAGTTTTGCTGATCAATTCGGGCAGTGAAGCAGTAAGAAGTGAAATGTGTTGAGCTCAACAGCCCCTGAGTTAAATTGAGAGCGACATCTATTGGTTCCCTCAGGTACTGTGTTACAGCCCCATTTTAGGTATTAATACATAACACTTTATTATTGTATCAGGCTGGTATTGGATTAATACTGTTGGACAGTTATACCCCAAATATCCATATAGCCCTTGTGGTGTTATTTAGCTTTACTGAACAATTATGTTACTAAGGTGTCTAATATGAATCGGAAAACGTGCTGCCGCTTGAAACTGCACATGCACTCCACACACCTTTGTCACAGTTTATTTCATTATTTGTCACTTGGGTTCCACATGTGTCAGGGAGTGTTACGTATTCAGGGATGAAGAGAGGTTTAAAACTATTGTTGCTCTATCTATGGCTCTGCTTATCATAGTGCTATATCTACCCCACTACATCTCCCCTCAACCAATGCTTTAACCATTTAGACTAGGGTTGCAAAGCTACCGGTAGTTTTCCAAAGTTACCAGAATCTTCTGTACTTTTGGTAATGAACAGAAACTCTTTGGCAATCTATCATAACCTTGGTAATTTATACTTGAATGACTTTCAAAAAAAATATTCATATATACAGTAGTATTCCTTTTTTATGTCTGTGTCCATATTGTCCATGAGTTTCTAATAGATAGACCATATGGTTCAAGAGAGAATAGTCTAATTAATGAATAAAGCATCTAATCTAATGGCATTATTTTCATTTAACTCTGCAACTCTTCCAACTATTGATATTTTCACAACTGCCACCAATTGTATGCCAAAACATTGACAACAAATACATATTGACATAGTAAAATAAATACAAGTGTATTTCATGCTGAAACCCTCATATTAAACGTCAAAGGTATTCACTAAGTTGATGGTTTATATTTAGGATCATGTTTTACAGCTTTGTCATTCTATTTGATATTTTACCTGTGTTAATAGGGCGGCAGGTAGCCTAGTGGTCAGAGCGTTGAGCCAGTAACCTCGAATCCCCGAGCCGACAAGGTGAAAACTTGTCAATGTTTCCTTTAGCAAGGCACTTAACCCTAATTTGCTCCAGGGGCGCCGTACTACTATGGCTGTCCCTGTAGGTAGGCTGTCATTGTAAATAAGAACTACCAGAATACTTTGAAAGTTTCCAGTAATATACCCTCCCTTTGCAACCCTACTTTAGACCCATGTCATGTTCCTTTGCATTTGACCACATTCAAACTGATACCTGTCACCAAAGAGAATGTGAGTGAGATGACGGTCACTCAACAGGAATCATACATCATTCCATACATAAATTATATATTTCATTTTAAAACAGAAAATATAATAGACAATATGTTATCAAGTGTGAAATTACTCAATTTGGCTATTTTATGGGTATTGTTATTTCTATTGTTGTAATTGTAATTATTTTATTGTAAAAAGACGTGCTGCTCTTGTAATGTTGACTGTACACCAAAGTGAAATAAAAATACAGCATTGTCATTTTAATAGAAACTATTTTGTTGTGTTTTGACACTGTTTGAATTACTTTTCTTGTTAATTTAGTTACAGTATTCAAGTTCTTCAATTCCTGAGGGTACAGATGCTGAAATTTAATCTACAATGGGAAACATTTGGTAGAGGAAGCTGCTCCGAGGCAAAGTGAACGTTTCTGTTAGAATGAACATTGCCACAAGGCAGAGTGAAAGTTTCTGGTAATGTTGCACATTATGTATGCAAGGCTTCTACAATACATTTCAAGTATGAGGTTTGAAGTGCCTTAATACAACAGTCATAAAAGTGTCTGTCATATGATCTTCATACCCTTAGAATAGCTGTTTAAGATTGTGATTGGTGTTATTCCATGGTTAGTGTAACACTGTTAACCATGTCATCTAATTGTTATATTGGCTTTGCAGCCACTCCAAGAATGTATTTTATCTCACAGAGCCAGACAAGAGTCTCTGAATTTAGTATTCAAGTAATTTAAAGTATGGCATGTGAGATTAGAGTTTCCCAAACAAATGGAATTAGTAGTATCCCTCTCTTCTCACAGTCGCTGTATCTCCGCCACACAGCAGCTTTGAGGAGAGACGATTATTCTAGTGGCCATAGGCTTGCTACTGCTCAGGTTGAACACTGGAGGTCATTCATTCTCTATCTAGCATACAGTGCCTTCAAAAAGTATTCACTGCAAAAAAGGTGGCTTTTTGTCCTAAATGCAAAGTGTTATCCTTGGGGAAAATCCAATACAACACATTACAACTATCCATATTTTCAAGCATAGTGGTGACTGCATCATGTTATGGGTATGCTTGTGCTCGTTAAGGACTGGGGAGTTTTTCAGAATAAAAATGAAATGGAATGGAGCTAAGCACAGGCAAATCATACAGAAAAACCTGGTTCAGTCTGCTTTCCACCAGACACTGGGAGATGAATTCACCTTTCAGCAGGACAATAACCTAAAACACAAGGCCATATCTACACTGGAGTTGCTAACCAATAAAACAGTGAATGTACCTGAGTGGCCAAGTTACAATTCTGAGCTTGAAGAATTTTGAAAAGAATACTGGGCAAATATTGCACAATCCAGGTGTGCAAAGCTCTTAGAGACTTACCTTAGATATTTCAGTATTTCATTTTCAGTACATTTGCTCAAATTTCTAAAAACATGTTTTCACTATGTCATTATTTGGTGACAAATGTTTTATATATACAGTTGAAGTCAGAAGTTTACATACACCTTAGCCAAATACATTTAAACTCAGTTTTTAACAATTCCTGACATTTAATCCTAGTAAAAATTCCCTGTTTTAGGTCAGTTAGGATCACCACTTTATTTTAAGAATGTGAAATGTCAGAATAATAGTAGAGATAATTATTTATTTCAGCTTTTATTTCTTTCATCACATTCCCAGTGGGTCAGAAGTTTACATACACTCAATTCATATTTGGTAGCATTGCCTTTAAATTGTTTAAATTGGGTCAAACGTTTCAGGTAGCCTTCCACAAGCTTCCCACAATAAGTTGGGTGAATTTTGGCCCATTCCTCCTGACAGAACTGGTGTAACTGAGTCAGGTTTGTAGGCCTCCTTGCTCGCACACGCTTTTTCAGTTCTGCCCACAAACTTTCTATAGGATTGAGGTCAGGGCTTTGTGATGGCCACTCCAATACCTTGACTTTGTTGTCCTTAAGCCATTTTGCCACTACTTTGGAAGTATGCTTGGGGTCATTGTCCATTTGGAAGACCCATTTGCAACCAAGCTTTAACTTCCTGACTGATGTCTTGAGATGTTGCTTCAATATATCCACATAATTTTCCTTCCTCATGATGCCATCTATTTTGTGAAGTGCACCAGTCCCTCCTGCAGCAAAGCACCCCCACAACATGATGCTGCCACCCCGTGCTTCACGATTGGGATGGAGTTCTTTGGCTTGCAAGCCTCTCCCATTTTCCTCCAAACATAACAATGGTCATTATGGCCAAACAGTTCTATTTTTGTTTAATCAGACCAGAGGACATTTCTCCAAAAAGTACGATCTTTGTGACTCTGGGTCAATTGTGTGCCGCCTCATGGGTCTCCCGGTCGCGGCCGGCTGTGACACAGCCCAGGATCTGTAGTGACGCAGCTAGCACTGTGATGCAGTGCCTAAGACCGCTGTGCCACTCGGGAGGCCCGGAACAAATGTTTTTTAATCCTTTTTGAATTCAGGCTGCAACACAACAAAATGTGGAAGAAGTCAAGGGGTATGAATACTTTCTAAAGGCACTGTAAGTCAGCCATACCCATTTTATTTTAGTGGTAGCAGGAATTGAAGACAGATTGGGAAGAAAACACTATGTTGCATAATCTTCCAGTTAGGAGGCTGTTAGGAGGAGCTATAAGAGGATGGGCTCATTGTGTTGGCTGGAATGGAATCAATGTAACTGAGCCAAACGTGGTTTCCATGTGTTTGATTTCATTCCATTCAAGCCATTACAATGAGCCCATCCTCCTATAGCTTCTCCCATCAGCCTCCTCTTTTCTACATCCTATTCATCATATTGACTTTTTAGTATAGCCCTTTCTATATTATTTTCTGAACAATTATGCATAATCTAGGCTAGACCTTATTAGTCAATGGTGCCCATAATAGCATTTTCATGCCCAAATCATCCCAAAGTGTAAAATACTGATGATTCCGTGTTCTTTCAAGTTTCAAGTTTTAATGTCACATGCACAAGTACAGTGAAATGTCTTTCTTGCAAACTCAATACTCGACAATGCGATAATCAATAACAATGTATTACTAGAAAAAAACAATGAATAAGAAATATGAAATACACAAAGTAAGTAAGCATACTATATGCAGGAAATATTTTTTTAAAGTCAGTTCCAATACCATATTTACAATGTGGCGATTGATACAGATAGATCATCCCCCTTGGGAGTTTTTCCTATTTTGTTGCATTACAACCTGTAATTTAAATGTATTTTTATTTGGATTTCATGTAATGGACATACACAAATAGTCCAGTGAAGTGAAATTTTAAAAATTACTTGTTTCAAAGAATAATACAAATTTTTTAAAACTTGAAAAGTGGTGCGTGCATATGTATTCACCCCCTTTGCTAAGAAGCCCCTAAATAATATCTGGTGCAACCAATTACCTTTCAGAAGTCAAATAATTAGTGAAATAAAGTCCACCTGTGTGCAATCTAAGTGTCACATGATCTCAGTAGATCTACACCTGTTCTGGAAGGTCCCAGAGTCTGCAGCACCACTAAGCAAGGGGCACCACCAAGCAAGCGGCACCATGAAGACCAAGGAGCTCTCCAAACAGGCCAGGGAAGTCAAAGTTGTGGAGAAGTACAGATCAGCGTTGTGTTATAAAAAAATACCAGAAACTTTGAACATCCCACGGAGCACCATTAAATCCATTATTAAAAAATGGAAAGAATATGGCACCACAACAAACCTGCAAAGAGAGGGCCGCTCACCAAAACTCACGGACCAGGCAAGGAGGGCATTAATCAGAGAGGCAACAAAGAGACCAAAGATAACCCTGAAGGAGCTGCAAAGCTCCACAGCAGAGATTGGAGTATCTGTCCATAGGACCACTTTAAGCAGTACACTCCACAGAGCTGGGCTTTTCAGAATTGTGGCCAGAAAAAATCCAATGAAATAAGCAAACAAGTTTGATGTTTGCCAAAAGGCATGTGGGAGACTCCCCAAACATATGGAAGAAGGTACTCTGGTCAGATGAGACTAAAATGTAGGTTTTTGGCCATCAAGGAAAACGCTATGTCTGGCGCAAACCCAACACCTCTCATCACCCCGAGAACACCATCCCGACAGTGAAGCATGGTGGTGGCAGCAAATTAAATGTCTTGGAATGGCCTAGTCAAAGCCCAGACCTCAATCCAATTGAGAATCTGTGGTATGACTTAAAGATTGCTGTACACCAGTGGAACCCATCCAACGCCTTGAAGAATGGTGGGGTGAAAAGTTATGCACTATCAAGTTTTCTGTTTTTTTGTCTTATTTCTTGTTTGTTTCACAATAAAAAATATTTTGCATCTTCAAAGTGGTAGGCGTGTTGCGTAAATCAAATGATACAAACCCCCAAAAATCCATTTCAATTCCAGGTTGTAAGGCAACCTTGGCAAAAGGAAAAATGCCAAGGGGGGTGAATACTTTCGCAAGCCACTGTATGCATAGGGGTAAGGGGACTAGGCAACAGGATATAAGATAAACAGAGTAGCAGCAGCTTGTATGTGAGTTGGTGTGCGGGTGTGTAGAGTCATGTGTGAGCAGGCATATTATGGAGTGAGTGTTTCTGTGTGTTTTGGAGTGACAGTGTGTGTGAATGTGTAGGGCCCTGTGAGTGTGCACAGAGAAATTTAAATAAAAGGTAAATAAAGATACAAGGTTAACTCAGTCCATGTAGCTATTTTGATAGCTATTTATCAGTCGTATTGCTTGGTGATAGAAGCTGTTCAAGAGCCTGTTGGTGTCAGATTTGATGCACCGGTACCTCTTGCCGTGCGACAGCAGAGAAAATAGTCTATGGCTTGGGTGGTTGGAGTCTAATTCTCCGGGCCTTCTTTTCACACCGCCTAAAATAGAGGTCCTGGATGTCAGGGAGCTCGACCCAAATGATATACTGGGCTGTCCGCACAACCCACTGTAGTGCCATGCGATCGAGGGCGGTGCTATTGCCATACCAAGCAATGATGCAGCCAGCCAAGATGCTCTCAATGGTACAGCTGTAGAACCTTTTGAGGAGTTGAGGGCCCATGCCAAACTTTTTTAACCTCCTGAGAGGGAAGAGGCACTGTCGCACCTTCTTCACAATTATGCATGTGTGTTTGGACCATTTTAAGTCTTTAGTGATTTGGACACAGAGGAACTTGAAGCTGCTGAAGTTGGCCCGTCAGGAAGTCCAGGATCCATTTGCAGAGGGAGGTGTTCAGACCCAGAGTCCTAAGCTTGGTGACGAGCTTGGAGGGGACAATGGTGTTGAGTGCTGAGCTGTAGTCAATGAACAGCATTCTCACATAGGTATTCCTCTTATCTAGGTGGGTGAAGGCAGTGTGGAGAGCAATTGAGATTGCATCGTCAATGGATTTGTTGGAGCGGTATGCAAATTGGAGTGGGTCTAGGATGGCTGGGATGGTGGAGTTAATGTATGCCATAACCAGCCTCTCAAAGCACTTCATGATTACAGGGTGGTAGTGATTGTGCCATGAAGCCTTAGAGTTCTTAGGAACAGGAATGATTGTGGTCATCTTTAAACAAATGGGGATACAGACTGGGACAAGGAGAGGTTGAAAATTACCATGAATATGCCTGCCAGCTGTTCTGCACATGCACTGAGAACGCGCCTTGGAATACTGTCGTATTTCAGCTTATGCTTGGAAGCAAGAGTACGGAGTCAAGATCTGATTTGCTTGCTTGTGGGTAGAATAGCAGTGGTCTAGGACACTATCACCCCTAGTGGCTTTGGAGATGTGTTGATGGAAGTTGGGCATCACGTGTCTTAGTGAAGCCAAATTATACCAGAATCGCAGCCTTTGGGTGAAGGTTTTCCTGCTTGTTTACAGCCTTGTACAGTTTGTTAAGAGCCATCTTGTTATTTTTATTGTCCTGAGATGGAATGTATACATCAGTCACGATAACAGCTGAAAGCTCCCTCTGGAGAAGGGTCGGCATTTCACCATATATGTATTCCAAGACGGGTGAACAGTGGGTTTACACTTCCACAGCGCTGGAATTAGCACATCAGTTGATGTTGATGAAGAGGCAAACCCATCCAGAACTTGGCCTCCCAACGCAGGCATCTGATTGGTTGAAAGACAGTGCATTCGGAAAGTATTCAGACCCCTTCACTTTTTCCCAATTTTTTTACTTTACAGACTTCTTCTAAAATTGATTAAATTGTATTTTTTCACTCTCATCAATCTACACACAATACCCCATAATGTCAAAGCAAAAATAAAAAAACAATATAACAACTAAAATATGACATTTACATAAGTATTCAGATCCTTTACTCAGTACTTTATTGAAGCACCTTTGGCAGCATTTACAGCCTCAAATGTGTTATTGAGTATGATGCTACAAGCTTGGCACACATGTATTTGTGGAGTTTCTTCCGTTCTTCTCTGCAGATCCTCTCAAGCTTTGTCAGGTTGGATGGGGAGCATCGCTGCACAGCTATTTTCAGGTCTCTCCAAAGATGTTCGATCGTGTTCAAGTCCGGGCTCTGGCTGGGCCACTCCAGGACATTCAGAGACTTGTCTCAAAGCCACTTCTGCATTGTCTTGGCTGTGTGCTTAGGGTCGCTGTCCTGTTGGAAGGTGAACCTTTGCCCACAGTCTGAGGTCCTGAGCACTCTGGAGCAGGTTTTCATCAAGGATCTCTCTGTACTTTGCTCCGTTCATCTTTCCCTCGATCCTGACAAGTCTCCCAGTCCCAACAGCATGATGCTGCCACCACCATGCTTCACCATAGGGATGGTGCCAGGTTTCCTCTAGACGTGACGCTTGGCATTCTGGCCAAAGAGTTCAATTTAGGTTTCATCAGACCAAAGAATCTTGTTTCTCATGGTCTGAGAGTCTTTAGGTGCCTTTTGGTAAACTCCAAGCGGGCTGTCATGTGCCTTTTACTGAGGAGTGGCTTCTGTCTGGCCACTCTACCATAAAGGCCTGATTGGTGGAGTGCAGCAGAGATGGTTGTCCTTCTAGAAGGTTCTCCACAGAGGAGCTCTGGAGCTCTGTCAGAGTGATCATCGTGTTCTTGGTCACCTCCCTGACCAAGGCCCTTCTCCCCGATTGCTCAGTTTGGCCGGACGGCCAGCTCTAGGAAGAGTCTTGGTGATTCCAAACTTCGTCCATTTAAGAATGATGGATACCACTGTTCTTGGGGACCTTTAATGCTGCAGAAATGTTATGGTACCCTTCCCCAGATCTGTGCCTAGACACAATCCTGTATCAGAGCTCTACGGGAAATTCCTTTCGACCTCATGGCTTGGTTTTTGCTCTGACATGCACTGTCAACTGTGTGCACCTTTCCAAATCATGCACCTGAGCTCAATTTCAAGTCTCATAGCAAGGGTCTGAATACTTATATAAATAAGGTATTTTTTTGTCATTTATGGGGTATTGTGTGTAGATTTTAGAATAAGGCTGTAACGTAACAAAATGTGGAAAAAGTCAAGGGTTCTGAATACATTCCGAATGTGAGGGCTTGGTTGTGATAAGGCCTCTTACTCCCACCTAGGGGAGGATGAGAGGCACACAACCAAGTCCTCACACTCCTATTAGGGAGATTATCATCCCCAATCAGAGACAGCTGTCTAGCGTTGTCTCTGATTGGGGATAGTATTTAGTCTCCACACACAGCCACCTGTGTGTGGATCATTGTTTGTTCCTGCTTGTCTGCACTGCCTGTAGCCCAGCAAGTAAGTCACTGTGTTTTTGTTTGTTAATAGTTATATTTTTTCACTCTCCTTTTTATTTGAATGCTTCGTGAGGACATCTCATTTGAAATAAAAAGGATGACACTTCACCAGCGCTCCGTTTACCGTCCCTTATATAATGCGCACCGTGACACCGAATGCATTGTATCTCTGATACATGTCACTATTTATCAACTTAATAAAGCTAGTTAACATCACAGGAAACATTCAGAAGTGAAATAAGTACTATTATCTGCACAAAGGCCTCCAAACTATTTAAATGAGAATCAGTATATACACTGACTTTCCTCTAAAATCGATAGAATGATAGAATCGATAAGTGGATAATTCATCAACTACTGTAGATTACCAATCAGATTGATCAGATAATCCTCCACCCTCTGCATGCCATAGTTATGACGCAGAGGAGCACCTTCAGTCACAGACTGATCCCACCACGGTGTGCCAGAGAGCGCTACAGGAGGTCCTTCCTGCCGGCGGCTATTAGACTATTTAATGCCTCACCGGGGTGCCGTGCCATCAGCAACATAGACCTGGAACTGTTGGGGTGTTAGGACCTAGTTTAACAATTAGGCATCCATCCATGAGTAACTCTGGTCTGTAATCACTCATTCACTCAGGACGTACTCATTCAGCACTCATTCATTCAGGTCTCGGAATGTACATACTCATGTACAGTTGTTATATCATATGACGTGCAATATTGTAAGTAATTCTTGGACTGAATTTACGTAGTCATTTACTCAGGAATGCATATTAGTATCCTATCAGTTGTATCTTTTTTCATTGCTTTTAGTATATTGAATGTGCAATATGTGCATTTATCTGTAATCAAACCCTGCACTAAGGACTGTATTTTAAGGGAATTACTATTATTACCCTAAATTATATCATACACACATTTAGCTATTTAAGTATCTATTCCTGTCATTTACCTGTACAGTTAATGTAACCATGCAAATATTCACTTACCTGTACATTTACCTGTACAGTTAATTTAACCATGCAAAATATTCCCTTACCTGTTCATTTAACCAGAATGTATATGAAGTAAACTATCATTACCCTCAATTATGTCATACGCACATTTAGCTATTTAAGTATTTCTCTGCCATAGACCTGTACAGTTAACCATGCAAATACTCCTTATTTATCTATATCAACTTGCAATATTTGTATTTTCACCTAACACTCTGTAACATTGTATAGTGTACATATTCAACCATTCACTCATACTATGCAATGTTTTTTTTATAGATTTTTGCACTCCAGACTTCTTGTATTTTTATACTTTTACATACTGCCGCTCTGTAACATGTATTGTGTATCTGTCTTTTGTTCTGGCATTTTGCACCTGCCCTGTGTTTTTTCGTAGCTGCTTGATGAAGAAATTTCAGTACTTGGTTAGCAGCAGCTATGAAAACTGTTGCATCAGTTCATAAAAACATGCAATTGCAAATGAGTCCAAGGAATTTAATAGAATTAAATACAAGTTGACCATCATCACTGAAGCACCAAGGCTCAGAGCACACCAAACTTCAACCTAATAACAACAACATGATACAACAATGTAATAAGTTATAGTGCCATGATAAACTTGATGATGGTTAAAGGGATACTTAAGGATTTTGGCAATGAGGCCCTTTATCTACTTCCCCTGAGTCAGATTAACTTTTTTCTAAAGTGCGGAAGATCCATCATGGTGGACCTTATGGGTCCCTGAGGCAAATGTGTTCCTTGTGTGGAGAGGGGCCTATGTACTAAATGTCATGAAGTTAGGTCAAACGGAGTGAGAGGCGTGACCTTTCAAAGTTTGCATTTTCAATTGCTTGTTATAGCGCCACCATCTGGACAATCAGTGTAATGTTGTATATGCCGGATCTCTATGGCAAGATGCATCATTCGCCCAAGTGTAATCAAAATCAGGCCAGTGTTGTCTGAGATATTACGCGTGGAGAACGGACGGAGACAGATGCACAATCCCCTCTCCCCGATTTCATCGTGGGAGACAGTCAATCTGGTTTAATACAAGTTGCAAAAGGGAGAAGCAGAGAAAAAACAGAAGCAGATAGTCTAAATTACCTCTTGGAGACGGGGCTTTTATCTCCTAATCATACAGCAAAATGTTCTTTAAGCACCAGCCAGAGAGGCTTGTAGGAAACCCAAATAAAAAGAAAGTGACTGTCAGCTGCTACAGAATCACATAGAATATCATCAATATAATAAAACAGTGAATAATCACTGTGTCCTCAGTCCTTATACCTCCAGTTTGGCATCAATCACTATAAATAAACAGTATTAGAATAATCCATAACATTCAGTATAGTGACCATAAACCCACACTTTCAGTGTCACAAACAGGACATGTTAAACTGTGTATTACAGAAACTCCAAATATGCATTGTGTTGTTTACTAAACCACTCTGCTTCACACAAACATTTTTTTTAAAACATGACTGGAACAGGATTTACTCTAAAGTATGAGTTTTATTTTCCATAAATATAATAAAAACAGATTTAAACTTGGCTAAAATAAATGGTTAAAATGGCTAAAACAAGGATACATGTAAAATGGAGATGAGGTATAAAAGATGCAAACCTTCCAGACATCATCCTTGCCTGAAAACTGACAGCGTTCCCTTAAGAGTCTCAGTGACGTGCAAAGGCTATTTCTGAGAGATCATTCCCTTAATGTCAAACAGAATGTGGTTACCATGTTCTCAGAATATTGAATATTAATCTACTAAGCACATTTCAAGGGAACGTTGCGAGAACATTCCTGTGTCCAATGTGACAAGGTACAGAACGGGGGGGTTAACTGCTGGTAGGCTTGACGAACTGGCAAAAGACAAACAGAGAACACAGGTATAAATACACTGGGGATAATGGGGAAGATGGGTGATACCTGGAGGGGTGGAGACAATCACAAAGACAGGTGAAACAGATCAGGGTGTGACATGACCCTTAGCATGATGAGATGTTAATTACTTAATGAACTCAGGAACCACCGCACCTGCTTTCAATATACTTTGTATCCCTCATTTACTCAAATGTTTCCATTATTTTGTCAGTTACCTCTACATAGGCCATTAAGTTAAGTGTCCTCAAATGTTATGTAATCTGCTAATCTCACATTAGCTGGTAGAGCTAAGGAAATGAAGAAGAAGCTAGGTCTCCATCCAATAGGAGTTAGATTTGCATGCAAATATAAAAAATTAAAAAAGGCACATTTTCCATCAAATTGACTGTGGGTGATGAAGTAGTACACATAAAAATGTATTTTGCAGTTAAACTTCCATGTACTGAATAAAAAATAGAAGTTAAATGGGTTTCCATCACATTTTCAACTCTACTGATGGTTTTATCAATGTGCCCACTCTGGTATTTGCACGTGCGCTCTAGCCAACAGCTCGCAGATATAGTGCGAGTTTCACAGGAGGTTGATGGCATCTTAATTGGGGAGGACATGCTCGTGGTAAGGACTGGAGCGGAATTAGTGGAATGGTTTTAAATACATGGTTTCCATGTGTTTGATGCCATTCCATCCGATCCGTTCCAGCCATTATTGTGAGCCGTCCTCCCTCAGCAGCCTTGACTGGCGGGTATAGCCTACATGATGAGATTATTATGGACAAAAGAGCAAGATTATTTTTATTTGTCAAACAGGAACCAAGAATCGATCATCATGTCACCGGATTAAGACCATCGATATTTATTGGAAACTAGCATCAAGCTCATCACTTTGCGCTTTCACCAGCCTGTGAACTTCATCATAACTTATTTCATCTGTAGCCTGCTTTCCCAAGTGGTGGGAGGACCACACAACATGTCATTGCGTGACTCCAAGTTATTATATCTATATATTTGTGCATAAAAGCGTTTCCACCTCCATTTCTCACAAAATACATTTTACTTATTTATATAGTTTTGTCAACATTTGGAAAGTTTACAGAAAGATTAGCTGTTTCCTGAGGCCTGCCCTGACATTTTTATCCGACATATCCGACATGTGCTTTACTCGCATAAAAAGGTTGGATGGAAATCTGGTTACTAAGGTCTCATTCCATTCTAGAGGTAAAATGTTTTGGCTCATGTCTCTTTATATTCATATAGGCTAGGCCTATGTAGCTTGTTATCTGTCACGTTGGGAGTTGTGTTGCTCTGTTATGCAAACACAATTTTTCTTTACAGTGGAGTTGCTGTGGTGATGTCAGTATACAGTTACTTTAGAGCAACTGCCCCTAAAAAACAACATCTCATTTAGAAAACAGTCTATGTGGCATCGATATGAGTCTGAAAAATGTATTCTACTGTCAAAAATTGATTACACAATGTCAATGGGATAATTTTGGTCATAAGGTAAGTCTTGTACAAAACTGAGTTTTGTGGTTGTGACTGCATCACAACGTAAATAAAGGTTGGGCTTGTTTCAATCTTGCCCACATGCCCACAGCTGGCAGCACACAAGTTATTATCAATTCAAAGTACAGCTGCACACGACCCGATCGTAATTCATATGGCAAATCTGGGTTGACTTTGGATATCTCTATGGGGCTAGTTAGGGACCAATAGCTCCAAAATTCAATGATTTAAAAACCTCAAACCAACTATAAATTGTTGAAATTCATATACAAATATTGAAAGCATTTAATGAGAGAACTAAAAGGTGTGCAACATGAAAATATTGTCTTATTTACATTGTACAATTTATTGACAGGCCCTAACTAGCTCCAGAGATAGACCATCCAAAGTCAGTCAGATCGCACACCACGAGAAACCCACATCAAGTCACACCCCGAATCCAACTCCTTCTCCTCATTGCCAAAACAGATAATGTTAGACACAGGGCCAATCACTGAAAAAAGTGAAATTGCTGATGCTTTTAATCTCCATTTTATTGAGACTGGCTCTTTATTTGAAAGAACCTCGAGTGCAAACCATTATGAAAGGGTAATTGTGTCTAGAAATGATCAAGCATTTCAGCAGAGCAGCTCTGGTGCTGATATTCAAAACATTTCTTTAAATCCTTTTACCACAAATGAGATACTTGATGCTTTACTGGCTATTGATACAAAAAAACCAGTTGGGGCTGATGGCCTTTGCCCAGCCCTGATGGTTAGTGCTGCACCACTGATGACTAAAGTGTTATCACATATTTTTAATTTAACATTAAAAACTGGTATCATCCCAAAGGTATTGAAAGCAGCCCATGTGCTGCCATTGCATAAGGGTGGTGACACAAACCTACTCGATAACTATCGCCCTATTTCTAAATTATCGTGCTTAGCTAAAATGTTAGAGTCTCTTGTAGTGGCACAGCTGCGTGCCTTTTTAGCTGAACATTCAATTTTGAATCCTTATCAGTCTGGCTTTCGGCCTGGGCATAGTACTATCAAAGCTTCTACTCTGGTTGTAAATGACATTGCTCAAACACTGGATGGGGGTTCATGTTGTGTGGCTATGTTTATTGACCTTTCAAGAGCATTTGATACAGTTGATCATTCCATCCTTCTGAAGAAATTGGCTTCGATTGGTCTTGCTAGGAATACTTGCTCATGGCTTGGGAACTATCTGAGTGATAGAACTCAGGCCATTGTAACTGATGGCATAAAGTCAAATTCTCATAAAGTCAAAGAGGGTTCCTCAAGGGTCGGTTTTGGGACCTATGTTGTTCACTCTTTATATAAATGAAATCTGTACCAATGTAAGAAACTGTAAATATAATTTCTATGCTGACAACACAATACTTTAGGCTACTGGCAAATCCCATGCTCAGGCTCTTGCTCATCTCCAGTCTGATTTTCTGTGTCTACAGAAATCCCTTTTAGATCTTAAGCTTGTGTTAAATACAAGTAAAGTGCAGAAAGCAACATGTGGATGATTTTAAGATTTGTACCTTGGAAGGCTCTGGCATAGAACGTGTTCAATCCTATAAATACCTTGGTATCTGGGTAGATGAACATCTCTCCTTCAAAGCACATATTACAGATTTGATAAGAAAGCTGAGAATTAAAATTGGTTTCTTTTATAGAAACAAAGCCTGTTTGTCCTTTCAGCATAGACTTGAAGCTGTTGAAGCTACTTTTATGTCTGTGCTTGATTATGGTGACCTATTGTATATGCATGCATCGGCTTCAGTGTTGAGGCCCTTGGATGCGGTCTATCATGCAGCTCTTCGTTTTATAACAGGCGCCAAGTTTCGTACGCATCACTGTATTCTGTACTCTTTGGTTGGATGGGACTCATTGGTTACCAGGAGGGCCAGACACTGGCTGATGTTTGTCTATAAGGCTATAATGCAAAACCTACCAAATTATCTCTCCTCCAAAATAACCTGGAGTATTGGTGGTTATAAAACTTGTTCCAAAGATTGGTTAACCTTAGAGGTTCCACGGGTACATACTGATTTGGGTAAAACTGCTTTTATATATCATGCCCCTCATTCATGGAATGAACTTAAAAAACCATTAAGCTTGATGTCTTGGTTTCTATTGGAAAATTTAAAGCGATTTTAAATGAATGTATTGTTGTTGATTGCAATTGTTTTGTGTAACTGTGTTTTTATGGCTGTATGTCATTATGATTTCTGTAAACAGGACTCAGCTGTGAAAGAGACCTTGGTCTCAGACTGACTCCCTGTATAAATAAAGGAATAGAAAAAAAAAAAAAAATACAATAAAAAAATATTTTTTTTACAAGACAAATCTAAATACGAGGCCAAATCAGTAAGTGCTTTCATCCTTTAAAACTAACTAATGACATGTTGCACCTCGACACCTTGCTACCTTGCAGATGAGCCAAGGAGGAGGACAGGTGAGACCAGCAGGCAAATGGAGCACTTAGAACAGCAGCAGCCATGGGCAACTGGTAGGCAATAGGATGATCACCTCCCTGGTGGTCTAGTGGCTAGGATTCAGCGCTCTCACTGCCGCGGCCCGGGTTCAATTCCCGGTCAGGGAATGACTAGTTTTTAAATAAATTTCCCCCTCGGGGGATCAATAAAGTACCTATCTATCTATTTAGGTGACTCAGACACAGGCCCAAAACAAGTTAAGCTACCCCTAGATCGTTTTAGACTGCAAAGAGGCAAAGAGACACAGAGACAGCAACAGAAGAGTAGATGATGGAGAGAGACACCAGAAAAAGACACAGAGACCGCATCAGGTGGGAAGGTGTTCATCTAAAAGTGCATTAAATACATTTTTGTATTTAACCAGTCCATTAAGAACAAGTTCTTATTTACAATGACGGCCTACCTGGGCCAAACCCAGACGATGCTGGGCCAATTGTGATACAGCCTGGATTTGAACCAGGGACTGTAGTGATGCCTCTTGCACTGAGATGCAGTGCTTTAGACCGCTGCGCCACTCGGGAGCCCAATTAATGCATTTAGTTGTTGAAATTCCTTATTATTTGGCCAGGGGAGGAACCCCTCAACCCCCCTACTGGCTTTGAACTAAGCCCTGAATGTCTTCAAATCCTAGAAACACTTTGGTCTTTTGACCAATCACACCAGATCTTTTCACATTACACATTTTTCAGAACTGACCTGATTGTCAAAAGACCAATTAGTAAAAAAAAAGATCAGAATTGGGATGCCTGCCTGTCTAAACGCAGCCATGGTGGCGTAGCTGAAAGATCGGAACACCGTGAACCAAGAGGTTGTGGGTGGTGCCGGAAGACAAGATGGTCGGAGAGAAAGAGGGCGAAGTTGGTTGAGACTAATGTTCTAAATGGACAACAGTAGTAGCGAAAACTGGAACAAAAAGGAAATTGGAGTGGAGGATACTTGTATGAATGATAATGAATCTCTTCTTGTTGGGATGTGTTTGTTTGGGAAACCTGTTTGAGGTGTCGAAAATGGTGAAGTATGAGCTGGGAAAAGTGGAGTCTGTCAGAGTGACCAGGAGTGGTCTTATTTTGATTACTTGTATTTCTGAAGAACAGAGGAAGATTGCAGTAACCCTCAAAAGAATCCGAACAACAGAAGTGTTGTGTTTTGTAGAGCACCCATCAAAGGAGTCATGTCAGGGTTGACGACGGATGTTCAGGTTTAATACCTGAAGAAAATTCCTGGTGTGGTTGGTGCCAGGCATCTGAACCGATGCGTAAATGGAGAAAAATAATAAAGTCTGTCGGTCCTGTTGTTTTTTGATAAAGAGCAAATACCTACGCATTGGTTATGTAAGATATGCTGTAAGAGCTTTCGTCCCCAAACCATTGCAGTGTAATAATTGTAAAAGATTTGGCCATGTTTCAAGTGTATGCAGACAGAGTATATTGAAGAATAGTGTGTAGAAGGACGACGGTGTTGCAATTGTGGTGGGGATCATGATCCCAAGTTCCTGGAGTGCCCTGTAAGGGTGAAGGAGATTGAGGTGGCAAAAGTTAGAGCGATCAATCAAATCTCCTATGCAGAGGCAATTAAACGAAGTGAGGAAACAAGTGATGCTAGTGAAAATATGGTAGTGGACGCACCACAGCCTGTAGTAAATGTTTACTGCCAGTCAAAAGATACCCTGTGTGTTAACAAGGTGGATTTTATGGCGTTCATTGCCATAGTTACAAACTGTACAGCACAAGTCTCAAAGAAGTCTAGAAACTGGACATTATTGTGGCTGTGGCAGAAAATGATTTTACATCTGAAGACTTGCAAGGGGTACTGGCGATGGAAGACGTGCCCTCCCAAATTCCCCTTGAGCCTGTGTAGGGATCAGATCTGTTTTATTTATTTTTTACAGAAAAGCTGTTTGATTTAGTTTAATGTGTATTTGTTTTGATAGTTTGGTAAAAAAAAAAAAAACTTTTCGTATCGTATTTCCATCCCGCACAGTAGGTGGCTGGATGCACATTCAATTGTGCAATTGCCAATATACCATTGAAGAAGAAGAAGAAGACCAAGACCAAGAGGTTGTGAGTTCAAATCCCAGGTGAGGACATGCTGAATAATAATTACTGTATAAATGAACATGCACAGTGTAATCATGTGTGTCAAATATGTAAGTTGAAAACATTAATGTTAAAAGCACTGTGTGTGTTTCCTTGACAACAGGTAAAGAGCTGTGAGTGGTTCAGTGTTTCACCAATCTGGGCCTTGATGGGCTCTGTAACAAGGCATGATGTGTAACAAGGGACGTTTCTTTGGGACCATCAAGTGATGTCCTGACAACTGATACACAGAAAAGTTTTGTGTCTACAACATTAATATCTTATGTTCTGAGAACATGGCAACCATGTTCTGTGTTTGTTGATGGGATGTTGATGGAATATTCTCCTAACCCTTAGAAAATTGGACACAGGAATGTTCTTGCAACGTTCCCATGAAATGTGTCTAGAACCTTCATATCTTATTCTGAGAACATGGCAACCATGTTCTATGTACTGTATGTTTGGTGTGACATTGATGGAATATCCTCCTAACCCTCAGAAAACTGGACACATGAATGTTCTTGTAACGTCTCATGAAACGTGTCTTGAACATTAATATTTTGATATTTTGAGAAGATGGTAACCACGTTCTGGGTAAGTTATAACTCCACAAGGAGTTGCTAGAGCGCAATGGGACAAGGACATCCCGGCTGGCCAAACCCTTCCCTAACCCAACCCGACGCGACGCTGGTCCAATTGTGCGCCACCTCACGGGTCTCCCGATCACGGCCAGTGTGACACAGCCTGGGATCAAACCTAGGTCTGTAGTGACGCCTCAAGCACGGCGATGCAGTGACTTAGACCGCTGCGCCACTCGGGAGGCCACCTGCACATAATTATCAATCAACCAAGGCCTGTTTAACAACACATGAAAACACACACTACATTATTAAATGTACTTTTTGGGTTGAAACACACATGCACAGCATTACAAACGTGCCTTTGTTGTTGGTAGTAGTCTATGAGTGTAAAAGACAGGAGAGTTCTGGAGCAGAGCAGAATGAATAGAACCAGGTAACGTATTGTTACAGACTTCATGACAACTACACTATCTGTCCATTGAGTCCATAAGTCTTTTTTTTTAAGTATCTGTGACCAACTGATGCATATCTGTATTCCCAGTCATGTGAAATCCATAGATTAGGGCCTAATGAATTTATTTCAATTTACTTATTTCCTTATATGAACTGTAACTCAGTGAAATCTTTGAAATTGTTGCACTTATGTTTTTGTTCAGTGTACATCATATGCGGGAATCTAACCCACACCGACACAGTAGGCCTATATATGCACTTTGAAGGTAGCAGACCTAACCGCTAGACCACCCCAGGCCATGATTGAATTAAATTTTGACAGTTAATTCATAACCTTAGGATACACTCCACACTTGTATGTCGTAGCCTAGTGGAGACCAATATTTATATATATTTATCTTGTGTTATTAAACGATATAAAACGAGGTTTCTGATGTGTATGGCTGCATTTCAGATACATTTTTGTAAATTTGAATGTTGCAGTAATAGGACTTAGGCCTAGCGTTTTGAGCGAGCAAGTATTATTTTGATGGCAGGCCTAATCCTAATGACTCGACTGCCCCCGCATGGAGAGAAAGAGAACTGCTCATTGTCAAGGAATCAGGAGGTGCAACAGGAATATTCTCAGGGGCAAACGAGTGATCAAGTTAAGAACCGACATCTGTAGGGGTTAAAAATAAAAAGTACATCAATTTATCAATAAATGTTTTCCAAGTTGGTTGCTATGCTGTGAAACACAGTTGTATTTCACTAGTGCAAAAAAATTATTATAATAGGACAAATGCTCCTTTTTTTGGGTCCTGCACTAGCCCTATCCCCATTGGCCAATGCCACTGCTTTGTTCTCATTCGCCAATTTGCAAAAAAGTGAGGGCAAATCTCGGTAACCTCTTGGTAGCAAAGGGCGATATGATTGGTTCTCGCTACCAGACATTTCCAAGGGAGAATCTCCATTGCTTTTCCTTGATTCCTCGTTTCTCGCCTCTTTCACAGAACCTATTGGATGAGAAGGTCAGAGGGGCGGAAACTCTGACCTTCTCGTCCAATAGGTTTTGTTAAAGAGGCGAGAAAAGAGGACGCGAGGAATCAAGGAGATTCTCCCTTAATCTTACCGTTGTCAGGGGGTCCTCAAGGCTGGTTGTAGACGTCTCACTCAGCAACCGCACCCGATTTGATCTCGAGAAAGGAGTTGGTTGAAACAAGCGCCATCGCGAGAGCATCCTTGAGAAGCCACAGAATCACGGCAATAATTTCGGACTGAGGAAAATACGACGGTCAAACATCTTCGGCTCTTCGCCCGGCTGATATAGACTGACCTAGAGAAAAAGCGTAGGGACAATATCATTCATGGAAATATATTAGAAGCCTGCAAGTTTGATTTGTTGTTATTTTTATTTTGGGGGGACAACACAGCCATTTGAACCCCAAAATGTCTGAGATAACCAATTTAAGACCAGCATATGGTAAGACTTATTATTAAATGTTTTTCCTCATGATAAATAACATGCCAGACAACTGTTTTAGGCTAACCGTTCTCCACAGATTCTAAATGGTGTATTGTTGGCCTAACAAGGCTGAAAGACTCCAGGGACAACATTCGTTGTTTATTCTCCAATCTATTTTATTTTTTTTCCCGATAGTCTCGTTTTTTGTGCTATATTTAAATAGTTTCATGTTTGAAATTAAATGCCAGACGTCTAATACGACACGAGTGATGTGTAGCCTACATTGTTGAGTCCCCATTGTGAGTCTTCAAAAGTGGATGTTATTCTGATTATTAAATGGCTTTGAACCAACAGCAGGAAGATATAAAAAAACAACTAGAAAAACCTCTATAAACTATGTGGATTTAGGGTGCATGTATTATTATCAACAATGTTCAGAGGGGAGAACACAGACCTATCAAGGCCTCGACTGTCAACGATTCTAATAATTTTAAAACGGAGCATAGGCTTATTGTCTATGTGTAATTTGTTGTGATTACTAATAGGTCTATATATTCAAATGTATGGTCATGCGTGCGTTACCTTCCGGCAGTAGCCACTATTGCTTCGTCAGATTTTGTCTTGTAGAAGGAATGTTGGCAGGGGAATATGGACTGAATGAAAATGTGCCTTTGACATGTTTATTGTTAAGGGTGGGACCCGTGTGGCCTGCACCTACTGCGCTCATGCCTTCTCCATCCTTCTCGAATGGCTTTGGACTGTGCGTGTTGGTTAGAGAAAACTGCCCGCTCTTCTGTTGTTTTAATGAAGATCTACCCGAATTCCAAAATTGGACCCGTTGTCCATAGCAGAACAGAACAGTTGGGCAGGGTGGGTGGTGGTCTCTCACGTCTGCCCAAAAACCTCACTCGCTGGGCAATCAATTTGCGCGCTCATTGTAATATATTTAAATCAACGTCGGATAGTGGGAAGCGTTGATGGAGGTTTTGCCAATAGCCTAGTGCACCATGCTCCCGTGAGTTAAAGCATACATTATGGGGCTTAACTCTGGGCAGAATATGTTTGTTATTTAGATAATGAATTAAAAAAGAATTAAAAAGCTACACCCAGTCACATACATATATTTAGCCTACTGTATAAATATATGGTTTAAACCTGCAATTACTCAACAATCAATGACACATTACACAACAACCAGTGCATACAACTAACAGGGCAGGATGGGACAAATCAAAATCACAAAATCAGTAAGAAACAGTCAAATGCTCCTCTTTTCCGACCAGAGTAGTCTATGAAAATAAATGAGCTCCTGTGGAGATTATTATGTTTTCTGTCTGCAGTGGAGGGGAGAGGCGCTAATGTTGTTTGTGTCTGGAGTGTAATACCCTGCCCACACCGCTCGTGTCGCGTGCGCAAGCGTTGCAAAATACATTTACACATTTAGTTGAAGTCGGAAGTTTACATAAACTTAGGTTGAAGTCTTTAAAACTCATTTTTCAACCACTTCACAGATTTCATGTTAACAAACTATAGTTTTGGCAAGTCAGTTAGGACATCTACAAGTAATTCTTCCAACTATTGTTTACAAACAGATTATTTCACTTATAATTCACTATATCACATTTCCAGTGGGTCAGAAGTTTACATACACTAAGTTGACTGTGCCTTTAAACAGCTTGGAAAATTCCAGAAAATGATGTCATGGCTTTAGATGCTTCTGATAGGCTAATTGACATTATTTGAGTCAATTGGAGGTGTACCTGTGGATGTATTTCAAGGCCTACCTTCAAACTCAGTGCCTCTTTGCTCGTCAACATGGGAAAATCTAAAGAAATCAGCCAAGACCTCCGAAAAAATATTGTAGACCTCCAAGTCTGGTTCATCCTTGGGAGCAATTTCCAAAAGCCTGAAGGTACCGCGTTCATCTGTACAAACAATAGTACGCAAGTATAAACACCATGGTACCACGCAGCCATTATACCGCTCAGGAAGGAGACGCGTTCTGTCTCCTAGAGATGAATGTACTTTGGTGCGAAAAGTGCAAATCAATCCCAAAACAACAGCAAAGGACCTTGTGAAGATGCTGGAGGAAACAGGTACAAAAGTATCCATATCCACAGTAAAACGAGTCCTATATCGACATTACCTGAAAGGCCGTTCAGCAAGGAAGAAACCACTGCTCCAAAACCGCCATAAAAAAGCCAGACTACGGTTTGCAACTGCACATGGGGACAAAGATCATACTTTATGGAGAAATGTCCTCTGGTCTGATGAAACAAAAATAGAACTGTTTGGCCATAATGACCATTGTTATGTTTGGAGGAAAAAGGGGGAGTCTTGCAAGCCGAAGAACACCATCCCAACCGTGAAGCACGGGGGTGGCAGCATCATGTTGTGGGGTTGCTTTGCTGCAGGAGGGACTGGTGCACTTCACAAAATAGATGGCATCATGAGTAAGGAAAATGATGTGGATATATTGAAGCAACATCTCAAGACATCAGTCAGGAAGTTAAAGCTTGGTCGCAAATGGGTCTTCCAAATGGACAATGACCCCAAGCATACATCCAAAGTTGTGGCAAAATAGCTTAAGGACAACAAAGTCAAGGTATTGGAGTGGCCATAACAAAGCCCTGACCTCATACCTATAGAACATTTGTGGGCAGAACTGAAAAAGCGTGTGCGAGCAAGGAGGTCTACAAACCTGACTCAGTTACACCAGTTCTGTCGGGAGGAATGGGCCAAAATGATTTACTTATTGTGGGAAGCTTGTGGAAGGTTGTCCGAAACGTTTGACCCAAGTTAAACAATTTAAAGGCAATGCTACCAAATACTAATTGAGTATGGTGACAAGAGGTTTTGTCAGGTTGCCTGATCTTGTCTCTAAGTGCTCTTTGCCTCCATCTCACTTTTTCCGCTACCTTCAGGTACGCCACTTTGTTTCCTCCCAATTCCCTGGCTTTCCTGCCCCGCCCCCAAGTAGACCCTGGGATGCTGTGCTGTCTCTGCAGCCCCATCAGAGTGGGCTAATCTCTCAAATCTACTCGTGCATTATGTCTCTGGATGTCTCTGGATCTGGATCCAATTTAAAGTGGTACACAGATTGCACTTCTCTAAGGCCAGACTGGCTTGTATTTACCCTGACGTAAAGGATGAGTGTGATAGATGCCATGCCTCCCCCTGTGATCTCACTCATATGTTTGCCCAATGCCCTGCCTTAAATAGCTATTGGGACTCTATATTCAAGGTACTGTCTCAGGTGCTGGGTGTGGCCTTGCGGCCGTGCCCTCTGTTAGCAGTGTTTGGCATCCCTGCTGACTTGTCCTCCTTGAACCACAGACAGGCAGAGGTGGTTGCATTCACTTAGAATACTTTTAAATTGGAAGTCAGTCCCCCATCCATCTCTCAATGGCTCAGTGATGTAATGTTTTTCTTACAACTAGAAAAAATGATGCAAATTAATTATTTAAAAATCATACAATGTTATTTTCTGGATTTTTGTTTTAGATTCCGTCTCTCACAGTTGAAGTGTACCTATGATAAAAATTACAGACCTCTACATGCTTTGTAAGTAGGAAAACCTGCAAAATCGTCAGTGTATCAAATACTTGTTCTCCCCACTGTAGATAGATAGATTGATAGATTGATAGATAGATAGATAGATAGATAGATAGATAGATAGATAGATAGATAGATAGATAGATACTTTATTGATCCCAGAGGGGAAATTTCTTCGTCAAGCAGCTACGAAGGCTGTCTCAGCTATAGGCTACCACTGTTGTATCGTCTGCAAACTTAACGATGGTGTTGGAGTCATTCTTGTCCATGCAGTCATGGGTGAACAGAGAGTACAGGAGGGGACTGAGCACGCATCCCTGAGGGGACCCCGTGTTGAGGATCAGCGTGGCAGAAGTGTTGTTACCTACCCTTACCACCTGGGGGCGGCCCGTCAGGAAGTCCAGTTGCAGTTGCAGAGGGAGGTGTTTAGTCCCAGGGTCCATAGCTTAGTGATGAGCGTTGTGGGCACAATGGTGTTGAACGCTGAGCTCTAGTCAATGAAAAGCATTCTCACATAGGTGTTTATTTTATCCAGGTGGGAAAGGGCAGTGTGGAGTGCAATAGAGATTACATCATCTGTGGATCTGTTCGGGTGGTATGCAAATAGTAGTGGGTCTATGATTTCTGGGATAATGGTGTTGATGTGAGCCATGACCAGCCTTTCAAAGCACTTCATGGCTAAAGACGTGTTGCTTACCTCGAAGCGAGCATAGAAGTCATTTAGCTTGTCTGGTATGCTCGTGTCACTGGGCAGCTCGCGGCTGTGCTTCCCTTTGTGGTCCGTAATAGTTTTGCAAGCCCTGCCATATCCGACGACCATCTTTGTAAAGTTATGAATTGGGACTACAACCCATTGGTCAGATGTTGTACAAGTTACTTTATTGTTCGCTTTTCATTTACTGGAGGTTTAGCCAACTGATTATGTGGTTGAGATGGTCCGAACGAGGGTCGGAATGTCAGATCGTGGGGATTCTGATGACCACTGATTGTTGGGATTCTGCTGACTCGTGTACATTTATTTCTAAATGTTTGCACACGCAATGTGGCCGATGTGGTTTGTGTGTAAGAGTTGTATTTGATGAGAACAGCATAGGTCTTAGCACAACCTTGTGGAACACCATACTTTAATGGAATAACCAAAGTGAGTGTCCTTTTAGGATTCAAACCAGACAAGCGCTTGTCTACTACTGACCATATCGATTTCTTAGTGTCTTTAATGTCTTCACAGTTCCTAGTGTATTTTTTTGTAGTTCGAGTATCGAGTACTATCGAGTACTGGGTAGGACCCCTTTTTCCCTCCACAACAGCCTGAATTATTCACAGTGTTGTACGTTAAGAGATGCCCTTCTGCACACTACTGTTTTAAACGGCTGTTATTTGAGCATTTGTGGCCTTTCTGTTAGCTTGAATGAGTCTTGACATTCTCCTCTGGCCTCTCTCATTAACAAGCTGTTTTTGCCAACAGAACTGTTGCTCACTGAATGTGTTTTGTTTATCGCACCATTCTCTGTAAACTCTAGAGACTGTAGTGCGTAAAAATCTCACCAACAATCATACCATGGTCAAAGTTGCTTAGATTGTTTGGTCAAACAACAACTAAACTCTCTACTCTATATACTCTATATATTGAGCTGCAGGCAGCCACATGATTCGCTGTTCGAAGGAGCAGGCAATTTGGGTTAACACACAGGTGTACCTAATAAAGTGGCCAGGGAGTATGTACTTGATGAGGATATTACACAGTCATAACATAAGCAATGCAGAACAACTTTATATGGCTTATGAATATTGTATAAGTCACTTAAAAGTGGTTCCTTATTTAGTATGTTATTGACTTTCTTTGTCTCTTCGGGGGTAGACTAGCCTGGGCTAGCCTGAGGCAGACTAGCCTGGATGAAGGGGTGAGCCGGCACAGTCTCTCTGCAGTGTGTCCGGCATAGCCGGAACAGCGCTTGTGATTTAATGCCATAGTGACTGGTGTCAGAGTGACAAGCCCCTTTCTCACCCAGTGCTGAAATACAGCACAGTTCACCTCTGGACAAGATGTCTGTCTGTATCGCTCATATTCACTGAGATTTCTGGATGAAGAAACACACAGAGAAAGTTCACATACCACAAAGGGGGTTTAGATAGCTGAGCAGCAGTGATTTACCTTGGCGTGTTGATGGGGGTAGGGGAGAAGGATGCTTACAGATGTTTCGTCTTTGTTAATGTCCTACTGTGTGACATATGTTGCACATGTAAGAGGGAAAAGAGATTGTTTACAAGAACATTTTTCTGAGTGTTTGGGTTATTTTTGAAAGATTCTTGGGACACACAACTCTGTTTAGTGGAGGTACTTAGGAATGTAGTGTTTCCTCGCACCTTGACGTCACCTTTCATGAAGTTAGTGGTCACTCCTGAACTGGGTGGTTTGTCTCTTAAAGGGTAAGAAACACGAGTTTGTAAGTCTCTCTGGATAAGAGCGTCTGCTAAATGACTAAAATGTTAACGTAACGTTAGCAGGCTAGTGGGCTAATGTTAGCAGGCTAGTTGGCTAGCAACCTTGCAAGTTGATTTGTGACAATAAATTAATAAAATATTTATTTGTAAACTGGCAGAAAATGTAATTGAAACCAGTAGTCGTGAGTGCAAACGATTTGGATTAATTTGAAGTTATACATTTGAAGTTATTTCTGTTTGAGTTAAGATTATATGGAATAGGCCGGTTTTATGTAATAAATCCCAAAATAGAAAAGTGAGTTGTTTCTTTGCATTGGGACTTTTGATGCGTATACTTCTTCAAATCCATATGTTACATGTGGTTATGTTTATGCTACCTACCCTTATAATTTAGGGGTTAGAATGAGTGAATTCAGAGTAAGGAGTGCTGGTTACATTTACTACTCTTCTGGTAGTCTAAGCCCAGACGTCACACGCATCCTTAATAATGCACTCCTCATTTCCTCCTTTCCTTTCCTCCCCTCTTCTGTAACTCCACAACGCTCCTCTCTCCATCATACCCTCATCCTCCTCTTTCTGCCCTACCTTCACACTCCTCTGTATTGCCGTGTTCCTCCACAGTCCCACACTTCCCCGCACTCCTCCTCGCGAATGAATCAGGCAATAGAATCATTGCTCACGATTAACAATTTACTGCAGTTTATTAATTATGGACGCCTCCTGCGTATACACAGACTCGTGTGCGCTCACAGCCTTGATCTTTCAAGCATTGTGTTCCTTTTGATACCGTTGGTTTTATTACTAAATCCTGGATTCTACCTTCAGTATTGCTATCGGTTTTATTTCATTTAGACCTTGACCCTATGGTATCTCTCTCTCTCTCTCTCTCTGAGGGGATGTCTCTAGGCAACAAGAGCATCTCAGCTGTGCTTTAAAGACCCTCCAAAAAAATGTCTGATGCCCCACTGGGGTTGCAATGATCAATGGAGTAGAGGGGGGGTTGAGTCTTTGTCTAGAGGGGGATTGGGGAGTGAGTGAGTGGGTGTGGGCAGCTACTGTAGACACTATGGAGATACAGTGAGAGGATGAGAGAGATGAAATAGAGGGAGTGGGAAAAGGTTCAACATTGCCTCGGGGGAAAAGGAGAAAGAGAGAAAGCAGAACTGGATGCCAGTAACTGATTTAATGACGATAAAACAAAAACTAAATGGTTTAGCCGTGAGGTATGCCCTGCGGTACGCAGACAGGCGTCTGCTGTTCTGAATTCTCAAGGCCCGCAGGGAAGTGACTGTCACTCTTCAGAAATGTCCCAAACAGTCTGTTTGTCTGGCGTGCTTGCTCTCGACTCTCCGTCTGGGCCCTAGCTATGGATCCTTTGTCTCACTGGTTGTTTCTCTGTTAGCAGCCAACGTCACCACTTGTTCATACCGCATTTCCTGACTCTCGCTCTCTTTCATTCACCATTTCTTCTCCCCTTTCTCTCGTTCCCATTTCCCTCTCTCTCTCTCGCTCTTGTCTTCCTGCTACTTTTGTATTCTACCCCGATTGCTATCCTCAAGTAACCGTGTTTACAACCTTCATTTGATGGCCATTTTTGTTTTTCTGTCTGACTTGTCAAGCTGTTAAAAGCCTCCTGTCTGTCAAACAACAGTGCCTGCTAACCCTGACCCAATTTTGGCCTCCAGCACTGTTGCTAAGCCCCTCCAGCTGACTTCACTGCTGGATATGAATATTGGCCGCTAACACAAAAGCTAAATCCCCGCACATGCAGCTTACTGGTGGCCTGGGGTGTGGCTGGCTGCAACTTCAAGCATCTGGGGTCATCCATTCAATATTGTTTCCAATGGTGAGAGCTGCGTTCAGTCTGGTTTTACCAGGCTACTAATTCCAGCCAAGGTGCATGAAGGCTAATGAAGGTTGCTATGCTGAAACCAGTTGGTTTTTCATAGTAAAGTAAGAGGACTTAAAATTGTACTTCCATTTTCCTCCAAGAGAAAATCTCTCGGAGATTTATTGTAGTTGATAGCTGGGGCCTCTGTCATTTTTGCTTTATCACAGAAGTAGGTAACCTTAAGCAAATGTGACTATTTGTAGTTATTTCTGACCACTGAGGTTGATTTGGGCCTCAATCCCAGCTTTTAACCAAAAAAGGTGGCTTTGCAGACTGCAGTTGTGAATCTGAATCATTAGGATGTCCATTGGTGGGTGTGGCTTCTTGTTTCAGTTTCAGGCCTATCCCACTGGCTTTTACACGACTCCGCCTTTTACATGACACCGGGGTTGTGTTCAGTAGGGAGAAAAGGTTCTGAAACAGTTTGAAACGAGGTAAACAAGTGAATAATACAGTAGTCAAGTGAATAATACAGTAAACAAGTGAATAATACAGTAAACAAGTGAATAGTACAGTAAACAAGTGAATAGTACAGTAAACAAGTGAGTACAGTAAACAAGTTAATAATACAGTAAACAAGTGAATAGTACAGTAAACAAGTGAATAATACAGTAAACAAGTGAATAGTACAGTAAACAAGTGAATAATACAGTAAACAAGTGAATAGTACAGTAAACAAGTGAATAATACAGTAAACAAGTGAATAATACAGTAAACAAGTGAATAGTACAGTAAACAAGTGAATAGTACAGTAAACAAGTGAATAGTACAGTAAACAAGTGAATACAGTAAACAAGTGAATAATACAGTAAACAAGTGAATAGTACAGTAAACAAGTGAATACAGTAAACAAGTGAATAATACAGTAAACAAGTGAATAGTACAGTAAACAAGTGAATAATACAGTAAACAAGTGAATAATACAGTAAACAAGTGAATAGTACAGTAAACAAGTGAATAATACAGTAAACAAGTGAATAATACAGTAAACAAGTGAATAGTACAGTAAACAAGTGAATAGTACAGTAAACAAGTGAATAGTACAGTAAACAAGTGAATACAGTAAACAAGTGAATAATACAGTAAACAAGTGAATAGTACAGTAAACAAGTGAATACAGTAAACAAGTGAATAATACAGTAAACAAGTGAATAGTACAGTAAACAAGTGAATACAGCAAACAAGTGAATACAGTAAACAAGTGAATAGTCACAAACAACTGTGTATTCTGTAGCCTACACTGTAATATATTCCCTTTAAATCTATTAGTGAGCAAAATTGTCCGTTTACACAAAATAAACATGACAACGGCATGCATAATTCAGGTCTTTTATTTAGTTGTTTATGCATTTGCATTGGTGGCTTTTTGTGAATGCAGTATGTGGGTGTGTTTTTATTCATGTTTGTAAGTGCACAAACGTTCAGTATGCTAAGTGTGCATAGTGTAGTTCATCTACCTATTTTTCTTGCTGCTGAGTTGTTTTACATAGAACTCACAGGAGAAAAGGAGAACACACTCCTCATTCTAGCTGTGATCAGTGCAGCCGTACAGCAGTGTCTGTCAACCACACACAACGCACACATTCATGATCTCCACAGTCTGGACAATGATTGGCTGAATCAGGTGTGTTATTGCAGGGCTGGATTGAAAGCCTGCAAACTCAGTAGTCTCCCTGCCCTATAGTGTGCATTGCATCGTCTCCCTAGTGATGATTTGTATGCAGAACCTTACATACGCCCAGGGTCCCTGTCCCGCCCCTGATGGAGCAAGACCACATGATGTGTAATGAATACTACGCTCTTCACACACACACACACACACACACACACACACACACACACACACACACACACACACACACACACACACACACACACACACACCACACACACACACCACACACCACACACACACTCTCTCTCTGTACACACAAGCTTTCTCAGAGGCTTCCATCCCTCACCACATTACCGTACATTACAGTAATGGGTGTCCATTAACTGGAAAACACTATCACACTGGTATACCAGTGTCTGTGTTTCTCAGTGTGTATGTGCCAGTGTGTGTGTGTGTGTGTGTGTGTGTGTGTGTGTAACCCCATGGTAGTAAACATACATACAAAAGTAACATTACAGACATAGTTTAAACAGTAGCAACAAGACAAAGAACCCACTACTTTACTCAAAGATATACATTGTGCCTCTGTCAATCAGACATATGGCAGGCACTTGGGCATAGGGGTACCCATGTATGTGCAGGCTAAATTGCTGTTAAAAGTGCGGGCTAATGGTAGTTCTAAGGCAAGTCTGTCAAAGACAATTATAGGCTTGTTATTTTTTTACTTTTCACATTTCAGCCTTTACTGAAGTTCAGTTATAACAAGGTAGAGCTCAGGCTAGTATTTGGACTCGTTACAACACTGACTACGGTGTGTGTGTGTGACTACGGTGTTGGTAAAGAGTCCCTCTCAGGTTACTCAGAGAACGAGTCAGTACTAAAGAGACTGTAAGAAAGAAAGTAAGCCTTGTCCGAGCCAGAACGACACAAATTATTGTCGCATCCTACCAGATGACTTACAAAGAGGTTTTGAAAGAAATGCCGCCTTAGATGTTGTGACCAATACAGCCGTGTTTTGTAACATCAGAATGGCTGTCAAAACAACAGGGTTCGGAGGGTCTTGAGTTGATGAGGTACCTACTTCTACAACAATGAGTGTTTGCATGTTTGTCGCCTACAGTCTACATAGCTACAAACATGCATATTGAACATGATTGGACAGTCAAACAGTAAAGAATACTCTGTACTGTATACTCTTTTCACCTTGCTAACAAAACAGCAGAACAATATAATGCAGCAATATTCCCAACAGAGGTAATGCAAGATGATATGAATGGTAGTAGCAAGCCGAGTGCAGAATTACTTTTATATCAAATTATACTGAACATGACCACAGTAATGGAAGACTTTATTCAGATGTGTTCCTATTGTAATACCCTGTAGTGACACAGTGCTACACAGTGAAGCATTCCCTGACTGGTTTCTCTCTCTCTGTCTCTTTCTCTCTCTCTTTCTTACTCTCTTAAGTCCTTTATCAAAATATCAAGTGTTAAATCACACGTTTGTTGCTCTTACCTATCCATCTCTTAAAATGATGTTTTCCTAAAATGTCTCCCTCTTTCTGTGTCCTTAACTAACCTCACTTCCTCCTCACATCCATAGCCACATGTCAAACTTTATTTTGCACCACTATTCAAGGTAAATACCAGTTCAATGTGTACTGTCAAATAAACTGCCACCCAAAGCTGAGATCCAGGCTGGTGCCACAGCTGTTAGCTACTTGTTAAACTGGGTCACACGCTTAGTCCAAATTGAGGTCATTGGTGTTGTGTGTTTTCCAAAATGCGTCTGGTAAACATGGTGTAAAACATATTATAAGCCGTTGCAGTAGGATTACAGCAACTTCAACTTCCTCATCTGACTGTATATGGCAAGGCCCCAAGAAACGTGAACAGGGAAAAACGTAAATACTTTGATCCTACCACGTTTATCAAGTCCATCCATTTAACAAGGTTTATTTGTGTTTTGAACCTGTTTTCCCAGCTTTTTAGCATATATTTTTGACAGCCTTTCATGTTCTCACTTTAGGCAGAGAATTATGCTTTTTGATGGAATCCAACCTTCTGTGTCATGATGTGTCTCATATCTCACGTGTCCTTCATTTGTTTGTCGAAGGCAGTTTTTAAAAGTTCAGATCTTCCTGTAAAGGCTTTCAACCCATCAGCGTTGAAGCAATGGGGTAAATAACGATGGAAAGGAAATTAATAATCTTTCCCTCCTCCTCTCTCCCTGTCCCACTTTCTCTTCTGCCCCTTTTCTCAGAGGTGTCCCCGGTGCTGGCGGGCTTCCTGGGCGCCGGGGTCCTGGTGGTCTCAGTCACGGTGGCCGTCTTCCTCTGGACCTGCTGCCAGCGTCGCTACCGCCAGCTGACTGGGAGCTACAAGCTCCAATCGGGACCCTGCGACCCGGCCGTGGACCCGCCCTACAAGTTCATCCACATGCTCAAGGGAATCAGCATCTATCCGGAGACACTTAGTAACAAGAAGATCGTCCGTGTGGGTCGACGCCCGGGCTCCTCGCGAAATGGCGGCAGATCCGGCGTCGAGTGGGGTCGTAATGGTGAGCGAGGAAGAGGCGGCGGAGGGAGGGTGTTGCTAGTGGACGTCGACCCAGAAACGGGCCTGCTCAACGGCTCCACCAACCTGCAGATGAGCCACCTACTGCCCCCTGCTGGACAGCCGGGGTTAGAGCAGACGCTGCCCATTCGTACAGACTACTGCTGCCTGGAGAGCAGCTCCAGGGCTAACAGCAGTAGCAGTAGCTGTGACGCCAGCAAGACAGCCTCGCCTTTCACCCCGTGCCAGGGGGAAGGCACCACCATGCCGGCCGCTGCCCTAGGCACCCTCAGCCTGGCTGTGGACTACAACTTCCCCAAGAAGGCGCTGGTGGTGACCATTGTTGGCGCCCAGGGTCTGCCCGCCGTGGACGAGCAGGCGGGTAGCTCGGACCCCTACGTGAAGATGACCATACTGCCAGAAAAGAAGCATCGGGTCAAGGTGAGTCTGGTTCCACTGGAGGTTTCTTCCTACCTACAGGGTTGATCCTTTCCACTGTTTTCTTTGCTTTGTTGACAGTTTAGGTATTTGGGGATGCAGTCCCAATTAGGTTAATACTTGAATTATCATTATTACAGATTTAGATAAAAATAAGATAACGCCATTTAAAAAAAGGAATTGTGCAAACATGAGGCAAGAAAAGTTTGAAGACCCCTGCATTATCCCTGTTATTTTTTTGTTGTAATATAGTTAGTGTTAGTGTTACTTTAACTGTTTAAGTGTTACTGTAAGTGTAACTGTTTAAGTGTTACTGTAAGTGTAACTGTTTAAGTGCTACTGTCACAATAGCAACCAGACTGAAATATAACTGATTGCTCTGCAGACCCGCGTTCTGAGGAAGACCCTGGAGCCGGTGTTTAACGAGACGTTTACGTTCTATGGCGTGGCCTACAGCGCACTACCCGACCTCACGCTGCACTTCCTGGTGCTTAGCTTTGACCGCTTTGCCCGTGATGATGTCATCGGGGAGGCGGTGGTGCCCCTGGCAGGGGTGGACCCCAGCACGGGACAAGTCCACATCACCCAACAGATCAGCAAGAGACACATCCAGGTGAGGGATTGGGGGAAGGATGAAGGGAAAGGGAGGGAGGGAGGGAGGGAGGGAGGGAGGGAGGGAGGGAGGGAGGGAGGCAGGGAGGAAGGCATTGCCTTGATTTATTACCTTTATTTAGGGAGGTTATTAAGAACACATTCATTCTCTTTTACAATAATGACCTGACAATAGACCCATCATGGTTAGAGAAGGGAATGAGCAATGGAGGAAATGAGGGAGAGGGAGGAGAAACTGGATGATGGAGGAGGATTTATTTTTTATTAACAATACATTATAAAGGTGAGGGATGGAGGATAGATGATGAAAGGGAGGGAGGGGAAGTGATAAAAGAGAACAATTCATAGAGAGATGAGTAGAATGAATTTGAGGATAGAAGGAGAAAGGATGGAGAGAGGGGGGATGGGAGGAAGGAGAGAAAGGAAGTTAGAATGGAAAGGTGGAGCAGTTAAGGGCTTTTATGGCCAGCAACACTAGAGATGAAGGGGGAGGGATAAGGAGAGCTAGGAGAGAGAGCGCTAGGAGAGAGAGCGCTAGGAGAGAGAGAGCTAGAGAGAGAGAGAGAGCTAGAGAGAGAGAGAGAGCTAGAGAGAGAGAGAGCTAGGAGAGGGACAGCTAGGAGAGCTAGAGAGAGAGCTAGAGAGAGAGAGCTAGAGAGAGAGAGAGCTATGAGAGAGAGAGCTAGGAGAGAGAGAGCTAGAGAGAGAGAGAGCTAGAGAGAGAGCTAGAGAGAGAGAGAGCTAGGAGAGAGAGAGCTAGAGAGAGAGAGAGCTAGAGAGAGAGAGAGAGAGCTAGAGAGAGCTAGGAGAGAGAGAGCTAGGAGAGGGACAGCTAGAGAGGGACAGCTAGAGAGAGAGAGCTAGAGAGAGAGAGCTAGAGAGCGAGAGAGCTATGAGAGAGAGAGCTAGGAGAGAGAGAGCTAGAGAGAGAGAGAGCTAGAGAGAGAGCTAGAGAGAGAGAGCTAGGATAGAGAGAGCTAGGAGAGAGAGAGCTAGAGAGAGAGAGAGAGAGAGCTAGAGAGAGCTAGAGAGAGCTAGGAGAGAGAGAGCTAGAGAGAGAGCTAGAGAGAGAGCTAGAGAGAGAGCTAGAGAGAGAGTTAGAGAGAGAGAGAGCTAGGAGAGAGAGAGAGCTAGGAGAGAGAGAGAGCTAGAGAGAGCTAGAGAGAGCTAGAGAGGGAGACTTAAATTGTTGGATTTCTTTTTTATTAACAATTCATTATAAAGGTGAGGGATGGAGGATAGATGATGAAAGGGAGGGAGGGGAAGTGATAAAAGAGAACAATTCATAGAGAGATGAGTAGAATGAATTTGAGGATAGAAGGAGAAAGGATGGAGGGGGGGGGATGGGAGGAAGGAGAGAAAGGAAGTTAGAATGGAAAGGTGGAGCAGTTAAGGGCTTTTATGGCCAGCAACACTAGAGATGAAGGGGGAGGGATAAGGAGAGCTAGGAGAGAGAGCGCTAGGAGAGAGAGCGCTAGGAGAGAGAGCGCTAGGAGAGAGAGAGCTAGGAGAGAGAGAGCTAGAGAGAGAGAGAGCTAGAGAGAGCTAGAGAAAGAGCTAGGATAGAGAGAGCTAGGAGAGAGAGAGCTAGAGAGAGAGCTAGAGAGAGAGCTAGAGAGAGAGAGAGAGCTAGAGAGAGAGAGAGCTAGAGAGAGAGAGCTAGGAGAGAGAGAGAGCTAGGAGAGAGAGAGAGCTAGGAGAGAGAGAGAGCTAGAGAGAGAGAGAGCTAGAGAGAGAGAGAGCTAGAGAGAGAGAGAGAGAGAGAGAGAGAGAGAGAGAGAGACTTAAATTGTTGAAGTGGGGGGCAGTAAAGAAGTCAGACTCATTACGACAGGAGTATCTCACACACTTAGCTGTAGTTCATAAAAGCTATTATCCGTTTAGAACATAAAACAGTATATTTTGAGCATGGCATTCTACATTAGCGCTAAAACGCTTCAAAACTCCCATTCAGCACAAGCCGTCCAAAATGTCACATTGGTTTATATGGCGGCATTAGCTCCTAGCACTGTTATGACTGCCTTGCAGCAAGAACCATTCATGTAAAAAAAAACTTTAGATTATAATGGTGGGGCATTTCTCACACTGCAGTTAATTTATATACTCAAAAGGTGCTTTTAAGTATGAAATGCACCATTACTACATAAGTACTTTAGAATAAAGTAAAAAAGATAAAAATGTTAGGGAACTGAGCTATTGTACACTACAAATGGTTGTGCACAGATTGCAGTGGTTTCAGACTATTTTTATGTTTTTCGTAGAGCAGAGCTCCCCTGCCCCTAGTGGTGATTCTAAATGAGACTTGGCATTAAGTCCTGCTCACTAATGAAAAAGCTACCGATACACTGTAGTAGAGACAATTAGGAAGCTATCTATTTATGTCGTACTTTGCATGCAGATCCCAGATCAGATTTATGTGCACATGCACATTACACACAGACACGTCTTGGCCTGGGTAATTCTCTATTTCTCCGTTCTAAGTTCAAGCTCAGCCTTGGGCTGCCTCCCACAGTGCGTTGCCATGGTGACACCTAGACGTAGTATAGGAATTCAGCTCTGAGAAAGAGAGTGAGAGTCATGAAATCAGTGAAAAAGAGAGTGGGACTAAGAGAGATGAACAGAAAGATGGGAATAGTCAAAAGTTTGGACACACCTACTCATTCAAGGGGTTTTCTTTATTTTATTTATTCTTGCCACCTAGAGTGTGCAAAGCTGTCATCAACCCAAAGAGTGGCTACTTTGAAGAATCTCAAATATAAATATATATTTTGATTTGTTTAACACTTTTTTGGTTACTACATGTTATATCATAGTTTTGATGTCTTCACTAGTATTCTACAATGTAGAAAATAGTAAAAATAAAGAAAAAACCCTTGAATTAATAGGTGTGTCCAAACTTTTGACTGGTACTGTATATTAGTTTTACTGTCATTATGGTGTAAGAATTGTATGCATACTAGAAGTGTAGGCGGATGGGTGGGTTATGGAGGTTTGTCTGCCATATCTGTGTGCAAGGCAGGTTTTGTGTGTATGAGTGTACTTTATGGGTACGTTGTGTGTATATGTGTGTGTAATGTACAGTGCCTTCAGAATGTATTCACACCCCTTGACTTTTTGTACATTTTGTTGTTACAGCCTGAATTTAAAATGGATTAAATGGAGATTGTGTGATACTGATCTACACACAATACCCCATAATGTCAATGTGGAGTTGTGTTTATAGAAATGTTTACAAATGAATAAAAAATGAAATGTCCTGATTCAATAAGTATTCAAGTATTCATTTTGTTATGGCATGCCTTTAATACGTTCAGGAGTAAAAATGTGCATAACAAGTCACATAATAAGTTGCATGGACTCACTCTGTGGGCAATAATGGTGTTCAACATGATTTTTAAATGACTAACCCGTCTCTGTACCCCACACATACAATTATCTGTAAGGTCAGTTACAGAGTTTAATGGCTGTGATAGGAGATAACTGAAGATGGGTCAACAACTGACTATCCTACCGATCCTTGACTTCGGCGATGTCATTTACAAAATAGCCTCCAACACTCTACTCAGCGAATTGGATGTAGTCTATCACGGTGCCATCCGTTTTGTTACCAAAGCCCCATATACTACCCACCACTGCGACCTGTATTCTCTCGTTGGCTGGCCCTCACTACATATTTGACGCCAAACCCTCTGCCTCCAGGTCATCTATAAGTCTTTACTAGGTAAATCCCCACCTTATCTCAGCTCGCTGGTCACCATAGCAACACCCACCCTTAGCATGCGCTCCAGCAGGTATATCTCACTGGTCACCCCCAAAGCCAACACCTCCTTTGGCCGCCATTCCTTCCAGTTCTCTGCTGGCAATGACTGGAACGAATTGCAAAAATCATTGAAGCTGGAGACTACCATCTCCCTCAATAACTTAAAGCATCAGCTGTCAGAGCAGCTTACCGATCACTGCACCTGTATGCAGCCCTTCTGTAAATTGCCCACTCTACTACCTCATCCCTATATTATTATTTTTGCACCCCAGTATATTCTATTTGTACATCATCATCTGCACATCTATAATCCCAGTGTTAATGCTAATTTGTAATTATTTCGCCAGTTACACATGGCCTATTTATCGCCCTACCTTCCTAATCTTATTACATTTGCACACACTATATAGATGTTCTATTGTGTTATTGACTGTACGTTTGTTTATCCCATGTGTAACTCTGTGTTGTTTTTTTTGTCGCACTGCTTTGCTTTGTCTTGGCCAGGTCGCAGTTGTAGATGAGAACTTGTTCTCAACTGGCCTACCTGGTTAAATAAAGGTGAAATAAAAAAAACAACAAAAAAACATTGTATTTACTGCACAATACTAACATAAATGAAGGAAGCCTGTACAGAATACAAATATTCCAAAACATGCATCCTGTTTGCAATAAGGTACTAAAGTAATACTGCAAAGAATGAGGCAAAGAAACTTTTTGTCCACTCTTAATATTTTCAAGCATGTTGGGTGGCTGCATCATGTTATGGGTATGCTTGTCATCGGCAAGGACTAGGGAGTTTTATTTAGGGTAAAATTAACGGAAAAGAGCTCAGCACAGGCAAAATCCTAGAGGAAAACTTGGTTCATTCTGCTTTCCAACAGACACTGAGAGACAATCACCTTTCAGCAGGACAATAACCTAAAACACGAATATACACTGGATTTTCTAACCAAGATGTCATTTAATGTTCCTGAGTGATCTTAAGTTTTGACTTAAATCTATGGCAAGACTTGAAAATGGCTGTCTAGCAATGATCAAGAACCAACTTGACAGAGCTTGAAGATCTTTTAAAAGAATGGGCAAAGATTGTACAATCCAAGTGTGCAAAGCTGATGATTCTAACATGTATTGACTCAGGGGGTTGAATACTTATCTAATCAATGTATTAGTGTTTTATTTTCCATTATTTGTCAAACAAATGTTTGAGTATTTTGTGTAGATAGTTCACAAAAAAAAAGACAATTAAATCCATTTTAATCCCACTTTGTAACACAGCAATAAAGGGTGTGAATACTTTCTGACGGCACTGTATGTGTCTGTGTGTGTTCTAACTGTGTTCTCCCCGCTGTGTGTGTGTGTGTGTGTGTGCCTGTGCATCTACATTCAAACTCTGTGCTCTCTCTGCAGTGTGTGAGCCGTGGGGAGCTGCTGGTGTCTCTGTCCTACCAGCCTGTCACTCACAGGCTCAATGTGATGGTGCTGAAGGCCAAACACCTGCCCAAGATGGACATCACTGGCCTGTCAGGCAGTAAGTACTACGCACACACAAGCACACACACATACACACACACACACCTCACCCCCTTTCCCCTCTATCCATCCTCACAGACCCCTACGTGAAGGTGAACGTGTTCTACGGCTGCAAGCGCATCGCCAAGAAGAAGACGCACGTGAAGAAGTGCACGCTCAACCCCGTTTTTAACGAGTCATTCATCTACGACGTGCCCGCTGAGCTGCTGGCCGACGTCTCAGTGGAGTTCCTGGTGGTCGACTTCGACCGTACCACCAAGAACGAGGTTGTGGGTCGCCTGGTGCTAGGCGGCCAGAGCCTCATGCACACTGGGGTCACCCACTGGAGAGAGGTCTGCGACAACCCCTGCCGGCAGATTGCCAAGTGGCACAACCTGGGCAAGTATTAGGACGGCTCAGAAAAATACCAGAAAATGTTAAAAAATCGTGCAATTTCTCAGAGTGGATATTCTGTCAAAAAACCACCACCGCCACTACTATTTCAATCCTATTCTCTTAGAAAAATAAATAAAGAATTATATTAAAACCCTTCCCGCCTGAAATAAAGAGACTCAACCAGACCACCGTAACCCCACCCAGCATGGACATGTATGGTTGGACCACTTGCTTCTATGAAAAATTCCCGCAACCATTGAGACGACCACCGGGGCTGAGAAAAATCTGACCAGACTTTCAGGAATCACTGACGACAAAATACTTGATTGAGGATTTCAAAATCAATATCTGAATGAATATATATATATATACCCTGGTCAAAAGTTTGGAATATTACTAATTCAAGGGTTTTTCTTTATTTGCAAAAATGTTTTACATTGTAGAATAAAAGTGAAGAAATCAAAACTATGACATAACACATATGGAATCATGTAGTAACAAAAAAAGGGTTTAACAAATCAACATATATATGCCTTGGTGACAGCTATGCACACTCTTCGCATTCTCTCAACCAGCTTCATGAGGACCGCCACAGGAATGGAAGACCCAGAAATACCTAGGATAAGTTCATTAGAGTTACCAGCCTCAGATTGCAGCGAAAATAAATGTTTCACAAAGCTCAAGTAACAGACACATCTCAACATCAACTGTTCAGAGAAGACTGTGTGAATCAGGCCTTCATGGTCGAATTGCTACAAATAAACCACTACTAAAGAACACCAATAATAAGAAGAGACTTGCTTGGGCCAAGAAACACGAGCAATGGACATTAGACCGGTGGAAATTTGTCCTTTGGTCTGATGAGTCCAAATTAGAGATTTTTGGTTCCAACCTCAACCAAATGTAGATGGTTTGGGATGAGTCAGACCGCAGTGAAGGAAAAGCAGCCAACAAATGCTCAGCGTATGTGGGAACTCCTTCAAGACTGATGGAAAAGCATTCCAGGTGAAGCTTATTGAGAGTAACAAGTGTGCAAAACTGTCATCAAGGCAAATGGAAGAATCTTATATATAAAATATATTTTGATTTGTTTAACACTTTTTTTGGTTACTACATGATTCCATATGTGTTATGTCGTAGTTTTGATGTTTTCACTTTTTATTCTACAATGTTGCAAATAAAGAAAAACCCTTGAATGAGTAATATTATTTTGACCGGGGGTCTACATATATTTGAATGTATACACAAATATATAGCCTTCACATTCTATACTGTTAGCGAGATTCATGTGGTCCTACCGGTTGGGTGGGTATGTAAAGGGGCTGTGGTTCATCCAATCAGAGTTCACAACAGAGAGTGCATCACACAATTTACCAGGGATAATACAGTTGTTGCTAAGTGTTTAAGTCATGGGCCGGTAAGGCTATGGGGATGTCTTGATGATATTTATAACCACTTATGTTTCTTTCATTCTATGTGGACCATATACTGTATGTTTCATCAGTAAGCTCACATGCAGTAACAATATCCAATAACTCAATAGTCAAACTGCATGAGTCAGAGCTTTTTCATGCACAGTGTAAAATTGGCTTGAGTTCAAGGCAGCTCTCTTAGAGACAGGGACAAAATGGAGACATTCATTTTGTGGGGCAGATTCATAGCAACACTGGCATATTATCTACTTGCATTTCACGTGTTTGTTGGAAAACCTGTGTTCATTATATTACAATGTGTCTATGATAAGTGCATTGTGGAGCTAATCAAAACAATTCAATCTAAATTGAGGGGATGGAATAAAACTCTGCCACATCTCAGTGATATCCCTTTACTTAACCCTCCCTCAGTAGCACACAAGGTTAGTGGATTGGGTCTGAACCCATTACAGTAAATGGATGATTTCTGGTTTTACTTTGTGAATGCTGTTGCTCTCCCTATCATGTGATTGGTGCATTTATTTTCTGACCTGATGTGATTGGTTGAGTCGAGGCTGTAGCCATGTTGCATGGTTAGCTATAATTCACTGGACCTTAATGTACCGAAACCCGTTTTTTTTTATAGTACATCTGTTGTCATAGTGACCACATGAGCAAAGGACCATAAGTTTATCTGTAACTTTGTGTCTGTATAACCAATTTTACCAGAGAGAGCTTTGTAGTTCATATGCTGTTCCACAGTGGCCATTTGACCCTGTATACAATTGCCTGGCAGTGCTTTACTCCTGTTAATTTATTTGAATAAATCATTTATTCGAATTAGTAGAATGTATAGCCATGCTACTGGTAACAGCTCAGTATATCCTCGTTTGAACTCTGCATCTTAAGAATTGCACATTCATTTTTTTCAATATATTTTATGTGGGGTCAGTATGTGTGAGAATTTCAAATGTTCATCTCCTGCAATGTCACAACCACTGAACTCATCAAAGGTGTCCGTGTCGTCAGATCTCGTTCTGGTTCCCTCTCTTCTTCCCAGCGCTCTCGCTCTCGATGTTTATCACCTCTGTTGCTCCGCGGCACGGCCCCCATTCGGTCAGAGTATTTAAATGTCTTAAAGGAAGTCAAGCTATCACTGCACGCTATGTCTCTTTGCTGTGTGTATCCACTGTATCTCACTGTATGTGTACACTGCTAACCTCTTAGCTTGGATGCTGCATGTACCTACACTCCCACACAGGTAAACATTGTACACAATCCGCTTCACTGGCCTCCTAGGTGCTCAAACTGCGTCCCTACAAACTGGCTATAATAGTTTGAGCTAACTTGAGCTAGCAAACAAATCAACATAAATGTTTGTTATAACATTATTTGCGTGGTGTAGTCACTCAGCAAGCTTCTTTTCCTAATGCTTGGCATATCACAGTTTTATGTACTGTAGATATCATCGATAGTCGTTATTGCACTGTGTGTTTAAGTGGGCAGTTGTGTCCTTTTCTATAAAAGTAATCACATCCCACAAGGAACTGAGATAAGGTAGTACTCACATCTAGGCTGCACACTGAACATTTTGGATATCTGATCGCACTTTGAAAAGCCCAAAGCAAACTTTTAGGTTTTATCAATGGTTGATTTGACCAAACCTTTTTGCTACGTAACTAGATTTATTTTGCTCTCTTTTGCTACTTTTGAAAATAAAAAAATATATTTGTACATATTGTAACATAGGAGGCTAATATCTTGTTGTTTTTGCTGTCAAATTGCCATATGAATTTGTGACTTTGTTCTCCCTAAGTTAGCCCCCCCACACACATTTCTATTAGCAAAAAGGTAGACTTTCACTATTCAGTCCTTGATATCCTGCGCAGTTCATGTCCTTAGTCCTATAGTTTTCCCTCTCACAGCAATGAGAAATGTGTATACTGAACAAAAATATAAATGTTCCATGTAACAATTTCGAGTTACAGTTCATATGAGGAAATCAGTCAATTGAAATAAATTAATTTGGCCCTAATCTATGGATTTCATATGGCTGGGAATATACTGTAGATATGCTATCTATTGATCACAGATACCTTCTTTTTTTTTTTAAGTAGGGGTTGTTTATTGGGCTCCCGAGTGGCGCAGTGGTCTAAGGCACTGCATCTCAGTGCAAGAGGTGTCACTACGGTCCCTGGTTCAAATCCAGGCTGTATCACATCCAGGCTGTATCACATCCAGGCTGTATCCCATAGAGCGGCACATAATTGGCCCCGCGTTGTCCGATTTTGGCCGGTGGTAGGCTGTCATTGTAAATAAGAATTTGTTCTTAACTGACTTGCCTAGTTAAATAAAGGTAAAATAAAATATTCCTGCCCATACCTTAACTCCACCGCCACCATGGGGCACTCCATTGACATCAGCAAACTGCTTGCCCACACGGTGCCATACATGTGGTCTGCGGTTGTGAGGCTAGTTGGACATACTGCCAAATTTTCTAAAACGATGTTGGAGGCGGCTTATTGATAGAGAAATTAACATTCAATTCTCTGGCAGCAGCTCTGGTGGACATTCCTGCGGTAAGCATACCAATTGCACGCTCCCTCAAAACTTGAGACATCTGTGGTGTTGTGTGACAAAACTGCACATTTTAGAGTGGCCTTTTATTGTCCCCAGCACAAGGTGCACCTGTGTAATGATCATACTGTTTAATCAGCTTCTTGATATGCCACACCTGTCAGGTGGATGGATTATCTTGACAAAGGAGAAATGCTCACTAACGGGGATATAAACACATTTGTGCTACATTTGAGAAAATTACGCTTTTTGTGTGTATGGAACATTTCTGGGATCTTTTATTTCAGCTCATGAAACATCGGACCAACACTTTACATGTTGGGTTTATATTTTTGTTTTGTGTAGATACAGTTGAAGTTGGAAGTTTACATACAACTTAGCCAAATGCATTTAAATGCAGTTTTTCACAATCCCTGACATTTGATCCTAGTAAAACTTCCCTGTTTTAGGTCAGTTAGGATCACCACTTAATTTTAAGAATGTGAAATGTCAGAATAATAGTAGAGAGAATGATTTATTTAAGCTTTTATTTCTTTCATCACATTCCCAGTGGGTCAGAAGTTTACATACACTCAATTAGTATTTGGTAGCATTGCCTTTCAATTGTTTAATTTGGGTCAAACGTTTCGGGTAGCCTTCCACAAGCTTCCCACAATAAGTTGGGTGAATTTTGGCCCATTCCTCCTGACAGGACTGGTGTAACTGAGTCAGGTTTGTAGGCCTCCTTGCTTTCACATGCTTTTTCAGTTCTGCCCAGAACTTCCCTATAGGATTGAGGTCAGGGCTTTGTGATGGCCACTCCAATACCTTGACTTTGTTGTCCTTAAGCCATTTTGCCACAACTTTGGAAGTATACTTGGGGTCAATGTCCTTTTGGAAGACCCATTTGCAACCAAGCTTTAACTTCCTGACTGATGTCTTGAGATGTTGCTTCAATATATCCACATCATTTTCCTTCCTCGTGATGCCATCTATTTTGTGAAGTGTACCAGTCCCTCCTGCAGCAAAGCACCCCCACAATATGATGCTGCCACCCCCGTGCTTCACGGTTGGGAAGGCATTCTTCGGCTTGCAAGACTCCCCCTTTTTCCTCCAAACATAACAATGGTCATTATGGCCAAACAGTTATATTTTTGTTTCATCAGACCAGAGGATATTTCTCAAAAAAGTAAGATCTTTGTCCCCATGTGTAGTTGCAAACCGTAGTCTGGCTTTTTTATGGCGGTTTTGGAGCAGTGGCTTCTTCCTTGCTAAGCGGCCTTTCAGGTAATGTCGATATAGGACTCGTTTTACTGTGGATATAGATACTTTTGTACCTGTTTCCTCCAGCATCTTCACAAGGTCCTTTGCTGTTGTTCTGGGATTGATTTGCACTTTTCGCACCAAAGTACGTTCATCTCTAGGAGACAGAAGGCATCTCCTTCATCTCCTTCATCTCCTGCATGGACCCATGCTGTTTATACTTGCGTACTATTGTTTGTAGATGAACGTGGTACCTTCAGGCGTTTGGAAATTGCTCCCAAGGATGAACCAGACTTGTGGAGGTCTACAATTTTTTTTCTGAGGTCTTGGCTGATTTCTTTTGATTTTCCCATGATGTCGAGCAAAGAGGCACTGAGTTTGAAGGTAGGCCTTGAAATACATCCACAGATACACCTCCAATTGACTCAAATGATGTCAATTAGCCTATCAGAAGCTTCTAAAGCCATGACATCATTTTATGGAATTATCCAAGCTGTTTAAAGGCACAGTCAACTTAGTGTATGTAAACTTCTGACCCACTGGAATTGTGATATAGTGAATTATAAGTGAAATAATCAGTCTGTAAACAATTGTTGGAAGAATTACTTGTGTCATGCACAAAGTAGATGTCCTAACCGACTTGCCAAAACTATAGTTTGTTAACATGAAATCTGTGGCATGGTTGGAAAATTAGTTTTAATGACTTCAACCTAAGTGTATGTAAACTTCCGACTTCAACTGTACATGCACAGTATCTTCAGTTTCCATCAAAACTAATATATCAATGCAACTTTTCATTAAGAAGCACTGTGTCTCTGAACCCATTTCAGTCTTTTGGTTTCAGAATGTTTGGCTGATAGAAAATAGAGATGATTTGATGAAGGAAGGTCCTGTGACTATGCTTTTGTATTTGTAGGAAGCTTCCAGTCTGGGGCATAATTTAATTGTGTGGATATAAAATTGCATTGGCCCTAACACTGTAATCCCAACCTGGTCTTGGCTTGGGTGCTGGGTAGTAGCCTGGGTGTGTGTGTGTTTGTGTGTGTTTGCATTTACCATATGGGGCCCTGAAGGCAGGCTGCCATGCCCCCATTTCTATTGTGAGCACAGACATGAGCACATCAGAGTCTCACCACTGAAAGGCCAATGGGTTGTAGTCCACCATTTGACCAACTTTGCCCATGAGGTGCTAACATGGTTGCTGGGGAATAGTGTAATGTAATATTTTTGCTGGAGAGTTAAGCAATGTAGCTAGTGTGGAGTGTTCCGGCTCCTAACTGTAACTGCACTAATAGGGGTTGCGTTCAATATTCTAAAAGTGTTAAAAAGTGGAGGAGATTTGAAATGTGAAAGGAGAATGATGACAGTATCTTAGCATTGCGGGACAAATTCTGTGGAAAAAAATGGCTGTCAATGTGTCTGTTGGTTGGTTGGTAAGGACACCAGGGTTTTTTAGCCTCGTCTGTGCATGCCAGATAATTACTGCGGGAGGTGAGATGTGTTTGGCTAACAACATTGTGAGTTCTGTTCATGACAGGAAGGTTTAGTCAAGATCAAATCAAGATGTATCATCATTTCTATTATTTTAGAAATCAAACCATGTGCATTCTCCCATTTCGTTATGCTTTGATAGATTTTCAAGTTTCCTATTTCTATGTTCTCACTGTTTCCTTTCTGACTTTACTTTGAAACAGGTGCCTGTGATCAATATTCAACAGTTTCCTCTTCCTGTGAGCTTTTCCCTTTGTAAATAGCACAGAAAGCACCCTGAAAGATCAGCGAACCAAAATTATATGCTCCGTCTTTTTTACCCTCTTTGCTGGCCTTCCCCTGAACCCATAGCATAAATAAGCCTATTTTATAGATATCTAAATTTAAATACCGTATAACCTTGTGTAAATTACTGTTTGTCCCCAAGCACTATCAGGCAGATGCACTGCCGCCTGTCCTTATTGTATGTGATTGTTCCCCCTGTAATGGCAAAGGGCTCTCCCCTCGCTGTAAATGTGTTCAATTGTTGAGGTGCTCTCCGTCTTCCTATCCCTTGGCCCGCACTGAATCCCCCTCTCCAGTCCACTCTCCTTTTTCTCCCTCCAGCCCCTCCTTTTCCTCCCATGACAACCCATCCCTCTCTTTCCCTGTCGTGTGTTGTACAGACAAATCTGAAGTGTAAATAATTCTTAGGGGAGGCAGGTAGCCTAGCGGTTAAGAGCGTTGGGCCAGTAACGGAAAGGTCGCTGGTTTAATTCCCTGAGACGACTGACTGAAAAATCTGTTGATGTGCCGTTGAGCAAGGCACTTAACCTTAATTACTCCTGTAAGTTGCTCAGGATAAGAGCATCTGCTAAATGACTCAAATGTAAATAAACAAGGGATTGATTAATTGGTTGTGAGTATCCCATTGATTCACTGCCCCAGTCATAATTGAAGGTCAGAAATGTACGTTTTGTGTGGGTGAAATGCAAACTAAGACAAGTACTCTGAACTGTGTTTAAACTGAATAATGTTATTAAGTCTATGCTAAATGTATTACACTAATGCTGACTTGTTGAATTTGTTAACACAACAAACGTGCAAATAAAAAAATAACTGATACACTATTTTTGAGTCCTTTGATAAGTCACCTGGGCAGACACAACTAGCTCACTCATGTCTCTCTGGATAAGAGCGGCTGCTAAATTACCAAATTGTAAATGCATATTTTTCTCACAGACACAAACTCATATCTGTGTACACACACACACACACACACACACTACACATTTTATCCTAATACACTGCAGATGAAAATACTGTATATTGAGTAACCTATAATTGTTTGGTCTAGCTAATTAAGATCAAACAATGCACAGGAAGCACACAGCAAATGGGGACATACAGGTAACTGACAAAATAAAGAAAACGGTAACCTAGTGTCTTAATAGGGCTTTGGGCTACCACGAGCCAGAACAACATGTGTCTGGAACTCTATTGGAGGGATTCAACACCATTCTTCCACACCAAATTCCATAATTTGGTGTTTTGTTGATGGTGGTGGAAAACACTGTCTCAGGCACTGCTCCAGAATTTCTTATACAACAAAAAAAATTATGATAATTTACATAAGTATTCAGACCCTTTACTCAGTACTTTGTTGAAGCACCTTCGGTTCAAGTCCGGGCTCTGGCTGGGCCACTCAAGAACATTCAGAGACTTGTCCCGAAGCCACTCCTGTGTTCTCTTGGCTGTGTGCTAAGGGTCGTTGTCCTGTTGGAAGGTGAACGTTTGCCCCAGTCTGAGGTCCTGAGAGCTCTGGAGCAGGTTTTCATCAAGGATCTCTCTGTACTTTGCTCCATTCATTCATCCCTACCTTGATCCTGACTAATCTCCCACTCCCTGCCGCTGAAAAACATCCCCACAGCATAATGTTGTCACCACCACGCATCACCGTAGGGATGGTGCCAGGTTTCCTCCAGACGTGACGCTTGGCATTCAGGCCAAAGAGTTCAATCTTGGTTTCATCAGACGAGAGAATCTTGTTTCGCATGGTCCGAGAGTATTTAGGTACCTTTTGGCAAACTCCAAGTGGGCTGTCATGTGCCTTTTACTGAGGAGTGCCTTCCGTCTGGCCACTCTACCATAAAGGCCTGATTGGTGGAGTGCTGCAGAGATGGTTGTCCTTCTGGAAGGTTCTTCCATCTCCACAGAGGAACTCTGGAGCTCCTGTCAGAGTGACTATGGGGTTCTTGGTCACCTCCCTGACCAAGGCCCTCCACCCCCGATTGCTCAGTTTGGCCGGGCAAGCTCTAGGAAGTCTTGGTGGTTCCTAACTTCTTCCATTTAAGAATGATGGAGGCCACTGTGTTCTTTGGGACCTTCGATGCTGCAGAAATGTTTTGGTACCCTTCCCCATTTCTGTGCCTCGACACAATCCTGTCTCAGAGTTCTACAGACAATTTTTGAACTGTCAACTGTGGGACCTTATATAGACAGATGTGTGCCTTTCTAAATCCTGTCCAATCAATTGAATTTACCACAGGTGGACTCCAATCAACTTGAAGAAACATCTCAAGGATGATCAATGGAAACAGGATGCACCTGAGCTCAATTTCGAGTCTCATAGCAATACTTATGTAAATAAGGTATAATAGTTTATTTGTAATACATTTGCAAAATTTTCTAAAAACCTGTTTTTGCTTTGTCATCATGGGGTATTGTGTGTATATTTAATAAATTTTAGAATAAGGCTGTAACGTAACAAAATATGGAAAAAGTCAAGGGGTCTGAATACTTTCCAAAGGCACTGTGCACCACCACCTACGCATGACATGTAGCCAAGATGTTAGAGAGGAAGTTGCTGTTTCAAGACCCAGGCCGGGAGATTACAAAAATGGGAACTGAACTGGTACCTGGAGGGCTGCTGGTAACTGATCCCAAACCCTAACCACTGCCGTTCTGCCCTATAACAAGACCGTTAACCCCAAATTGCCCCCAACCAGGGATGTTGCACCTTGACTGACCATGTGCCTATTAACAACAATATAGTAGTATCGTTATTATATTATATTATGAGAAATCTTAAAATCTCAGTGGTAGAGGCGTCACTACAGACACCCTGGTTTGAATCCAGACTGTATCACAACCAGGTGGGAGTCCCATAGGGCAGCGCACAATTGGCCCAGCGTAGTCCGAGTTTGGCCGGTGTAGGCCGTCATTGTAAATAAGAATTTGTTCTTAACTGACTTGTCTAGTTAAATAAAAAAAACAGTGCCTAACTGAACTTCAAAGGCACATTTCAAGGCGGTCCAAAGTCACAGCCACTGAGCCGACGGGCGGTGGGACCCTGTAACGTTGACAGACCGCTCGCGCTGTTTACAAGTTTGAGCATTTTTGGCATGAATTATCAAACATCAAGCACTAAATGACTATTGCCGTAATTTCGGCAATTATGAGGAAAGAACTTCTGTGACACAGGTGAGTCGATCATTTCTATTAATGCATGCATAAAGTCAGTTGGATATTTATGTTTGCAGATGTTTTAGCATAAGCTTTCTTCGTAGTCAACAATATTAATGTTAACTCGTTCCTTTGTAATTACATGAAACAATGTTTTCAATGTTTGATTGAACACTGAACAGTTAGGCTAACACATCCATTCAGCTTGTTTGACATTCAACAATGATCGGCTCGTAGGCTACACTTTTTTGGGAGGAAGGTTTTTACATTTGAAGTTGACAAATTAGGCTACTTTGTTTTCCTTAATCCCATGTCACCTACATCCATACTTAATTTCGCTACTTCAGCAGTCTTTTGAGGGTTCACTATTGACCTCAAAGTGTTTTGTTGTTTATCCTGTTAAGTCTATTTATCCTGTTTCAAAGTAGCCAATAAAGTATATCAAATGGTTGTTCTTTTTCAGTGAATGTTTGCAACGGATGCAGTTTTCAATGCGACTTTGTCAGAGATCCAATGATTTGAAACAATGTTAATCTTATTCCTTGTTTAGCAAATATTTGTTATATTTTCGGCAGCTGAAACATTGTAGCTGACTCACTGTTTGTAACATTGTAGGCTATAACAATGTGACAATAGTGCAACAAACTTTTAGTTTTGTTGCGATTAGTTTAGATAGGGAATTTCATTTTTAGAGGCTAACGTCGAACGATGAATAAGGCTTGTACGGAGACTATACATTTAATCTGCATTTCAATAACAAACTTTGAGGCCTGAGCCATCTGAAGCCTGGAGACTCCCTTGAATCACGGAGCCCGTGTCGTGATGTTGTCAGGGCGAGGGAGGCAACAACAACTCTGCATTATACTACAATGCCATCCACTGCTTTGTTTTTGGATCAAACACGTTAGGCAATGTTCAGTCAGGGGTTATTTAAGTTCAGACCTAATATATTTGACATAAAACCGAGTCAAAAACACGTAGCTGCTCTCAAGCGGATATGGACTTCTATTTTTAACCTCCCAAATGATGTCTGTTCAATCTTCCTCTGTCCTGACAACAATGAACCGGCTTTGTAAAATGTTTTGTCTCCGCATTCCATAATTGAGATAATGTGATCACTTTATGGGTCTACCATTATTAGCCTAGGCCCTAATGATAAGTAAATATGTACTTATTTAGGCCTATTTATCAATTATAAATATATCATTGATTTATATAATTTATTCTGACAATGAAATTAAAGTTTTTAATATAGTAAATGTTATTTAAATCTTGTTATTTTAGGTTAGGGAAAGCTAGGCGATATCGCTATGGAAAAAAGCAATAATAGTTGTGATGACATTGCCTGGGGTTGTGGTGGTCAATGTCACACATTCGCCTTCCACGGAGAAATCACATGATTGCCCAATCAAGTCGGTTCCTCTTTCCGCGTGAGTGCAGCTGCATAGACCACTTTAATAAACTGAAGTCATCTGACTCTCATAAATCAATCTACACACACTCCAAATAGGTCTGAGGCCATGACAATAGTGGCCTATTCAGATTAGTTGAATAGTTTTTATTTCTAAGGGTGGCAAAGTAGACTAGACTTGGCTGTATAGCTCCACTTCTGCCACTGATAACTCTCTCTTTCACCTGTCTCATCGCTATTCCATAGATCTACTGTATGGTTCAGTGGTTGACTAACTCTACTTTCAACAGTGAATTGATATTGATGTTAAAGTTTGTCAATGTGTGTGTCGTGTATCTCTCTCTCTCTCTCTCTCTCTCTCTCTCTCTCTCTCTCTTTCCATCTCCTCTTTCATCTCTTGTCAGTAGCTTTAGCGCTTGACACATGATGGGAAGATTGCACATTGGCATGTGTTGTACAGTATCATGTTTGTGTGTTCGTCACTTTCTCTCTCTTTCACAGTTCTTTTCAATGGGCCTGGGCTTATTAAACTGGGACCAAAAATGTATATTTATTTATATTTCATGTGTGTGTGTCTAAAGGGTATATGTGTATCAATCACAGTCTCTATCTCTCTCTCTCTCCTCATAGTGTAAATGGAGTCATCGCGAGGCTCTGGGGGCCTCTCCCGCGAGTACAAGCTGGTGATGCTGGGAGAGGGGGGAGTGGGGAAGAGTGGTGAGTACGCACACTCATAATTACACTTAACTGTACTCTTCACTCTTACTTAGTGCATGTCTTTATTGCTGTCTTGCTCCTCTCTCTTTTACGTATTATGTCTGACTTCGACTATTCTTCTTCAACTTGGTCTTGATTTACATAATTACATTTTCCTAATGTCCTCTTGTTTTTTTTTTCTGTGAGTGGGATGTGTGTTTGTGTGTGTGAGAGAGAGGGAGCGGTAGAGACACACACACCCTCCAAGAGCAGTCAGACAGTCAGAGTTCTCGTAAGCATGGGCGTTGGCCGCCTTCTACGCCAGTTTGGGTGCCTGTTGTCAGGAAGACGCATCAGAGCCTAGCAACCACCTTCCTCTTCTTGGCTACTGTTGCTGTGGAGACTGGCAGAGTTCTCCTCGTATAGGTACACAGCAAAGTAGTAAAAACATCAGAGGGAGGATACGGAGGGATTGAGGGAGAGATGGGTCATAAAACAACCAGCATTCTGATTTAATCTGTGCCTGTTGTTGTCATGGAAACTAGAGTGGGTGTACACTGATGCTGCAGAGGTGGAGATGTCTGTGTGAGCTGCAGGGTGTGTTTATCTATGTGTGTGAACCACTGTCTGAGAAAAACAACGAGACGGGAGAGGTGGAGGGGAGTGTGTGTGATACAACCTGGCTTATGTAATAAAGTCTCCTGCATTGACTTCATAATTGCTCTATTTCTTTCTTTCTTTCTTTCTTTCTTTCTTTCTTTCTTTCTTTCTTTCTTTCTTTCTTTCTTTCTTTCTTTCTTTCTTTCTTTCTTTCTTTCACTCTGTTTTCTGATCTACTGTAGTTTGTTTCTGATTTCTCCTCTTTGGTTTATTGATGCAGTGCCTATGCAGCTTTTGGACAATGAAATTGGCCCAAAAAAAGCTTGTTAGGACTTAACTCTCGCTCTCTCTCCTCAGCTATTATAATGCAGTTTATCAGCCACAGGTTCCCTGAAGACCATGACCCCACCATAGGTGAGAGAGTGCTTGGTCTCTGATCAAAATATGGCGACTGATATTTGGTCAAATTTTGCCTCCTTTAACCACACCAAAAACTACTACATCAAATGAGTGATCAATGTTGTATTCTGAATCATATATATATATATATGCATTTATACACACACACTGGAGGCCAAAAGTTTGGAATATTACTCATTCAAGGGTTTTTCTTTATTTTCACTATTTTTTTTACATTGTAGAATAAAAGTGAAGACATCAAAACTATGACATAACACATATGGAATCAGGTAGTAACCAACAAATCAAAATATATTTGAGATTCTTCAAATAGCCACCCTTTGCCTTGATGACAGCTTTGCACACTCTTGGCATTCTCTCAACCAGCTTCACCTGGAATGCTTTTCCATCAGTCTTGACGGAGTTCCCAAATATGCTGAGCACTTGTTGGCTGCTTTTCCTTCACTGCGTTCCGACTCATCCCAAACATCTAAATTTGATTGAGGTTGGAACCAAAAATCTCAAAATTGGACTCCAGACCTAAGGACAAATTTCCACCTGTCTAATGTTAATTGCTCATGTTTCTTGGGCCAAGCAAGTCTCTTCTTATTGGTGTCGTTTATTAGAGGTTTCTTTGCAGCAATTCTACCATGAAGGCATTATTCACACAGTCTCCTCTGAGCAGTTGATGTTGAGATGTGTCTGTTACTTGACCTCTGTGAAGCATTTATTTGGGCTTCAATCTGAGGCTGGTAACTCTAATGAACTTATCCTCTGCAGCAGAGGTATTTCTGGGTCTTCCATTCGTGTGACGGTCCTCATGAAGCTGGTGGAGAGAATATAAAAATGCTGGGCAGACCATTATTTTGGCTACCATGGCTATGCCCCCATAGGATGACAATGCCTCTATCCACAGGGCTCTGAATGGTTTGATTCTGGAGTGGCGCTTGAGACCGCGTTTTCCACCACCATCAACAAAACGTACTGAAGGAGGGAACGAGGTATAACATACTATGGGGAGTCAACAACCAATCATATTCGCCTAAAAAACAGAAATCACGCCCAACGGGCCAATGGATGCCGAGGCCCGCCCTAGGAAGCCCTGCCTTCCTGGCTATAATACCGGGGTTCTCATCCATTTCCTCAATTCAGAACTGTTTTTCAGTGAGCCAAAATCCCCTGACACGCGGGGACAAAATATGTTATACCTCATTACATCCTTCAGGGAACTGTAGCTATATTCATAACTGTATATTCCCTCTGTCGGTCACTCTGTGTAACATTACCATGGAGACGTACAACCAAGTCGACTCCGAGGGTACCAAACAAGGAGGTCCACGGCACCCCAAGCACACACAGGTTCCCTAGGCTCCAAAAAGGGGTTACAGAAGTCCACTTTTTCCCTAATACTTGATAAGCCTGAACTGTCAGAGACCCATATAGGGTACCAGAACCTGCTGCAACTTGGCTATGCACACTGACACTATAGCCCAAGTCCATAAACCCAACGGTTCCAAGAACAATACTTACTTTATGAGCCTGAAATGTCAGAACTCATACAAGGAACTGCAACTCCAAAGCAACAGAACACCTGTCGTGACTTGATCAAAGGAAAGGAGGGATACTAGTCAGTTGTAAAACTGAATGCATTCAACTGAAATGTGTCTTCCGCATTTAACCCAACCTCTTTAAATCAGAGAGGTGCGGGGGTTGCCTTAATCGACATCCATGTCTTCGGCGCCTGGGGAACAGTAGGTTAACTGCCTTGTTCAGGGGCAGAACGGCAGATTTATACCTTGTCAGCTTGGGGATTCGATCCAGCAACCTTTCGGTTACTGACCCAACGCTCCTACCCTCCAGGCCACTTGTGCGCACATGCACGCTGCATAGCATCGACCAGCGTCGATGAACCACATGTAACTACACAATCATCCTGTATAGCCATTAAAATACCACTCAATGTCTCTCCCAGAGGATGCATACAAGACACAGATCCGCATCGATGATGAACCAGCCAACCTGGACATCCTGGACACAGCAGGACAGGTAACTTCCTCACAAAGGACTTCCATTGAAACATCACGTCTCCATCTTCTTTGGCTGCATCTCATTCTCAATAGTCTAATATGACTTCCTCGCCTCTTTTCCTTCATTTACTGATCTGTAAATATAGGATAGGTGAAAGCAATATGAAAAAACACCTAGGAAGGACTAGGAATTTGCTTTCATCTATTCTTTCACATTAGTTCAGATCGAGCAAACGAGAAGAGGAAGGGAAACCCTCTCCCTCTATCCCAATGCTCACTTTCCTTTACATCAATCCTTTCTAACGGTCTGTCCCTGTCTCTCAATTACATTCAATGTAATTCTTATTAGCATGATGACTTATCATTGATAAGTAATTAACTTGAGTTGCCAAAGCAAACCCAGAAGAACATATTTCACTCTGACATATCGCCCCTTCATCATCATAACATCCAAGTACTTATTCTTCTCAACTTCCTTCTAAGCAACGCTCACTCTATCTACTCCCTTTCTTTTTCCACAAACGTACATAATCTGTCTCTCACCCGCTCCCCGCACGTTGTCTGACTCATCCATAGACACATGCATGGCTCACTTATATTAGTCCTTTTCTATATATGGTCATGTACATGTTCTATAATATATGCCCATGACTGGGTTTGTTCGTACCGTACCAAAGTCAGGGAAGTGTCCACACACTGGACATTGTGTTTAGAGGGCTATCTGAGTGACCTAGACCGTCTCAGGTGACCCTTAACTTCTGAGTAATCTAAATGAAAATATTTTTCAGTGGGTCTCCATGTTCTTCCCCTTGTAGCTTGTAGGACAGACAGACCGATGCATTGGTGATTGATTCTCTGGATGCTCTAAGGCACACACACACACACACTTTCGCTCACACTCATACCAGTACATGGATGTGTGGGTGTATGTGTGGCATCTGGATATGTAATGGTATCTATGTTGCTGTTATCCTTTCTGTACCAGTCCTTAATCAATCACTCACTCTCCTTTTGCCTCTCTCTCTCTCACACACACACACACACACACACACACCCCTCTCCAGGCTGAGTTCACAGCAATGCGGGACCAGTACATGCGGGCAGGCGAGGGCTTCATCATCTCCTACTCCATAACAGATAGGCGGAGCTTACAGGAGGCGCGCCAGTTCAAGCAGCTCATTGACCGTGTGCGCCGCACTGCCAACACACCAGTGGTACTGGTGGGCAACAAGTCTGACCTGACCCATCTCAGACAGGTGAGAATTGGGGGAAAGAAAGAAAGAAGGAAGGAAGGAGGGAGGGGGACGCATATTGGTAGTCTTGGCACTAAAGTAGGTTTTGCCAACTATCTGGCAGTATTAACATCTTACTGCTATTCAAAAGGCCTATCTTTTATACATTTACTGGAAGATCTACAGATTGCCTGTCTGACTGGTATGGTATATCTATAGGGGGGGTCGTGCGGTAGCAGAGTAAACAGTCCATGACTTGGGTGGCTGGAGTCTTTGGCAATTTTTAGGGCCTTCCTCTGACACCGCCTGGAATGGAGGTCCTGGATGGCAGGAAGCTTGGCCCCAGCGATGTACTGGGCTGTACCCACTACCCTCTGTAGTGCCTTGCGGTTGGAGGTGCAAATCAATCCCAGAACAACAGCAAAGGACCTTGTGAAGATGCAGGAGGAAACGGGTACAAAAGTATCTATTTCCACAGTGAAACGAGTCCTATATCGACATAACCTGAAAGGCCGCCTAGCAAGGAAGAAGCCACTGCTCCAAAACCGCAATAAAAAAAGCCAGACTACGGTTTGCAACTGCACATGGGGACAAAGATCTTACTTTTTGGAGAAATGTCCTCTGGTTTGATGAAACAAAAATATAACTGTTTGGCCATAATGACCATCGTTATGTTTGGAGGGGAAAAGGGGGAGGCTTACAAGCCAAAGAACACCATGCTTTGCTGCAGAAGGAACTAGTGCACTTCACAAAATAGATGGCATCATGAGGAAGGCAAATTATGTGGATATATTGAAGCAACATCTCAAGACATCAGTGAGTAAAGTTAAAGCTTGGTCGCAAATGGGTCTTCCAAATGTACAATGACCCCAAGCATACTTCCAAAGTTGTGGCAAAATGGCTTAAGGACAACAAAGTCAAGGTATTGGAGTGGACATCACAAAGCCCTGACCTCAATCCTATAGAAAGTTTGTGGGCAGAACTGAAAAGGCTTGTGCGAGCAAGGAGGCCTACAAACCTGACTCAGTTACACCAGTTCTGTCAGGAGGAATGGGCCAAATTTCACCCAACTTATTGTGGGAAGCTTGTGGAAGGCTACCTGAAACGTTTGATCCAAGTTAAACAATTTAAAGGCAATGCTACCAAATACTAATTGAGTGTATGTAAACTTCTGACCCACTGGGAATGTGATAAAAGCTTAAATAAATAATTCCCTCTACTATTATTCTGACATTTCACATTCTTAAAATAAAGTGGTGATCCTAACTGACCTGTGATCCTAACTGACCTAAGACAGGGAATTGGAATATTTACTAGGATTAAATGTCAGGAATTGTGGAAAACTGAGTTTAAATATATTTGGCTAAAGTGTATGTAAACTTCCGACTTCAACTGTACAGTATATACTGGCTTTCAACATGCTATTTCTTTCCATTCCACTAGGTGTCAGTAGAGGAGGGAAAGGAGCTGGCCAGGGAGTTCCAGTGCCCCTTCTTCGAGACCTCCGCGGCATTTCGTTACTACATCGATGAGGTGTTCGCCGCACTGGTCCGCCAGATTCGCCAGCGCGAGGCCGAGTCGGTCCGCGGCAGTGAGAGGAAGACCCGGCGGAGCCACTCGTTCTGGAGCCGCATGCGCTCCACCTTCCACAAGAAACAGCACTCTGAGCACTGAGAGAGGGGCACTGTGGAATACGACAGTCCTCCAGTGGTACACTTACAGCCCCAATTCCTAGTTCCCACTCCCACGAGGAGACCAATGACTCTTATCCAAGTTAGATTATGAGTGTTTGCAATGGGTAACTAAACTAACAATTGTTACTGAAGAGATTAGCCTCTTGTGCGCATTAGAGAAGGCAGGAGCTGTGCTGATGTATGCTCATTGTGCTGAAAATTGGGTCTTACTTTTTTAACAGCCGACGTTAGCATTTTAGTATCCAATGAAACCAATTGACTGTAGTGTTTTAATATTTTTAAAATGCTGACACAGCATGGAGTTTGCCTGAAGTTACGACCTTCGATGAGAGATGAGACGTTTAGTTGAAACTATGTACCTCAAAGGGAGGGAGGGAGGGGGTTAGGGGCTTGAAGAGCGGTAGAGATTATGGGGAATTGAGGAGGGAAAGGGAAGGGAGCAAAGACTAGGCTGTGGTGCCCTAAAGGAGCAGAATATTGAGAAGGTAATACAGTAGGTAAAGTGGCACAGGTATTGAGGATTGAACTTGAAGTTTGATTTAAAGGTGGTTTGTTGGGAAACGCGAAGGGGTATGAGATTAGAGGGAGAGTCCCTAAGGATGTGAAACAGCTTGCCAGCCAAGGAAAAGGAGAAAGAAAGAAAGAAAGAAAGAAAGAAAGAAAGAAAGAAAGAAAGAAAGAAAGAAAGAAAGAAAGAAAGAAAGAAAGAAAGAAAGAAAGAAAGAAAGAAAGAAAGAAAGAAAGAAAGAAAGAAAGAAAGAAAGAAAGAAAGAAAGAAAGAAAGAAAGAAAGAAAGAAAGAAAGAAAGAAAGAAAGAGAAGATGATGAAAACAAGATGTTCTGATAGCATTCACTGTGCATTGAGATTCCTCTCCATTTCAATTGAAAGACTTCATGGGTTATTGCCTAGTGTTTGTAAGCTGACCAGCCTGTACTCAGGGTTGGTGCCATGTTGCAGTGGGAATACATTGACAGTTGTGAATGGAGTTGCAGAGGATATTTAATACACTAGTGGTGTTGATGTTGACAAGACATTACTGTGCAACATTGCCTAATATGGTCAACTGCTCTATATTTGACCTGAACGGGCGTAGGAAATATGTTGATTCCATCCAAATTACATAAATCACTGGATTTTTATTTTATTTTTTAAAATCTTTTTAAAGTGGAATTTGATGGGCGTAGCTGGCATTTTAATTTTGCTCTGCCTACAACAGGGTTGTCGTCATAATGTTTCTAGTGTTTCAGTAAATAGAGACAATGCCAAGTACAGTACCTCTCCAGAGTGATTCACACTCCTTTATTACCCCCTGACCTGTAGTACAACGGTGGTGCACTTATTTCAGCACTCCGTGGATCTGGTAGTGCCACATGTGGGAGTATATTGTGTTTTTTTGTTTGTTTTATTCCTCTTGATCATGATTATTGTTTTCCTTAATTTATTTTCTATTAACACACTCAAATAAAATGTACTACTTTTTTTTCCAAATGTGTGTGTGTGTGTTTAGTCTGGCCTCTCGTGTGTGTGAGTCGCCCCCTTGTGGCGGTATGATGTTTCGCAGCAAATATAATCCACGGCAATGAGTTGCCTTGGCTTCACTATTGTTTTCGAATAAATACAATTGTTTGTTTCCATTTATGTTATCGCTTATTCTACAATAGTGTGGTCCACTGAAAATCACCAAACGACTATTGCCATGTACAATATAATCAATGTACTGTGTTGTGCACGAACTTCCTATCAGTTACGTAGCTAATGATTACTCTATGAAAGGTCTTTCGCTTTTTATTTTGTCCCACCACAGATTCCGTCCATGGGTAAAGGAGACGTGAAGTTGTTCGTGGTGTTAAGCTAATTCTTTAGCACTTCTAAGAAGAAAAAAAAAACATTTTACAAGCAACTGGCAGACGTGTGGGGCACGTTGTGGACATATATTGAATTGTGTATATAGCATTGGGCCGCTCTTGCCAGAAGACAGTATATAACGTTGTAGTTTGTTAGCTAACAGCACAGGCCTAATCCACGGTTGTGAAGTGAACGCAAGTTCTAGTACCTGCGGTGAGAATGGACTATTGGGTTCAATTCAGTGCGCAGAGCCAAGCTAAGGAGCGAGTTTTCAGGTACAGTACAGTAATATGTCATGTCAACAAGTCAGAATCAGCTGGCAGGTTTCACGTTACATTCATTACACATACAGTAACGTTAGCTAGGGAGTTTAGTCCGCTAAAATAGCGAGCTAGCACGAACGTTAGCAGGCAATGAAAACTGAAGTCCATGAGCATACAAAATATGAATGTACAATAGGACGAAAAATACCTTTATAAAAAGTCGATGTGGGTGACTTTTTGTACCATTCAATTCTTGACTTTGGTATGTATTTGACTGCGGTTGTCACTCTTTGCTTGCCCGTTTTATTGGGTACTACGCCACAGCTGATTTTGGGGTTCGAAGTGAAGGGGGCCTCAGGTCTCCCTATAAAGTGGCCATAGTCCCAACTACATTTGATATTATACTAATGGCAAGTTACATGAAAGTACCAGTTACTCTTGACATGAAAACACAAATTGTGACCAAGTTATTTATCACAAGATGCAAATAATGACAACTGTAGTAACATTAATATAATCAGACATACATTGTATTCATGTTGTGTTCACACAGGGCTGCACAGTACGCCTGTACGTTGCTAGGCTACACTCTCCAGAAGGGTGGGGCAGGCGTTGAGCTCCTGAAGATGGTGAAACAACTGGAAGCTCATATGAGCCTAACAAGGAAGTGTAAGTCAATGTTTGTAAGGCAATGCTGCACCTCTGTGTCTCAGGATTATGGCTCAGGCTTACCCTATGTACATCCTTTGGTATTTCACTGTGCCTCAATTCAGTTTCCTGGGTCCCACCTCTCTCTCTCTCTCTCTCGCCAGTGATGCGTCTGGGGAACTCTGCAGAGGCTGTGGAGGCAGCGAAGCGTGCGGTGCACCTCTCGGACAGCGTGCTGCGTCTCTGCCTAACTGTGGCCCACCTCAACAAGGCCATGTACTTCGCCTGTGACAACGTGCTTTGGGCCGGCAAGGCGGGCCTCCTGCCCAAACTGGACCAGGACAAGTGGAGTCAGAGATCCTTCAGGTGACTGCTATAATGGGCAACCTTAAGCCCTAAAATACACTGTATTAGGAATCAGTGTATTTGAGTTGTCCAAGGTCATCGGAAATCCTGTTGTGAACTTTACTATTATTGGCAGTTGTTACCTATATTCTCTCTCCCTAGAGCTACACTACATGACCAAAAGTATGTGGACACCTGTTTGTCGAACATCTCATTCCAAAGTCATGAGCATTAATATCGAGTTGGTCCTGCCTTTCTTGCTATAACAGCCTCCACTCTTCTGGGAAGGCTTTCCACTAGATGTTGGGACATCGCTGTGGAGACTTGCTTCCATTCAGCCACAAGAGCATTCGGTAGGTGTGGCACTGATGTTGGGGGATTAAGCCTGGCTCGCTGCCTGCGTTCCAATTCATCCCAAAGGTGTTCGATGAGGTTCAGGTCAGGGCTCTGTGCAGGCCAGTCAAGTTCTTCCACACCGAATTCGACAACGCATTTATGTGTGGACCTCCCTTTGTGCACGGGGGAATTGCTGAAACAGGAAAGTGCCTTTCTCAAACCTTTGCCACAAAGTTGGAAGCACAAAATCATCTAGAATGTCATTGTATGCTGTAGCTTTACTATTTCCCTTCACTGGAGCCTAGCCCAAACCATGAAAAAGAGCCCCAGATTATATTCCTCCTCCACCAAACTTAACAGTTGGCACGTAGTGTTCTCCTGGCATCCGCCAAACCCAGATTCGTCTGTCGGACTGCCAGATGGTGAAGCGCTATTCATCACTCCAGAGAAAACGTCTCCATTGCTCCAGAGTCCAATGGCGGCGAGCTTTATTAATCAAATCAAATCAAATGCTATTTGTCACATGTGCCGAATACAGCAGGTGTAATCCTTACAGTGAAATGCTTACTTACAAGCCCTTAACCAACAATGTATTTTTAAGAAAAAAAATGTAAAAAATGTATAATAATAGCAAATATTTAAAGAGCAGCAGTAACATAACAGTAGTGAGGCTGTATACACCACTCCAACCGACGCTTGGCATTACGCATGGTGGCTGCTTGGCCATTGAAACCCATTTCATGAAGCTTCCGAAGAACAGTTCTTGTGCTGATGTTGCTTCCAGAGGCAGTTTAGAACTCGGTAGTGGGTATTGCAACCGAGGACAGACGATTTTTACGTCCTATGCGCTTCAGCACTTGGCGGTCCTGTTTTGTTAGCTTGCGCTGCCTACCACTTTTCAGGCTGAGCAGTTGTTTCTCCTAGACGTTTTCCACTTCACAATAACAGCTCTTACAGTTGACCGGGGCAGGTCTAGCAGGACAGAAATTTGACAAACTGACCTGTTGGAAAGGTAGCATCCTACCTGAGCTCTTCAGTAAGGCCATTCTACTGCCATTGTTTGTCTATGGAGATTGCCTGGCTGTGTGCTCGATTTTATACACCTGTCAGCAACGGGTGAGGCTGAAATAACCAAATCCACTAAATTAAAGTGGTGTCCACATACTTTTGTATATATAGTGTATTTTCTATTCTACCTCAAACTCCCCCTCTTCTTTTCCCTCTGACACTTATTATTTTGTTTGTCTTCTACATCCTCTCTTCCAGTCTTCTACATCCTCTCTTCCCGTCTTCTACATCCTCTCTTCCCGTCTTCTACATCCTCTCTTCCCGTCTTACACTATCTTTACTTTCTCTCCTATTTTACACAAATCTCTTTCTGTCTCACGCTCTTACACATTTCTGTCTCTCTACAGGTACTACCTCTTTGCCCTCATCCTCAACCTAACCCGGGACGCCTACGAGATCCGCCTGCTTATGGAGCGTGAGGCCTGCTCCTCCCACGGGGGGTCAAATGCTACCTGGACATCCTCTCCTCTCTCTCCATCCCCTGAGAACGGTGATCTTTCCCACCCCCACCCCTCTTCCTCCTCCTTCCCCGCGGCTATATTACCCCTTCTGTCCGAACGCCTCGGCAGACAGTTCCACCTGCTGGGGACTGTGCTGCGCAGCAACCCACCACTGCTGCTGGACCTGCTGAAGAATGCATGCGATGTGTTTATCCCGCTGGACCGGCTGGGCATCTACCCCACCGGCCAAGGCTTCGTGGGGGCCTGCGGCCTGGCCTCCTCGGTTCTCTCCATCCTCACCATCGTCCACCCCTGGCTCAAGCTCAAACCGTGAAGAAGCTCAAGCCTTGAAGGAGACATTTTGGCAGAACGTTTTAGGTCCGCTAGTAGAAGTCTAGAAGTGCTGTTGTGTCGAAGGATGCAGCATGATGGGTCCTGTACACTGTTTGCTTGCAAAGTTTAGTCAGAATGGTAGACACATAGACGCATAAAAATAGTAAAATTCATAAAGCCTGTCAGTTGTGATTTACCCAGGCTTTAAAGGACAATTCTACCAGAAACTATCTTTTGGTATTTGTTTCATAAGTCCATTGTTGATATAGTCCCAAAATGTTTTTCATGACAGCAATCAAGTTAAGATATATAACTTCCTACATACAGAAATACAGCCTGCATGATTAATTTTTGTATTTCTGTATTTTGAAAATTATACATCTTAAATTTTCATGAAAAACTATGGACTAATGAAACAAATACCAAAATATAGTTTTTGGTAGAGTTGTCCTTTTAAAGCCTGGGTAAATCACAACTGACAGGCTTTATGAAGTGATACAAAGAAAGACAGAATGTCTTTCAGTGTGTGTGTGTGTGTGTGTGTGTGAGAAAGAGTCTTCCCCAGAGTCAGATAAACTTGTGGATTCCATTTTTATGAACTCACAAGCTGTGGGGAGTACATGTCAAATCCCCATCTGTGAAGAGCACATGACAAACACCCATCTGTGAACCAAGTATGAGGATGATTTATATAATCTTCTCAGATGATTGTGAGGAGCAGCTGTCTTGCATGTCTCAAGTCCGAACTTCTCTGTCAAAGTGGGAAACCACATCCACAAATACTAACTGTCCTCTTTCTTAACTTGCACTTAGTTTATAACCTTGATTACCATTTGAAATGGATCCAGGTCTCTATTAGGAAAGTGTTTCCACATCCCTATACATGTTGTTTCTGTCCTGTTATCATTGAAAATGATACCATTGGATAAGATTATCTGTACCTACAGCATTGGTTTGGAGATAGGCCTATTGTCCAATGTTATCCCTGAGGAACGCCATACAGCAAGACATGTGGAACATCTTCCTCAGTTAACTAAAGCCATAACATAAAAAAAGCTTTATTTATATGAAGTATTTTCTCATACTGTGTGAATGTCTAATAATAATGACTTTGAAGTGAAGGGTCCTTTTTATAAGCGGGTAATGGGGACATTTATGGGGTTGTATAGGGAAGCAAACCAGTCGGCTGTATTCTTGTGCTGATATCGGTAATATGTCCACATTAAAGTATATTACTAACATTTATGCATGTGTGAAATGAATTATTGAGTTTACAGAGCCAGTGATTATGAAAATCAAGCAAATGATTAAGCCAACTTTGGCATCTAATGATTCTGTCCATTTAACTATATAATTTGTTGAATTTACCCAACAGCAAATTATTTAGTCTACTTGTAAGTACATTTGTTAAGATACTTATAAGTCACTTTGTAAACTCAATTACATCAATTTTACACAACTGTTCAAAAGTTTGGGGTCACTTAGAAATGTCCTTGTTTTTGAAAGAAATGCAAATTTTTGGTCCATTAAAATATCAAATTGATCATAAATACAGTGTAGACATTGTTAATGTTGTAAATGACTATTGGAACGGAAACGGATGATTTTTAATGGAATGTCTACATAGGCTTACAGAGGCCCATTATCAGCAACCATCACTCCTGTGTTCCAATGGCACGTTGTGTTAGCTAATCCAAGTTTATCATTTTAAAATGCTAATTGATCATTAGAAAACCCTTTTGCAATTATGTTAGCACATCTGAAAACTGTTGTGCTGATGAAATAAGCAATAAAACTGGCCTTCTTTAGTTGAGTATCTGGAGCATCAGCATTTGTGGGTTCGATTACAAGCTCAAAATGGCCAGAAACAAAGAACTTTCTTCTGAAACTCGTCAGTCTATTCTTGTTCTGAGAAATGAAGGTTATTCCATGAAAGAAATTGCCAAGAAACTGAAGATCTCGTACAACACTGTGTACTACTCCCTTCACAGAACAGCGCAAACTGTCTCTAACCACAATAGAAAGAGTAGTGGGAGGCCCCGGTGCACAACTGAGCAAGAGGACAAGTACATTAGAGTGTATAGTTTGAGAAACAGATGCATCACAAGTCCTCAACTGGCAGCTTCATTAAATAGTACCCACAAAACGCCAGTCTCAACATCAACAGTGAATCCGGGATGCTGGCCTTCTAGCTTACTGATCTTCAGTAAAATTAAATGAAAACAACATGGTGGATGTTAACCAAGGATTCAAATATCAACTGTCCAGTTATTTCACCTGTCCTGTTAATTTTAATATTATTGACTGCCCCTAATGGCAGAGTGTGGAGGCGGTGTGTGTGAAGGCCATTGTTTAGTCCTATTTGGACAGGATACGTTTTACTGCGAGAGCTCAGGTAATGTAATTATGTGCACGAGCACAAATCAACTCATCCATCATTTTTACCTGGCAGGAAGGTTATTATCCCAGCCGTAAAAACCTACTGTTTTTCGGCAAACTCCCAGGTCCTCTAATAATACTCAGCCCGTGAAAATCGTCATCCCTGTGTTTTGAGGGATATTACAGGTGCTGCACCCAGTTTGGGTGAGAACATGGGAACACATTGATGCTTGCCTAAAATTACATAACCAAATCTAACTGCCTGTAGCTCAGGACCTGAAGTAAACATATGCATATACTTGATACTATTTGAAAGGAAACAATTTGAAGTTTGTGGAGATGTGAAATTAATGTAGGATAATATAACACATTAGATCTGGTAAAAGATAATACAAACAAAAAAACATGCGTCTTTGTTCCATCGTCTTTGAAATGCAAGAGAAAGATCCTAATATCACATAGGAGTTTAGGCACCATTTAGAGTTTGGCCACTAGATGGCAGCAGTGTGTGTGCAAAGTTTCAGTTTGATCCAGTGAAGCGTTGCAATACAAGACTTTGCCAAATTGGTCAATTGATACATTTTCAAGTAGCATGGTATTTATTTCACTGTAATAGCTACTGTAAATTGGACAGTGCAGTTAGATTAACAAGAACTTAAGCTTTCTGCCCATATAAGACATGTATATGACCTGGAAAGTTTGCTGTTACTTACAACAGTAATGCTAATCACATTAGCGTGCGTTAGCTCAACAGTCCTGTATATGATCTGTTTTGTCATATCAACTTTCCTAGTGCCATACTTCTCTTATAAAAGATGAAGGGGATGATATTGTGCCAATGAATTGATCAATTGCCAAATATGTCAGGTAATTAAATGTCTGCATAGGTCACAGCTCATGGTTCTTATTGATATGCATTATTATTTTGACTTTCTTCGAACTGAAAGCCATTAGGCCAATATTAGGCTATTCCTAGGCATTTGAAATATCTTCACGCCTAGAAGAGCCTTCAGGCTTCCGTCATAACGGTCAGTTGTGAATGAGGAAAAAAAATTATTCCAGTGTCAGTTTGGTAAAACTAATCCGTCCGAATCGGACATGCTGGGGTAATAATTACATAACCGACGTTTTATAGTAATACTAGTCCCGTGCCAATAGGGCTTAAATGAAAGGCCCCGATCTGATACAACAGTCTGAAAATGTTATCCCCGTAACCTTGAATGGAACATGTTGTGCCTCAGCACCACAGTGATATAACCGTTAGGGTCTAAACTGTATCGTATTCAGGGGATTATTGAGGAGGGTGCTATTTAGAGTAACGAATCATGTTAGCTCTATACATTACATTCCTTTGTTATGCTCTAGGGCAGGATTTCCACAGGGATGCTGGCTCATGTTGACGCCAATGCTTCCCACGGTTGTCAAGTTGGCTGGTGGACCATTCACACTCAATCCATGTCTCAAAGCGTAAAAATCCTTATTTAACCTGTCTCCACCCAGTCATCAACAATGATTTGAAGTGGATTTAACAGGTGATATCAATAAGGGATCATAGCCTTCACCTGGATTCACCTGGTCAGTCTTCTAGGTCATGGAAAGAGCGGGTGTTCCTAATGTTTGGTACACTCAGTGCACACCCTTCTGAAAACATTTTTCTACTTCATGCAGTCCCTCTTATCAACACAAGAGGACGGCCTTGTTCAGTTAATGCATGAAGGACAAATTACACAATTGTATACTGCTGCATACCTACTATTATTTCACATTTTTGAGAATCAGATAAGGAATGTCAAGAATGATATGACATTCAACTCATCAGAATAGTATGCGGTCATAGTCCAATAGTGGTTCAGTCATAGTCCAAGCAATGACTACCAATGCGAGCGTGCATAGCACATGCATGTGTAGGTGCATGCATTTGAAAGAGTGTAAGTGAGTTTTGCTCCGGAATTCTCAGACAATAGGTGAAAGGTAACGGTCAATATAGGGTGGCCTGTATTTAACCTCCTAACCCTCACCCACACAGTAGCCCAGTAGACAAGAGGTCAGTGATGTCTGTAGATAACAGGTTAAAGGTCATATACTGTATATACATGATGTAACTACTGGTCTATCTGTGTTCCAGAAATAGGGCTGAAGATCTTTTTTTGAAATCACTATCAGTATACTATATACAGTGTTGACTGCATAATCAATCAGTCATTTATTTTGATTTGAATGAACATATTTTTTTAATGTATTTTTATTTCAGGCGATATTGGGGTGAGACAAGTCTAAGGTAAAGCTTACAGGGTAAGTACAAGCTGAAACAGGGCTGATATGCAGTAGATGGAGATCCTTAGTGTTTCTATGAAGTGCTAGTTTTCTCTCATGTGTACATGCAGTGGCCGTGTGAGTGTTTGTGCTTGTGTGAATGAGTACTTACTTGCTCTGGTCTCTTACTTGTTTACATCAGTCTGAATCAGCAGCTGTTGATTACTCCTACGTTCATTCATATTTTATATTCCAGTTCTTTCTCTCGCCCTCTCTCTCGCTCTCTCTCTCGCTCTCTTTCTTTCGCCCCCGCTCTCTCTCCCTCTCTACTCCTGGTGTGTGTGTTACACTCTCACGTGGAGTGCTGACAACAGGAGGGACGGGGTACCATGCCATTAAGAAAAGGTGCTATCGTTTAACTTTTGTTTATTATATATGTATGTGAAATATATAATAAACAAAAGTGAAATAAACAATTAAAAATGAACAGTAAACATTACACTCACAAGTTTCAAAGGAATATAGACATTTCCCTCTTGTATAGCAAGTGCGTACAGCCGTAGTACATCACTGGGGCCAAGCTTCCTGCCATCCAGGACCTATAGTACCAGTCAAAAGTTTGGACACACCTACACATAAGGGTTTTTCTTAATTTTTTACTATTTTCTACATTGTAGAATAATAGTGAAGACATCAAAGCTATGCAAGAACACATATGGAATCAACTAGTAACCAAAACGGTGTTAAACAAATCAAAATATACACTACTGTTCAAAGGTTTGGGGTCACTTAGAAATGTCCATATTTTTGAAAGAAAAGCTACTTTTTTGTCCATTTAAAATAACATCAAATTGATCAGAAATACAGTGTAGACATTGTTAATGTAGTTCATGACTATTGTAGCTGTAAACGGCAGATTTTTTATGGAAAATCTACATAGGTGTACAGAGGCCCATCATCAGCAACCATCACTCCTGTATTCCAATGGCATGCTGTGCTAGCTAATCCAAGTTTATCATTTTAAAATGCTAATTGATCATTAGAAAACCCTTTTGCAATTATGTTAGCACAGCTGAAAACTGTTGATTAAACACTGAGTTTAAATGTACAGTTGAAGTCGGAAGTTTACATACACCTTAGCCATTTAAACCCAGTTCTTCACAATTCCTGACATCTAATCTTAGTAAAACTACCCTGTCTTAGGTCAGTTAAAATCCCCACTTTATTTTAAGAATGTGAAATGTCAGAGTAATAGTAGAGAGAATGATTTATTTAAGCTTTTATTTATTTCATAACATTCCCAGTGGGTCAGAAGTTTACATACACTCAATTAGTATTTGGTAGCATTGCCTTTAAATTGTTTAACTTGGGTCAAACGTTTCAGGTAGCCTTCCACAAGCTTCCCACAATAAGTTGGGTGAATTTTGGCCCATTCCTCCTGACAGAAATGGTGTAACTGAGTCAGGTTTGTAGGCCTCCTTGCTCGCACACACCTTTTCAGTACTGCCCACAACTTTTATATAGGATTGAGGTCAGGGCTTTGTGATGGCCACTCCAATGCCTTGACTTTGTAGTCCTTAAGCCATTTTGCCACAACTTTGGAAGTATGCTTGGGGGTCATTGTCCATTTGGAAGACCCATTTGCGACCAAGCTTTAACTTCCTGACTGATGTCTTGAGATGTTGATTCAATATATCCACATAATGTCCCTTACTCATGATGCCATCTATTTTGTGAAGTGCACCAGTCCCTCCTGCAGCAAAGAACCCCGACAACATGATGCTGCCACCCTCGTGCTTCACGGTTGGGATGGTGCTCTTCGGCTTGCAAGCCTCCCCTTTTTCCTTCAAACATAACGATGGTCATTATGGCCAAACAGTTCTATTTTTGTTTCATCAGACCAGAGGACATTTCTCCAAAATGTACAATCTTTGTCCCCATGTCCAGTTGCAAACCGTAGTCTGGCTTTTTTATGGCGGTTTTGGAGCAGTGGCTTCTTCCTTGCTGAGCGGCATTTCAGGTAATTTCGATATAGGACTAGTTTTTACTGTAATATAGATACTTTTGTACCTGTTTCCTCCAGCATCTTCACAAGGTCCTTTGCTGTTGTTCTGTGATTGGTTTGCACTTTTCGCACCAAAGTACGTTCATCTCTAGGAGACAGAACGCGTCTCCTTCCTGAGCGGTATGACGGCTGTGGGGTCCCGTGGTGTTTATACTTGCGTACTATTGTTTGTACAGATGAACGTGGTAGGTTCAGGTTGGAAATTGCTCACAAGGATGAACCAGACATGTGGAGGTCTACAATTCTTTTTCTGAGGTCTTGGCTGATTTCTTTTGATTTTCCCATGATGTCGAGCAAAGAGGCACTGAGTTTGAAGGTAGGCCTTAACATACATCCACAGGTACACCTCCAATTGACTGCAGGATTTGGTCTCCCGGTCTGTACAAGATTGAACTTTTCATTAAAAGTTAGTCTTGAAATGTCCTCGATTACTCTCTCTGCAGTTGCCATCGCCATCATTACATACACTCACTGCAAAAAGCTAGCCAGCTAGCTAGGTTCAAACGTGAGAAAACAAGATAAGTCTGAGGTCCTGAGCACTCTGAAGCAGGTTTTCATCAAGGATCTCTCTGTACTTTGCTCCATTCATCTTTGCCTCGATCCTGACTAGTCTCCCAGTCCCAGCCGGTGAAAAACATCCCCACAGCATGATTCTGCCACCAACATGGTGAAGTGCTGTAGAGATGGTTGTCATTCTGGAAGGTTCTCCCATCTCCACAGAGAAGCTCTGTGGAGATGGAATCACCTCCCTGACCAAGGCCGATTGCACAGTTTTGCAGAATAGCCAACTATAGGAAGAGTCTTGGTGGTTCCAAACTTCTTCCATTTAAGAATGATGGAAGCCATTGTGTTCTTGAGGACCTTCAATGCTGCAGAAATGTTTTGGTACCCTTCTCAAGATCTGTGCCTCGACACAATCCTGTCTCAGAGTTCTACGGACAATACCTTCGACCTCATGGCTTGGTTTTTGCTCTGACATGCACTGTCAACTGTGGGACCTTATATAGACAAGTGTGTGCCTTCCAAATCATGTCCAATCAATTGAATTTACCACAGGTGGACTCCAATCAAGTTGTAGAAACGCCTCAAGGATGATCAATGGAAACAGGATGCACCTGAGCTCAATTTCGAGTCTCATAGCAACGGGTCTCTGACCATAAAATACCAAATGGAAACTCTGGACAACCTCTAGCTTACTTTCCCCACAACTCAAGTGTCAGTTTTTGGACTCATGAAGGAGAAAAGCTGTGGAGAAAGAACCTATCCTGTCGTACGAGAATGGACATTTTGATCTCTCTTGCCTGTTTCACACTATCGTGCTGCTGATCGGATGATCATATTATTTTCACATTTTCCTTTTAAGCATGATTCCAGCAACTGGTGGATGCGTAACCAGGTCAGCTCAGTGCAGCTGGTTTGGCTCGGCTAGGTTCGGCTCCTGTGTGCCACTTCTGGAACAGAAACCTTTTAAGTCGTTTACCCACCACCTACAGTCCTAGACCAGATCCTAAAGTGCACGTACGCACTGCATTTCAAACCTATTTGATCAAGCAGCATTTCCTGTTCTCAAACTTTGCATGACCCCTCTCTCTCCAAAAATAGCAACAAGGGTAACTTGAGGCCTTGCTCTGCCCATATGAGCTGAGATTCCTGAGCTTTAGAATTGTTGTTATTTTGACCCGCTGATCCTAATTTTTCTATCTGCTACTGTGTCAAATACGTATCTTGGGCACTCTGGACAAAATGTTTCTGCCTTTTCGGTCCTCAAAAGCTTGATCAACATAAATCTTACTTAATGGCACTGGGGCAGTGCCAATTGGGTTGTGAGAAATAATAATATGATCATGAGTCGCGATTATAAATTGTCTCACAAAGTCTCTGCAACCATAGGTTCCATTGTGTTCTTGTCCAGCACCAAACCTTTTGTCAGTTAGTGTTTCAAAGTAGTGGTGCCAGTTCCCATCTATGTCTTTCCCGAATCCATACACATTCACCTTGTCACAAATGTTTAAGGCTAATATGAAAGCCATGAATCCGGTGGATGGGTATCTGCCATTATAGTCAAGCCAAGTTTCGTGAACATATTTCAGGATTTAGAACCAATACCACATTTTTGTTGGCTTTAATATTGTGTTTAGGATCAGTGACTGCACCATGTAGCCAGTGGAGATCCATAGTCTTGAAAGGGAACAGCAGGAGACTATTGGTGTTATCCAGATCTATGGCATTCTCTGAGTACCTGACGGGATGGCTGGTCTTGCTCCCCACATCCTCCTCATAGCCCTTGGTTACTGCCTTGTTAATTCTGATCATGACATCATTGGAATCAATGAGGTCTCCGTAGTTGGAACCTTTGAGGTTCCCAGAGTTCCCCACCACAGTACAGGTCCTACAGCGCTCTGGGTCAGCGTCCACATAGAGATCAGAATCAGGGATGACCTGGAACAACTTCTCCACCACCTGACTGAAGGCTGTGTTATGGCTATTCTGGATTTTCTTCCATCAATTTCTGGTGTCAATGGAGAGTTCCTTGCTGTTTCTGGTCAGAAATGGTTTGATGGATCTGATGAAGCACTTCTGAAACCAGAGGTCATCGTCCGGCTCTGTCATACATTTTAGACAGGCATATTGACTAAAATTTGAAATTGTGTTTTTTTATATTGGATAAAAGTATAGACTCAGAACTAGAAAATTGTATATCATACAGTGCAGTTCAGGAACAATGGGAAAGTAATTCTGCTTTGAAAGCTAGCTAACAAACAGTACGTTTTAATTTGCAATAAAAATAACTTTGACAAAATGTGAAAATGTAGCATCTTGTTTGGCCAGCGTTGTGTCAAGTCACTCCGGTTCACACTGACCGTGGTGTGTGCAGAAAGTAACCCATCACTTTTTCCAAGGGCATCAATGTTGTTGAGAAAAGTAGCAAAACGTTTGTAGTTCTCGATGGCTAACGTTACAATGGATTTCAACCACAATCAATCAATCAAAACAATCAATATGAGTTGAACAGCTAACAAATATATAGTCCCCAAGATAAACTCATAAAAGTTTTAGTATAAACTCCAAATAAAATTCAAATTAATCCTTTGCATCTTTCCCACTAAAAATGCACAACTAGTTACACTAGAACAGCAGTTTGAGTACTGCATTCACTGATACATTTGACTGATAAAATTCAGTGATTCCACGCCTGGTGGTTCTCTAGAGCATTTAACTTGACCTTGTGGTCCCCGGAAAAGGTTAAAAGTTGGGAACCACCACAGCAGATCTCCAGCAACAAAGTTGTTAGTCGAATTCAGTTGTCTAATTTCAAAGAGAACGAGTGTGGTTACTTCTCGCCCACGCTCAACCAAGTTGCCTAATACTGAAGCGATTGGCTGTGGTCACCCCTCCCGACCAGTTGCTATAAGTAGGTGGAAGGTGACTCCCACAATTAATAACTTTGTTTCTTCGTACGTCTAGTCATACACGTCCATTCTTTTTTCGAAGTCATGTCAAACTCAGAAAACAGTGTGGCTCGCTTAAACCGGAACCTGCGCCCACAGGCTTAGCTTGTCTCCTCACTCTTAATCTCTTCTTCAGGATTAGTATGGTTACCCAATAAAAACGACAGAATTTACGTTACATACAGCTGAAATCTCCATGTTACATTATACGAGTGCCTACAGGGGGAACAATAACATTCAAAGGCCATGTTTGAAGCTTTGGTCTTCTAGAACTTCCGAGCATTGGAAGAGAGATGACAATGGCGCCTAAAAAGCTATAGTGGTGCTGTGGTTTTACAGGATCTTGACACAGTGAAGCTAGCACCTTGAAATAACTCTCTGTAGAGTTAACTGGGTGACTGCCTACTGACATGAAGAGAACAAAAAACGGTACTCCACTCTCTCAGGTGGTGGAGGCCCTATAAATGTGATGTTTAGATCGGAGTCACATTACTCTCCTCGGAAAACATGCTTTTAGGGTCTGCCTAATGTCCTAAACACCCACTTAACCACACAAGAGGATTGACGAAACCCCTCTCATCACCCTTCATATCCCCCTGCCTCTTTAAGAGTTTTACATGGAAAAGAATTCCCCTAATCTGACTGCCTCTTTAAAGTTTTCTTTGGCTACCAGTGGCATGAGCTCGGGACACAGCTATTTTTACAATAGCATGAGAATTACCATCTTAAGGCTGGTGAATCGGGGTAATGATTCCATTCAACCGTGGCAGGATTGTTGTCACCAAGCAACAGAATTACCTATAATGACCTCACTGCCCTGAGTTGGTATGTTTCTCACTGGGGGGGAACATGTCATTTCCACAGGGGTAGCGTTGTTATGTTTTGTGGTCAACACATTCAAGTCTCTCTCCAGGGAAAGGCTGTATGCAGGGCCCTAAATCACCTCATTAACCCAACAACTAATTGAAGGATGAATTATAATTCCTATAAAGCTCTCGCAACTCTGCAACAAAAAAAAACAGCATATTCCAACATATGCTGGTGATGAGTGCTGGTTTTGCTGGTGACCAGCTTTCGCTGTGTAGTTGGGGGTGACCAGCCTTTGCTGTGTTTTTGCTGGTAACCAGCCTTCATTTTGTTTTGGTCACCAGCATTAAGTCACATTATGCTGGCTTGCAAAGTGATGTTTAATTCCTATTTGAATCCAGCCAGAGAGGGGATATCCAACAATTGGAACTTCTATTCACCCACAATTTGCAGTCAGAATGATTGCCAGGGGTAGAAAGATGAATAAATGAGACTACCTAAACCATCTAAACTGGAACAACCATTTCAGTAACGGGTGTTATAACGGGTGCAATAAAAAATGTATGTTTATTTTTGTGTAGCATACAATTAATTAATCAATCAATGTACTTGTACATGTGCAAAAACACAACAAACAAAAAGATATTCTAAAAGTCAAACTACAATACAATAGAGCATGCTGGGAAATATTATAATGATCGGTGTGGTTTTGTAGACCATCTTGAACAGCTAGGCCATGCAGGGCCAGCATGGACCAGCTTGGTCACCAGCATGCCAGCATCACCAGCATACCAGCATAAGATGGTCACCAGCATACCAGCATCACAAGCACACCAGCAACTAGCATAAACTGGTCACCAGCATACCAGCATACCAGCATGAGCTGGTCACCAGCATCACCAGCTTTACCAGCTAGTCGGCCAGCCAAACCAGCTAGACCATACTGGTCAGACCAGCTTGACCAGCTAGACCATGCTGGTCAGACCAACTTGACAAGCATCTGACCAGCACTAACCAGCATAGACCAGCATTGATCAGCACAGATCAGCACTAACCAGCATAGACCAGCATTGATCAGAACAGATCAGCACTAACCAGCATAGACCAGCATTGATCAGAACAGATAAGCACTAACCAGCATAGACCAGCATTGACCAGCTTGAAAATTATGCTGGTCTAAACAGTTTTTTTTAAACAGGGAAGATACCAATCACAACACTCTCTATAGCACTACTAAAGGAAAGTGCTTGTTTCCAACGTGAGTGTGACTCCAATTGTTGGCCAGTAAATTCTCGAATTGTATGTTTTGTGTCCCCTGCGACTGGACACGCCCGACACAGCTGCAAGAGGCTACAGCTGCAAGAGGCTCAACTCTAACTCTCTTTAGCACAACTAAAGGAAAGTGCTTATTTTCAGCATGTGAGTGTCATCCACAAGAGGTTGGTGGCACCTTAATTGGGGAGAACGGGCTCGTGGTAATGACTGGAGTGGAATTGGTGGAATGGTATCAAATACATCAAACACATAGTTTGCTCCTTTCCAGACTCTTTTCTCTGTGACTGAGCTAAATTAGTTTGGAGTTACTGATGTACTTCTGATAGTTGTTGATGGGATCTTGAGGGGACTGTTGTAAGCCATTTGTGGTTCATGACTGTATTCAGTAGCACAATCCAAATCTAGAAGGAATCCTATTGGTATACAACCTGACCAAGGTGTCATAAAACATGTCATGATGACGTCATTGCAGCTGGTTTTGCCCTTTGGGAATCTGACCAAAGTGTTAAGTTTCACTTTCCCGCAATGTTTCCACTAAAACATCAGCGCTGCCAAGAATTTGGCTGGGCCATCAAATATGGATTTAGTAAATCCAATAACAGGCCTCAAAATCCAATAACTGAACTCAAAATGGGTTCGCTCCCGTGTTCTGCTATAGCTAATGACTCCATCTACGCTGTAGCTGCCTTGACCGTCACTCTGGCCATCACACAGAAGATAAACCTCAGTCAAGGTCAAAAGGTCAGAAACTGCCAAGCCCCTCTTATAAGAAATGGCAGAGGGTCAGACATGTTGGCACATGGTTTTCATTTAGTTGCCAGCGTTAACGATCAGCCGATCTGCGGCACAGGTGCGCGAAGCGACTCTAGCGATCCGCGTCGATTGAGCCACTCACCCTTTGGCAGCCCAGGTGCGCTGGGAGTGAGAGGAGGGCTCTGTGTTCCCCTCGTGCGCCCTGTGTGGCATGAGGAACCTGCTATGTGTGGAATGCAGGACCGGAGGGGGCCGAGAAGACCACTGGAATGCTAGGAATGGCTTTCCTTCTCCGTCATTCCAGAGACAGTCAGAGGAACAAGCTGACCTCCAGGCTGTTTATTTGCAAACGGCGTGACGTGGTCGGTTTCAACCAAGTAGTTTTTCTAAGAGTCCTTCTCCCACCAAGAGGTCACTGGTTCATCTTTAGCCAACCAGCTCCTCGTTAGTTTCTGTCCAGGGGGGGCGACTCGGAGCAAGGTTCAAGTTGATTGTGAAGTTGACCTACTTATGAGGATACATTTTTTAACTGCTGGCTTTCAGTGGTCTGGAGCCAATAGGTGGTGACTTCAGAGTTCAACCAGGACAGATATGCAGGCTGGAGTTTGTCATTAATTGCCAGATAAAAGCAATGGATGTGTTTAGCCCCAATTAGCCAAGGCAGGGGAACAAAGTCTTAACTGAACAGGACCACTGAAGCACGGAGTCTGCTATACCTGCTTTATAAGGAAAAGAAGTGATGAGAATTGTCACTCAGTGTTGCGCAACAGGAAGAAGGGTAATGGATGGAATGTGATTGACTAAATGTTTTATTTTATCCATCGTTTAACTGGCCCTCCATAGTGATAAATCAGGAAAACTTAACAAATGGTATGTAGTTAAATCATGTAACCAACTGATGGAATACCTTGAGCCAAAAACATAAATATTCTAAAAACAGTACATTTTTGGAATCCAATGGTTGCATCACCTTCCATATTACAAGGCAGTTCATGTAAAACCTTTCACAACAGTTCCCAGGTGTTCCTCTCTTGTCCAAAAGGGTTGTTTTAGAACAGGAAGATCTAGTAAGACTCCATAACACAGTCAATTATCGTCACCCCACCCCTTTTTTTGGATCCCTTTTATGATTTGTTTTGGACTACTAAAGAGAGAGATAGTGGGAGAGAGCAAGTCATGCATGAGTGGCCACACTCCACAGGGGGTTAAGAGGAGGGTGGGTTTGTCTCTGGTGACACAGATAGGTGGGGGGTCCTGTTCATCCTGGTAGACGACTTTGACCTTTCGCTCTAAACGCTCTCAACCAAATTACTCTGTCCTTTGTGTGTGTGTGTTTAAAGTTAGGGTTCAAAGTGTAAATGTGACATTTCAGTACGGTAAATGTCTCTATGGTGGACATGGTTTGAATATATAGTAATCGAAGGATTTACAGTAATTCCCTCCCACATATTCCGTGCACAACTCCAACGTCATTAAGTTTGCTGAAGACACAACGGTGGTAGGCCTGATCACCGACGACGATGAGACAGCCTACGGGGAGGTCCCCCCCCCCATCCACATCGATAGGGCTGTAGTGGAGTGGCAAGTTCCTCGGTGTCCACATCACTTAGGAATTAACATGGTCCACACACACCAACAGTTGTGAAGGAGGCACGACAATGCCTCTTCCCCCTCAGGAGGCTGAAAAGATTTGGCATGGGCCCTCAGATCCTCAAAAAGTTCTACAGCTGCACCATTGAGAGCATCTTGACTGGCTCCATCCCCAGTTGGTATGGCAACAGCTTGGCATCCGACCGCAAGGCGCTACAGAGGGTAGTGTGTACGGCCTAGAACATCACTGGACCTCTATACAAGGCGGTGTCAGGAAGTCGCTCAAAATTGTCAGACTCCAGCCACCCAAGTCATACTGTTCTCTGATATCGCACGGCAAGCGGATACCGATGCACCAAGTCTGAACAGTTTCTACCCCCAAGCCATAAGACTGCTAAATACTTTGACTCATCACATACACTGCTGCTACTGTTTATCTATCCTGTTGCCTCCTTTACCCCTACCTGTATGTACATATCTACCTTAATTACCTCATACACCTGCACATCGACTCGGTACCCAGTGTATATAGCCAAGTTATCGTTACTCATTGTGGATTTATTCTTGTCTGCATTGTTGGGTAGGACCCATATGTAAGCATTTCACTGTTAGTGTACACTCGTTGTTAACGACGTATGTGACAAATACAATATTGTCAACAGCATGTCAAAAAACAAAGTTCTTTCAAACCAATACCACAGGCAGGAGGCAGACAGTCAGTCTCTACAGTTCTTGAATATATTTTCTCTGTATTAAAAGAGGGTTATAGGATAAAAGCCACACAGAACAAAACACAAGGACAGGACACTCGCACCACATACACGCTACAGTCCATAGTTGTTTAGCATTGGCCTCATGGGGTTCCGATGTGGTAGTTGTGCCCTCGGCAGTCTCGTCGTAGCAGGCCACGTCTGGAGGTTGGAGAAAGCTTAATTTTCATCTCGAGCAGGGTTGTTCTGTTCTGTCTCTTCCCGAGCAGGGTCACACTCATCTGGTCCCCTCTCCCAGGCGCCGGCCGGTCGGTCGGTCGGTCGGTCGGTAGTGAGAGATTGCGTGCGGCTGAGCACAGCCTGTGGCGCCTATCCTCTACCGTTCCTGGCTTGAATCATCTGAACAATGTCTGAGAGCTGCCTTTGTGCAGGGACAGCTCGTTAGCCCCAATGCTCCTCAGGTGTGGGGGGCGTGGCTCCGGTCCCTGATTAACACACTCATTCCCACGAGACAAACACTCAAATTGCCATCACTAGCACATTAGGAACTGCTGCCCTATATACATAGACTTGAAATCACTGGCCACTTTAATAATAGGACACTAGTCACTTTAATCATGTTTACATATGTTGCATTACTCATCTCATATGTTAATACTGTATTCTATTCTATTCTATTCTATTCTATTCTATTCTACTGTTTTTAGTCTATGCCGCTCTGTCATTGCTCATCCAAATATTTAGATATTCTTAATTCCATTCCTTTACTTTAGATTAGTGTGTATTGTTGTGAATGTGTTAGATATTACTGCACTGTTAGAGCTAGAAACACAAGCATTTCGTTTTTATTTGGTTATCCAATTCAAAGTAAAGGTCCCTCAAATAAATAAATAAGAAATTAACCAAAACACAGCACACAATAGGATAAATATTTAAAGCACCTCTAGGTTAATACATTCAAAATAAAGCACACAGGGAATAAATAAAAAGGACGAAATAGAGCCATAGGCATACCACTAACCGTACTATTTGTGACGTAAATTGAGTATGTAGTATGCTTATTGGACATAGTATAGATATAGTTAGTATGCCAAAAGTTCCCGGATGTTGTACTACATTCGCCAAAATACGAAGTATACAAGCAGTGGACATTTTTCCGTGCTTTTGGGGCCCATAATGCAATTCTTCCGAAAATGGGTGTGGCTTCCCAACATTTTAAGTAAATGGCAGAAAATATGCAGCCGAAGTTCGGATACAAATTCATTGCTTTTGGTATACAGTACGTTAGTACAGGCATTAGAACACATCTACTGTCAATGAGTTTTGTGCGTGTGTTGTACTGGTAGAAGTACGTGGGAAGTCTGCACAGAAAATCCTGCAATCCCTCTCATCTTCTCTAAGGGGGGCGGGGGAGATTGTAAAAAAGATACCTATAATCAGCAATAGTACTTCTCAAATTAATAAGGTACAGTACATCTCTACATTCACGTGTGCACTGAATGTCCGTACCTAACGGGCTATGGTAATACAAATGTGTCTTGACAGATCTGTCTGCAGAGTGCCTGTTTTTTGGGCCTGCATGTCCTTCCAGCTAACATGTACAGTACATACAGTAGTTACATTTGTTTGTTTCTCGCTGGGCAGTGCATGTAGCTTTTGGCAGGGTGCGAGTAGTACCAAGCACATTCCAGTCAATTTAATACGGTGTTTAATGATTAGCTGACTCTGCTTGGGGTCCACAACTCTCCATGGGAGGGTAACTATTAGGCTGAGTCACCGTCTACCAAACAGAGGAGCTTTCTAATATCTCAGTCAGGGAACACTGAATAAAGGCACCTTAGTGCTGAAATTGACATTCTAACACTCAATAATCTGGATTCACAGCATAAAAGAACACATGTAAAAGGACGGTTTTCGGAGTACAAATGCACATTTTGACAGTCGATATCTTGACATAGGCACAGGCACAGGCACAATGGATGCCAAGATGTAGTCAGGGGGTTGGGTTCAGAGTTTACACTGGAGTGCAAAAGTGAGATCAGCAAACTTGAAGGTCAACCTGAAACCACTTAATTACGATTATGGGTTTTACACAATCAGCTTTGCTTAACAATAAAAATCACTCCCGCTATATGACCGGCAATCTAATGGATCCTTCTCTACTTATTTATTTGTAAATTATTTGTTTGGAGAGAGGCACAGATGGCCCTCAGGCACACTGAGAGTGAGTGTTGGACTGATCCGTTTACTCCACACCGTGTGTATGTGTGTGTGTGTGTGTGTGTAAGTGTAAGTGAACCTTCCAGCAAATAGGCTTAGTCAGCATCCTGTTGTCATTCCTTTTCAGAGTTTCCTTTTGTCATCACAGGTGAAGGTGATCTCAGATAAACATTTCAGACAGTAGATGTGGTATATTACCGGAAGAAATATATAAGGCAATGTTGATATGACCCCCTTTCAAACATCCCAGTATTGACCAATTTCTGGCAGGTATACGTTTTATATATATCATATACATTTTTATACATATCAGTGAGTAACTGGCAAATTGGGAGGGGTGGGGGTTGGGGGTGTTTGCATTTCAAATTAGGGAGGTGTGCCATTAAACAATGGAAGTGTTAATGAGTTTACCTACAAAAAAGCAGAAAACCATTCACACAGACCTGATTCCTGTGTTTTGGTTATAGCGTCTGTGAAAATGCAGGAATCATGACTAGGTCTTTAGGTGGGGTTTAATTGTCAATGTTTTTTTTTTTTACCCCTACCCCATTCAGATATACAACGAAGCAAGTAAAAAGAAGCAAGCATGGTAAAATTGTGGGATTTTGGTTTGTGTACCAAACAGCCCGTCCATATCAATCAGTCAATATGTATTGTCTATTAATATAGACAGCAGGTTTAAAATGTCACAACAATACTACGTGCACAACTCAGAGGTAAAAGACTGTGAGGTAGATGATTTCAGCTAGTTTTATCTCGTTCTTGATACCATCTCTTGTTTTTAGGTGTTTTGACTGGTGTCATGTCTATGCTAATTTGGCTAAATCTAGCTAGCTCGTAAACCAACAACTACAGTTGAAGTCAGAAATTACCTGAAACCACTTACATACGATTATGGGTTTTACACATTCAGCTTTGCTTAACATAAAAAATCACTCCCGCTATATGACCGGCAATCCAATGGATCCTTCTCTACTTATTTATTTGTAAATGGCAGCACTACCACTATACACCTTAGCCACTCCAATACCTTGACTTTGTTGTCCTTAAGTCATTTTGCCACAACTTTGGAAGTATGCTTGGGGTCATTGTCCATTTGGAATACCCATTTGCGACCAAGCTTTAACTTCCTGACTGATGTCTTGAGATGTTGCTTCAATATATCCACAAAATTTTCCTTCCTCATGTTGCCATCTATTTTGTGAAATGCACCAGTCCCTCCTGCAGCAAAGCACCCCCACAACATGATGCTGCCACCCCTGTGCTTCACGGTTGGGATTGTGTTCTTCGACCTTCAAGCCTCCCCCTTTTTCCTCCAAACATAACAATGGTCATTATGGCCAAACAGTTCTATTTTGTTTCATCAGACCAGAGGACATTTCTCCAAAAAGTACGATCTTTGTTCCCCATGTGTAGTTGCAAACCGTAGTCTGGCTTTTTTATGGCGGTTTTGGAGCAGTGGCTTCTTCCTTGCTGAGCGGCCTTTCAGGTTATATCGATATAGGACTCGTTTACCCGTGGATATAGATACTTTTGTACCTGTTTCCTCCAGCATCTTCACAAGGTCCTTTGCTGTTGTTTCTGTGATTTTTTTCCACTTTTCACACCAAAGTACGTTCAACTCTAGGAGACAGAACGCGTTTCCTTCCTGAGCGGTATGATGACTGCGTGGTCCCATGGTGTTTATACTTGCATACTATTGTTTGTAAAGATAAACGTGGTACCTTCAGGCGTTTTGTTTTTTGAGGTCTTGGCTGATCTCTTGATTTTCCCATGATGTCGAGCAAAGAGGCACTGAGTTTGAAGGAAGGCTTTAAAATACATCCACAGGTACACCTCCAATTGACTCAAATTATGTCAATTAGCCTATCCGAAGCTTCTAATGACATAATTTTCTGGAATTTTCCAAGCTGTTTAAAGGTACAGTCAACTTAGTGTATGTAAACTTCTGACCCACTGGAGTTGTGAATTATAAGTGAAATAATCTGTCTGTAAACAATTGTTGGAAGAATTACTTGTGTCATGCACAAAGTAGATGTCCTAACCGACTTGCCAAAACTATAGTTTGTTAACATGAAATCTGTGGAGTGGTTGAAAAATGAGTTTTAATGACTTCAAGTGTATGTAAACTTCCGACTTCAACTGTATAACAATGTGTTTGAGAGACAACAAGTGCTTATTGGGCAAATGTACGTTCTCAATAAACATTTGCAGACTAAATATAGCTTACACGTTGTCAATAATCCTTAGATTGTAAGCCAGCCCCGTCTGTTATAGCCTCGTAGTTGTGCGCACATCGGTTTTGTTGGTAAACACCCGACCCGTCTCTATAGCACTGTTTGCTCATTTGTTACATGTTTAAAACAACAACCCAGACTTAAAGCCCCGGAGACCAAGCAGTGGCAACCCACTGGGCACACACTGGTGGAATCAACATTGTTTCCACGTCATTTCAATTAAATTAAGTTGAACCAACGTGGAACCGACTTTTACTACCTGGGCTGGTCCAATAAGAAACAATAATTTTTTTTTTTTTTTCCCTAACCCACATTCTTACACACTCACTCTCTCTCTCCAGGGTCACTGGTGATGGTTAAGGCAGGCCAATATATTCTGTGTTAGACTCCTCTTCCCTAGGGCCTTGTTAGATAACATCCAGTAATCAAATCTCTGTGCTCTCTCAATCCCACTTTCTCTCCATCCAACCGGAGGTCTACTGGCAATGTGAACATCTGCGACCCCTCAATCCCGGACATATCAAAGTCCTCTCTCCCTCCTCTACCCCCCAGTATCTGGGGCTGTAAACATCTGGCTGGCCCTGGACACTTGCATGACTCAGGCAGCTGGTCCTCCACATCCTCTGTGAATGAACAGCCATGTGGACTACAGACAAACTGGTCTCTCCGGCATTGTGTGTCAGCGTCATTGACTGAGTGGAGGCCTTTGTGGGCATGTGTGTGTGTGTGTGTATGTGTGTGTGTGTGTGGGGGGGGGGGGGGTGAGTATCTGTGTGTGTGTGTGTGTGTGTGTGTTAACAACGTGCCTGAAAGAAGCTGTGAGGTGTGATTCAGAGAAAAAGATGCCCACTATCTCTCCCCAACATGACCCTAACCTCCCAACCCCCCTCTGCTGATCGGAAGTAGAGTTAATTCTGTGGGATCTTCCCGGCGGTGTTTGCTTTCTCGATAGCGTGGGCGCTTTTGCGTGGGCGAGAGACCGCTGGCAACAGTGACGGCCCTGTTTCCATGGACACCGTGTTTCCCTTCTCCACTCCGTCCCACAACAATGACATCGTGGCAGCTCTCAGTCTGTGTGGCACACCAACCTGTACTCCAACCGACACCATCCCTCCCACTCGTTACAGATAAGTGTCAACAATGGTGTTGTTGTTGCCATGAGCCTCTACATTCATATTCATGATTACTAATTGAAGCACTGAATGTTTGTTGTTGCTTACGTCACATGTTTCCGGGGGTGGCACTGAGTAGGAGTGGGTGGATTTCATAACAGGAGACAATGCTCTAAACTAATGTTCCTCACAAAACTTAATGTGCATCGTCTCAGAACCCCAATAGCCAAATTTGCCCCACTCCCTCCCCCAGATACATTACATCACATACTGTATGGATGTACTGTACATGTAAGTATTATCACGTATGTATGCAACAGGCAAATGCCTCGTGAAAAGAATAGTTGCCATGGAGAAAAAAAGGAAATCCTGCACTACATTCACCTTATCGTTGTTGGTCTCCATGGACACCATTAATGAGATGGCAGAAGCTGTGGTAGCTATATCTGTTCAGGCGAGAGACACCCACTATAGGCCTGGTGTAGGTTGCACAAATACAAGTACTTGAACTGTACACAGAATATACAAAACATTAAGAACACCTGCTCTTTCCATGACATATTGACCAGGTGAATCCAGGTGAAATATATGATCCTTTATTGATGTAATTTGTTAAATCCACTTCAATCAGTGTAGATGTAGGAGAGGAGGTTAAAAAAGTATAAACATGTATGCACTAACTAACTGTAAGTCGCTCTAGATAAGAGCGTCTGCTAAATGACTAAAATGTAGATGCCAGGAGCACCGGTTTGTCAAGTACAGCAATGCTGCTGGGTTTCTCATGCTCAACAGTTTCCCGTGTGTATCAAGAATGGTCCACCACATTTCTGAATATTCTTGCTTCCATTCAGCCACAAGAGCATTCGTGAGGTCAGGCACGGATGTTGGTCGATTAGGCCTGGCTCGCAGTCAGTGTTACAATTCATACCAAAGGTGTTCGATGTGGTTGAGGTCAGTGCTCTGTGCAGGCCAGTCAAGTTCTTCCACACCGATCTCGACAAACCATTTCTGTATGGACCTCGCTTTGTGCATGGGGCATTGTCTCATCGTTACCCAACGCCTAGGTTTACCGAATTCACTGAATTCACATCCTACCATATCCCTGTCAGTACATTATGCCCTCAATCTATTCTACCGCGCCCAGAAATCTGCTCCCTTTATTCTCTGTACCCAACGCACTAGACGACCAGTTCTTAAAGCCTTTAGCTGTACCCTTATCCTACTCCTGCTCTGTTCCTCTGGTGATGTAGAGGTAAACCCAGGTCCTGTGTCCCCCAGTACTACACCTATTCCCCAGGCGCTCTCATTTGTTGACTTATGTCACCGTAAAAGCCTTGGTTTCATGCATGTTAACATCAGAAGCCTCCTCCCTAAGTTTGATTTATTCACTGCTTTAGCACACTCCGCCAATCCTGATGTCCTAGCCGTGTTTGAATCCTGGCTTAGGAAGGCCACCAAAAATTCTGAAATGTCCATCTCCAACTACAACATTTCCGGTCAAGATAGAATTGCCAAAGGAGGCGGAGTTGCAATCTACTGTAGAGATAGCCTGTAGAGTTCTGTCATACTATCCAGGTCTGTGACCAAACAGTTTGAGCTTCTACTTCTAAAAATCCAACTTTCCAGAAATAGGTCTCTCACTATTGCCGCTTGTTACAGACCCCCTTCAGCCCCCAGCTGTGCTCTGGACACCATATGTGAATTGATTGTCCCCCTCTATCTTCAGAGTTCGTACTGTTAGGTGACCTAAACTGGGATATGCTTAACACCCCGGCCGTCCTACAATCTAAAATAGATCCCCTCAATCTCACACGAATTATCAAGGAACCTACCAGGCACAACCCTAAATCCGTAAACATGGGCACCCTCATAGATATCATTCTGACTAACTTAGCCTCCAAATACACCTCCGCTGTCTTCAACCAGGATCTCAGCGATCACTGCCTCATTGCCAGCTTCCTTAATAGGTCCGCGTTCAAATGACCACCCCTTATCACTGTCAAACGCTCCCTAAAACACTTCAGCGAGCAGGCCTTTCTAATCGATCTGGCCCGGGTATCCTGGAAGGATATTGACCACATCCCGTCAGTAGAGGATGCCTGGTTGTTCTTTAAAAGTGCTTTTCTCACCTTAAATAATCATGCCCCATTCAAAAAATGTAGAACTAAGAACAGATATAGCCCTTGGTTCACTAGTCTGTTCAACCTCTCTTTCGTATCCTCTGAGATCCCTAGAGATTGGAAAGCTGCTGCAGTCATCTCCATCTTCAAAGGTGGTAGACACTCTAGACTCAAACTGTTTCAGACCTATATCCATCCTGCCCTGCCTTTCTAATGTCTTCGAAAGCCAAGTTAACAAACAGATCACTGACCATTTCGAATCCCACTGTACCTTCTCCGCTATGCAATCTGGTTTCCGAGCTGGTCATGGATACACCTCAGCCACGCTCAAGGTCCTAAACGATATCATAACCGCCATCAATAAAAGACAGTACTGTGCAGCCGTCTTCATTGACCTGGCCAAGGCTTTCGACTCTGTCAATCACCGCATTCTTATCGGCAGACTCAATAGCCTTGGTTTCTCAAATGACTGCCTCGCCTGGTTCACCAACTACTTCTCAGAGTTCAGTGTGTCAAATCGGAGGGCCTGTTGTCCGGACCTCTGGCAGTCTCTATGGGGGTGCCACAGGGTTCAATTCTTGGGTCAACCCTATTCTCTGTATATATCAATGATGTTGCTCTTGCTGCTGGTGACTCTCTGATCCACCTCTACGCAGATGACACCATTCTGTATACATCTGGCCCTTCTTTGGACACTGTGTTAACAAACCTCCAAACGAGTTTCAATGCCATACAACACTCCTTCCGTGGCCTCCAACTGCTCTTAAATACTAGTAAAACTAAATGCATGCTCTTCAATCGAACGCTGCCCGCACCCGCCCGCCGGACTTTCATCACTACTCTCGACGGGTCTGACTTAGAATATGTGGACACCTACAAATACCTAGGTGTCTGGTTAAACTGTAAACTCTCCTTCCAGACTCACATTAAGCATCTCCAATCCAAAATTATATCTAGAATTGGCTTCCTATTTTCCTCCTTCACTCATGCTGCCAAACATGCCCTTGTAAAACTGACTATCCTACCGATCCTTGACTTTGGCGATGTAATTTACAAAATAGCCTCCAACACTCTACTCATCAAATTGAATGTAGTCTATCACAGTGCCATCCGTTTTGTTACCAAAGCCCCATATACTACCCACCACTGTGACCTGTACGCTCTCATTGGCTGGCCCTCACTACATATTTGTCACCAAACCCACTGGCTCCAGGTCATCTATAAGTCTTTGCTAGGTAAATTCCTGCCTTATCTCAGCTCGCTGGTCACCATAGCAACACCCACCCGTAGCATGCGCTCCAGCAGGTATATTTCACTGGTCATCCCCAAAGCCAACACCTCCTTTGGCCGCCATTCCTTCCAGTTCTCTGCTGCCAATGACTGGAACGAATTGCAAAAATCATTGAAGCTGGAGACTACCATCTCCCTCAATAACTTTAAGCATCAGCTGTCAGAGCAGCTTATCAATCACTGCACCTGTTCACAGCCCATCTGTAAATAGCCCACCCTACTACCTCATCCCCATATTGTTATTTTTGCTCATTTGCACCCCAGTATCTCTATTTGCACATCATCATCTGCACATCTATCACTCCAGGGTTAATGCTAAATTGTAATTATTTCGCCACTATGGCCTATTTATTGCCTTACCTTCCTAATCTTACTACATTTGTACCCACTGTATATAGATTTTCTATTGTGTTATTGACTGTACATTTGTTTATCCCATGTGTAAATCTGTATTGTTGTTGTTTTTGTACTGCTTTGCTTAATCTTGGCCAGGTCGCAGTTGTAAATGAGAACTTGTTCTCAACTGGCGTACCTGGTTAAATAAAGGTGAAATAAAATGTTGAAACAGCAAAGGGCCTTTCCCAAACTGTTGCCACAAAATTGGAAGCACATAATCGTCTAGAATGTCATTGTATGCTGTATCATTAAGCTTTCCTTTCACTGGAAGTAAGGGGCCTAGCCCGAACCATGAAAAACAGCCCCAGACCATTATTCCTCCTCCACCAAACTTTATAGTTGACACTTGCATTTGGGGAGGTAGCATTCTCCTGGCTTCCACCAAACCCAGACTCGGACTGCCAGATGGTGAAGCTTGATTCATCAATCCAGAGAAGGCGTTTCCACATCTACAAAGTCCAATGGCTGCGAGTTTAACACCCCTCCAGCCAGCGTTTGACATTGCACATGGTGATCTTAGGCTTGTGTTTGGCTGCTCAGCCATGGAAACCCATTTCATGAAGCTCCCGACGAACAGTTATTGTGCTGACGTTGCTTCCAGAGGCAGTTTGGAACTCGGTAGTGAGTGTTGCAACCGAGGACAGGCGATTTTTACCCGCTACACGCTTCAGCACTCGGCGGTCCTGTGAGTTTGTGTGGTCTACCACTTCGCAGCTGAGCCATTGTTGCTCCTAGAAGTTTCCACTTTACAATAACAGCACTTACAGTTGACCGGGGCAGCTCTAGCAGGGCAGAAATTTTACGAACTGATTTGTTGGCGAAGTGGCATCATATGACCGTGCCACGTTGAAATTCATTGAGGTCTCCAGTAAGCTATTCTACTGCCAATGTTTGTCTATGGAGATTGCATAGCAATGGGTGAGGCTGAAATAGCCGAATCCACTCATTTGAAGGGGTGTCCACATACTTTTATATATATACAGTGGGGAGAACAAGTATTTGATACACTGTCGATTTTGCAGGTTTTCCCACTTTCAAAGCATGTAGAAGTCTGTATTTTTTATCATAGGTGCTCTTCAACTGTGAGTGAAGGAATCTAAAACAAAAATCCAGAAAATCACATTGTATGATTTTTAAGTAATTAATTTGCATTTTATTGCATGACATAAGTATTTGATACATCAGAAAAGCAGAACTTAATATTTGGTACAGAAACCTTTGTTTGCAATTACAGAGATCATACGTTTCCTGTAGTTCTTGACCAGGTTTGCACACACTGCAGCAGGTATTTTGGCCCACTCCTCCATCCAGATCCTTCAGGATTCGGGGCTGTCGCTGGGCAATACAGACTTTCAGCTTTTCTATTGGGTTCAGGTCTGGAGACTGGCTAGGCCACTCCAGGACCTTGAGATGCTTCTTACGGAGCCACTCCTTAGTTGCCCTGGCTGTGTGTTTCGGGTCGTTGTCATGCTGGAAGACCCAGCCACGACCCATCTTCAATGCTCTTACTGAGGGAAGGAGGTTGTTGATCTCGCGATACATGGCCCCATCCATCCTCCCCTCAATACGGTGCAGTCGTCCTGTCCCCTTTGCAGAAAAGCATCCCCAAAGAATGATGTTTCCACCTCCATGCTTCACGGTTGGGATGGTGTTCTTGGGGTTGTACTCATCCTTCTTCTTCCTCCAAACACGGCGAGTGGAGTTTAGACCAAAAAGCTCTATTTTTGTCTCATCAGACCACATGACCTTCTCCCATTCCTCCTCTGGATCATCCAGATGGTCATTGGCAAACTTCAGACGGGCCTGGACATGCGCTGGCTTGAGCAGGGGGACCTTGCGTGCGCTGCAGGATTTTAATCCATGACGGCGTAGTGTGTTACTAATGGTTTTCTTTGAGACTGTGGTCCCAGCTCTCTTCAGGTCATTGACCAGGTCCTGCCGTGTAGTTCTGGGCTGATCCCTCACCTTCCTCATGATCATTGATGCCCCACGAGGTGAGATCTTGCATGGTGCCCCAGACCGAGGGAGATTGACCGTCATCTTGAACTTCTTCCATTTTCTAATAATTGCGCCAACAGTTGTTGCCTTCTCACCAAGCTGCTTGCCTATTGTCCTGTAGCCCATCCCAGCCTTGTGCAGGTCTACAATTTTATCCCTGATGTCCTTACACCGCTCTCTGGTCTTGGCCATTGTGGAGAGGTTGGAGTCTGTTTGATTGAGTGTATGGATAGGTGTCTTTTATACAGGTAACGAGTTCAAACAGGTGCAGTTAATACAGGTAATGAGTGGAGAACAGGAGGGCTTCTTAAAGAAAAACTAACAGGTCTGTGAGAGCCGGAATTCTTACTGGTTGGTAGGTGATCAAATACTTATGTCATGCAATAAAATGCAAATTAATTATTTAAAAATTATACAATGTGATTTTCTGGACTTTTGTTTTAGATTCCGTCTCTCACAGTTGAAGTGTACCTATGATAAAAATTACAGACCTCTACATGCTTTGTAAGTAGTAAAACCTGCAAAATCGGCAGTGTATCAAATACTTGTTCTCCCCACTGTAGTGTATCTATAATATTTTCATACAGCATCATTGTGTGTCCACAAGGAGAGAAGTAAGCTCATTTAGACAGTAGAGACTCCTCCTTCCTTCTCTCTTTTAAAGACATTTCTTGGAAAGGTTAAGGAGAGCCTGGAGGAGACCCGGTGATCCTAATGTGGTTACGTCTGAGGAGTGGGACCAAAACAAGGAGTGTCAGTGAAGAATAGGCCTCTTGGTAGGGGGCAGACAGGCAGCGATACGCTGTGAACCTGTGGCAACCAGCGAGAACACATGGAAGGTGGTTATAGACTTTTTGCTTATTTAGCCCTGTTTACACCTGGTTGTAACATGCATCCTTTATCCTGATCCACATTCTGGCGATTAAAATACGCATTGTGATCTGAATGTGATTAGATCTTCCTGCGCACCTCCAGAGGTAGTCAGGCACGCATTGTCACTGGATATCCAAGTGTAGACTGATCTGGAAAGTTAATCCATTTAAACCCTCATTATCCCTCTAACATCATTGACAGCTGGCACCATTGACTTATGGCAACAATATTTCTTAAAGTAAATAAATATATACACCCCCGGTCAAAAGTTTGGAATAGATAGATAGATAGATAGATAGATAGATAGATAGATAGATAGATAGATAGATAGATAGATAGATAGATAGATAGATAGATAGATAGATAGATAGATAGATAGATAGATAGATAGATAGATAGATAGGTACTTTATTGATCCCCCGGGGGGGAAATTTCATTGTCAAGCAGCTACAACAAAACACAGGGCAGGTGCAAAATGCCACAACGAAAGTACACTAAAGACAGATACACGGTACATGATACATAGAGCGGCAGTATGAAAAAGTATAGAAATACAAGATATCTGGAGTGCAAAAAAATAAAAGCTATAAAAAAGACATAGCATAGTACGGGTGGTTGGCTGAATATGTACACTATACATTGGTGGATGTTGGATGGTTAACTATACTATACAGGTCGATGGCAGAGAAATACTTCAGTAGCTAAAAATGCGTATGATATGAGCGAGGGTAATAATAGTTTACTTAATAGACAGACTGGGTAAATGAACAGGTAAGTGAACATTTTGCATGGTTAAATTAGCTGTACAGTTAAGTATACAGTTATATTTACAGATAAGTGAATACTTGCATGGTTACACAAACTGTACAGGTAAATGACAGGAAGAGATACTTTAATAGCTAAATGTGTGTATGATATCATTTGGGGTAATAATAGTAATTCCCTTAAAATACAGTCCTTAGTGCGCAGGGTTTAATTACAGACAACTGCACGTATTGCACATTCGATATACTAAAAGCAATGAGAAAAGGTGCAGTTGACAGGATACTAATATGCATTCCTGAGTGAATGCCTACGTAAGTTAGGTCCAAGAATTACTAGCAATATTGCACGTGATATGATATAACAACTGTACATGAGTATGTATATACAGACCTGTATGAATAAATAGGTCCTGGGTGAATGAGTGCTGACGGACCAGAGTTACTCACGGATGGATGCATAATTGTTAAACTAGGTCCTAGCACCCCAACAGTTCCAGATCTATGTTGCCGACGGGACGGCACGGCACCCCGGTGAGGCATTATATAGTCTAATAGCCGCCGGCAGGAAGGACCTCCTGTAGCGCTCTCTGGCACACCGTGGTGGGATCAGTCTGTGACTGAAAGTGCTCCTCTGCGTCATAACCATAGCGTGCAGAGGGTGGGTGACGTTGTCCATGATGGCCAGCAGTTTGGCCAGGATCCGTCTCTCCGCCACCTTCCGCCACCTTCCTGATCAGCTTATTTACCCGAGAAGCATCACCGGCTTTGATGTTTGCTCCCCAGCACACCACTGCAAAAAAGATGGCACAGACTGGTAGAAGGTATGCAGTAGTTTACTGCACACGTTGAAGGACCTGAGCCTCCTCAGAAAGTAGAGTCGGCTCTGGCCCTTTTTGTACAGGGCCCCGGTGTTACCAGCCCATTCCAGCCTGCTGTCCATATGGACTCCCAGGAACTTGTATGACCCAACCATTTCCACATCCATCCCCTGTATAGGGACTGCAGTCAGTTGTGCCTTGGTTCTCCTGAAGTCCACCACCATCTCCTTTGTTTTGCTGATGTTGAGCTGAAGGTGGTTCTGCTCACACCACAACACAAAGTCACTGATTGTGCTCCTGTACTCCTCCTCCTGCCCACCCCTGATGCACCCTACAATAGCAGAGTCATCCGAGAACTTCTGTAGGTGGCATGTTTCAGAGTTATATCTGAAGTCTGAGGTGTAGAGGGTGAACAGGAAGGGGGACAGGACCGTTCCCTGGAGGGCCCCTGTGTTGCTAATTGCCCGTTCTGACACACAGCTCTGTAGTCGCACAAATTGTGGCCTACCGGTCAGGTAGTCCGTGACCCAGGAGACTAAGGGTGCTTCCACTTTCATCCTCCTCATCTTCTCACCCAGTAGCAGGGGCTGAATGGTATTAAAGGCACTGGAGAAGTCAAAAAACATAACCCTCACAGTGCAACCTGCGTTGTCCAGGTGAGAGTAGGCCCTCTGCAGAAGGTAGATGATTGCATCATCCACCCCGATGTTGCGCTGGTATGCAAACTGCAGGGGGTCCATTGATGAACACACCAAGGGTCTGAGGTGAGCGAGGACTAACCTTTCCAGGGTCTTCATGATGTGGGATGTTAGCGCTACGGGTCTGAAGTCATTCAGGACAGTGGGGTGTTCCTTCTTGGGCACTGGGACGAGGCAGGATGTTTTCCACAGCACAGGGACCCTTTCTAGGCTCAGGCTAAAGTTGAAGCGGCGCTGGAGTATTCCACACAGTTGGTCAGCACAGACCCTAAGCACCCTTGGGCTGATGCCATCAGGGCCCGCCGCTTTCCACTGATGTAGTCTCTCCAGCTCTCTCTTCACTTGATTGGTGGTGAAAGCCAGCCCAGGTGGGGAGGTGGGGGGAAGGGGGGTGTTGAGGATCAGTCCAGGGGGAGCAGGGGCGGAAATGGGGTCACTGATTGTCTCAGCAGAGGTGTTGTGAGCAAAGTGGGGGTGGGACAGCCGTGAGGGTGTGTGGTCTGGGGAGCTGGAGGGGAGGTGGACAGGGCCAGTATCAAACCTGTTAAAAAATTGGTTCAGCTCATTGGCTCTGTTCTGGGTCCCCTCCGTCTGCCCACTGTTTGACTTTTTGAAGCCAGTGATATTTCTCATACCCTTCCACACCTCTCTCACCTGGCTCTGCCTCAGCTTGTCCTCCATCTTCTCCTTATACACTCTCTTCCCCTCAGCAATCCGCAACTTCAGCTCCCTCTGGACGCATTTAAATTTGTCCTTGTCCCTCTCCTTGAAGGCCCTCATTCAAGGATTTTTCTTTATTTGCACTATTTTTTACATTGTAGAATAAAAGTGAAGACATCAAAACTATGACATAACACGTATGGAATCATGTAGTAACCAACAAATCAAAATATATTTTATATTTGAGATTCTTCAAATAGTGACCCTTTGCCTTGATGACAGCTTTGCACACTCTTGGCATTCTCTCAAACAGCTTCATGAGGACCGCCACAGGAATGGAAGACCCAGAAATACCTCTGCTGCAGAGGATAAGTTCATTAGAGTTACCAGCCTCAGATTGCAGCCCAAATAAATGCTTCACAGAGTTCAAGTAACAGACACATCTCAACATCAACTGTTCTGAGGAGACTGTGAATCAGGCATTCATGGTTGAATTGCTGTAAAGAAACCATTACTAAAGGACACCAATAAGAAAAAGAGACTTGCTTTGGCCAAGAAACACGAGCAATGGACATTAGACCTGTGGAAATTAGACCGGTCCAAATTTGAGATTTTGGTTCCAACCTCAACCAAATGTGGATGGTTTGGGATGAGTCGGAATGCAGTGAAGGAAAACCAGCCAACAAGTGCTCAGCATATGTGGGAACTCCATCAAGACTGATGGAAAAGCATTTCAGGTGAAGCTGGTTGAGAGAATGGCAAGAGTGTGCAAAGCTGCATCAAGGCGGCATTTTGGGGCGGCAGGTAGCCCAGTGGTTAGAGTGTTGGGCCCGTAACTGAAAGGTTGCTGGATCGAATCCCTGAGCTGACAAGGTAAAGATCTGTCGTTCTGCCCCTGAACAAGGCAGTTAACCCACTGTTCCTAGGCCGTCATTGAAAATAAGAATTTGTTCTTAACTGACTTGCCTAGTAAAATAAAGGTAAAAAAAAAAAAAAAAGGCAAAGGGTGGCTATTTGAAGAATCTCAACTATAAAATATATTTTGATTTGTTTAACACTTTTTTGGTTACTACATGATTCCATACGTGTTATGTCATTGTTTTGATGTCTTCACTTTTATTCTACAATGAAAAAATATTGAATCCCCCACTGCTTGTCACTGCAGGGTGGCTAACCCTCCTCCTGGAAAACTACTGGTTAGGCCGGTTGAGTGAGTTGTGGGTAAATTAGGGGGCGATGAGGTGGCACGAGCTCCCCTATTTTGATGTGAATGAGGATGTTTGTTCCTGTTTCATTTGGTCAGTGAAGTCGAATGCAGTGGAGGAAATGGCTTTGAAGGGCAGAGTTTAAGTGCACAGGCTTCAAGGTGATTGACTGCATTTTCCTTGTAGTTGACCTTGGTTAGGAGGGTTACATTGGCCGCTTTCGCCATAGGGGTCTATGGGATTAGGCTTGGAAAGCTCAGTTCAGCGATCTTGGGGCTGCATTGACAGAATTCTTTGAGAGATTTTAGATTTGTGACAAAGCACAATAAAGGATAACGTTTTGGAATTTCAACTGTTTGTGCTTTCAAAATGGTTTTGCATTATGTTGTGTTTTACCCTTCACATAATGAAATTTGGTGGATTTCTGTCCGAATAACCTTGGAAACCTTAGTTGAGATTATCTAAATTGACAGCTCAATGACAATCCATTTTCTGGGAGTCATTTGTGAAGTATCTGGGGAGAGGAGTAAGATGTGTTTAGGTTCATCTTTACCTCGATCTAGATTGTGTGAGAAGATGTTCCCCTCTTAAAGTTCATTTAAAAAATTCTCTAGCATGAATTGACGAGTAGACTTCACTTAAGCATTCGTTTCACATTTTATTATGAAATCATAGGACAAAGTTCTGTAGTATGTAATGACTTGTATAACAAACATGACTTCAGTTTATCACTCTTGAAAAGATAACATTTTTTATAGAATCAGTAGTAGACTAATGAAATAGACAAGAAGTCGGCATTCTTTGAAATGTACAGCACACTCAGACAAATAGAGGGTATTGACATTATTTAACTTCTTAAAGATGAACAGAGAATGGTCCCCCAATGGCTGGCCTTTCAAGATGCCTTGAAGTGGCATGGATGGAAACACATCAAAGCTACATGAATACTAACTGAGGCAGCAAGTTTAATGATCACAGCATAGAATGAGTGAAACAGCTCAACAGTCTCTTGTCTGTCTTGCATAGATAGTCAATAATCCAACGTTCTGCATGCCTACACAGTTTAGTGAAGATAAATAAATGATTGTCTATTGCACATAGGTTTTCCACAATACTCCTTCCATTTAAACAAGATACCATTTGCATTACAGTTGGCAGTTCAGTATGGCATGTTGCAAGGCAATCTAACAAGTTGGACATTTAAAGCCACCTGACCTCAGACACTCAGTAGTATTTATTTTGCAGTAGGTTGTCCAAAGGCCCATCTCATTCGAGTAAGAATCCAACCATCGTGAATTCAGTTAGGCTGCATTGACCTATTCCAATATGGAAACGTAACGATCCACTTCACGCACGGACAAGTCCCGGACCGTTTAGATACAGAACTATAATCTCAGTGTCTCTCATATTAGGCTATTGGAACTACTCAGTTCTCTTCCTCCCGAAAACGGCGGACATACTTCTCACGATACCCTTGATCCCAGCTGCCTCCTTCTTGAGCGCTCTCGCTTCTCGGATAAGTTCGAGCAGTTCGTGAAATACCAGCTGTACCCCGTGGTAGGTCTCCGCTGCAGAGATCTCGAAGAAGCCACAGTTCGTGGAAAGAGTGAGGAGGCGTCCTTCCTCGCTGGAGACTGTGCGGCGATGCTGGAGGTCGCGTTTATTCCCCACGATAACGATGGGAGGTGCGCCGGGGAATTTGCTTTTGACTTGCCGGATGCGCTTCACCTGTTGCCGCACCACGTTGAAGCTGGCACGGTCACATATGCTGTAAACCAAGATGAAACCGTCCGCCCACTGGAGTTGTCTGTCGCTGATGTGTCCCGCGCCCTCGTCATCCTAAAACACATGAAGACAATACATTCATTTAGTAAACCCTTTAAACTCCTTGTTGAATAGAACAACTCCAGAATGCTCCGTCTGTTTGAGTATCCACTAGTCAATGTCTTTGTTGTTACCATTATAACGTTCTCATCATGTAGCCTAAATGATATACGATGTTTTGCCTCACCTGGGGGCAAAGTGAGTCCCAGATATTGAAGCAGATCTCCCGTCCGTCTATTCTGTCAGTATGACTGTAGATTGATTCTGTAAAGGCAAAAATAACGGACTATTTAGATATTTGTTTTAATCTACTGAAACCTTTTGATGTGAATGCAAATACAGTATATAATTACCAATGGATCAAGTCAAAAGACCATCACTTACCGATATCACCGTATTCGCCGATAAACCTTCTAGTGAGAAACCGCACCGTGAGAGCTGAGGGCAGAAAATCGAAAATAGCGCAATTAATGAGACATGTTGATCAGTAACTGTATTAGTAATGACATATTAGGCCTACACAAGGAAATACATTCTACGTTGCACTTGACCATCATAACTGGTCTACTTTCAATGATCACAAAAACACGCTCTTCATGGTGCACAAACGGTCAATGTCATGAATTAAATAACATTTCAAGGGTTCATTAAATTATGCTCACCAGATTTACCGACGCTTTCAGCTCCAAGTAGTAAGAAATTAGCCTCAACTTTTTGCTGACTTCCTTCCATTGTTTTGCTGTAGTGGCGAATGTGCGGATTTACTTAGACAACCATTTGTTTAAAGGGCGCAACGTTTTCTGTGTCTCTGTTCAACGTTGAGGTTACACAGTGTAAAATATATTGGATTGCGCTGTCTGGCAATTTATAAGGGGTAGGCGGGCCCGGTTCACCGATGGACAATACCTACGGGCCAATGAGAGGACTATGCGCTTGTCAGCGGCCAATGCCCTTCATCTAAAACTTCCGTGCCCAGCGATTGACAATCCATAATCATAGCTGCGGGAAGTCGTTTGGGGGAGGTGGTGCTGCTGCGTTTTAGTTCTACATGTTTTAAAAATAGTATTTTCAAAGGGTTGCTGAAAAAATATTTTTGCCTGCACTACATACGTTATATAAATCCGCTAATACAGCACTAGTAAAGGCCCAGTTAACTTTTATGCATTCATATTTTCTTTAATTCAGATTTATTTCCCGTGGCTATGTACATAATATCATAAATCACTAATCCTTCAAATGTATCAATTTGATCTTAACAGTTGTTTAGTTATTAAATTGATATGAAACCATAATATTGGGAGTAACATAACACAATTCATATTCTACCGAAATACTAAGATAAATGAACACCAAGTAGACACTAAAATAACTTGCAAATAAAAGTTACGCCACACTGTACAGTCATAAGAGCAAAGACAGAAGACCTTATTGACCAATGTTTTGCATTCAGCCAATTTACTGTTGACCAATGCCACCTGGTGGTGGTAATATTATGGACATTTTAACTTACCATCGTCCTGTTTGAATAGTGCCCAGTAAGATTTTCACTGAGTTTAGACGTTTACGAAACTTGATCAAACAAAGTACACAAAAGATAAGATGCACACAAAAATGTTTATTGTAAATAGATAAAAATAAGATCTCCAGTGTTTGTAACCAACTACAGTTACAGCCAAATATACCAATTTGACAAATTAAATTGGTTCTGCAAGGTTGAAAATCCAATAAAGTTTGGAGAAAAAACGTTCAATGTTATTTTAGAAATAGAGAATTATTTAAGATAAGTGCAAGGGTTCCAATATAGGTGGAGGCAACTATGTGCAAACATGTTCAGCAAGCAATTCAATATATACACAAATACAGGTTAATTTTCCAATTCTCTATTTGTCATTGAGTCCTGTGTGAAACGTCTTTGCCTGCGCACTCTTCCTCAAGAGGTCGCGGATTCTCCTCATGGTTACTTTCTCCTTGTCCCCCTCCTGTTCCACATTCCCCTCCACCTCTGCGTCCTGCGCTTCCCCTCGGTGGGGGTTGACGAGCAGCGAGGGGTGCAGGGTCCCCTCAAACGTTTTGCCCAGCTCCTTCCCAAAACATGCCTGAAGTCGGTCCACTGACTTGGAATACTGAGAAAGAGGAAAGGGTGATGAGCGCAAGAGCAACAGGGTGAGATCCAGATCACTCTTGATGACTAAAGAGAGCAATAGAGTATTGCTTTCCAAATCCCAAAGCTTTGACAAATTGTTTCACAATTTATAAGAAAAAACAGCCACATTTTGGAAATAAGGGCCTACATATGCAACTGTAGCCATCATATGCATTTCTCTATAGGCAAATCAAGGTGAGCTGAGACATGGACACATCCATTGTGAGTCTCCTCACCTTCAAGCTCTTCAACAGTGTGTGGAGGAGAAGCCAGACGTCGGACACAAATTCCGACGGGGTGCGGTAAGGGGGGACCAGTTTCCGCAGCAACCGTCCCCGTATCAGGGTGATGTCGATGTAGTGAGAAGACCGGGAAGAGCGCTAAGGAGAGAGAGTCAAAAAACTATTTTTCTAGAGTCAAAGCAAGACAACTAACATCAAACTGCAATTGTACACAGTATATCCAACACACACACGTGAAACAGTGTCATAGTTAATTAAAAGGACTAATAATGTCAGCAACATACATGGCAATAAACGTGAAGTCTCCTGTGATTATGTGTGACATTTTAATAGCTAACACTATCAATGACAATACTAAGAGAGGGATGTTGAGGATGAGAATGGAAATGCAATAAGTTGCACAGGTCGATTACCTTGGCTGGTCTGTAGAGGACAACGCTGTACTTTTTGCATGAAAGGACAAGTAGTAGGCGCTCACATCTCTGTAGGGTTAACCCCAAAGTGTAAGAGATGGTTTACACACACACACACACACACACACACACACACACACACACACACACACACACGGTCAAGCAACTCCACACCATAGACCAGTGTTTCCCAACTCCAGTCCTCCTGTACCCCCAACACCACACATTTTTGTTGAAGCCCTAGACAAGCACACCGGATTCAACTTGTAAACTAATCATCAAGCCCTCAATGAGTTGAATCAGGCGAGTTTGTCTGGGGCCACATCAAAAATGGCTGTTGGGGAAACACTACTTTATACTACACTGGACAAAACACCTTTGAGTGGGCAAACTAACAGAAGCAATAGTGATAAAAAAAAAAAAAAAAACTGTAAGTTGGATGAGTTTGGGTTAAAATAAACAAATAAGATCTGGTCATATCAGAAATAAATGGTTGACATTATTACTCTACCCTTGTTTCTTTCAATGAAAAATTATGACCTCAATTTCCACTAAAATAGGGTCAGGGTCAATAAGTACTAGATGCGGACACAGCAAACAATACCAGAAATAGTCAAACAGAACTGGGCTGGCACAGTCATATGTACCCAGATGCGCATATTCAAGGGAAATATAGCAGACGTGCCCAGACATGCTCTGCGAAGTAAAAAGGCTCACCATTTGGTCAGGAGGGCTCATACACAGTTCGCTGTTGGTCCCACTGTAGTCCTGCAGCTCCGCCCAATCAGAGAGGTCTCGACACAGCATACACTGCCAGCGCTCACTGGGAGAGCAGCAACACACACACACACACACACACACACCCACCCACCAGGCAAATACAGAGAGAGACAAATCTCAATGCTTTATTTGGGCCCACAGTTAAACATCTTTCCACACAGGGGCCCACAATTGAGATCCATATACAATACAGATTCTAATAAGAAACAAATTATTGAAGTAATAAAGAAGTTAAAAAAAAATATTTAAAAAACTGTGCTGGACAAAAATATAAAAAAAACACAACATGTAAGGTGTTGGGGTCCCATGTTTTATGAGCCAAAATAAAATATCCCAGAAATGTTCCATACACCCAATAAGCTTCTCTAAAATTATGGGTACAAACTTGTTTAAAAAGTCCCTTTTGGTGAGGATTTCTCCTTTGCCAAAATAACCCATCCACCTGACAGGTGTGGCATATCTGTCGAAGTGTCCTTGAACAAGGCACTTAACCCTAATTTGCTCCAGGGGCTGACCCTGTAGGTAGGCAGTCATTGTAAATAAGAATTTGTTCTTAACTGACTTGCCTAGGTTAAATAAAATAAAATAAAATAACAAGAAGCTGATTAAACAGCATGATCATTACACTGGCACACCTTGTGCTGGGGGACAATAAAAGGCCACACAATGCCACAGATGTCTCAAGTTGAGGGAGCGTGCAATTGGCATGCTGACTGCAGGAATGTCCACCAGAGCTGTTGCCAAATAATTACATGTTCGTTATAAGTAAAGCTTAAAGCAGTGTGCAGGTTGCTTCTTTTTTCTTATGTTAATTTCTCTACCATAAGCCGCCTCTGTCATTTTAGAGAATTTGGCAGTACATTAAACCGGCCTCACAAATGCAGACCATGTTTAATCTGATGAAACTGTGTTTGCACAACCAAAGAATTTCTGAACAAAACGGTAAGAAACCGTCTCAGGGAAGCTCATCTGCGTGCTCGTCGTCCTCTCCAGGGTCTTGACTTGACTGCAGTTCAGCGTTGTAACAGACGTCACTGGGCAAATGCTCACCGTCGATGGCCATTGGCACGCTGGAGAAGTATGCTCTTTACGGATGAATCCTGGTTTCAACTCTACTGTGTAGATGGCATCGTGCGAGCGAGCGGTTTGCTGATGTCAACGTTAACAGAGTGCCCCATGGTGGGGGTGGGGTTATGGCATCCACCGCCATCACCTCATGTTTCAGCATGATAATGCATGGCCCCATGTCGCAAGGATCTGTACACAATTCCTGGAAGCTGAAAATGTCCCAATTCTTCCATGTCACCTATTGAGTATGTTTGGGGTGCTCTGGATGGACATATACGACAGTGTTCCAGTTCCTGCCAACATCCAGCAACTCCGCACAGCCATTGAAGAGGAGTGGGACAACATTCCACAGGTCACAATCAACAGCCTGATCAACTTTATGTGAAGGTGTGTTGCACTGCATGAGGCAAATGGTGGTCACACCAGATACTGACTGGTTTTCTGATCCACGACCCTAGCCTTTTTTTTTTTACTGTGACCAACAGTCATGTGAAATCCATAGTATTTCAATTGACTTTTCCTTATACAGTATGAAGTGTAACTCAGTAACGTCTGAAATTGTTGCATGTTGCGATTATATTTTTGTTCAGTGTATTTATTGCTGAGAATCAGACTTAACACTCAACATGCAATTAAGTTGGTTAATTAAACAAGCTTACATTGAAAAGGCATAGATGGGTGGAATGTGACACTCCCTGTGGAAGCCCCGTCCACACACGTCACACAGGGTGAGCTTCCCTGACGTCCTACATGCTGTGCAGCGTTTCCTCCTGGCCAGGAGGGGGCGTAGCTGGTGGGTGCTTCTCGGACTGTCAGGGCTCGACATGGAGGAGCAAGGAGACTCTGGCTGCTGGAGGATGTGTAAACCAGCGTCAGCAAAAAATGGGATATTAACGCACATTCAAACCAACACTGAAAGTTTGCCTTACCGGCGCATCCGTCTGGATCACCCGAACGACAGTTTCCTGCCCTTTGACCCCTGGGAGGAGGCGGAAGCGGGTTGGCAGGGCACCAACAGGGGCGTCAAGGATGGGCATCCAAAGCAAAGACACCTGCGGAAATCTACAGAGAGCCATGCACAAACCCCATAATGGTACACACAATATGAATGTACACATGCATGTACACACACTCAATTATTCTACACACCACCACACTGAAGTAATGCCCACAGAATGATTTGTGCTGTTTTTCTGGTTGACAAATGTTACAAGAAGGATATCAAGTCTGTCACCTGCTATTAAACCCTACAGACCCCTGGCACCCAGTCTCTTCAATACTGTCAGCAGCACTGACAACATCATCCATATTGTCATCATCTTCCTCCTGTATGACAGCAAGAGATGGTTTATATTTGACTGTTGGGGAGAGACTGTCAGCCTTAAAAAAATGGGAATTAAAATATTAGCCATTCAATTTTAGAAAAACACTGACACCATTAAGAGTATAGGATACACCAACAAGAGTTGAAACGAAAATAAATGGATACAAACTATTTCACAATTTGTTTGGTATGAAGGGCAACTAGGTAGATTTGGACCAGAAGCAAAACACTTACCTCTATCGGAGAGCAGAAATCATTGCTGAGGTCAAGGGTGAGGTCAATGGCAACTTCCTGAGTACAGCTGGGGACACTGACCACATTGACAGTGTCATTTGTAGATACCTCATTGGTGGTTGACATGTCTGTCTGAATAATCTCTGTGAAGTCAGTTGGGGCTAGTTCCCTCCGCAGAGTCTCAATCTGCACAATGTTGGTAAGGACAGTTTCCATCTGAGCAGTGTCTATGCGGACTGCATAAACTGTTTCAGTCAGGACAGGGTCTGTCTGCAGGGTTTTAGTCTGGTTAAAGTTCAATTGGACAATTTCGTTCTGCACAGCTTCAGTTTCGGCAGAGTCTATCTGCACAATTTCAGTGTCGGCAGTGTCTATCAGCACAGTTTCAATGAAGGCAGAGTCTGTCTGCACAGTTTCAGGCTGGTTATCAGGCTGCACAATTTCAGTCGCATAAACCATGTGTGTGTGGACAGGGTCAGTCTGGACGGTTTCAGTAGATTTAGGCATGAGCTCTCTGATGGGTTCCATTAGCCCTGTAACTGATAAGCTGTCTGTGGCTGGCGGTTCTTCCTTGATCGTGATCCCAGATACTTGTGTGCTTACGTTGCCAAAGTCAGTCTGGTCAGTTTCACCATGCACAATGTCGCTTTGGACAGTGTTAGTTTGCACAAGGTTAATCTGGACAAGCACAGTTTGGGCAGGGTCAAGCATGTCTGTCCTCACAGACTCCATTGGGCCTGTAACTGGCTGTAATGTTTGTTCCTCCTTGATTCCAACTACTCGAGCAGGAACAATTTCCATCTGGGCTGTTTTAGTCTGGAAAAGTACTGTCTGGTCAGATGCAGTCTGGAACAGTTTGGCCTCATTCTGGACTAAGTCTGGCTGGGCAGTTTTATTATGGACAATGTCTGTCTCCGTGGTTTCCACCATGGCAAAGACAGTCAGATTTGGGTCTGCCTGGATGAGGTCAACATCTGTCTGGGCAATTTCCATTTGTACAGAGTATGCCTGGGCATTAGCAGTTTGTACGAGGAGAATAGAGGCGTCTTCATCCTTTCTGCCCAATCCTGAATGAGCAGTGCTATCCTGAGAGGGTGTGATAGTCTTAATCTCATTAATAAGACACTATCAAAAGGCCAGAAGTGTGTTCTTACTTAATTCACAAATACATGCTTTGCAATTACATTACAAAATACAGACTTGATAATTCACACATCTTAAAATGTTTATACTACAGATTATGCAACGCTACAGTAGTCATTCCAAAGTTTCCCAAATTGTGATTTAGCAGAACTTGTAACTTACCATTATTTGCTCAACTACACAAGACCTAATTTAGGATACTACAAAACAGAACAATAGACAAACTAGCATAAAATGAGATTGGGGAGACCAACAGACAGAATATGGATTTGAGAGGCAAAAGAAAAAGGACACAGATGAACTACTATGGGATAGGAACTACTAGGAGATACTATAGATAAGAGAGAAATAAACAGTAAAGACCTTTCTTCACAACTAACCATTGGGCTCTTTGGAGAGGTGGGGATTGGCAGACGTGGTGGGCAGAATCCTCCTGGGACAGAACCAGCTAGCACTTGGTTTTGACCTCCTCCAACAGGGCTCAATATGTTGAAAAGGGGCATGTCATTATGGACGAAGACCAAGCTTCCATTGGCATGGATGCCCACAGTGCCAGTGGAACCAGAAATTGGAGTACTGTTGGACAAAACAGTTGCATTCTGATCCATGATGGGTGTAGCTTCTCTTTCCATGAAAACTGTAGCAGCCACGTCCACAGTCTGCTTTTCTGTACCTATAGGGGGAACCCTCTCAGAAGGGGAGTCCGCTGGTACCTTCAAGGGCTGCAAGCGAATTCGTTTAATTTGAGGGCTCACATTTTCATTCCCTGCTTTCCTTTTGCCATGAAAGGCCCGTGAAACAAGTTCCACCATCAGGTCAGACTCTGAGGAGCCACCCTGATACCTGTGATATGGGACAGGGGTGTCCAGGGCAACCCCTGATAATGACGAGCAGTCAATGTTTTCCGTGTTTACAGCACATTGCTGGGGACCTGTTGCATTCCCAGCAGACGTAGAGGAAAAGGACAGAGGGATGTCAGAGGGGGAAGAAGATAGCGCCTGTAAAGAGGCTCTGCGAGAGTCAGGGGTAAAGTGGTAAAATAACAGCCTCTCTGGTTCACAGGGATACGGGAAGGGGGAGGACTGGGGGCAAGAAAGCGAGCGCATTAGTGTTGGTTGACATTGGGAGAGGGGAGCATTTCCCGCGGGCGAACTGGACGTTTCCTGAGATGAAGGTGAAAATGTTGAGGATGCTCTGCTGTTTCTCCGCTGTTCCAGAGAAAATTTGGGAGGATTCATTTGAATGGGACTAACCAGAGTCTTTCTCAGGTTTAGCCGAGCAAACGGGACCTCCTTAGTCACAATTTCCCCTGAACGCAAACAGAAAGACAAACACATTAAGAGTGCAACTACCACCCTCTTCAACTATATTTCTCTAAGCTGTTACATTAAACAAACTTTCTGGCAGTATCAAGCCAACAAAAAAAGCATCACTGCATAACGATGTCATTATTCTTAAGTCCAACAAATCTAGACAATTGTGATAATTGAAAGTGTACAAAAATCACATTGCTTTTATACGTACCAAAACACCCAAGGGTTTGGTGGATGTCCTGACCACAATGGAGCTTCAGCTCCTTCATTGTAGACACTGTGCTGGTGTTTTTGGCTAGAACGCCTTGCAGCTGAGAGTGGATCTAAAAGGGGAAAGAAGAGGACGGTAGGAGACATGATGGTGAGACAACTTGAGCACTGGTGGGTCAAGAAAGGGAAGATGCATTTATAATAGCAGAGCATCGGCACACATTTCAGCAAATAAACGCCTGTTTCAAATAAACGCTGGGTCTAAATGAATTTTTTTTACGAGGTTGCCATAGACACAGCTCTAATATTCCCACAGTCATGTGCATTAAAAACGGGTTTTTATTTTATAATTCTGTCATTGTTGTAAGCCATGGCGCCACGAAGCACAAAATGTAGGGTGTATGATAGGCAGACTAGTCTTTGCAAGCCTGATTTGCGATGGACTTGTTATTATAATGTTTATACTGGTCACAATAAAACAGTGAGGTTGCCTTTTCCACCTTTCATTGAGCAAAAGCTGTGTGCATTAACTCTCCTTTTTAAAAATTTTCGCCTAAAAATTACATACTCAAATCTAACTGCCTGTAGCTCAGGACCTGAAGCAAGGATATGCATGTTCTTGATACCATTTGAAAGGAAACACTGAAGTTTGTGGAAATGTTAAATTAATGTAGGAGAATAACACATTAGATCTGGTAAAAGATAATACAAAGACAAAAAATGTATGTGTAACATTTTAGACTAATACAATGAACCATTGCATTACTGTTCAAAATACATGCCTTTTGATTTATTCACACATTTTCATGTACAAAACTGTGCACTCTCCTCAAACAATAGCATGGTATTACTTCACTGTAATAGCTACTGTAAATTGGATAGTGCATTTAACTTAAACTCTTGTTTATCTTTCTGCCAATATATATCCTGGGAAATGTTCTTGTTACTTACAACGCCATGCTAATCACATTAGCACACGTTAACTTAACCGTCCCGAGGGCGGGACACGATCCTCTAGAGGTTTTAAATAAATTGACCCCTGGCTCAAATAGATGCCAGTCTCTAATAAGCACTGGTTGTATTCAGTGAAGCACATAAATGCTGGGCTATTAATTGAAGTTTTACGGTAACAGGGCAATAGCATGTATTCTCTCTAATGTTACCTCTATATTTACCCAAGTGTTTCTTTAGTGTAATTGTAAAGTTACCTCTGATCTTAGATTGGACTTTTCTATCTACCTGTCTTTTGCAGGATAGCAGGGCGGTGTGATCCTCACTCTTCAGGGCTTTCTCTGTGAAGGCCAGCACATACTCCTGCCTCTCTCCCAGCTTCCTAAGATGGGCCTGTCTCTCTGTGACACACTCACTCTCCTTCCAACAGTGATCCTAGGCAACAAACAACGAGTCGATGACCAATCATTCAAACATAGTGTGCAGTATCAAGTTTCTACACAGCTGGCTGGATACTGTGGATAAAACAGCAATGTTTCAATGGCAGGACTGGGTTGACTCAGGGAATTAAGTTGACTTGTAAGTTACATGAGGAGTAACCTCATCTGAGACCTGAAGATACTTAGGCTTTAGCTCAGCAGGCTAAACATAATCTTCAGTCCTTCAGACTAATTTCGTCTGACAGTTTGAACAATACTCAAACTGGTACAAAAGTTATTTACTGGTAGAGCATGTGGGTATGGTTGCGATCTACAAACTTAAGGTCATTCGGCTTTGAGGTTTATAATTAACACCTACTTCTGAATTGTTGTCGAATGGATAGAACATTTCTCCTATAGCTGCCGTTTCCATTACACATGTCGCAATGTTTCTTTTGGGGCGACACTGCAATAGAATCAATAGAAACCTGCCTACTGACAAGAGGAATGATGTTCAATGCATAGCCTAACAGGGTGAGGCCACCCAAGAGCAATTAGCAAAGCAAAGGGGCCATCACAATGCATTGTATTATTAACATCTGTGATGTACATACCATTTACATTCTAGTCATGCTGGGGAATTATTTAAAATACTCTTTGAAGATATAGGGTCTCAGATGTTTTCAGAAGATTGGCAGTGACTCTGATGTCCTAACTTCAGGGGGAAGCTGGTTCCACCATTGGAGTACGAAGACAGAGAAGAGCTGCTCTCCCGTAGGGGTGGGAGGGCCAAGAGACCAGATTCCGCCCATCTGTGTGTGTGAAATGCTACCTGCATTTCCTTGGAAAGCTGTATGGCTCTCTTCACCAGGACACTCCAGATGCCCTTGAGGATATCCTTGACCTCCACCCTCACACTCTCCTGCAGATCCTCCAAGTCGGACAGCCTGGGGGCAAAGGTCACACAGCTAGCTATGACATGTATTCATTCTTTCATGAGACTAAACCACAAATGAACAGATCAACATTGACTGACCCAGTGAGACTTGGAAACTGTCTTGGATACAGCAGACTCCTGACCAATTGGTGTGCCGCCATCCTCTTTACGGCATCACTTTCATTCACACACACCCAGACACAAACGCGTAAACAACTGACCGTCCATCCAGGTCCTGTAGGTTCTGTTGCACAGTCGCTCTCTGCATCCTCACAGTCTCTATTAGAGACTGTAAGCATTTCCTCTGCTCTGGTAAAGCGTCCTGGGCAAACTGGTACCTAGAGAAAATAAACAGAAAAATTACAGAAAGAGAACATCAAAAGTGGGATCTTTTAAAAAAAATTATCCAGAAGGAAGAGTTTAACATACTTAAGTAAAAAGTATACAAGCAGTGATGTAAGGCATGAGGGAACGGATGCCATTTATGGTTGTTACGTTACTACCTTATTCTAAAATGGATTCAATAAATAATTGTCCTTATTCATCTACACACAATACACCATAAATGACAAAACAAAACGTTTTTTTGCTAATAAATTAAATAAATACCTTTTTTACATAAGTATTCAGACCCGTTGCTATGAGACTCGAAATTGAGCTTAGGTTCATCATGTTTCCATTGATCATCCTTGAGATGTTTATACAACTTGATTGGAGTCCACCTGTGGCAAATTCAGTTGATTGGACATGATTTGGAAAAGCACACAAGCATCTACAGTTGAAGGTCCCACAGTTGACAGTGCATGTCAGAGCAAAAACCAAGCCATGAGGTCGAAGGAATTGGCCATAGAGCTCCGAGACAGGATTGTGTTGAGGCAGAAGGTCCACAAGAATACAGCGGCCTCCATCATTCTTAAAATGGAAAATGTTTGGAACCACCAAGACTCTTACTAGAGCCGGCTGCCCGGCCAAACTGAGCAATCGGGGGAGAAGGGCCTTGGTCAGGGAAGTGACCAAGAACCAGATGGTCATTCTGACAGGAGCTTCAGAGTTTGTCTGTAAAGATGGGAGAACCTTCTAGAAGGACAACCATCTCTGCAGCACTCCACCAATCTGGCCTTTATGGTAGAGTGGCCAGACGGAAGCCACTCCTCAGTAAAAGGCACGACAGCCCGCTTGGAGTTTGCCAAAGGGCACCTAAAGGACTCGCAGACCATGAGAAACAAGATTCTCTGGTCTGATGAAACCAAGATTGAACTCTTTGGCCTGAATGCCAAGCATCACGTCTGGAGGAAACCTGGCATGTAGGGATGTTTTTCAGCGGTAGGGAGTGGGAGACCCGTCAGGATCTAGGGAAAGATGAACAGAGCAAAGTACAGAGCGATCCTTGATGAAAACCTGCTCCAGAGCGGTCAGGACCTCAGACTGGGGCGAAGGTTCACCTTCCAACAGGACAACAACCCTAAGCACACAGCCAAGGCAACGCAGGAGTGGCTTCGGGACAAGTCTCTGAATGTTCCTGAGTGGCCCAGCCAGAGTCCGGAATAGAAACAGATCAAACCTCTCAGGAGTGATCTGAAAATAGCTGTGCAGCGACGCTCCCCATTCAACCTGACAGAGCGTGAGGATCTGCAGAGAAAAATGGGAGAAACTCCCCAAATACAGGTGTGCCAAGCTTGTAGCGTCATACCCAAGAAGACTCAATGCTGTAATCGCTGCCAAAGGTGCTTCAACAAAGTACTGAGTAAAGGGTCTGAATAGTTATGTAACCGTGATATCTGTTTATTTTTAATACATTTGCAATAAGGCTGTAATGTAACAAAATGAGGAAAAAGTCTGAAAATATTCTGAATGCACTGTGGCTCCATTCCCTGTATATAGCTCCATTCTTGTGTATTTTATTGCATTGTTTGGAAGGGCTCGTAAGCAAGCATTTCATGATAAAGTCTACACCTGTTGTGCAAAATACAATTTTATTTGGAGTTGCCAGCAAAGAGATGCTTGAGGGAAATCTTACTTGTGTTCCCTGTGGAAGGTTAGCTGACAATCTCGGCAAGTCAGCTGATCACAAGTCACACAGAAAAGATTAATTTGCTCTCTCTTATGGACGAGACACAACGCTGTCCTGTTGAAACCTGGAGATTTAACATTTCACGCAATCAGTGACAGCTAATAAAATATCCAACTGCAGGAGTTAACACTACTTTGAATAATGTGTTCCTTTGGATGAAAAAGTTTAATTTACCAGGGCTAAAGGATTGTGGTCATTGTCTGGTTGTACCTGGAGGTAATTGGGGTAGGACCTTATGGATGCGTGTTAACTTCACCCTCTTGTGGGCTGCCACACAGTCAGAGCAGAGCAGTTCGCCACATTCTACACACCAGCCACAGACCTCAGGCTCATCACAACCCCCACACTGAGAGAGAGGGGTATCACATCAGTTTTCATTCCAGTCATAGTTAACAGGCTACTGCATGTACACATTGAGTGATAAATATTATTTTGTTTACTGTTATTCACAGCAGCACCCATCCACTACCTACCCGGGATTTTGAATCAGAGGGGAAACTATGGAGGAAAGGATTGTCAATGATTTCTGATGAAGTGTATTGCCTTCCACACACCGGACATTCTAGGAGAAAATGGAAGTGATATTCAATTCACAGGATGGACAGGAATGCTTGTCTGCAATCACTTTGTCACGTCTTGATCAGACTTACACGTTTAACGCAGAGGTTTGATTAGCCCATGTGTTGCATATTTTAATTATATGAACAGACTGTGAATCAGACTGGTCAGAGACTGAATCAGGTCAGTGGTCAAGTCTCTTCAGCCTTGTTAGAACTACTCAATTCAACATAATCACTGAAATTCAAAATAGTTTGAGTGACATCATTCAACATGGCTCACCTGGTTTGAAATCACTCAGGGGAACACACTCCTGACACACAGAATGTAGGCATGGTAGAAGTTGAGGATTTCTGTCAGGCTTCAATTCAGTACAACACAAACCACAACCATCTAGGGGCCACAGAGGGACCGCGGTAACAGGTGAGGTTGTCCCCCTGTCAGCTCTCGGAGATACCATTTCACCAAACGATTATACACGGTCTGCCCGCGTAATCACCATGAAACAAAAAGTTAAGAAAAATCTGTTATTAAGAGTGAAATGAGTACAATGACAAATAAGGTGACACGGGCACTGTTAGTTTGTTTAGTATATCAAACGTTAAATGGTGTGGCCACGTCTTACTAATTGAGATTGTGAGACTACCTAGTAGTAGTCTCAGTTTCCACGCGACCCTTAGCTAGCTAATGACAGAGCCACTTAAAGTATAGTCATTCGGCTTTAACATACATTAAAACGATTGTGTTAAAATGAGTCGGTGCTAAGCAGCTTACCTTAGACTCAAACAAACAAATACGTTGTGTTCTTTCAGTGGCGTTCTCGCGACTGTCATTACCAAATCCCAATTGAAGGGGCAATCTGCAGTTTATACAATAACAATGCCTGCCCCTGCAACTGTTTCGGTAAACAGCTGCGGGATGATGCTGAATAAACTGCATAGTGTATGCAAGGACTGACCATCCATGATATACACATTATATTTTTAAACCATGTTTTGAGGCTTAAGTGTTTGTTTTACAATTACAAATTGCTTACACACAAATGAGTAAAACAAGCGTATACTTTGGGTTCTGATGGGGTTGGACAGTTGAACTAAGATCCTGAGGACACAATGGCTATATATGAGGAAATTAAAAGTCCAAAAATGTATGTAGCAATAACATATTTCCCCTTTAAAGACAGAGGCACAACATGGGGGGTTTGTATGGAAACGCACCAGGTAGGCTACGTCTAGGGCCTTTTCTCATTTGGCAAAAGTAGGTCCTCCATCCTCTCTCCTTCATGACCTGAAAACCGAAAGGGCAGCTTTTCGTTTTATCTATACATGTTTTTCATAACTAACTTAATCCGTTTTTAATCACTTTCTGCATTTATTTTGGGATTCACCGCTATAAATGTAATTTGCATGATGAGGTGTGAGTGGAGGTCAGTCATTCCATACAAGCACATTTTCTTCCACTTTCCCTCTCCTCGCCTCCTCTCCTCGATTACCTTTGACCTTTTTCAAAAGGAGGCAAGAGAGGACGGAGCAGAGAAAACGCAGAAATTCAGATAATCCAAAAAACGCCCTAGATTTCAAAACTCTTCAATTAAGGACTCGGGTAGGATACACACTATCGTTGATGAAAGTTAGCTATCGAGGAGGGGAGGACACTCTTCCATTTGCCTACTAACGAATTGACATCTCAACGACTTATTGGTTTCTGGGTCACAGAGGAGAGAGGACGGAGGAGAGGGTGGAGAACTGACTTTTATCCAAATGAGAAAAGGCCTAGGCCTATTTGAAGTTAAAGCTGGGCCAGGCTGCAGGAACTGAACCCGGCTGTGGGTATCCTGCAGTGCTGTTCTGCCCGAGGGCTCCGCCTGTATCTGCTGGAGGCCCACCTGTGATTGTGTTTGCAACAGGGGAGTGGACAGCTGAGGGTTGCAATTAAGTTTCATGCCAGCTTTAACCGCTTTCTCAGGTGCCAGCGCCACCTTGACTACCAGCACATCTCCACCAAATTCAGACGTGCCACAATGATTTCATAGCTTTCCTGTGGCGCTCCTGCATATATTGTGGCCTCTCCAATCTTTCGACCTCAAGCCTTCTTAGGAATTTGTCTTCTTCTTCAACCCTCTCTGTCCCTCTAGTCAACGCAAGAGCTCCAAGAGCCATCATCCACAGTTCCCTGTCCACCTTTTCTTATACGAGATCTTCCCCTGGATACTTTAACCCCGTTGTCCTCTCACCCTCTTCCACAGTAGAAGCAGTAACCCCCACTCCTCTTCCAACCCAGCTTTAGTCTCTATAGTCCGGACCCACCCTCCACAGTCAATTGGTTCCCCAGGTCTGTCTCAAATAGCCCCAAGTCCTCTGGCACTCCATCCATCTCAGCCTCCTCTGGCTCGGCCAGGTGGCACCTACTCCTGCCCTATCTCCATGTCCTTTCCTCTCCAACCCCTGAATTCGACCCCCCCTGCCCTTAGCTCCGTCCCGGGGGCGAAGCAGGGTGTGTTTTTCAAACTATTTTCTCTGAGGTGCAGGAGCGCATGCCGCAGATGCAGGGACTTTTCCAGGCTGTTGATGGCCCTGTCATAAGACTTCCACCACACCATGGGGCAGTACTGAGCATAGTTGTGTTCCTTGGGCAGGTAGAAGCCGGGAGGTGGAGGTAGGTGCAGTATGTATTCAGTGGTGTAGTAAAAATACTTTAAGGTACTACTTAAGTATTTTTTAGGGGTATCTGTACTTAATTTTACTATATATATTTTTTATCTTTTACTTTTACTCCACAACATTCCTCGTTACATTTTGAATGCTTAGCAGGACAAATAACTGTCCAATTCACACACTCATCAAGATAACATCCATTGTCATCCCTACTGCCTCTGATCTGGCGGACTCACTAAACACAAATGCTTTGTTTTTAAATTATGTCTAAGTGTTGGAGTGTGACCCTGGCTATCCGTAAAAAAAATTATAAGGATTTTTAAAGATAATTCATACTTTTACTTTTACTTTTGATATTTAACTATATTTTAAACAAAATACTTTTAGACTTTTACTCAAGTAGTATTTTACTGGGTGACTTTCACTTTTACTTTAGTCATTTTTTATTAAGGTGTCTTTACTTTTACTCAAGTGTGAGAATTTAGTACTTTTTCCATAACTGCATGTATTGCGATGGGGAATGAGAACAGGGAGAGGATGGAGAGCCAGGAGGGTCTCCGGGTGAAGCGCTTGATTGGTGTTGAGGGGGTCGGCGCAGATAATCCCTGGGGGGGAGGGAGGGACTGTGCTTTGCCCTGCTCCATCTGGTTATTCGGTTACCCATTGGGTGTATCATAGCAATGATCTCCACTACCTATATTTTTGTCTTCAGTTTCTTGTTGTGTGCCGTTCTGGCTGTCTTGTTCCACTTTCAGAGAGTGGGACCTCCTAAAAAAGGGAAGATGACTATTATCATGCGTCACAACTCTGCGCTGCAGGACCATTTCTAAGACTGTGGGCGATGCATCGTCCCATAGCCTTCGGTACCCACTGTGTAAAGTTACCAGAAAGTAAGATTAGGAACATTTAAAATGCTGTCAGTTATCCTTGTTGCACTGTTAGTTACTGTATATATTCATACCTCTGCATCAATATCAAGAGCTCAACAACGCTAAGCTTACTTTGTAATTTATTAAATGTTCTATAATTTCAGTCATTATACAGACATCCCTAAAAAAGTAGGATTAAGGGGTCAGACTGTAACTCTAAACATACATACAGTGCATTCGGAAAGTATTCAAACCCCTTGACATTTTCCACATTTTGTTATGTTTCAGCCATATTCTAAAATGGATTTAATCGTTTCCCCCCTCATCAATCTACACACAATACCCCCATAATGATGAAGCAAAAACTGTTTTTTGCAAAAATAAAAAAAACTTTATCAAAGACAGAAATGCTTTGTCTAACTTGTGTTTCCTAACCCCAGAATAGCTCTGGTGTGCTGTACATTCCCAAACTCTTAGGAAATGAATAGCATGCATTTGAATTTTGGCCCATTCCTCCTGACAGAACTGGTGTAACTGAGTCAGGTTTGTAGGCCTCCTTGCTCGCACACACTTTGTAAGATCTGCCCACACATTTTCTATAGGATTGAGGTCAGGGCTTTGTGACGGCCACTCCAATACCTTTGCCACAACATTTTGCCACAACTTTGGAAGTATGCTTGGGGTCATTGTCCATTTGGAAGACCCATTTGCGACCAAGATTTAACTTCCTGACTGATGTCTTGAGATGTTGCTTCAATATATCCACATAATTTTCCTTCCTCGTGATGCCATCTATTTTGTGAAGTGCACCAGTCCCTCCCGCAGAAAAGCACCCCCACAACATGATGCTGCCACCCCCTTGCTTCCTGGTTGGGATGGTGTTCCTCGGCTTGCAAGCCTCCCCCCTTTTCCTACAAACATAACGATGGTCATTATGGCCAAACAGTTCTATTTTTGTTTCATCAGGCCGAGACAATAAGAAGACACAGTGGCAGAATAAATTCAACCACACCTTTGTTTTATCATAAAACCGGATAGCAAAGGATCACTTTTAGCTAGCTGGCTAACTAGCCACCAGAGGATAACAACACAACTAAATGCAACAATTCAAGCTTTTCTGTCAATGACGTATGTCCTCAATGAGATTTGATAGGAGTGATGCCAAATCCAATCTGGCTTCACTTGACACTTTTTTTTTGGTGTGTCAAGTCCATTCACAGTTGAGCGTGCTCAGTCACGGTATAATTCGCATTCTGGGTAGTTACAGTTTTTCACAAAAATACCATGATATTCTAGTGGTTAGAGATACCCTTTTTTTATATATAGCAATGCTGGTTTGTCATATCATGAGTTACATATCCACATCTTTAATTTTTTTATATATCTGATTAGCTCAGCATGATAACAAACATTCTCTAGCAAAAGAGATTAGCCCGACTAACCGCTGCACATTGACTCTGTACCGGTACCACATGTATATAGCCTCACTACTGTTATTTTTTTATGTTATTTTACTGTTTTTTATTACTTTACTTATCTATTGTTTACCTAATACTTATTTTTTACTTGAAACCTGCACTGTTGGTTAGGGCTTGTAAGTAAGCATTTCACTGTAAGGTCTGCACGTGAAAAATAAACTTTGATTTGATTTGAAAAGCCTTGTAATTATTGTGAATAATTATTTGGAAAATGATATGAACTGATACAAGATGAGCTGATAATTTTTTTTCACAATATCTGTCACGTCAAAATTGTAAAGCAAATCCCATGCAATTATAGTTATATTGTGCTTTAAACAAAGAAAAAACATATGATATTTTGTCTTTGTCAGTGCTTTAATGAAAAAAAGAAACAGTGCAAAGCAATTCCTCATACTATCTATGTCACAGATTAATTTCACGTTAATCCTCTAACCATTATCCTGCCTGCGGCCAAAGGGACTATCTGAAATGCTGAACTATGCCGTCACGTTGATCACCTCATCCCTTATTCACCATGACATCTCTTTAAGCCAAACTTAAACTGCATCTGCATCATTGGTGTGATTCCTGCCCAACTCAAGTCGCCACGTCTCCCCAGCCAGCATGCCATTTCTGGAGTGGAAGACCTTGGCCAGGGATTCGCTCATAGGAGAGGGGATGTACTCTTCACAGCGTGAGCCTCCAAGTCTGGGAGCACATTGCACCGTGTAGGAGAAGAAGAATGTGCCATATTCGAACACACAGACCTCAGTCGTATTTCCCCTACGCAGATCAAAGGAACATTCACCCAGGAGATCATTGTTCCAAACTGTGTCTGAGTCATACACCTTGAAAGTGAGTTTGGTGGCAAAGTTGATAAATATGGGTCCGAATTCAAAGCTCGCTGGCCAAACGGGATTGTCGTTGTCTTTGATCACCTCAGTGAGTTTGACCTGTTTATCATATGAGATCTCAACAAAGCCATCCGTTTTGCTTCCAATGTCCCCGTATAGGTCCTTTGCTCTCAAACCATAGACTTGCAGCCTGGCCAGGCCTTTCCCAGCAGGGCAACAGTTGGACTTGATGCTCTGATCACTGTTGCAGACACAGGCACACTGATCCCTTGTGCTGGTCCTCGTACCAATCTGACAGGACTCTGAGCATTTCTTCTTCAGGGCGTTTACCAGGATGTACTCCTCCACTGCTTTCTTCAGCCCAGGTTGAGCAGGATGTCCACTTTTCAACAGGAAGTGAAGGGGCTTAAGGGAGTATTGCACCACGTCAGGGATTCTTTTCAAGGACTCCAGCCACTCTTTGTAGACGTTTGCGTCTAACCCATCTGAGAACAGCAGGTCACCACCATTTACTACCCCTCCATTAATTTCCGAGTGGCGGTCTCTGAACATGCTGCTGAAACTTTGGTTGGTGCTAAATTTCTTCTTTAGTTCATTACAGTAGTGAAGCTCGGCGGTCAAACTAGTGCTGAATTTATATGACAAGGAGGCCTCGACATCCAGACAGTCCTTCACTGCAGTGTCTGTCAGTCCGTTCATAGTCGCCAGACAAGACTTGATGGAAGTTACAGCGCTCACTTTCCCTCCCAGGTTGACTTGAAAGATGAAATGAGTGCCATACATGTCTATCAGGTTTTTATATGCCGGCTTAGAATTTAGGTCATAAACCGTGGGGAGCTTTTTCACCGAATTCAGAAATTGTTTGTGAAGAGGAGGTTCTTCGACCAGGCTATATCTGAGCAAAAAAGGGACAATGGTTTGGTTAACATTTAACAATAATGGGTTGTATTTTAGTCTTTATTAGCAGTTAAGTTGAACGCAATTGGTATGCATGTGATGGTATTGTATGTGAACTCATGACCATGCAATGGATACACAATATTCATGAAAAGCATTATATTAGCTTCATATTAGTCTCTTTAAGAATCTTTTAGTTTAGTCACTAAAGTTGAGTGCCTCACCTGTACATGCTACAATGGACTTCATGCCTGGTGAAACTGTATCTGTCCTGTTTCGACTTTGCAATGACATATATTGCTTCTCTGGAATCTGTCCCTCCAATGACTGTCTTAGCCTTTACTTCATCCGTCGCAAGGTCCAGGCCAAATTTCCAGTTGTTGGTCACGGCTGAAGTTGTTGTATTGATGAGGGACTCACTGGATTCATAGATGCTGCTTGAAACCTCGCGCTTGCAGTTGGCGAGGGCTCTCCAGTGTGCCATGGCTGCTGGAAGCTTCTGCTTTGCTCCACCCAAAAAGGGATTTACACCTAACTCGCAAGTGTCTCCCTCCCTCTTCCAATTTTCCATGTCGATCACATAAGAACCTTTTCGCTGCATCTTCACAATGTCGAAACCTTCCCCTGCCAGATTGTAACCAGGGACTAACTCGGCCTGCTCACATTCCTGTGGAGTGCCAGGAATCATTCCCCTCAAACTCCCTGCCAGGCACTGGAGTGTGCCTGCCCAGCAGATCAGTAGAAGTATCCACAGCTCCTTCATCACCCTCTTCATAGAAAAAAGTAGAAGTGATCAAATTTAGCAGACACTCTTATCCAGAGCAATTAGGGTTAAGTGCCATGCTCAAGGTCATGTCAACATATTTTATATCTAGTCAGCTTCAGCTCTGGGATTTGAACCAGCAACCTTTTGTATCTGGTCCAATGCTCTTAACAACTGGGCTACCTGTGAGCGTGTAATGGTCATATATGAGTAAATGTGTTGTACTGATCCATTTGATCAGTGAAATGTATTGCTGTTCTAAGTACTAAGTACTTATCAATTACAGTACAGTGCACATTAAATAACGTTTTAAGAAATAGGACAATACCTTAAGATCTGTAGAAATAATTGTTTTCCTTCAGGTTATATGACTAGAGATCAAAAGATAAAATGTATCAAGTTTGAGACTTCATATCATACCATGTGCTCTTTCACTTGAAGATGTAAAACGAAGACAGTTGTTTCTTAATTCTGTGTTGGATGAGAGATAAGAGCCTTTAAATACACTGCTGGGTGGCTTGAGGTTTTACTTTGTCATTTCCACAAAATATTTAGTGGCGTACCCCAAATTTCAATGCAACAAAAAAGAAGGAGCACATCTTCCTCTGTTGTAAGTCAGTTGGGGCTTTAGCATTAGAATGACAAAACTATGAGGTTTAGGAGTTTGGTTATGCAAAATACGGTCCTGTGGGTTAAATTTCACCCTCAAAACACATAGGAGTCTTTTAAATCCAATCTATTTTTCACGTAGATTCCGCTTCACAATATGTGGACGAATTACATTAAAACAACTTTGATTCAACCATTGTGCCCAGTGGAAAGTCAGTTGGTGGCTTAACCATTAGAATGCAAAAACTAAGGGCCGGTTCCACAGACAGGGATTAGATTAAGCCAGGAGTAGGCCTGAATGGGCCGGTTTCATAGACAAGGTTTAAGCATAGTCCCAGACTAAAATGCCTGTTTGAGCTGTCAACTCAAAGCTACCTGCACAGACTTATATTAAAATAGTAGATTTAGCCTGTTCAGGATTAAACAAAGCCGATTGCAACAGGGAAGATTAGAGCTACTCCAGGACTAAATTAAACCTTAAATTAATCCTTCAGAGGCAGGTTTAACTTCTGCTTAGTAAATGGATGTCATGTTCCCATCAAGTGTCCATCAACTCCTGATGCTGAGGACAGGAACCGTAATAACTGGTTTTCCATCAATGTTCAGGGTGTATGCACTCCTAATTTAGAGATTTCAAACAATGTTGCCCGTTGGAAAGGTGTAACACACGATTCAAGGATTTTTCTCAACTCTTCATTGTGTGCTCAGTTTCAGAGAGGACAACATTGTGGACTACTACTTGGTGACAGTGGATATGGTTAGAGTAACTTTTTATTCACTCCATACATAAATCCCACAGGATCAAGCAGATGTGGCTGAGGGTGGGGGGCGGAGGCAGGCAATGACCAATGAGGACTTGCACACAGAGTTGCTTTCACATTGCAGCACTTCAACTAGATGAGATGCATTTAAATATGGAATGTATTCATTATGCCTTATTAAAATACTCTCACTCATGAATATCCAAATGAATATCCAAATGACAATGTTGCTGGTGCTCTATTATTCCAGACAGCAAGTCATTCAATTAATCAGTCTTGTCTTTTTTTGGTGGTCCACCACCAGTAGTAAATCTCTCTCTTCTGATCTCTGCATTCTCTCTTTTAAAGCCAGTTTAAGGTTTTTCCACAGAGTCTATAAAGACAGATATCATTCAATATAAGAGATGTCACAAAAATATGATATTGAGAAATGTGAAATACTGATAATAATGAAGATATCTCACCTGAAGTTGTTGTACTCTTCTCCCTCAGGAACCAGTACAGTTTCCATCTCTGCCCTGTGTGGCTTTAGTGGTTAATTTTGCAAACTGGAGGAGAACTCAGTGCAACATCCATGCATTTTGAAATCACTGACACCCACAGGGTTACACTGCTATCCAAGCTGTCTCACGAAGCCCTCTCTACCAGTATTGGTAGCTGTGGTGAGGGTAAAGTGTGAGAAGAGTGTGTATGAATGACTCATACAAATTTGTTAGATAAAAAAAGACTGAGAAAGAACATAATTGAAGATATTACTAGTAAAACTAAACTATGTTTTTCAACAATATGAAATCATCCTCACATATTTGTACAGGTTCATATTATACATAACCAAACTCCTAAAACTCTTAGGGCCGGTTTCACAGACAAGGCTTAAGCCTAGGCCCAGACTAAAATGCCTGTTTGAGCTGTCTTAACTCAAAGCGACTTGCACAGATTTATATTAAAATAGTAGATTTAGCCTGTTCTGGATTAAACAAAGACGATTGCAACAGGGAGGATTAGAGATATTCCAGGACTAAATTGAAGCTTAAATGCATCCTTCAGAGGCAGGTTTAACTTCTGCTTAGTACTGTTTGTGAGGGAGCATGGACTATTTGGAATTATAAAATAATTTGTAAAAAAAGCTTTAGTGAAAAACTAAACTTGCTACTACAACAAATTTTGCCAAACCATCCAGTTATTGTAAGTAAAAACCCTACTACTGCTACTGAGCAATTGAAACAGAGTGGTTGTGCTGCAATTTGCAGTGAATTCAATGCAAATGAAAATGTAACCACAAGAAGAGTGTATTGCATAAAACACTGGAATCTATTTTGCCATACGCTTGACCATCCCTCTCGTGCTGATATGAGCTAAGTTGTATCTTTGCTGCTCAGCTGTTGTGGGATTTATGTATGGAGTGAATAAAAAGTTACTCTAACCATATCCACTGTCACCAAGTAGTAGTCCACTATGTTGTCCTCTCTGAAACTGAGCACACAATGAAAAATCCTTGAATCGTGTGTTGCAAGTACTTGTCTGGCATGTTGGTCCAAATAGTTCTAAGCAGAAGTTAAACCTGCCTCTGAAGGATTCATTTAAGCTTCAATTTAGTCCTGGAATATCTCTAATCCTCCCTGTTGCAATCGTCTTTGTTTAATCCAGAACAGGCTAAATCTACTATTTTAATATAAGTCTGTGCAAGTCGCTTTGAGTTAAGACAGCTCAAACAGGCATTTTAGTCTGGGCCTAGGCTAAGCCTTGTCTGTGAAACCGGCCCTAAGAGTTTTAGGAGTTTGGTTATGTACAATATGAACCTGTAAAAATATGTGAGAATGATTTAATTTTCATAAGTAATATCTTCAATTATGTTCTTTCTCAGTCTTTTTTGTCTAACAAATTTGTACGAGTCATTCATACACACTTTACCCTCACCACAGCTACCAATACTGGTAGAGAGGGCTTCGTGAGACAGCTTGGAACCCTGTGGGGGTCAGTGATTTCAAAATGCATTGATGTTGCACTGAGTTCTCCTTCATGTTGCAAAATAAACCACTAAAGCCACACAGGGCAGAAATGGAAACTGTACTGGTTCCTAAGGGGGAAGTCGGGGAGGACAAGCTCAAAAACGGAGGGGGCAAAAATATGCTTATCCTAGGGCTCAATTAGCGAATTGTGTGATGATACTGGCCTATAGTCTAGCTTGGCCAGGCCACGTCCAGCATTTTGAAATATGCAATGTTTACATTTGAGGATGGCGCATCTGTCTATTTTGTGTAATAGGAGCACATGTTCGTAATGTAAAAGTTTACAAATCATCACATTTGGTTAGCAGTGGTTCCATTATATGTTCAGTCAGAGCACAGGTGCAGTGTGTACAGCATGTGTGCTTGAAGAATACTGTAGTGTAGCTACTACACATTTCATATTACAATTAAAAATGATATAAGGTCTATCAACATTTTTAAATCAACTAGTCAATTTTCTTTACCACAGTACTGGAACATTCACATTCTCCCACAGGATAATCTACTGCCACTAGCACTACTACTAGTTTGTCACAAGTGGGTGGAAGGAGAGACCAAGGCGCAGCGCAGTAATAGTTTGACATTGTTTTATTTCTTGTATTACTATGTATAATTCAACACACACCCGAATGGACAAACGTAAAGCACTTACTTCACCTGTGACTGGAGGACTATAACGACCCACACAAGAGTGAAGGACAGACAAACATATATATGATCCCTAATTAGAGACAATGCGGTGCAGCTGCCTCTAATTAGGGATCCAACCCAAACCCCACAAAGAAACAGAAAAGAAAGACACTGTCAGACTCTGACCATAGCTACATAGAGAAGCAAATAGGCCTCTCTATGGCCAGAGCCTGACATAGTTTAAACTTTAAGTCACGATGACAGTACAGTAACATAACATTGCTGATACATTGTCACGGCATGGGATGTGGAGAGACCAAGGCGCAGCGCAGGGATAGTAGTTCGACATTTCTTTATTCATATATATATATACACTATGTTTATTAAAATAGATATACTATGTATAATAGACCAAAAATGACGAACTAAAAATAACACAAACCCTCAACAGATTACCGAACGTCACATTCACAAAAACACACTAAATGAACAGACGTAACGAACACACTTACTTCACCGTGACTGCGACATACATCGATAACAACCCACACCAGAGTGAAGGACAGACTCAACATATATGGGATCCCTAATTAGAGACAAAGGGTAGCAGCTGCCTCTAATTAGGGATCCACCCAAAACCCACAAAGAAACAGAAAAGAACGACACTGTCAGACTCTGACCATCCCTACATAGAGAAGCCTATTGCTTCTCTATGGCCAGAGCCTGACAGTACCCCCCCCCCCCCAAGGCGCGGACTCCCGGACGCCAAAAAAAAAAAACACACAAAACAAGGGGGGGTTGATAGGGAGGGAAACCTAGTCCTTTGGGGGCGGCTCTGGCTCCGGCGACGTGGACAGTTTTTTCCCATGGCCCCTCCTTATAGCTGGGCCCGGACTGGGTACCGGTGGGGCCAACGGCTCCGGCCATGGAGCGGGGAAAACGCCCGGGCCCATACTGGGTACCGGTGGGGCAAACGGCTCCGGCCATGGAGCGGGGAAAACAACCCGGGCCAGGACTGGGCACCGGTGGGGCAAACGGCTCCGGCCATGGAGCGGGGAAAACAACCGGGCCCGGACTGGGTACCGGTGGAGCGGACTGCTCTGGCACTGAGGCGGAGCAGACGGCTGGACCCGGATTGGGTACCGGTGGAGCGGACTGCTCTGGCACTGAGGCGGAGCAGACGGCTGGACCCGGATTAGGTACCGGTGGAGCGGACTGCTCTGGCACTGAGGCGGAGCAGACGGCTGGACCCGGATTGTGGACCTTCGCTGGAGGCTCAGGGCTGCTGGCCTTCGCTGGAGGTGGCGGGCTGCTGGCCTTCGCTGGAGGTGGCGGGCTGCTGGCCTTCGCTGGAGGTGGCGGGCTGCTGGCCTTCGCTGGAGGTGGCGGGCTGCTGGCCTTCGCTGGAGGTGGCGGGCTGCTGGCCTTCGCGGGAGGTGGCGGGCTGCTGACCTTCGCGGGAGGTGGCGGGCTGCGGACCTTCGCGGGAGGTGGCGGGCTGCGGACCTTCGCTGGAGGTGGCGGGCTGCGGACCTTCGCTGGAGGTTGCGGGCTGCGGACCTTTGCTGGAGGTTGCGGGCTGCGGACCTTCGCTGGAGGATGCGGGCTGCGGACCTTCGCTGGAGGTTGCGGACCTTCGCTGGAGGTTGGGTGCGGGGAGCCGGCACGGGTCGTACCGGACTGGGGAGGCGCACCGGAGGTCGGGTGCGGGGAGTAGGGCAGAGGTCCGGACCCGGACTGGACATCGGTGAAGCGGATTGCTCTGGCCTGGGAGTGGAGACGACGACCGGACCCGGACTGGGCACCGGTGGAGCGGATTGCTCTGTCAGGGAGGTGGAGTAGATTACCGGACCCGGACTGCTCCGGCCTGGGAGTGGAGTAGATGACCGGACCTGGACTAGCCCACTCCGCCATCTCCCTCTCGACCTCTTCCTCTATCTCCACCAATTCCCTCAGAACCTCCCCAAAATGCTCCCCCTGCTCCTTGCTCTGAGCCCCCCATTGGTACCTGGGCCTCCCCATGGTCCACATGGGGAGTGGAGTTGGCTCCTCCAGGAGCCCCCACGGGTGAGGGAACCGAAGCATGTCCTCCTCGTCGTCCTCCGACGACGAATCCGACTCGAACCCTCCGAGGAGTTCGGTGTTGGTGAACCGACGCGGGGCTATCTCGCTCTCCGTCTCTCCCCATTTGCGCTGCTTGGTCTCGTACTGGTGGGTTGTTCTGTCATGACATGGGATGTGGAGAGACCAAGACGCAGCGCAGGGATAGTAGTTCGACATTTCTTTATTCATATATATATACACTATGTATATTAAAATAGATATACTATGTATAATAGACCAAAAATGACGAACTAAAAATAACACAAACCCTCAACAGACTACCGAACGTCACGTTCACAAAAACACGCTAAATGAACGGACGTAACGAACACACTTACTTCACCGTGACTGCGACATACATCGATAACAACCCACACCAAAGTGAAGGACAGACTCAACATATATGGGATCCCTAATTAGAGACAAAGGGTAGCAGCTGCCTCTAATTAGGGATCCACCCAAAACCCACAAAGATACAGAAAAGAACGACACTGTCAGACTCTGACCATACCTACATAGAGAAGCCTATTGCTTCTCTATGGCCAGAGCCTGACATACATTGCTCTTCATGGTAAATGTTACCTAACCAGTCCATTATACATGCAGTGTAAATTCTCTACATTACAGTATCATCATGATCTGATACTTTGTATTTTATTTTGCCATGAAAAGATACAAAAAAAAAAACATTCTACTGATTTAATGTTCTGAAAACACAAGACCTCATATGTTCCTCCCAATGCTTTACTAAATGTCTGTTTAGGATAATCTAAGTCTTCAACATGGTGAAAACAAGATAACAGGACATAATATAGTTTTGGGGTATTTCTATGCAGCCAAGAATGGGCAATTAGTATTTCAGAGTACATGACCCTTTCCCTTTAATTTAAACCATTGTAGCACTAACGCCCAACACAAGTTAATCTTCAGTGAGTTTTCACCTGTCTATAAAGCCAAGTCAATTTCTCTTAGCTGCAACAACACCATTCAGCTTAAATCATCCCTGTAAATTCCTGTTTTCCTTTGAATCAAATGTTAACAGAAGGTACAAACCTCAAGAACAAATGAACAGCATGTAGTTCTATCAGCATATCAAGATTGAAAAGTATAGCAAAGGAAAGCTCTCATGTATAGACTATCAAAATGCATTGACCTTACACAAACAAGACATTCACAACTTCCTAGATGCAGTGTCACCACAAAGGTTGCGCCCTTGATCCTGACTCAGTTCCATTACATTACAGGTAAGAATCAATACGAGTTTGAATCTCATCATGGACAACTTTAGCATTTTAACTAATTAGCAACTTTTCAACTACTTACTACTTTTTAGCTACTTTGCAACTACTTAGCATGTTAGCTAACCCTTCTCCTAACCCTAACCTAAACCCTTTTAGCTAACCCTTCCTCTAACCCTGACTTTAACCCTTTTAGCTAACCCTTCCCTAACCCTAACCCTTTCCCTAACCCTAACCCTAACCTTAACCCTATAACCTAACTCCTAATCTTAACCCTAACTTTAACCCTAACCCCTAGCCTAGATAACGTTAGCCAGCTAGTTAACGTTAACCACCGAGTTAGAGGTTTTTCAAACTTGTAACATATAATACGAATTGTATTTCATAACATATCATACAAAATGGGTAATGGACATCCACTAATTAATACATACCATATGGCCATGGATGAGTTACTCATTTTAAGGTTGAATAAAAACTGTTACATAGTTTGTAAGATAGCTTAAACTTTAGGCTACTTACTGTATTAAAAACATCATATTGAATTGTGTTGACAATGCAACCAAACATCAACATTTAAAGGATAGTTTCATCTGAGCCACTGGCTTAATCCTATTCTTTAACTTTAATGTTTGGTTTAGTTGGAGGCATGAATCCAACATATCATTTGTTAAGTTGTGACAAGTTAATAGGCTATTTACTGTATTGCAAAAGTGATATTGAATTGTGTTTGGTTGTCAGAGATGACTTAGTGACTTAATCTGACTTTAATTCCAGTTCGGCAAAAAATTAATAATTTATGTTGGATGCACGTCTCCGTCTTAACCAAAAATCTAAGTTAAAGAATAGGACTTAATCAAATCAAATCAAACTTGAAATGCACTGGTTGAAATGGAGATGGGAATTAAACATATTCATTATTCACTTGATTTAATTTGACATCAAACAAAGCTTGAAACCCTAGGTCTATATGTAATGTGTATACGTAATCCTAGGCTCGGAGGTTTACATACACCTTAGCCAAATATATTTAAACTCAGTTTTTCACAATTCCTGACATTTAATCCTAGTAACAATTCCCAGTTTTATGTCAGTTAGGATCACCACTTCATTCCACAGAATAATAGTAGAGAGAATTATTTATTTCAGAGAATGATTTATGTCTGCTTTTATTTCTTTCATCACGTTCCCAGTGGGCCAGAAGTTTACATACACTCAATTAGTATTTGGTAGCATTGCCTTTAAATTGTTTAACTTGGGTCAAATGTTTCAGGTAGCCTTCCACAAGCTTCTCACAATAAGTTGGGTGAATTTTGGCCCATTCATCCTGACAGAACTGGTGTAACTGAGTCAGGTTTGTAGGCCTCCTTGCTCGCACATGCTTTTTCAGTTCTGCCCACAAATGTTATATAGGTTTGAGGTCAGGGCTTTGTGATGGGCACTCCAATACCTTGACTTTGTTGTCCTTAAGCCATTTTGCCACAACTTTAGAAGTATGCTTGGGGTCATTATTCATTTGGAAGACCCATTTGCGACCAAGCTTTAACTTCCTGACTGATGTCTTGAGATGTTGCTTCAATATATCCACATAATTTTCCTTCGTCATGATACCATCTATTTTGTGAAGTGCACCAGTCCCTCCTGCAGCAAAGCACCCCCACAACATGGTGCAGCCACCCCGTGCTTCACAGTTGGGATGGTGCTCTTCAGCTTGCAAGCCTCCCCCTTTTTCCTCCAAACATAACGGTGGTCATTATGGCCAAACAGTTATATTTTTGTTTAATCAGACCTGAGAACATTTCTCCGTAGTCTGGCTTTTTTATGGTGGTTTTGGAGCAGTGACTTCTTCCTTGCTGAGCGGCCTTTCAGGTTATGTCGATATAGGGGTCTCCTTCCTGAACGGTATGACGGCTACGTGGTCCCATGATGTTTATACTTGCGTACTATTGTTTGTACAGATGAACGTGGTACCTTCAGGCATTTGTAAATTGCTCCCAAGGATGAACCAGACTTGTGGAGGTCTACACATTTTTTCTGAGGTCTTGGCTGATTTCTTTTGATTTTCCCATGATGTCGAGCAAAGAGGCATTGAGTTTGAAGGTAGGCCTTGAAATACATCCACAGGTACACCTCCAATTGACTCAGATTATGTCAATTAGCCTATCAGAAGCTTCTAAAGCCATGAATTTTCAAAGCTGTTTAAAGGCACAGTCAACTTATTGTATGTAAACTTCTGACCCACTGGAATTGTGATATAGTGAATTATAAGTGAAATAACCTGTCTGTAAACAATTGTTGGAAGAATTACTTGTGTCATGCACAAAGTATGTTTCCTAACCGACTTGCCAAAACTATAGTTTGTTAACATGAAATCTGTGGAGTGGTTGAAAAATGAGTTTTAATGACTTCAACATAAGTGTATGTGAACCTCCGACCTCAGCTGTACATGCACTGGTCACATGGTTTACTCCTCCAGTTCCATAGGCTACCAGTACATGGGTCACAGCAGATTATTTATTTTAACCCTTATAAGAATAACATGGGCCTTTGAGGCCCACAGTGACATTTGAATCCACATGACTCTATCCTCTCCAAAAATGTTGTTAACAGGAACAACTGTTCACTATAACTGTGCACTATAATGTTAGAATACACTTGTTGGAAGAAATAATACATGTCTTAATACTACCCCACTTTTCCAGAACGTTAACTGATGATACCCATTTAACTCATAAATTACATTTCTTATAAATCCCTAGACACACCCCAGGAACCGTATTTGCCTATTTGTTGGCGATGATGAATGCAGCAGAAAGTCTTGAAAACCCTTAGAGCGTTACAATGAGGACCCTAAGCTTTCACCTTGTGTTCATCCTTCAGTCGTCTTTGACCCCAACTACTGTTGTTACAGGTGAGATAAATACATTTCTTCTTAGACAACATATATTTGCAGGGATACTCATTGGGTGTGTATGTTGTTTTGATCTAAAATTATTATGTTTTGCAGAATTGCTTTTTTTTTTTTTACAATAGAAATGACCTGACCAGTTGTAAATAGTCCCAATAGTACCATCTCCGAAATATTAGGATTTTTGAGACACATTTCATTATCTTCTGTGCCAGAGCGTCAAATCTAACAGTACACACTGAGCAAAACAAAAGCATCAAAAGGCTGAGGTTATTGCTGATAACCTTGCTTTACCTAAACATATATGAAGTTAGATTGCATAGGTTACAAGCCATGATTTAAAAAAAGGAAATGACAATGGGATCATATTATGTGCTATTATATCAAAATGGGATGCGGCTTGCTAAATTTCATTCAGCTAACGTGAATTTGAACTGAAGTTCATTGCATTCATTTGTAGCTGCTAATGGGACTTTATTGAAAAAAATTAAAGTATACAGTACCAGTGTTCTTTAAGTCTGACCTAGCTCCAGCAAAGCGACAGCACACTAGACAGTGCCTACATGCGTCATACTCAAAACAAGAGGTATCATGGGAGTTTTCTGTGTATAAAATGCTTGTAATGTCTGTTTGCACAGCAGTGGACTGTGAAACCCAGAATGTGGCATTTGAATCCGATACAACTGACAGGTAAGGTATCAAAAACAATTTCAAAACTTCTGTTCACCAGCATCTACAGCGGGTGAAATAGGTATTGAACACGTCACAATTTTTCTCAGTAAATATATTTCCAATGGTGCTATTGACATGAAATTTTCACCAGATGTTGGTAACAACCCAAGTAATCCATACATACAAAGAAACCAAAACAAATAAGTTCAGAAATTAAGTTATGTGTAATAATGTGAAAGGACACAGGGTAAAAATATTGAACACACTTACTGATATTTATTTAATACTTTGTACAAAAGCCTTTGTTGGTAATGACAGCTTCAAGACGCCTCCTGTATGGAGAAACTAGTCGCATGCATTGCTCTGTGATTTTGGCCTATTCTTCCACACAAGCAGTCTTCAAATCTTGAAGGTTCCGTGGGCCTCTTCTATGATCTTCAGTTCTTTCCATAGATTTTCAATGGGATTTAAGTCAGGTGATTGGCTGGGCCATTCTAGCAGCTGTATTTTCTTTCTTTGAAACCAATTGAGAGTTTCCTTGGCTGTGTGTTTGGGATCATTGTCTTGCTGAAATGTCCACCCTCGTTTCATCTTCATCATCCTGGTAGATGGCAGCAGATTTTTGTCAAGAATGTCTCGGTAAATTTGCCCATTCATTTTTTTTAAAATTTTATTTCACCTTTATTTAACCAGGTAGGTCAGTTGAGAACAAGTTCTCATTTGCAACTGCGACCTGGCCAAGACAAAGCAAAGCAGTGCGACAAAAACAACACAGAGTTACACAGTAAACAAACATAGTCAAAAACACAATAGAAAATCTATATACAGAGTGCAAAATGTAGTGCAAAATGCAGTAAGGTTAGGAGGTAGGACAATAAATAGACCATAGTGGTGAAATAAATTACAGATTATCATCATTAACACAGGAATGAAGGATGTGCAAATTATGATGTGCAAATAGATATACTGGAGTGCAAGATTTGTGAAAATAACAAAAATAAATATAAATATGGGGATGAGGTAGTAGTGTGGGCTATTTACAGAAGGGCTATATACAGGTGCAGTGATCGATAAGCAGCTTTGACAACTGATGCTTAAAGTTATTGAGGGAGATAGGAACCTCTAGCTTCAATGATTTTTGCAATTCGTTCCAGTCATTGGCAGCAGCGAACTGGAAGGAATGGCGGCCAAAGGAGGTGTTTGCTTTGGGGGTGACCAGTGAGATATACCTGCTGGAGCGCATGCTACGGGTGGGTGTTGCTATCGTGACCAGTGAGCTGAGATAGGGCGGGGATTTACCTAATAAAGACTTATAGATGACCTGGAGCCAGTGGGTTTGGCGACGAATATATAATGAAGGCCAGCCAACGAGAGCATACAGGTCGCAGTGGTGGGTAGTGTATGGGGCTTTGGTGACAAAACGGATGGCACTGTGATAGACTACATCCAATTTGCTAAGTAGAGTGTTGGAGGCTAGTTTGTAAATGACATCGCCGAAATCAAGGATCGGTAGGATAGTCAGTTTTACAAGGGCATGTTTGGCAGCATGAGTGAAGGAGGCTTTGTTGCGAAATAGGAAGCCAATTCTGGATTTAATTTTGGATTGGAGATGGTTGATGTGAGTCTGGAAGTTGAGTTTACAGTAACCAGATGCCTAGGTATTTGTAGGTGTCCACGTATTCTAATTCGGACCCGTCGAGAGTAGTGATGATAGTCATCCTTCCTTCAATTATGTGAAGTTTGCCAGTACCATTTGCTGAAAAGCAGCCCCACACCATGATGTTCCCACCTCCAACCTTCACTGTTGGTATGGTGTTTTTAGGGTGATGTGCAGTGCCATTTCTCGTCCAAACATGGTGTGTATTATGACATCCAAACAGTTCAATTTTGCTCTCATCTGACCACACTATATTCTCCCAGTATTTCACTGGCTTTTCCAAATGTTGTGCAGCAAACTTTAAACGAGCTTCAACATGCTTTTTTTTCTTGCGTGGTGAGCGTGCATACAGGCCATGGCGGTGGAGTGCATTACTTACTGTTTTCTTTGAGACAACAGTACTTGCTAAATGCAGGTCTTTTTGAAGCTCTCCACAAGTGGTCCTTGGCTCTTTGACAACTTTTCTGATCATTCTTTTCACTCCTCTGTCAGAAATCTTGCGAGGAGCACCTGATCGAGGCAAATTTATGGTGAAATTATTGTCTTTCCACTTCTGTATTATGGCCCCAACAGTGCTCACTGGAACATTCAGAAGCTTAGAAATAATTATGTTTTGCAACAATTAGGTTGCGAAGGTCTTGAGACAGCTCTTTGCTTTTACCCATCATGAGATGTCTTGTGTGACACCTTGGCAATGAGACCTTTTTGTAGGCCATCAGTTGGGACTGAACCAGCTGATATTAATTTGCACTGACAGGGGGCTGGATTGCTTTTTAATTACTGATAGTTTTCAGCTGTTGTCTTGGCTTTCCATGCCTTTTTGCACCTCTTCTTTCATGTGTTCAATACTTTTTCCCTGTGTCATTTCACATTATTACACATAACTTAATTTCTGAACTTATTTGTTTTGGTTTCTGTATGTATGGATTACTTGGGTTGTTACCAACATCTGGTGAAAATGTCATGTCAATAGCAGTTATTTGAATTGTGTAACATGTATAAAAAAAAAATTCAATGTAGTATTTGAATGATCCAGGTTTGATAAGCATCATAGGGTGCAAAACAATGGGATAATCCAAATAACATGCCTAAATCACCTTGTTGAAAATGAGAACAATGAAGATATTGCTATTTTTTTTCTAACCAAGTTTCGGTTTTGTCAGGTATATACTGCCACCAACTGAAAAGACTCCACAGGACCTTGTCTCCTCACTAACATACTCCAGTGCTGATTTACATGAGCATGTCAGGCCTGGGAAAGCCTGTGCAGAGCCCAATAGTTCTAAGTTGTGGCCTATGAAAGCCCTTATCACATCTGAGTCACATTGTAGGCTGTTTGGAAATATTGTAGTAAGGAGGTACTGTGAAAGTGGTTTGAAAATGATTTGGTCCCTCGTCGATTAGAAGGTACTAATTTGGTACTCGACTAAACTGATAACAGGTTTATTAGAGGTTGTCGCAATGTCACAATACTGTATCTGAGGTAAATGTGTCCTATGGTCATAATGTAAACGTGAGGAACAGTTTGATTCATTCTGACCACCAGAATGTAGTGATCCTGGAGGATGACCCTGTAGTGATGGAGTCAGCCTCCTTCCTCTTTGAGAAGCACCCCTCTGTGTCGACTCTATTGAGGTACCACAAGGGGGCGCTGCAAGTCCTAAGGCGCTCTCAGACCCGTTTGACCAGAGACAGTCGTGTGGTACTGGTGGGTCAAGGTAGCAAGGGCAGTGATGGGGTGGCCAGACAAGGAGGTTATGGGCCGGAGGAGCTTGCCAAAGTCGTGGCGGCCATGAAGATAGAAGATGGGCATCTGCACACTCCCAGCCTAGTGGGCTGTGCGCTAGGAAAGGACCTTTGCAGAGCGACTGCTACGAGTGCTCGTATCACTAAACGTGGAGACCAAACTGCACCTGAGGAGCTCAGCAATATCTGTCAGCCCCAACAGAGAGAAGGTGACCAGGGAAGAGGGGGTCTGGAGACACAAAGACGGCAATAAGAAAGTCATCGCCCAGCTGGACCAGAACGGTAACCTGCTGACCAGCGTGGAGGGGGACGACAGAGGACAGGTAATTCCCAACTACCAGGGGCATGCCCTATACATACAGACTTTAAAATGGCCGACCCACCCTCAAATGTTTGTCTCAGAAAACTTGCGTAAGAAGTACACCTCCATTGACTGTTTAGAGGGGCTTACATGGAGCCTGTTCTTTGAGGAAAATGAAAGAAGGCGCACTACTGATTACGCCTCAGTGCACAACCAGGGGAACCTCACGTCCATGTGGCTGACTGACCACAAACCCATGGGAGACATTCCCATCAAGCACCTCACCACCATTCTCGATCTGCTGGTGGAGATCAGGTACAACGCCAGGGAAGATGCAGACTTTGACTTGTATTACGTTCTGAACGACTGCATCTTTAAGGTGCAGAGGATAACCTTCTACGTCCCCCTGGTGGGGAAGTACATTCATTTTAACCATCTGGAAGAAATTGAGAAATTCATTGATGCTTTCCGTTACCAGAAGGAGCACTATTCCCTCTGAGAGCTTAGACGGGGCCTCAAGGTTTCCGAATTCAACAACTTCTGCCGCCAAACATTCTAGTTGCAACGATGTGTCCAGAACTGCGAACACTGGAGCCACTACTTCATGGCTGCTGTGTTCTCCACATCCGTCCGAAACTTCCGCACCTTCTCGCTCTTCCTCATGAGTGTTATCGCTTGCGAGGTAGGCCAAATCCCAAGGCTCCGACAGTTCGCTCTGCACAGCTTTTGTTGGGGATGACCACCCTATGGTAGGGGACGACCCTTTGCTCGAACACAGTAGACGCGGCTTCTATGGCTGTGCGGTGGGCAAAGCTGAGGAGATGATTACCAAACAAGACAAACTCGACTGGCTGGATCAGGTTGTTTCCAAGGAGAATGCCCTCTTTGCCAAGTTCAAGCAGATGAGTGTCGTCGACCACGACCAGGAGGTCATGAATAAATACGTGTTTTCATCTTATCTTGAATTCTTTCGAGGAACGCCAGAGGGGAAGAAGCTGGCAAGAGGATGCAGAGCATGAAGATGGTACATGGCTGCTAGATTACCTAAACCCTATTCAATGAGATTGCAAAAATGTAATCATTAATACTGGCTAAAATCCATTCAATATAGGAGGCAAAATCCTAGTTGAATTAATGTCTAATTAAGCAATTAAGGCTGAGGGTTTGTGGTATATTGACCAATATTTCATGGCTAGGGGCTGTTCTTAGGATACAGCTCTTGCCCGTGGTACAGTATATTGGCCATATACCACAAACCCCTGAGATGCCGTATTGCTATTATAAACTGGTTACCAACAAGTAAGTTTAGAATAGTAAACAAGAACTTCTGCGTCATAGCCGTGGTATATATTCTGATATACACACACGGCTAAAATATTTCAGCCAATCAGCATCCAGGACTCAAACTACCTGGTTTATAACTCATGTCTCATGTCTATGTTAATCTCTGTGGGCAAAATGCTGTTTCAGGAAACATTTGTTTGTAGCATTTAAATCCATCTCCACATATTTCACAAAGTAGGCCTAATTGTGGATGGTGTGGTGTGTGGGTATCAGTTATGGGCAATTATCCAAATAATGAAACATTCATTAACGTTAAGGCCATCAAGTTTCCAAACCGGTAAGGAACATTGCTAGATTTAGCACCATTTGATATAATTTAGCACTAAAATATGGTTCTAGCTAGTATTGGTACAAGCTAATTGACACAAAAATAATTTCTGAGGGTAATTTTTATACTATATATTAATCCATCCTTTGAGTACAGTTCTGGGTTGGTGTGTTGGCTATGTTCGTCAGGAATACAAAGGCCTAATTAAGTAAGTAGCTCGGTTGGCTTGGTTATTTGAATGAATAATTGCGACGCATAATGTGACTGTAAAAAACTGTATTGCTGATTAAGGGAAGATAACATTGCTTTTAGCATTGGGGATTGTAGTTCAGAATACAGGGAATCACTGGACCTGCTAGCACTCATGCAAAAATAATGCTTCTAATAGCTGTCATGGAAGAATGCAAATTTACAAACTGTGAACGTTTAGATAAAGACATTCCCATTTAACAATTTAAAATAAACTGATTAATTAGACTGATGTTCAGCGGTTGTATGAAAATGTGTAATAGATGTGTGAATAGACTTAATTTGCTTTAAAAAATTATAATACTGTAGTAAGAGTGCAACAATTACACACTGAATATGATATGTGTGCTGTATAGTTGTGACAACTATTCACCTTCTAGTTGATACACTGAAATATGTATATGATTATTTTTTTGTTTGATCACAAAATGTCAATGGGTAATATGTTGATTAATGATTAAAGTGATAATTCAACCAAAATAATGGAGATCACCATTGTTGCAATTTCTTTTTATTAGATATTTTTTGTCATGTTTTAAGATGTTATCACAATGGCCAGAATAAAGAGAATTACAAAGTATAAATACAAAACTGCAATACCACAGTAGGGAAAACATTGGTTAAGGAAACATGCTATGGGGACTCTGCATCACCAGTACTGTATGTATATGGACTACTGGTGGCTCAAAGGTGCTTTCCACTAATGTGTACTGCCATGTGTAAATTCATATTTATTTTTTATATTTTTTTGCAAAGCACCTAAAGTTCACTCATGGCTTTCTGATATCACTTTTGGGTCATATGTCACCGAAGGATTATTAGTAGTGGTTACACTGGTATAGGAAAGACGTTCAGGGTTTGAGAATGGGGATATTTGAATAGAAGGGATATTTGGATGGAAAGTCCAACACTGATTAAAAAATCCTGTAAACCAAGTAGCATAGAGCTAAGAGATGAGCACTGCTGGCACTACCAAGCATGGGAGATGTACATAAAAGGCCTGTAGTGGAGGGGGTGAGGACTATGTGAGTGTCCAGGTCTGGATGGGAGCAGTGTATGAGAAGGGGTACCGACACTGGGTCGGATACTATGAGGCTGTCTGGTTCCCCCTGGCTCACACCACCTTCAGAAGGCATGGACCTCACAGGAGCACACAGCTGCACTTGGACACCTTTTCGCTGCTGAGAAGACCATGCTGCGTGGTAGCCAGTGACTGAATCAAGCCCCAGAAGTGCTTGAAGGTGATTCCCTCGCCGTCCGACACACCCATCAGCCTCATCACCTCGCCCAGGCCCTGCTCTGAGCCTCCAGTCTAGGAAAGGGAGGAATCACAAAAACAACTCTTCATTATATAGACATGATATTTAACACTTAATAAGCACTTACTGACAGGTATTAAGAAATAAAGTAATCATGCATAGACATGTGTTAGCAGGAAGATATCAATTAGTCTAATTACACTTTTGAGCATATAACATTGTAGCCTACATTACTCAGTAGGCTATATTCATATAGTAATGTCAACTAACTGTCATATGTTTCAGGCTTTGCTACCCTCTAGTGGTCATAGATCCATGCCTCTTTTTCTAGGAAATTTTTTATTTGTATGGATATTTTCAGATTGCAACCTTTCTTTGTTTGGTATTCTAGAGGTAATAACGGAATCTGGGTAGCCAATCTTATCTACAGTGCCTTCAGAATCATACCACTTTGTTGTGTTACAGCCTGAATTTAAAATGAATTAAATTGAGATGTTTTGTCACTAATCTACACACAATACCCCATAATGTCAAAGTCGAATTTTGTTTGTAGAACATTTTAGAAATTAATATGTCTTGAGTCAATAAGCATTCAACCCATTTGTTATGGAAAGCCTAAATCATTTCAGGAGTAAAAATGTGCTTAACAAATCATATAATTAGTTGCATGTTCAATTATAGCGGTTAAAAATATTTAAAGAAATGTCCCTTTGAGCATGGCAAAGTTATTAATTAGGCTTTGGATGGTGTATCAATACACCTAGTCACTACAAAGATCCAGGCGTTCTTCCTAACTCAGTTGCCGGAGAAGAAGGAAACTGCTCAGGAATTTCACCATGAGGCCAATGGCGATTTTAAAACAGTTACAGAGTTTAATGGTTGTGATATGAGAACTGAGGATGGATCAACAACATTATAGTTTCCCTTTATTCAGATTACAACCTCTCACTTTCGGTTATTTGAAAATTAAATATAAATATTTGTTTAATACTGTTTTTTTAAAAACAAGCAATTTCAATTTAATCCACCAGACAGATATATTGTGGTTAAACTCAAATATACAAATTGATTAAAAAAACGTTAAGTATAATTATATCATAAAGAAGTCTTGAGGTATTGCTCACCTGAGGTAGAGTACCTCATGATAAGCTGCAGACCACACTATCTACCAAGAGAGTTACCACCAAGAGAGTTACCACCACAAACCAATGCTGGCATTAAGACCGCACTCAACGAGCTGTATAATTGCTAGCACAGACTAGAATATGTTCTGTGATTCACCCAATGGCATTGAGGAGTATACCACCTCAGTCACTGGCTTCATCAATAAGTGCATTGACGACGTCGTCCCCACAGTGACCGTACGTACATATCCCAACCAGGCAACATCCGTACCGAGCTAAATGCTAGAGCTGCTGCTTTCAAGGAGCGGGACACTAATCCGGAGTTATGAGAAATCCCGCTATGCCCTCAGACAAACCATCAAACAGGTAACGCGTCAATACAGGACTAAGATTGAATCCTAATACACCGGCTCTGACACTTGTTGGATGTGGCAGGGCTTGCAAACTATTACGGACTACAAAGGGAAACCCAGTCGCGAGCCGCCCACTGACGCGAGCCTACCAGATGAGCTAAATGCCTTTTATGCTCGCTTTGAGGCAAGTAACACTGAAGCATGCATGAGAGCACCAGTTGTTCCAGACGACTGTGTGATCACGCTCTCCTTAGCCGATGTGAGCAAGACCTTTAAACATGTCAACATTCACAAGGGCGCAGGGCCAGACGAATGACCAGGGCGTGTACGCAGAGCATGCATCTCAATCGCACTCCACACTCCCCTTTCCCACCAGGACAAAAGGAACACCTACGTGACAATGCTATTCATTGACTACAGCTCAGCGTTCAACACCATAGTGCCCACAAAGCTCATCACTAAGCTAAGGACCCTGGGACTAAACACCTCCCTCTGCAACTGGATCCTGGACATCCTGACGAGCCGCCCCCAGGTGGTAAGGGTAGCTAACAACACATCTGCCATGCTGATCCTCAACACCGGGGCCCCTCAGGGGTGCGTGCTTAGTCCCCTCCTGTACTCCCTGTTCACCCACGACTGGTGGCCAAGCATGACTCCAACACCATCATTACGTTTCCTGACAACACAACAGTGGTAGGCCTGATCACAGACAATGATGAGACAGCCTATAGGGTGGAGGTCAGAGAACTGGCAGTGTGTTTATTAACATCGACAGGGCTGTAGTGGAGCGTGTCGAGAGTTTCAAGTTCCTTGGTGTCCACATCACCAACAAACTATCATGGTCCAAACACACCAAGACAGTCGTGAAGACGGCACGACAACACCTTTCCTCCTCAGGAGACTGAAAAGATTTGGCATGGGTCCCCAGATCCTCAAAAGGTTCTACAGCTGCACCATCCTGACTGGTTGCATCACCGCCTGGTATGGCAACTGCTCAGCATCTGGCCGTAAGGCACTACAGAGGGTAGTGTGTACGGCCCAATACATCACTGGGGCCAAGCTTCTTGCCATCCAGGACCTATATACTGGGCGGTGTCAGATGAAGGCCCAAAAAATGGTCAAAGACTCCGGTCACCCAAGTCATAGACTGTTCTCTCTGCTACTGCACGGCAAGCGGTACCGGAGAACCAAGTCTAGGTCCATAAGGCTCCTTAACAACTTCTACCCCCAAGCCATAAGACTCCTGAACAATTAATCAAATGGCCTTCTGGACTATTGACATCCCTCTCCCCCCTTTTTGTTTTTACACTGCTGCTACTCAGTTTCTCTGCATACTCACTCTACCCCTACCTACATGTACAAATTACCTCAACTAACCTCTACCCCTGCACATTTACTCAGTACCCGTGCCCCCTGTATACAGCCTCTTTATTGTTATGTAATTTTATTGTGTTACTTTTCATATATTTTTTTTTACTTTAGTTTATTTAGTAAACATTTTCTTAAACTCTATTTGTTGAACCGCATTGTTGTTTAAGGGCGTGAAAGTAAGAATTTCACGGTAAGGTCTACACCTGTTGTATTCAGCGCATGTAACAAATCAAATTTATTTGAACTTATAACACAAAATGACGCCAAATTCAAAATGTTTCTACTTAAATTATTATACAAAATTCTTGCAACCAATAGAATGTTATATATATGGAGGATACAACCATCCCAGGTCTGCATATTTTGCTGCGAAGAGACAGAATCATTAGATCATTTGTTTTGGTACTGCCCATATGTAGCTTGTTTTTGGTGGTGGCAGGTCCAGGAATGACTGAAGAATTGCAACATTTATCTGGAGCTAACTCTGCAGATAGCACTCCTGGGAGATTTGAAAAGTCATAGTCAATCGATCAATAATACTTTTAGCAAAAAATGTTATCTTTAATTTACTCTCATAGAATTGAAAGGTTCAGAACGTTTATTAAACATTACAGCACAGTTGAAAGATATATGGAAAATAGAAATCCAATATGGATGGTGTTAAGAGATAGATGGGAGGGGTTGAGTGGAGCTGAAGGGTGGGACTAATTGTCACGAGTGGGTGTTTGGACAGACCAAGGCTTAGCGCAGTAATAGTTCGACATCTCTTTTAATGTTTTAAATCAACTCAATGACGAACTAAAACAAATGAACAATGATACAAACTAACGTAAACACACTTACTTCTCGGACGACATGTAGAATAATGAACCACACCATGGCGTGGGACATACAAACATAAGTAGGATCCCTAATTAGAGACAATGCATAGCAGCTGCCTCTAATTAGGGATCCAACACAAAACACTACACAGATGTAGAGCACATAGAACTGTCACTCTGACCATGGCCACATAGAGAAGCAAAAGGCTTCTCTATGGCCAGAGCCTGACACTAATAACAACAAGATAACTCATGTAAAATATACTGTGTCCATAAAATGTACATAGGTTCAGAACTTTTGTGAAACAGCACAGTTAAAAATATATGGCAAATAGAAATCCAACTGGAAGGTCTTCAGAAATAGGGGTTGATGGTAGCTGAAGGATGGGACTAACAACAAACAAAAGATAACTATTGTAAAATAGTGTCGTTAAAATGTATATAGTATGTATATGCTGGAAGTAGAAGCCTAAGTGTTGTTATTCATTAGTTTACTCCAATTAGTGGAGGGGTGGTAGCGTTTGTGGAAAATAAAGGAAAATATATTTATCCTTTTAAAAGATGTGTATATACTGTATATATGTATGTATGTATGTATGTATGTATGTATGTATGTATGTATGTATGTATGTATGTATGTATGTATGTATGTATGTATGTATGTATGTATGTATGTATGTATGTATTTTTATTTGCACTTTTTTTTTTTTAAGACAAAGACGTGTTAAACAAAAAAAAAAAAAAAAAGTATAATAAAACACGATCCACAACATTGTAGTTACTCCACAATACTACCCTAACTGACAGAGTGAAAAGAAGGGAGCCTGTACAGAATACAAACATTCCAAAACATGCATTCTGTTCGCAACAAGGCGCTTAAGTAATACTGCAAAAGATGACATTGAATGTTCCTGAGAGGCCTAGTTAAAGTTTTGACTTAAATCAGCTTGCAAATATATGGCAAGACTTGAAAATGGTGGTCTAGCAATGATCAAACAAACAAATTAATCCATTTTGAATTCAGGCTGTAACACAACAAAATGTGGAACATATTTTAATTCTGAAATGTGATAAAGTTGTCAGCCAGGCAGATGAAAACACAGTGGATACTTATGTCTGCTGGAAACAATAGGAAATTGATTTGGGAAAATATTTCCTGTCCTGAACGCTGCTCCACAGCTGAGACAATATTAAGAGCTGTTTGCTGCAATCCCATTTAAATTATGTGATCATTACTTTTCTTTCGAAATAGACTCTGGTTTTATATAAGTCCTACACTGGAAACATATAATGAAAAACATATGGACTTGGTAATTAAACATAATATTCCCTTGTTTTCTGCCCCCTTCCCTTAACCTCAATTGCCTTTCACAACAAATATGTCCTAGCTGTTGTGGCTAAACGTGTAGCAGAAATACTCTACTTGGTTGTCAAGTTCATGGTGGATGAAGTCGACTTGGTGCAAGAAGTCATATTACAATGAAACATTTTTGCTGCTCTTTTCATAAGTAAAAGTTATTTATTTATTGTATTTGAACCAGCCTTTTCCTGTTTTTCAAAAGCATAGCTATCTTTGTCACCCTCTGGTAGATTCAGACTCGTCCTGGAAAACCGCCTTGGGCCTTAGACATCTAAGCAGCCAGTTCCAACATGAAGACAAGGCAAAATACATTGGCCTTTTCAGTCATTCACATAAAACATGTGTCAGATTCAAATGAAGCGTGTTAAAAACTCAATTGGTGACTGAGCACAGTAGATTCCAGAAAGCTTGGATATGTATCCAACCTGGCAACCGATGCCTACAGGATTTTCCTGATTGTTTGTTTGGGAGTTATAGGAGGTGGTGTGTACTGTACGTGTGTGGTTGAGTAGGTGTGTCGTAAGAGTCAGAGCCACAGCCTACTGGTAGAATCAATGGCAGGTGTGGCGGGGGATGGCGAGGGAAATGTAGCCGACCGTTGCAACTTACGTACCTTGACTAAATTGGGCAGCTGGGAGGCGAGGAGGCCTTTGAACTCTTGGGTTTGGAGCGTGGGACCTTTATTGGCCGCAGCAGCATGGAACTTTGTGACCAAAGTATTGATGGCCTTTTCCAGGTCTGAGTGCTGCGCCAGAGGAGGAGAAGAAATGTGTTAGGGTGGGGGAGTCAAATAATACAACAATAAGGAAATCGTCCCCAAGCGTGTGCCAAAGTGTACCGACCTCCACTCAATTTAGTCCCAAATGCCAAAACAATCAGACACACTCACATCCGTCCTCAAGTACTTATCTTGCATGCCCCCATGCGTCGGACGTCTACACAAAGATGGCACTCCGATGTATATCCCTGTCCTTGAGTGACTGTTCTAACTACACTGCAGCATTCTTCTCCGCACATATCACTCACTGCTCCATTCAGTTAATTAACTTGTGTTTGTACTGCACCTTTCATGGTATCAGTGTCACTGAAAGCTTAGTGGTAAACCAAAAATTGTGAGGAACAATATGAGTGAAAAGTTATACTCCAACAAGATAAGTTATACTTCTAGGTTACAGATCATATGAAACTGTGTCACACAGACTGGTTATGTTGGTCATTGTGAAGGACATCATTCCATACTCTCTTTAAACCAATAACCAAACACTCAATCTACTGTAGCTGATGGGTTTTTCTTCATATTACTTTTTATTTATATCCTAAATTACCAAAATGAAATAACTGTTAAGGAACTTTGATATGTCACTCACCTCTATTCAAATTGATATTTTAATGTTATTGAAATGTGATCATCTGTGGGTGGGAAGGGGAGGTGTAAGCTTAAGTAATGAGATAGTATTGGAAGACAAATTCAGACAACCTCACTGTTTATCTTTAGGGTGTGCCAGGGGAAAACTGAAATGCCAGATGGGCTGATCAATTTTTTGCCCATTGGGCCTGTCTAACTTAGATTTTTCACGCAAAATGAACTGGCTAATAATGTGGGCCTAAAGGGGAAAAATCAGCCATTGTGGGGGCCTCGAGGAAAAACTGGGCCGGTGTCTTAGAAATGCCAGGGACGATTTATGGTCCCAGTCTGTGCCTGGGGCGTGCATGGGAGGCTTGAGCAACAGGAAGAGGGATCAGTGGTGGAATCAGTGGTGACTTCAAACTGTATTCTCCGACCTAAACACTAAACCAAATTCATTGAGACATCCAGAAATAAAATTGTGGTAGGCCTAAGCCTACTACAGTGTCCATTTTATGGGAGCCAAGAGCGTTGGGTCAGTAACCGAAAGGTCGCTGGTTCGAATACCAGAGCCGACAAGGTGAAAAACCTGTCCTTGAGCAAGACACTTAACCCCAATTTTCTCCAGGGGAGCCGTACTACTATGGCTGACCCTGTAGGTAGGCCGTCATTGTAAATAAGAATACGAATTTAAAAAATAATAAAAATGTATGATGTTTCCACAGATAGCTCACTGCAGTCAACAAATCTCATCAAATTGATACAGTATGCAACAATGGTACGGACTTTGCTCGCCGATAGTAAAGTATGTAATTGTATGGATGTCTGTCTGTCTTTCTGTTCGTCTAGCTGTCATTCCTCACACAATATAGTCTATATCCAACTAAAGTTTCTGTGTCATAGGCCACGGGGACAGAATCTCTGATTGCCTCCCCGTGCTTTCCATTTAAACACACGGTCTCTGACTATAGACACAATTGAGAATAGCTCCTTACTCCCTCGTCAACATATGGCCTAAATTAATTTGTTATTGTCCATATTCTTTGATGCTGTTCCAGCATGCACACTGATCAGTGCATTGGAATTAGTAGTTGTAAACTCGCGTAAAACTGGCAAGAGTGTATGGAAAGTAGGCTATATGCAAACGCGAATATAGGACTTAATACGATCTCATTGACTGTGTCATGATATAAATTGGATAGCATAATATGTCAATGGAATTTTGGTTAAACTACATCTGTGCCACTTCCAACGGTAATCAGAACAATGCGTACAAGTTGGGGGAAAGTTATCACCAAAATAATGCAATAACTCAATTCTAGGACGAGTAAAAACACCATCTTTTCAAGTGCAACGTTTTGATAAGTGCTGCTATTAAAATGGTATAGTAGGCCTACCTGTTCTGCCATTTGGATCGTTTTGTGCTGTCCTTTTTCAAAGTAAAGTTTTCTCTCTGCGACGTTCGGTATGCTAATTGTTACTTTTCTCGCTGTGTTCCATTGCTTCTGTCACATATTGGCAATATTCCTAAATCCTCCCACAAAAAAAAGAAAAAAGAACTGCAACTGGATTCCACCTTCCGTGTCCGTCAGAGAAAGCTATGGGAAGAATTACAGTGCGCTCAGTGTAACCCGATGCATTGGGACTGTCAACTTCACGAGGCAGACAGTCTACATGCAGTCATATAGGCCTACCACCCTTCTTTTAACTATTATTGCAAAGTTCTCTTTTGTTTTGAAGTATTCCACGTTTTGCAGAGAGTAGCATACAGAGTTGTGCATTTAAAATGTAGGCTATTAAAGAATAGAGCTTGCGAGTGCGTCACTCAACATCTGGAAACTTTTAGCAAAAGTTGAAACAGTCTGCAAGTGGGCTGTAGTTTGTCTTCTTTATTGCTGCACTTTTTAACCCCTCATGTAGGCCTACCTATTTTCTGAAGTTTCTGTAAATCTTTGAATATCTACTCAAAATAATACATTTCTCAATATTGTAAGAAACCTTTATGAACCATGCATGGACGGTCCCCATCGGCATGTTTTTATTCTATGTTGTTTATAATAAAAGTCCTTTGTCATTGTCCTTTACAATTTCCATTTCCATTTCCTCCTGGAGTCATCAGAGGTTGAGAAGGAAATGCTGGGGAACCGAGAAGCGATGCACGCACAATGAACAGGCATGAGCACATTCTTGAAAGCCGGTTGTATGACTATTGACAGAGGGGTGGACAGACATGGGACTCGATAAAACTGGATCTGTCCATAGCCTTTGTTTACGTCCCTGTTAGTGAACATTTCTCTTTTGCCAAGTTAATCCATCCACCTGACAGGTGTGGCATATCAAGAATCTGATTAAACAGCATGATCATTACACAGGTGCACCTTGTGCTGGGGACAATAAAAGGCCACTCTAAAATGTGCAGTTTTGTTACACAACATAATGCCACAGATGTCTAAAAATGTGAGTATGCAATTGGCATGCTGACTGCAGGAATGCCCACCAGAGCTGTTGCCAGATAATTTAATGTTAATTTCTCTACTACCTCCTAAGTCATTTTATAGAATTTGGAAGTGCGTCCAACAGGCCTCACAACATCAGACTACGTATATGGCGTTGTGTGGGCGAGCGGTTTGCTGATGTCAACGTTGTGAACAGAGTGCCCCATGGTGGCGGTGGGGTTATGGTATGGGCAGGCATAAACTACGGACAACAAACACAATTGCATTTTATCAACGGCAATTTGAATGCAGAGATACCGTGTCGAGATCCTGAGGCCCATTGCCGTGCCATTCATCCACTGCCATTTTAGCATGATAATGCACAGCCCCATGTCACAAGGATCTGTACACAATTCCTGGACAATGAAAATGTCCCAGTTCTTCTATGGCCTGCATACTCACCAGACATGTCACCCATTGAGCATGTTTGGGATGCAACAGCATGTTCCAGTTCCCTCCAATATCCAACAACTTCTCACAGCCATTGAAGAGGAGTGGGACAACATTCCACAGGCCTCAATCTACAGCCTGTGAAGGAGATGTGTCAGGCTGTATGATGCAAATGGTGGTCACACCAGATACTGACTGGTTTTCTGATCCACACCCCTACCCTTTCTTAAAGGTATCTGTGACCAACAGATGCATATCTGTATTCCATAGATTAGGGCCTAATTAATTTATTTCAATTGACAGATTTCCTTATATGAACTGTAACTGAGTAAATTGTTGCATGTTGCGTTTATATATTTGTTCTGTATACTTCCACCGGCTATGGATCAGTGTATAAATTGTTTATAGGCCTACTGAGGTGTTTACATTCAAACCAGTCAACCAGGATCTTCATTATGCTACCACAAAGTCATGGGCTGTTTTGGCCCTAGAATGGATAGGCCTAAATCTAGCCTAAATACTGGATCCCACAGTTGGGTCCAAGCCATTGATTTATACAAGGCCGGCCCTAGCCATTTGGGGGCCCTAAGCAAGATTTGGTTTTCGGGCCCCCCACGTCGTGGGTAAAACTTTTGGTGGTCCCCCTCTTGATGGTAGATAATTTTGTTTGTACATTTCCAGTGATTCTCTCCATTTTGCCATGAGGCATTGAGAAATGTTGTGGTTTTAAAGCAAATTGTGGGTGTTGGGGGCCCACTAGCGGCTGGGGGCCCTAAGTGACCCCTTATATCGCTTATGCCCAGGAGGCCGGCCCTGGATTTATACTAGATGACTAATAGGGGCACTGTGTTGAAGCCTCCATACCTCCATCTTGGAAATCCCGCCCACCCAGGTGTAAAAAATATTTTGGAAGCTCTAGAAATGAATTTGTTAATGTCTACATTAATTCTTGCAACATTTATTCTATTAGATACACTTTAATGCATACTTTTAAATTATATTATGTGAGCTAAACATAAATTTTTTTAAATACATTTTAAGAAAACGTCCTTAAAGTATTGAGATTACTAATGTTGCTGCCCCCCTACAACCCCCCAAAATTGATTTGTCCTTGAAACATTTAATTGAAATACTTTAGAATTACATTAATTCCTATGGAGGACTGCTCCATTGGGGAGTGCCAATATGGCTGACAGTGGCTTCAAAGCCTCTCAATAGCCAATACATAGCATCAGTAATCCAGGGTTTATATACATCATTGGTCCGAAAAGTTGCTTCGCATTACCACTACCAACCTCTGCTAAACATATGCTTGTAAAAACAAATTCATGTCATAATCGAAGACCACAGTAAAACGCTTAATGTATCTCTAGAATGCGCAGCTGTTTGGTTTCACATGCGGGTTTAGTAGCACTGGAATCACTGCGGAGAAGGGTGTGTCCTCCCCTCAGAGCTTTCGATGTCCTGCTCTCTCGCCACTCCTCCTCACTGTCTTCCAGAAAAATAGACACCACGCCCAAATCTGCGAAGCCACAGGATCAAGTGGATTTAAGAGCCTGGCAAGCACTAACTCAGCGATCTGTCCATGTCTCTGGCACGATTGCAGAGACGTTTAGGCCTATGTTGAAATTACACTGTTCAGGAGACTAAGGGATTGCCTACATTGAAAAGGAAAAGGAACAATGCTCTCTCTCAACAATTAAAAGCTTATTAAAACTAATTAGGTCATTTTAAAATAATCTGAAAACCAAGCATCTCAATAAATAATGCAAAGATATGTAAAATCAGGTAATGCTTTGAATTCATTTCCTTCAGTCAGTTTGTGCGTTGTTTGTCACACTTCCTTCTAAAGAGTCCTTGTGAGCATCAGAGAGGCAAAGGTGTGTTCCTGAGAGTGGTAGCATTGAGGAATGGGGTCATGATATTTTGTAGATTTAAAACGTTCTAGACAAATTCATATGAAGAAAAAACATGCTACATATAGGTGCTAGAAACCACTAGAAACCACACCGTAGACAACGACAAGTGCTTGTCATTTTAGGGATTTTGTTGGCCTACACCCTAAAGTATACCTACTATGTTAAACAATAGTCAAATTAGGCATTAATGCTCAAATTATATTTAATAACCTTAAGGTTAAAAACTTCCTCAGAATGAAGGAAAGTACAGTATGCGTAAATAACTTATACAAACAACTTCATAAAAGACACACACACACAATTACTCATATACAGATATGATTTTGGGAAGGAAACAGGCACACACTCTGGCACATGCAATTCAGTGCATTCTTACAGTCTTCCACATAATTAGCTTTCAGACAGTCATGCCCTTTGTGTTGTAATAGTGTCATTATGTGTGGTCTCATTCCACTGTCCCTGCATGCATTGGTGTATCAGCCTGTGTGTGTGTGTTGTGTGTGTGTGTGTGTGTGTGTGTTGTGTGTGTTGTGTGTGGTGTGTGTGTGTGTGTGTGTGTGTGTGTGTGTGTGTGTGTGTGTGTGTGTGTGTGTGTGTGTGTGTGTGTGTGTGTGTGTGTGTTACATCACAGAATTCTTGTCAATGTCTGTGACACATTATGTACATTTGTTTACTGTTTTGACTTTAAATCTCAGAACTACCTTTCAATTCTATTTTTAACATTTTAACATGTTCTTACCAGGTTGTTAAAATATGTAAATATTTTGATTGCTTCCACAAGGACATCATATCACTTATATTTTAAATGAGAATTATGTTTTACTATGAGAGAAATAGAGAGATACTGTTTGATTTTTTTCAAGTGAAACCAAAAAACAGCCAGTCAAACAGCTTTTCCTCTCCCTTCAGTCACCTCAATATTACGGAATGCCAGAACCTGTTAAAACTTGAAGCACAGTGAGTTGACTATGTTCCAGTCTTGATTACATACTTGGCCATAGACATTGCTGCAACGTATGTGTGGCTCAGCACCCTGTCATGAGGAGAGGCTCTGATATAGCTGATGAGAACCTGGCAGGATCACGTTTCGCAGGCAGTCGAATCGATGAGTACAGCTTAAAGGTGCGTCTCAATAGTCTGAAGTGGTTTCCTGTCCTTCCTCTCCAATCGGAGTATACTTTCACCTGTCCAGTTTTTTCACATCAGCGCAAACAAAGGAAAGAAGACGTGGGGAGGAAGGTGTTTTAGATTAATGAGATGCACCCAAAGATTTCCTGCTACCCTCATCCTATACCCTTGAGGAAACATCAGGCACCCTACAGGGCATAGTAGGTAGCACACTTAAATACAGAACAAGCAGCATTATCACTGTAACCTAAAGGTGTCCAACTCCAATCCTCAGGGCGCTGCATTCCGTCTGGCTTTCAAGCAGCAAATAGATTAAAAGAAAATAGTAACACAATAAAATAACAATAACAAGGCTATATACTGGCTATATACAAGGAGTTCCGGTACTGAGTCAGTGTACTAGGGTACTAGGTAGTTGGGGTGATTGATTGAGGTAATATGTACATGTAGGTTTGGTTAGGTGTTTGATTGAAGTACTTTGTACATGCAGGTAGGGGTGAAAAGCAGAAAGTCTGGGTAACCATTTGATTAAATGTTCAGCAGTCTTATGGCTTTGAGGTAGAAGCTGTTCAGGAGACTTTTGAGCCTTGACTTGGTGCTCCGGTGCCGCTTGCCGTGCGGTAGCAGAGAGAACAGACTGTGACTTGGGTGGCTGGAGTATTTGACAATTTTTTGGGCCTTCCTCTGACACCGCCTGGTATAGAGGTCCTGGATGAAATGTACTGGGCTGTACGCACTACCCTCTGTAGAGCCTTGCGGTAGGATGCCTAACATTTGCCATACCAAGTGGTGATGCAGCCAGTCAAGATGCTCTCAAGGGTGCAGCTGTAGAACCTTTTGAGGATCTGAGGGGCCCATGCCAAATCTTTTAAACTTCCTGAGGGGGAAGAGGCATTGTCGTGCCCTCTTCACGACTGTGGCGGTGTGTTTGGACCATGATAGGTCCTTAGTGATGTGGACACCGAAGAACCGTCTCCACTACTGCCCTGTCGATGTGGATGGGGCGTGCTCGGATGAGCTTGGTGTTGAACACTATGGTGTTGAACGTTGAGCTGTAGTCAATGAACAGCGTTCTCACATAGGTGTTCCTTTTGTCCTGGTGGGAAAGGGCAGTGTGGAGTGCGATTGAGATTGCGTCATCTGTGGATCTGTTGGGGCGGTATGCGAATTGGAGTGGGTCCATGGGGTCTGGGATGATGGTGTTGATTTGAGCCATGACCAGCCTTTCAAAGCATTTCATGGCTACAGATGTGAGTGCAATGGGGCGATAGTTATTTAGACAGGTTACCTTGGCGTTCTTGTTCCCAGGGAATATGGTTGTCTACTTGAAACATATGGGTATCACAGACTGGGTCAGAGAGAGGTTGAAAATGTCAGTGAAGACACTTGCCACTTATTAATGAAGCCGGTGACTGATGTGGTAAACTCCTCAAACCATCCGATGAATCACGGAACATTTTCCAATCTGTCCTGTAGCTTAGCGTCTGCCTTATCTGACCACTTCCGTATTGAGCGCATTACTGTAACTTTCGGTTTGAGTTTTTGCTTGTAAACAGGAATTAAGAGGATGGAGTTATGGTTAGATTTGCCAAATGCAGGGGGCGAGGAAGAGCTTTGTATGCATCTCTGTGTGTAGAGTAGAGGGGATCTAGAGTGTTTTTTTACCTATAATTGCGAAGGAGACATGCTTGTAGAAATGAAGTAAAACGAATTTCAGTTTCCACACATTAAAATCCCTGGCCACTAGGAGCAGTACATCTGGGTGAGCATTTTCTTGTTTTCTTATGGCCATATAGAGCTGGTTGAGTGCAGTCTTAGTGCCAGCATCGGTCTTTGGTGGTAAATAGACAGATACTAGAAATCTAGAGGAAAACTCTTGGGAAATAGTGTGAAACAGCTTATCATGAGGTATTCTAACTCAGGTGAGAAAAACCTCAAGACTTTCTTAATATTATAGATAACTGTTGTTGAAAAAGAGACCCCCCCCCCCCACCCCCCCCAGTTTACCAGACGCAGCTGTTCTGTCCTGCCAATGTATAGAAAAAACAACTCAATTTATATTTTCTTATATTTTATATTTTCCAAGTCCTTGTTCATCCAAGACTCAGTGAAACATAGGATATTATTATAAATCAAGAAATATTTTTTTTTCATCATACAGCTGGTATATTGTCGTCTGATATACACACGGTGTAAATCACCATCCAGGACCCAAACTACCCAGTTTATATTTAATCTTTAATGTCTATGTTAATCTCTATATAAAAAATGCGGTTTCAAGCGACATTTGTGTGCGGTTTTTCCGAACTCTGGTGCGTTTACCCCCTTGGTTCGGTTTGTTTGGACTGGTGTAAACATTCTATCAGCACTCCGGAGCATAAGAAACAACGCACCAAAAGGTGGATATTGGTCCGATTCAATTGGTCCGATTCAATTCGTTCCATGGTGCGGTTCGCTGCCGCTGAGAACGCACTCCGGACCAAACACAGGAAAATAACCAGAGTCGTTCATTATTATTGGTTGTTTGACTGTGAGGATTTGATTAAATGAATGCAGCACCATAACTTGAGAACTCAAATATTCTGTGAGTATTAGCGGTTTATAGTTTAGGGGAGTATAGACTACTGAATATAGCCAATTCACGTCACAGTTAGAGCGGCTATTTTACTGTTCCTCCCGCATGTTGTTGGAAGACCAAGGCGAAAGTAATATGAAGATTTGTATACACAAGTGATGCTTCATAATAATCATAAATGGCTTTAATGTGAGCATTTCTGTCCAATAAACAAATTACTTGCATGGACACCTGGTTTTGTTTAGGACTTTTTGTTCGTTTGACATTTGGCAATGTGAAACCAACCGAACTAAATTATGGATTTAATTATGGATTCTATTCACGTCACAGTTAGAGCGGCTATTGCACTGATCCTCCCGCATGTTGTTGGAAGACCAAGGCGAAAGTAATATGAAGATTGGGATACACAAGTGATGCTTCATAGTAATCATAAATGGATTTAATGTGAGCATTTCTGTCCAATAAACAAATTACGTACTTGGCAATGTGAAACCAACCGAACTAAATTAATAAAATACAATGTAACAAATAGTCGAATTTTGATTCTGTGGCGACCCTGTATACTGTGTAAAGTTCCAGATCGTCCTGCTGATTGGTGCGCTCAGGGCGGTCAGTTAATCGTGGGGGGCGGCACCTGAGGGTTACCAGGGTAACAGTTATATAGGGGAAGTTAAGGCGGGTTTTTAGTCAGCCTTGTCTTTCCTTGTAGCATGTTCCAACCTGTGTTCCTGTGTGTTAGCTATAAGTGTTAGCATATTCCCAGTTTCTGTTCCGTGTGTGTATGCTTGATTGGGCAGTAGCCTATAGCTGCCGGAGTTTAGTTTAGCCGTAATAAACCGTTGGAATTAACATCTGTGCCTCCGGCTCCTTCTGTACATCGGACTGAGACGTTACAATTCAATAGCTCAAACTATGTGTGAAAACGCCCTAAGAGCCATTTTCATAGGGTGAATGTCAGGGTTCACCAACTGGCAGCCCGCAGGCATAATCTGGCCCACGTGTTTTTATTTTGCCCCCCAGGTTTTCTGAGCAAAATAATAATACAAAAATATATATTTTATTGCATTTTCATTGTTGGACATGTAAAAACGCCAGGAAATCAGGCCAGGTGATTTTAATTTGGAAAATCTGTTCCCAAATATTTTCACGCATAACAGAGAGACGCAAATGTAAGCAAATTTGAAATTATTATGGTTTAGTCAAATGTTATATCTGTTTGGGCTTCTTGCAGTCAATTTGCAGTCCATTAATTATTTGTAATTATATTGCGACCCCCGACCATCCACTCAAGAAAAAAATAGTCTCGTGCCTGAATCTAGTTGATAATCCCTGTGTATGTTGTCTAGTTCTGTTTGTTTGGGCTGTCACTTCTCACCCCTAGAGAGCAGTGTCACATGGGTTATGGGTCAGGTGGTGGGTCAGGTGTAAAAGATCACAGGCAAAACATGTAGGGATGCATCGGGAATTGACTCACTCACCCAGTATTGAAGGATCAGTTTTGTTATCAGTTAATCACAAATGCACTTTACTATGGTTTTATCTAATGAAAAGAGATTCTACTCAGATAGGAGCAGTGGAGGAAGCAGAAGCACTGTTTGATTCTGTTGGCGCGAGTGAAGGTAGAGGAAATTGAGCTAGCTAACTAGCAGATTTACATCAATCATCAATGTTCAGCTGATTGCCCACCCTCTTTTCCCAATGCCAATCATGTCTTTAGGAGGCACTGTAACTAGCTTGCTTAAAATTTGTGATGATGAGTAAGTATGTTGCAGCAGAAATAAATAGGCCTATGCTCAAAAATGTATATAATGTAGGCATTTGGTATGTTATGAATTTCGAGATATTAATTATTAATTTTGAGCACATGCCCCCTGAAACGTATGTGCATGGCCCTGTGGGTTGCACAAAAACAGTCCGTGGGAAGCCATAAGTTAAATAAAATTCAATTTGAATTTACTGTGCTGGTGGCCAGGACGGTATGGAGGACCTAACCTGCCTTAATTAGACATAAATAGATAAATAAATGCACACATGAATAGATCAATAAATGGATGAATGAATAAATGCACACATACAGTGCCTTCAGAAAGTGAGCGAACGAGATACAGTTTGACTTGAATCTGCTTGAAAATCTATAGCAAGACCTGAAAATGGTTGTCTAGCAATGATCAACAACCAATTTGACAGAGCTTGAAGAATTAAGAATAAAGACTAAAGGGGCAAATGTTGCACAATCCAGGTGTGGAACGCTCTTAGAGACTTACCCAGAAAGACTAACAGCTGAAATCGCTACCAAAGGTGATTCTAACATGTATTGACTCAAGGGTTGAATACTTATCTAATCAAGATATATATGTTTTATCTTTCATAATTTGTTTACAAATGCTAGAATGTTTCTTCCACTTTGACATTACAGAATATTTTGTGTTGACCTTACACAAAAAATGACAACGTTGTAACACAACAACATGTGGAAAACGTCAACGGGTGTGAATACTTTCTGAAGGAACTGTAAATAGATAAACAATTATTTAAATAATTAATCCCACTTTCTTAAATTGTATTAATTTACAGTGCCTTCGGAAAGTATTCAAACCCGTAATAATAAAGGCTGTAACTTAACAAAATGTGGAAAAAGTCAAGGGGTCTGAATACTTTCCAAATGCACTGTATATTATGTCTGCATTAATTAGGGGTTCAAGCAGCGAAGCTGGTGAAAACCTATTGTATTTGATGGTGTTGATTATTACGGTTCAAGCAGCAAAACTGGTGAAACACTATTGTATTTGTTGGTGTTAATTATTACAGGTTCAAGCAGCAAAGCTGGCGAAACCCTATTGTATTTGTTGGTGTTAATTATTCTGGGTTCAAGCAGCAAAGCTGGCGAAACCCTATTGTATTTATTGGTGTTAATTATTCTGGGTTCAAGCAGCAAAGCTGGCGAAACCCTATTGTATTTATTGGCTTTAATTATTACGGGTTCAAGCAGAAAAGCTGGTAAAACCCTATTGTTTTGTTGGTGTTAATTATTCCTGGTTCAAGCAGCAAAGCTGGCGAAACCCTATTGTATTTATTGGCTTTAATTATTCTGGGTTCAAGCAGCAAAAAGCTGGCGAAACCCTATTGTATTTATTGGCTTTAATTATTACGGGTTCAAGCAGAAAAGCTGGTAAAACCCTATTGTTTTGTTGCCGTTGACTATTATATTCCTTCTGCAGATTTTTTGTGAAAGGCCTAGGAGGTTGCAACTTTTGGGTAGGGGTGTAATATTGCTACCTATTGTGGTTTTGGGGTCACGGTTTGGTTTCGTTACAGCGGGAAAATGAAATGCCAACAGTTACTGTAGTTCATTTTTGTTTATTTAAGAAAATACAAAGTGTTTGTATTCCTGATTCCATATATCATGAGTCATATAATGCCTGATGAGAGCCCAATCAGGAATACCAACTTTTTATTTTCTTAAATGAAAATACACTATTACTCAAAAACAACAACACTAAAATAAATTGCAATATGCTTGTGAAATCAATATGTAAACATGGCTCAGACATTGTATAGGCCTGTGCTATAATGTTTTCTTACAGAGAAAAATATGCGCACTTGTGTGACTTTCATAAAGGGGAAGTGTCTTTAGCATAGTACTTCACATTTTTGGCCATTTCCGTCTTTCTCCGGTGGTAAGAATACTGTGGTAATGTCGACGTAAATGTGTCAACATGTTTGAGGTGTTGCCAGCTGCATAGGTTATTCTGGTTGAGCAGTGCCGACATACTCCCTCTGTCTCCACTCCATTCCAATCTACTGGATAGTAAAAATGTTCCCAAACTTGAGATTTAAATTATGGAGAATCCTACTAGTTTTTCTACCCCACCACACGTCATCGTACAGAACAAGTTCCCGGCTGCGCATCACAAAAGGAGTGTTTGAAATCTGCCAATTATCACATTGTCTGGCAAAGACTCAAAAGAACAGACAATGACTCTTCTGTTTTCACTTTCCGAATGCACTGTATCTTGAAAAATGGATTCCTGACATGCAAAACATTTTGGGAATATATCAACAATGGACAGATGAAACAAATACCAAAAGTTTTTGGTTGGAGTTTTCCTTTAATCAGTGTTGGGTTAGATGGCAGGCAATTTTGGGGGGGATGCCAACCGCCTTTAAACCTCATTGAAGAAGAAGTTTAGTTTTTGCATCTTTTATGTTCAGTTTTGTACACCAGCTGGAAATACAATATTTTGGGTTATGGAAAAGATATTCCACAGCGGTTTAGATGGTACAATGATTCTCTACACCCTTCAAACTCAACTCTGGACCTTGAAGCCAGATTTAGACCTGGTACACCAGGTGTGTGCAATTAATTATCAGGCAGAACAGCAGGCTCCAGACCTTTTAGGGTAAGAGTTGAAAACTCCTGTTCTACACTATACTTGCTTGATTTGTCACATACACTGAAATTAGGCAAACTATTCAAATTATAGCAACCAGGAAATGGAGGAGTTATTTCTGAATAGTGCATCTTTAACATGAGAAGATTTTGGGGAGAATATCTGTCAACCCACAAGACGGTTATCACATCAACTGGCTACACACGGAGTGATAAACAAAGGTGTGCACCACACAGACAGACAAGGGCAATATTGCTGGAAATTAATTGGCCCCTTACCCCATTTTAGCTAAAGTCCTGAAATTCAGTACATAGTTCCTTCTCCTCACAAGGAACACATTTGCCTCCAGGACCCATAAGGTCTGCCATGATGGATTTTTTGTTGAAATTTGTTAAAACCGTGTGTTCCCGTTTTATTATAATATTTCCACACTATGAGGTCGAAACAACACTGAAATTGTGAAATGATGAAAATTCCCTTTTTGTGTAAGAGCTGTTTAAAAAAAACACCTGGAATTTCAGCCTGTTCTGGTGGGATGTAATTTTGGCCTGCCACATAACGTCACTTGCCGATCTCATTATAATAGACCAATTAATGTTCATCGTTTCTTTACATATTCCCTCCTAGTTTTGGTGCTGGTCCCGCCCAAAAACAAGAGAGATTGTGCAACATGGCTGCCTTTGCACCATATATCCGAACAATTACTTTCTCTGATTTGGCTTAGATTTATTTTTCATAATCAACTGTCAGAGAACTTCAGTCAAACCTCCTGCACAGCACACTTTGCAACAGACTACATTGCAAATCAGGCTAGGTGTACATGCGGATTTCCCAACAGCTAAAGTTATCATGTACTGAATAAAAACCAGAAGTTCTAGTTTCCATTGCATTTTCAACTCTACCGATAGTTTTGTAACAAAAACTGTTGCGTTAAATAGCAAATGCATCCAACCATATCAAACATAACATAGCATAGCATAGCCTTGACTTTATACAGTCAGGTCCATAATTATTGGCACCCTTGATAAAGATGAGCAAAAAAGACAGTATAAAATACATTATACAAATACTGAGCTATAGAATTGTATGCTAACATTTTTTTATTTATTATATTTATATTAATACAATTGTTCAGAGAAAGCGATTTTGTTTAACAATTAATTAGTTTTCTTCTCAAAAGATAGGAGTAATTATTGCCACCCCTGTTTTCAATACCGTTCAATATCACACCTTGTGAGGATAAAGGCACTGAGCCTTTTCCTGAAATATTTCATAAGACACATTGGGATGGATCTTAGAAGAAGAGAGGGGCTATGTAAGTCATCATTTTTCTGGTTGACTAATCTAACCAGGTAAAACTCTGGGTATGACAGTAATAAATCAGCTGAAAAAAACTACATTTTTATATGGACTATGATGGGACCAGAGTTTTTCTGAAAACAATGACTCTTGCAAAAACTAAAATGGTCAGATGACATGAAAATACAGCTCTTTGTCCACGCACACCAGTGGTGGGTTTGGCGTCGAAAATGAAAGCATATGCAGAAAAGTACCTCATACCTACTGTAAAATATAGTGGTGGATCTTTGATGTTATGGGGCTATTTTGCTTCCACTGGTCCTGGGGCCCTTGTTGAGGTCAACGGCATCATGCACTTTTCCAAGTACCAGAACATTTTAGCCAAAAACCTGGTTGCCTCTGCCAGGAGGCTGACACTTGGCCTCAAGTAGATCTTCCACCAAGACAATAACCCCAAGCACACGTCAAAATAAAGAAATTGTTAATTGGCCACAAAATCAACATTTTGCAGACATGAGACCTTATTGAAACCTGTGGTTTGAATTGGAAAGTGCAGTCCATAAGCACAGACAACGGATATCAAGGATCTGGAAAAGATTATGTATGGAGGAATGGTCTAAGATCCTTCACAATGTGTTCTCTAATCTCATAAAATGTTTTAGAAAAAGGCTCAGTGTCGTTATCCTCGCAATGGTGAAAACAGTGGTGTCAATAATTTGTAATATTACTTGTTAATATATCTATTTCTCTGAGCAATTGTATTAGTATATAATAATAATATAAATAAATTAAAACATTTGAGAGTGCAATATAGCTCAGTATTTGTACTATTTTATGCAGTCTCTTTTGGTCATCTTTATCAAGGGTGCCAATAATTATGAACCTGATTGTAAGTTTGTAAAGCAAATTAAATCCTATTTTGACCTTTGTGTCCTGAATCAACATTCACTTACCTCTGGGTGAGTCATGTAAAGTTTCTCCCCATTCTCTCTTGCTTGAACTACTTGTCACTCACTCAACCTCACACGTGCGCAGTTGCAGAGAAGAGAAAGAGATTGGCCAATTACACCTATTTCTAATAACAAGCATGTCTTATCTTTTTTGTATGCCAGACAGTGTCTGATTTTCAATGCAGTTTTACACCTGGCTCTAACAACTTACGATATCCAAGTATAAAGCCACTGTTGTTGTAACGAATGCCCCGCGCAGAGCTGCGGGACCTCCTCCTCTCCGGTGCTCCTCCTCGCCGGCGTTCTAACCGGCGGTCGTGGGAAGATGGCAGTAACACCCTGATGATCCACACCTTTTACGCATTTGGTCACCATATAGCTCTGTGTGTTTAGCTCTGTGTGTTTGGTTCACCCCTCGCAGGTTATTATTGCCTTATTGTGTATTGCTGTCCTTTATATTAAATCTCATATTTCTGTTACATCATATCTGACTATTCGAATCCTCTTTCACAATATCACAGTTGTAGTCAAAGAAACACCCATTATATTTATTACATATTCCTTTTAGGATGCAGTGGAGGCATTCAACTTAACCAATGAAGTTGCAAAGGAGGCCCTACCCCAAAAACAAGTAGAGAAAGTTAAAGGTATGTCTTTAGCACTGCAAAGTAGGTGTGTGCATCTCTCCTAAGCAAGTCGAATAAGCAGTAAATCTGTTCTATGTGCATTATTTCTATGGTTCCTGTCCTTATGTTTCGCTGAAGGTGCCGCTCAGATGTACAAATATTAGATTCTGACTTGTAGATCATTTACGTTTCAATTCAGTCACAAAATATTAGAGGTATTTCCGGAATGCAGAGAGAAAAACGTCAGAGAACAGGCGGTGTGTAACGTTTGGGTATTATATTTAGTGGTTTTGCACACAACCATCTTTAATAATTTATGAAGACATTGAGATTTTACATTTGAGAATGTGTGAATGTGTTTGCTGTTGGTATGAAGTTTTAGCTTTCAGTATTAGTGTTTTTGCATTCTGTATTATGGTTTCTGTTCATTTATTTTTCAGATAATGTAATGCTTCTGCATCCTGGGGTGAAGGTGAGGACCTCGAGGAAGGCTGCCAGAAGCAAATGTTCAACCAAAAGAAAATATGATTTTATGAGTTGTTGTAATAAATTAAAATAACAGTATGTCAATAGGCTTTATTGGTTTACAGTAGTTTCATTGTTTCAGTTACTAAAGTTGTTAATCAAAAAGTACCACAGGACCATATAGTCCCGTAAAAAGAAACCTGTGGTACAGCTAGGACCAGATGATTACCACAAAAACTTGAATTCATGTAGTAAATACCACACAATGTCTGGATACCACAGGTCAGGTACGACAGGAATAGCCCAGAGTACCACACCAATGGGCAAAAACTGGTTGAATCAACATTGTTTCCACGTCATGTTAACCCCAAAAATAAATGTGATGACACTGAATCAACATGGAAAACTGATTGGATTTGCAAAAAGTGATCAACGTAAGGGTCGCGAGTGGCACGGTGGTCTAAGGCACTGCATCTCAGTGCTAGAGGCGTCAGACCCTGGTCCGATCCTGGGCTGTATCACAACTGATCGGGAGTCCCATAGTGCGGTGCACAATTGGCCCAGCGTCGTCCAGGTTAGGGGAGGCCGGGGTAGGCCGTCATTGTAAAAAATATATGTTTTGCCTATTTAAATAAGGTTAAATAAAACATTTTTAACCTTAATCCAATGACATGGTGACATGTTGTTGATTCATGTTGAATTCACGGTTAGTTGACAAATCAAGACGTTGAACTAATGTCTGTGCCCAGGGGGACAACACTACCACAGGAGAAGTACCACAGGAATACTTGATTGTGTGTGGTAAAATTACCACACGATTACCACAGGACATTTTTGTAAGGGAGGGAGTACAAAAAAAATCCTGTAAACCAAGTAGCATAGAGCTAGGAGATGAGCGCTGCTGGCACTACCAAGCATGGGAGATGTACATAAAAGGCCTGTAGTGGAGGGGGTGAGGACTATGTGAGTGTCCAGGTCTGGATGGGAGCAGTGTATGAGAAGGGGTACCGACACTGGGTCGGATACTATGAGGCTGTCTGGTTCCCCCTGGCTCACACCACCTTCAGAAGGCATGGACCTCACAGGAGCACACAGCTGCTCTTGGACTCCTTACTGAGAAGACCATGCTGCGTGGTAGCCAGTGACTGAATCAAGCGCCAGAAGTGCTTGAAGGTGATTCCCTGGCCGTCCGACACACCCATCAGCTTCATCACCTTGCCCAGGCCCTGCTCTGAGCCTCCAGTCTAGGAAAGGGAGGAATCACAAAAACAACTCTTCATTATATAGACATGATATTTAACACTTAATAAGCACTTACTGACAGGTAATAAGAAACAAAGTAATCATGCATAGACGTGTTAGAATCAAGTTAGCAATTAGTCTAATTACACTTTTGAGCGTATAACATTGTTGCCTACATTACTCGGTAGGCTATATTAACAACAGTACTACCGATATCCTCAGCGCAGTAATTATGTTAGACTTCATAATCCAATATTGGCCACTCTTCAACTGTACTTTATGCAGCTGTATCAACCTGGACTCAGGGGTTGACGTAACATAGTAAACATACATTTTTCTCCCTCCATTTAGTATGATATGTTATTGTCATGGTACTGTATGTATTAATTTGTGGATGTCCATCATCCAATTCGTATGATATGTTACGAATTGCAAATTTGCTGCTATTCTGCACATTTTGCCATCACTTATGATGCGTTCATATGCTATCTGAGGGCCCCCAACCCTGGAATTGCAATTTGTACAAGATGTTACGAATTTGCTAAACATATAATAGGTTGCTAACGTTAGCTAGGCTAGAGGTTAGGGTTAGGATTAGGAGGTAGGTTAAAGTGCTAAGGGAAGGGTTAGCTAACATGCTAAGTAGTTGCAAGGTAGCTGAAAAGTAGTTGCTAATCAGGTAAAATGTTAAAGTTGTCTGTGATGAGATTCGAACACGCAACCTTTGGGTTGCTAGACACTCAAGTTATAAGCCCACCCACCCCGATCAACCATTTTTTGCCTTAAGTGACCTTCTGTCTTATGTACCCATACCAAACGTAACATATCATACTCATTTGAGTGTCTTGGATTTACATTTAATATGTTATGTCTCGTCTGTGAGACCAGTCTGGCTGTATAAACACAGCAATGTTGAATTCCAAACCACACCCGGCCTACCAACTTGCTCAAAGGGCCCTACGTTGTCATGTAATTCATGTTCCACCTTTAAAGAATATTAACAAATTAACAAAAATCCGCAATGTTGTTTAACAGTATATACACTTCAGTAACAGTTAAACATTTGATTTTGAAGGTATTTCATATTTTATGTGTCAAGTCTCAAAATAAACATAAACAAATGCACATGGCATATAATTAGGCAAAAACTCAAAACTCAAATATAACTTGGTGCGTAATGGGATTCCACTTCGCTCTGATGCTGGCAGCTTTGCTGGAAGTGGCTATCAGAGGGTCTAATTAGCCCCTACCCTCCATCATTTTCAGTCCCTTTGCTTTGGGACACTTGTGCATATGGTGGAAGTGTGTGTGACTGCTCAAATGGAGGGGCGAAGGGAAGGGAGTGATTTGGTCTTCAGCACAAGTGTCTATTTTGTCAACTAATAATTATGGACCTGTGTCATAGTTTTAGGCTTTGCTACCCTCTAGTGGTTATAGATCTGTGGCTCTTTTTCTAGGAACAACCACTTCTTTGTTTGGTAATCTAGATGTAACTAATAGCAGTATCTGGGTAGCCAGTCTTATCTAAGATCATTCTGAAAATATTTCCTGTGCTTTCACAACAAATGAACAAACACTGTCAGGTCCATAATTATTGGCACCCTTGATAAAGATGAGCAAAAATAAATCAAATAAATAATACAAATACTGAGCTGTATTATATCCCCCCAAAATATGAAAATTATATTATTTTATACTAATACAGCTGCTCAGAGGAATAGATTTTGTTTAACAAGTATTTTTTTTATTTCTCAAAAACATAGAGGTCAAAATTATTGGCACCCCTGTTTTCAATACCGTTCAATACCTCACCTTACGAGGATAAGGCCACTGAGCCTAAAATGTTTAATGAGATTGGAGAACACACTGGGATGGATCTTAGACAATTCCTCTTCACAGAATCTTTCCAGATCCTTTCCATCTTTCGTATGCCCTTATGGACTACCCACTTCATTTCAAACCACATGTCTTCAATGGAGTTCAAGTCCGGACACTAAGATGGCCATTGCAAAATGTTTATTTATTTGTGGATTTTCATGTGTGCTTGGGGTTATTGTCTTGCTGGAAGATCCACTTGCAGCCAAGTTTCAGCCTCCTGGCAGAGGCAATGCAGGTTTTTGGCTAAAATGTCAGGGTACTGGGTAAAGTTAATGATGCCGTTAACCTTAACAAGGGCCCCAGGACCAGTGGATGCAAAATAGTCCCATAACATCAAAGAACCGCCACCATATTTTACAGTAGGTATGGGGTTATGTTCAGCTTATGCATCCTTTCGACCCCAAACCCACTACTGGTGTGCATGGCCAAAGAGCTCTATTTTCATGTCATCTGACCATAGCACCAGTTCCAATCCAAGTGCTAATACCGTTTAGCAAACTCCAGGCATTTACATTTGTTGGATGACATGAAAATAGAGCTCTTTGGCCACTCGACCTGACTGTATGTCCTCGCTGTTGTGGCTAACTATTGTGTAACAGAAATACTCTACTCGAGTGTGGATGAAGTCGACTTGGTGCAAGGAGTCATATTACAATTAGGCCTAGAGTTGTACTGCTCTGTTCATAAGGAAAACAGTTATTTACTTCTCTGTCAGTTCGTTTTAATCCCCTTCCAGATGAGTAAACAACCTTAAACCTTCATCTCTTGTTCATATATATGAACTGACTTTTTGTCACACCCTGATCTGTTTCACCTGTCTTGTAATTGTCTCCACCGCCCACCAGGTGTCTCACATTTTCCCCATTCTCCCCTGTGTATTTATACCTGCGTTTTCTGTTTTGTCTGTTGCCAGTTCGTCTTGTCTTGCCAAGTTTTACGAGCGCGTTTTCCCGTTTTCCAGTCTCTCTAGCTTCTGTTTTCTAGTCCTTCCGGTTCTGACCATTCTGTCTGCCCTGACCCTGAGCCTGCCTGCCGTTCTGTCCCTGATTAACGCTGCCTTGAATTACGGACCTCTGCCTGCCCTTGACCTGCCCCTTATCTTGTAATACACATCTGTGATTCAAACTGTCTGCCTCCTGTGTCTGCATCTGGGTCTTATCCTGAGTTATGTTACCTGTTTTTCAGAAGCATAGCTATCTTTGTCACCCTCTGGTAGATTCAGACTCGTCCTGGAAAACCACCTTAGGCCTCAGACAACTAAGCAGCCGGTTCAACTAAGCAGCACTGGCCTTTTAATGTTTCAAATAAAGCATGTGTCAGATTCAGTTCCTAGCAAGACATTTAACTTTAAAGGGCCAGTGCAGTCCAATTATTTTTTTTAAAGTTCACCTGCCTAATATCTTTCGACACAGAGAAAAGACCGCCTGAAATTTCAGCCTGTTTTGGTGGGATGGAGTTTTAACTTGCCTGGCGACATCACCAGGCGGTATAAGTCAATAGACCAATAACAAAGAGTTTCAAACCTCTCTGACAATAACATCTAGTTTTCAGGTTATATATATCCCTTTCATTAGGCGGGTCCAATTAGGCCCCTCACTCAGACCACTCACTGATAGTCCTACAGCAACCGATGCCTCCAGGCTTTTCCTGAGTGTTTGTTTGGGAGTTATAGGAGGTGGTGTGTACTGTACGTTTGTGGATTGAGTGGGGGGGTAGTAAGAGTCAGAGCCACGCCCTACTGGTAGAATCAATGGCAGGTGTGGCCGGGGATGGCGAGGGGGAATGTAGCCGACCGTTGCAACTTACGTACCTTGACTAAGTTGGGCAGCTGGGAGGCGAGGAGGCCTTTGAACTCTTTGGCTTGGAGCGTGGGACCTTTATTGGCCGCAGCGGCATGGAACTTTGTGACCAAAGTGTTGATGGCCTTTTCCAGGTCTGAGTGCTGCACCAGGGGAGAAGAAATGTGTTAGGGTGGGGGAGTCAAATAATATAAGAATAAGAAAGCGTTATCTGACAGTAATTTGATGTTTATTATGTGAAGTGTATTATTATAATAGATAATTAAAAAAGAAAGAATGAAAAAAAGAAAGTTAACATATTCTTGAGACAGACTCCCGAGGTGTGTGCCAAACAGTGGAGGCTGCTGATGGGAGGACGGCTCATAATAATTGCTGGAACGGAGCGAGTGGAGTGGCATAAAACACATAGAAACCTTGTGTTTGATACCATTCCACTGATTCTGCTCAAACCATGACCACGAGTGTGTCCTCCCCAATTAAGAACCACCAACCTCCTGTGTTCCAAAGTGTACCGACCTCCACTCACTTCAGTCCCAAATACCCCAAAAATGACACACACTCACATCCGTCCTCAAGTGCATATCTTGCATGCCTCCACGTGTTTGAAGCCTACACAAATATGCCTCTCTGATGTTTAACCCTGTCCTTGAGTGACTTCATCTCATCAACATCTAACAACATTGCAGCATTTTGTCCGCGCATATCACTGCTCTATTCAGTTAATTAACTTGTGTTTGTACTGCACCTTTCACGGTATCAGTGTCACTGGAAGCTTAGTGGTTAACCAACTATGTGTAGTTTTTAGTATAGTGCTATAAACCTAATAAGCCACAAAACAACTAACAGTATGTTCATGGGTGACATAAGATGACAGAGCTTTAAATACATTTTTTTGAGAAATAATATGCTGAGTGAAAAGTACAGATACTCCAACAAGATCAGTTATACTTCTAGGTTGCAAGTCACCTGTTTGAAAAGTAGGCCTTATGTTTTGCAGTGGAATATGAAACTGTGTCACACAGACTTGTTATGTTGGTCATTGTGAAGGACACCATTCCATACCCTCTTAAAACTAATAAACAAACACTCAATCTACTGTAGCTGATGGGGTTTTCTTCATACTACTTTTTATGTATATCCTAAATCACTAACATTAAATATCTGTAAAGGAATTGTGTTATGCCACTCACCCCTATTCAAATAGATACTTTATTATCCTATTAAAATGTGAGCATCTGTGGGTGGGGCGGGGAGGAGTAAGCTTAAGTAAAGAGAGACTGAGTGGCCTACTGGTATAGGAAGGCGAAGTCAGACAACTTGGCTAAATGGAGAAGGTACTTGAAATACCTGCAGCTCACCCTGTCACTGTTTATCTTCAGGGTGTGCCAGGGGCGGAGTGGCAATGCCAGATGTGTTTTGCACATTGGGCCTGGTTTTTCACACAAATCTGGCTAATAATGGGGCCTCAAGTGGAAAAATGGGCCGGTGTGGGGGCATCGAGGGAAAAAACGGGGCCGTTGTGTCAGTCGGTCCGTCTGTCTGTTCGTCTAGCTGTCATCCCTCACTAAGTGCCTATCTCAAAAGAAGGTCTCTGTGTCATAGGCCATGGGGACGGAATGAGAAGGGACTGATTGCCTCCCGGTGCCCCAGGACATAATTGAGAATAGCTCCTTGATCCCTCGTCAGCATATGGTCTGGATTGATTTTCATTGTCCACATTATTTTCTGCTGTCCAGCATGCACACTGATCTGTGCATTGAAATAATTAGTGGTAAACTTGCGTAAAGCTGGCAAGACTGCATGCAAAAAAGGCTATATGCAAACGACTATAGGACTTAATACGATCTCATTGACTGTGTCATGATATAAATTGGATAGCATAATATGTCAATGGAATTTTCGTTAAACTACATCTGTGCCACTTCCAACATTAATGTCAGGCTCTGGCCATAGAGAAGCATAGGCTTCTCTATGTAGTTGTGGTCAGAGTCTGACAGTGTCGTTCTTTTCTGTTTCTGTGTGGGGTTTGGGTTGGATCCCTAATTAGAGGCAGCTGCACCGCATTGTCTCTAATTAGGGATCCCATATATGTTGAGTCTGTCCTTCACTCTGGTGTGGGTCGTTGTTGATGTTGGCGTATTATGTCGCAGTCACAGTGAAAGTAAGTGTGTTTTCTTTACGTCCGTCCATTAGTGTGTTTTGTGAACGTGACGTTTTTCTATAGTGTTTGTTTTCGGTTTTGTATAGTTTGTCATATGTTTTGTATTATACATAGTATTTAATTTTACGTAGTATAATAAAACAATGTCTAACTATTATCCCTGCGCTGCGCCTTGGTCTCCCAACACACACATTCGTGACAGTTAATCAGAACGACGCGTAGAAGTTGGGGGAAAGTTATCACCAAAATAACTCAATTTGTAGGACAAGTAAAGGCACCATATTTCAAGCGCAACGTTTTGACAATTGCTGATATTCAAATTGTATAGTAGGCCTACCTTTTCTGCCATTAGGATCGTTTTGTGCTGTCCTTTTTCAAAGTAAAGTTTTCTTTCTGCGACGTTCAGTAATTGCTACTTTTCTTGCTCAATGTTAAATTGCTTCTGTCACGTACTGACAAGATACAAGATCCCAAATACTCCCACTAGAGAAAAAAAAATGCAACTGGATTCCACCTTCCGTGTCAGAGAGAAAGCTATGGGAAAATGTACAGTGTAACCCGATGCATTGTGACTGTGAAGTTCACAAGGCAGACAGTCTACATGCAGTCATATAGGCCTACCACCCTTATGTTATTGCAAAATTATCTTATGTTTAGACGTTTTGCAGCGAGAAGCCTACACAGTTGTGCATTTAAAATGTATAGACTATTCAGTCTGCAAGCGGGCTGGAGTTTTTCTTCTTTATTGCTGCACTTTTTAACCCCTCATACAGGCCTACCTAATATTCTGTCGTTTCTGTAAAGCTTTGAATATCCACCCAAAATAATTGGACGGTCCTTAAACGGGCATGTTTTTTTTTTTTCGAGGTCGTTTGTAATTGAAGTCGTTTGTCATTGTCCATTCCAATTTCCATTAGGCCTAAATTCATTTTTACAAAGTTATCAGAGGTTGATAAGGACATGCTGGCGAACTAAAAAGTGATTTGTGCAACAATGAACAGGCACGACCACATTCTTGTAAGTATTAACAGAGTGGGACTCGATAACTGTTTCTGTCCATAAATTGTCATAGGCCTACTGAGGTGTTTACATGACAACCAGATCTTCATTATGCTACCACAAAGAAATGGACTGTTGCAGCCTGGTCTCATGGACTATAAGTAACATGGTAATAGCAAATCCGGGACCCACAAATTAGTATGGTATGTTATGTTTGGCATCGTTACATAAGACAGAAGGTTACTTAACCCAAAAACGAAATTGTAATTCGTAACATATACATATAATCTACAAGTTAATACATACCATACGAAACATAACATACTGTATCATACAAAATGATTTGTCTCGGATTTACATGGTATCCCTGGGGAGAAGGGTGTGTCCTCCCCTCAGAGCTTTCAATGTCCTTCTCTCGCACTGCTCCTCCTCACTGTCTTCCAGAATAACAGACACCACGCCCAAATTTGTAAAGGCACAGGATCAAGTGGATTTAAGAGGGCTGGCACGCCCTAACTCAGGGATCTGTCAATGTCTCGGGCACGATGTCTCATTGCTGAGACGTTTAGACCTATGTTGAAATGACACTGTTCAGGATGGATGGCCTACACACGGCAGTATAGCTACTATTTTAAACAATGGTCAAATTAGGCATTAATGATCAAATTATCTTTAATGATCTTCAGATTAAAACTCCCAATGAATGAACAAAAGTACAGTATGAGTAAGTAACTTATAGAAGCTCCTTCATAAAAGACAAAGAAACACACACACACACAATACTCATATACAGTGGGGAGTACAAGTATTTGATACACTGCCGATTTTGCAGGTTTTCCCACTTACAAAGCATGTAGAAGTCTGTAATTTTTATCATAGGTACTCTTCAACTGTGAGTGACGGAATCTAAAACAAAAATCCAGAAAATCACATTGTATGATTTTTAAGTAATTAATTTGCATTTTATTGCATGACATAAGTATTTGATACATCAGAAAAGCAGAACTTAATTTTTGGTAGAGAAACCTTTGTTTGCAATTACAGAGATCATAAGTTTCCTGTAGTTCTTGACCAGGTTTGCACACACTGCAGCAGGGATTTTGGCCCACTCCTCCATCCAGATCCTTCAGGTTTCGGGGCTGTCGCTGGGCAATATGGACTTTCAGCTCCAAAGATTTTCTATTGGGTTCAGGTCTGGAGACTGGCTAGGCCACTCCAGGACCTTGAGATGCTTCTTACGGAGCCACTCCTTAGTTGCCCTGGCTGTGTGTTTCGGGTCGTTGTCATGCTGGAAGACCCAGCCACGACCCATCTTCAATGCTCTTACTGAGGGAAGGAGGTTGTTGGCCAAGATCTCGCAATACATGGCCCCATCCATCCTCCCTTTAATACGGTGCAGTCGTCCTGTCCCCTTTGCAGAAAAGCATCCCCAAAGAATGATGTTTCCACCTCCATATTTCACGGTTGGGATGGTGTTCTTGGGGTTGTACTCATCCTTCTTCTTCCTCCAAACACGGCGAGTGGAGTTTAGACCAAAAAGCTCTATTTTTGTCTCATCAGACCACATGACCTTCTCCCATTCCTCCTCTGGATCATCCAGATGGTCATTGGCAAACTTCAGACGGGCCTGGACATGCGCTGGCTTGAGCAGGGGGACCTTGCGTGCGCTGCAGGATTTTAATCCATGACGGCGCAGTGTGTTACTAATGGTTTTCTTTGAGACTGTGGTCCCAGCTCTCTTCAGGTCATTGACCAGGTCCTGCCGTGTAGTTCTGGGCTGATCCCTCACCTTCCTCATGATCATTGATGCATGGTGCCCCAGACCAAGGGAGATTGACCGTCATCTTGAACTTCTTCCATTTTCTAATAATTGCGCAAACAGTTGTTGCCTTCTCACCAAGCTGCTTGCCTATTGTCCTGTAGCCTATCCCAGCCTTGTGCAGGTCTACAATTTTATCCCTGATGTCCTTACACAGCTGTTTGATTGAGTGTGTGGAGTCCGTTTGATTGAGTGTGTGGACAGGTGTCTTTTATACAGGTAACGAGTTCTAACAGGTGCAGTTAATACAGGTAATGAGTGGAGAACAGGAGGGCTTCTTAAAGAAAAACTAACAGGTCTGTGAGAGCCGGAATTCTTACTGGTTGGTAGGTGATCAAATACTTATGTCATGCAATAAAATGCAAATTATTAAAAAATCATACAATGTGATTTTCTGGATTTTTGTTTTAGATTCCGTCTCTCACAGTTGAAGTGTACCTATGATAAAAATTACAGACCTCCACATGCTTTGTAAGTAGGAAAACCTGCAAAATCGGCAGTGTATCAAATACTTGTTCTCCCCACTGTACATACAGTGCATTCGGAAAGTATTCAGACCCCTTGACTTTTTCCACATTCTGTTACGTTTCTAAAATTGATTCAATTGTATTTTTCAATGTACACACAATACAACATAATGACTAAGAACTTTTTTTTAAATAAACAACTGAAATATCACATTTACATAAGTATTCAGACCCTTTACTCAGTACTTTGTTGAAGCACCTTTGGCAGTGATTACACCTTTGAGTCTTCTTGGGTATGACGCTACAAGCTTGGCACACCTGTATTTGGGGAGTTTCTACCATTTTTTCTCTGCAGATCCTCTCAAGCTCTGCCAGGTTGGACGGAGAGCGTCGCTGCACAGCTATTTTCAGGTCTCTCGAGATGTTCGATTGGGTTCAAGTCCGGGCTCTGGCTGGGCCGCTCAAGGACATTCAGAGACTTGTCCCGAAGCTACTCCTGCGTTGTCTTGGCTGTGTGCTTAGGGTCGTTGTCCTGTTTGAAGGTGAACCTTTGCCCAGTCTTAGTTCCTGAGTGCTCTGGAGCAGGTTTTCATCAAAGATCTCTCTGTACTTTGCTCTGTTCATCTTTCCCTCGATCCTGACTAGTCTCCAAGTCCCTGCCATTGAAAATCAACCCCACAGCATGATTCTTCCACCAGCATGCATCACCGTAGGGATGGTGCCAGGTTTCCTTCAGACGTGACGCTTGGCATTCAGGCCAAAGACTTCTTGTTTCTCATGGTCTGAAAATCCTTTAGATGTCTTTTGGCAAACTTCAAGTGAGCTCTCATGTGCCTTTTACTGAGGAGTGGCTTCCGTCTGGCCACTCTACCATAAAGACCTGATTGGTGGAGTGCTGCAGAGATGGTTGTACTTCTGGAAGGTTCTCCCACCTCCACAGAGGAACTCTGGAGCTCTAGTGACCATCGGGTTCTTGGTCACCTCCCTGACCAAGGCCCTTCTCCCTTGATTGCTCAGTTTCTAGGAAGAGTATTGGTGGTTCCACACTGTGTTCTAGGGGACCTTCAGTGCTGTTTTGGTACCCTTCCTTAGATCTGTGCCTCGACACAATCCTGTCTCGGAGCTCTACGCACAATTCCTTCATGGCTTGGTTTTTGCTCTGACATGCACTGTCAACTGTGGGACCTTATATAGAAAAAGGGTGTCCCTTTCCAAATCATGTCCAATAAGTTGAATTTACCACAGGTGGACTCCAATCAAGTTGAATAAACATCTCAAGGATGATCAATGGAAATAGGATGCACCTGAGCTGTAAATAAGGTATTTCTGTTTTTTATTTTTAATACATTTGCAAAACTCTCTAAACCTGTTTTCGCTTTGTCATTATGGGGTATTGTGTGTAGATCGATGTGGACATTTTTTAATTTAATCAATTTTAGAATAAGGCTGTAACGTAACAAAATGTGGAAAAAGTCAAGGGGTCTGAATACTTTCTGAATGTACTGTATATGATTTTGAAGTAAACACTCTGGCACATGCAATTCAGTGCATTCTTAGTCTTCCACATAATTAACTTTCAGACAGTCATGCCCTTTGTGTTGTAATAGTGTCATTATGTGTGGTCTCATTCCAGCCTGTGTGTCTGCCTGTGTGTCTGCCTGTGTGTGTCACATCACAGAATTCTTGTCAGTGTTTGTGACACCTTATGTAAATTAGTTTACTTAAAGTCTGACAAGAGCGACTTTAACTGTTTTGACTTTAAGTCTCAGAACTACCTTTCAATTCTTTGACAAAATCTGTCTGTACTTGTATAGTCCTTAAACAACTGAGTCTCATAGTTGAGATATGGTGCAGTGATTTGTGGGCGTTGTATCAAACTCCTGGTCTCATGCTCAAGGCCAACAAGCTGAACACCGTCCCAGTATTTTTTACTTTTTTGGTAGTGCTTTTTATGTTCTTACCAGGTTGTTAAAATATGTAAATATTTTGATTGCTTCCACAAGGACATCATATCTCATATTTGTTCAATCAGAATTATGTTTTACTATGAGAGAAATAGATAGATACTGTTTTCAAGTGAAACCAAAAAACAGCCAGTCACTTCAATATTACGGAATGCCAGAACCTGTTAAAACTTGCAACACAGTGAATTGACTATGTTCCGGTGGCTCAGCACCCTGTTATTAGGGGAGGCTCTGATATAGCTGATGAGAACCAGGCAGGATCACGTTTCCCAGGAATGTCAAATAAATGAGTACAGTGTAAGGGTGCGTCTCAATAGTCTAAAGTGTATTCCTCTCCTTGTCTCCTCATCTGCACTGGTCTGGAAACACAGGATAAGTGAATTAAATATGGTGGATGCTGACCAGAAGTATAATTTACCTGTTCAGTTCTTTCACATCAGTTCAAACAAAGGAAAGGAGAAGTGGAGAGGAGGGTTCTTAGATTATTGAGATTCACTCGTAGATTTCCTGCTAGTTTCGTCCTCTAGACCTCTACCCTTGAGGAAACGTCAAGCACCCTACAGGGCATAGTAGGTAATACAATTTAAATATGGAACCAGCAGCATAATCACTGTATTCTACATGTGCTTAACTCCAATCCCCAGGGGATGCAATCCTGCTGTTTTTCATTTCCCCGTTGCTATTCATTGATTAATGTCATTCATTTCCCAGAGACTGATTTCAAAGAAATGAACCAAACCTGTCCAACACTGTGGTCCTTAAAATGCATTTTCAACGCAGTAAATAGTATTAACAGATTGGGTAATTACTGTAAATCTGCAAAAGAGTCATATTATTTAAAAAATATGCTAATGTTCCATATTGACCTAACATCAAGAACTAGCTCTATTGCAATACATGTAATGATCAGCAACATTTCCACGAAAAGAACGGTAAATTATTAGTAGTTATAACTGTAATTAGGAGATGCAATGGTTCTATTGAGGTATTTCTTAATGCTGTAATAGTCAGTGTGTTTTCTGCTTCAAACAGACAAGTGGACAGGAAACACAGGCCTTTGCAGAGAGCAGAGCTGTGTATTTGAAGTGAGGTTGTGTGGTTAAAAATGTAGACACAAACACTCATTAGACAAGTGACAAAGTAATGACGTATACACTACCAAACACCAGGCAAGTCAACATTAAATTGCCTTTAAGAAAGCGTACCAGTAGTCATTATTGATGGCATAGAGGCATTCATCAGTCCTATTCGGACCAGGACCTGCTGAAGTGTTATTTCATCATAATATGACATTTGAGAAGAGAAATTAAAAGTACTGTAACATTTTACTGAGTATGTAATTGCCATGAACATGATTTTGAAAGGATAGGTCATTAAAGTATTCTATTTATCTTGAAAGTGAATGCACTCTTGCAGGTGTGTTTGAGCTAATATCTGACATCGTCATGGGTATACTATTCAGCAAATTGAGTGGAAACTTTTATTTAGTGAGTGAATGTGTGCAATTATCTCAATGATAGTATGTTAACTCAATCCATAGTACACCTATATTATGTTGCTTTTTGAGGTATAACAACTTTTTTTATAAACAAAAAATAAACACGTCTGCAAATCAACCTTTGCATTAATTTACAAAAAATTATAAAAGCAGTTGCGGAACAACCAACCGATTTATATTTGTAACAAGGATTATGTATCAGTGTACAAGGGTCAGGGCAGGCAGAGTTCGTTAATCCAGAGTAGTGGGGTAAAGGTCAAAACCGGGAAACCATGAAAAAAGGCACTTTAGAGAGACAGGAGTAAAGGGGGAAAACGCTGGTAGTCTTGATGAACAAAACGAACTGGCAACAGCCAAACAGAGAACACAGGTATAAATACACTGGGATAACGAGGAAGATGGACGGCACATGGAGGGGTGGAGACAATCACAAAGACAGGTGAAACAGATCAGGGTGTGACATTATGTTGGTTTGCGTATTTACCACAGTACTACAGTCTTTCTAAACACATTCCTGTGGGGCCGAGAGGGCCTAGCACTAACATACCTAACTTGACTAATCACCCAACTCTTGATGAGTTGAATTGGATGTGTTAATAGTGCTGGGCCAGAACAAAAATGTGCACACCTTGGGGTTTAGAGAGCAATGGACTGAGAAGCACTGCAGTACTACAAATAAAGACAAACATGCATAGTGGTTGTTTATTGCAGTTGGATATACATGCATTAATTGTTAGACACATTAAATAATAGGATATACAGTACAATACAATACACTAAAATAAAGCAATTTCCTGTAGTTGGCATAACTCCAAGATGATTAAAATGCTCAACATCATACAACCCTAAAGGACACGGCATGGCATTACATTTCAAAGAAGGGACGTAAAGTACAGTATACACATTCATCAAAATATAGTATAATGGTTAGTAATGGATATTTCAGTAGTCATCACATACAGTGGCAAGAAAAAGTATGTGAACCCTTTGGAATTACATGGATTTCTGCATAAATTGGTCAAAAAATTTGATCTGATCTTCATCTAAGTCACAACAATAGACAAACACAGTCTGCTTAAACTAATAACACACAAACAATTCTGTTTTTCATGTCTTTATTGAACACACCGTGTAAACATTCACAGTGCAGGGTGGAAAAAGTATGTGAACCCTTGGATTTAATAACGGGTTGACTCTCCTTTGGCAGCAATAACCTCGACCAAACATTTTCTGTAGTTGCGGATAAGACCTACACAACGGTCAGGAGGAATTTTGGACCATTCCTCTTTACAAAACTGTTTCAGTTCAGCAATATTCTTGGGATGTCTGATCAAACTCTCTTGAGGTCATGCCACAGCATCTTAAATCGGGTTGAGGTCAGGACTCCAGAAGGCGTATTTTCTGCTGTTGTAGCTATTCTGTTTATTTACTTCTGTGTTTTGGGTTGTTGACCTGTTGCATCGCTCAACTTCTGTTGAGCTTCAATTGGCGGACAGATAGCCTTACATTCTCCTGCAAAATGTCTTGATAAACTTGGGAATTCATTTTTCCTTCAATGATAGCAAAGCAGCCCCAAACCAGGACGCTCCCTCCATCATACTTTATAGTTGGGATGAGATTTTGATGTTGGTGTGCTGTGCCTTTTTTTCTCCACACATAGTGTTGTGTGTTCCTTCCAAACAACTCAACTTTAGTTTAATCTGTCCACAGAATAGTTTGCCAGTAGCGCTGTGGAACATCCAGGTGCTCTTTTAGATAGATAGATAGATAGGTACTTTATTGATCCCCCGGGGGGGAAATTTCATTGTCAAGCAGCTACAACAAAAACACAGGGCAGGTGCAAAATGCCACAACGAAAGTACACAAAAGACAGATACACGGTACATGATACATAGCGGCAGTATGAAAAAGTATAGAAATACAAGATATCTGGAGTGCAAAAAAAAGCTATAAAAGGACATTGCATAGTATGAGTGGTTGGCTGAATATGTACACTATACATTGTTGGATGGTTAACTATACTATACAGGTCGATGGCAGAGAAATACTTCAGTAGCTAAAAATGCGTATGATATGAGCGAGGGTAATAATAGTTTACTTAATAGACAGACTGGGTAAATGAACAGGTAAGTGAACATTTTGCATGGTTAAATTAGCTGTACAGTTAGGTATATAGTTATATTTACAGATAAGTGAATACTTGCATATTTACACAAACTGTACAGGTAAATGACAGGAAGAGATACTTTAATAGCTAAATGTGTGTATGATATCATTTGGGGTAATAATAGTAATTCCCTTAAAATACAGTCCTTAGTGTGCAGGGTTTAATTACAGACAACTGCACTTATTGCACATTCGATATACTAAAAGCAATGAGAAAAGGTGCAACTGGCAGGATACTAATATGCATTCCTGAGTGAATGCCTACGTCCAATAATTACTTACAATATTGCATGTGATATAATATAACAACTGTACATGAGTATGTATATACAGACATGTATGAATAAATAGGTCCTGAGTGGATGAGTGCTGACGGACCAGAGTTACTCACGGATGGATGCATAATTGTTAAACTAGCACCCCAACAGTTCCAGATCTATGTTGCCGACGGCACGGCACCCCGGTGAGGCATTATATAGTCTCATAGCCGCCGGCAGGAAGGACCTCCTGTAGCGCTCTCTGGCACACCGTGGTGGGATCAGTCTGTAACTGAAAGTGCTCCTCTGCGTCATAACCATAGCGTGCAGAGGGTGGGTGACGTTGTCCATGATGGCCAGCAGTTTGGCCAGGATCCGTCTCTCCGCCACCTCCTCTAGAGTGTCAAGGCTCATCCCCAGGACAGAGCTAGCCTTGCTGATCAGCTTATTTACCCGAGAAGCATCACCGGCTTTGATGTTTGCTCCCCAGCACACCACTGCAAAAAAGATGGCACTGGCCACCACAGACTGGTAGAAGGTATGCAGTAGTTTACTGCACACGTTGAAGGACCTGAGCCTCCTCAGAAAGTAGAGTCGGCTCTGGCCATTTTTGTACAGGGCCCCGGTGTTACCAGCCCATTCCAGCCTGTTGTCCATATGGCCACCCAGGAACTTGTATGACTCAACCATTTCCACATCCATCCCCTTTATAGGGACTGCAGTCAGTTTGCGAACTTCAGACGTGCCGCAATGTTTTTTGGATAGCAGTGGCTTCTTCCGTGGTGTCCTCCTATGAACACCATTCTTGTTTAGTAATTTACGTATCGTAGACTCGTCAACAGAAATGTTAGCATGTTCCAGAGATTTCTGTAAGTCTTTAGCTGACACTAGGATTCTTCTTAATCTTGTTAAGAATTGTGCTCTTGCAGTCATCTTTGCAGGAGTAGCAACAGTGCTGAACTTTTATAGACAATTTGTCTTACCCAGGACTGACCAAAGCTTTTAGAGATTTTTGTAACCCTTTCCAACTTTATGGAAAGGGTTACAGCGCAGCACAGCTATTTTCAGGTCTCTAGAGATCAGGTTCAAGTCCGGGCTCAGGCTGGTCCACTCAAGGACATTCAGAGACTTGTCACGAAGCCACTACTGCGTTGTCTTGGCTGTATACTAAGGGTCGTTGTCCTGTTGGAAGGTGAACTTTCACTCCAGTCTGAGGTCCTTAGTGCTCTGGAGCAGGTTTTCATCAAGGATCTCTCTGTACTTTGCTCCGTTCATCTTTCCCTCAATCCTGACTAGTCTCTCAGTCCCTGCTGCTGAAAAACATCCCCACCACATGATGCTGGCACCATCATGCTTCACCGTAGGGATGGTGCCAGGTTTCCTCCAGACGTGAGGCTTGGCAGTCAGGCCAAAGGCTGTCTTGGTTTCATCAGACTGGAGAGTCTTGTTTCTCATGGTCCTTTAGGTGCCTTTTGGCAAACTCCAAGTGGTTTGTCTTGTGCCTTTTACTGAGAAGTGGCTTCCGTCTGGCCACTCTACTATAAAGGCCTGATTGGAGGAGTGCTGCAGACATGGTTGTTCTTCTGAAAGGTTCTCCCATCTCCACAGAGGAGCTCTGGAGCTCTGTCAGAGTGACCAACGGGTTCTTGGCCACCTCCCTGACCAAGGCCCTTCTCCCCCGTTGCTCAGTTTGGCCGGGCGTCTTGGTGGTTCCAAACTTCTTCCATTTAAGAATGACGGAGGCCACTGTGTTCTTGGGGACCTTTAATGCTGCAGACATTTTTTGGAACCCTTCCCCAGATCTGTGCCTCGACACAATCCTGTCTCGAAGCTCTACGGACAATTCCTTCGACCTCATGGCTTGATTTTTGCTCTGACAAGGCACTGTCAACTGTGGGACCTTATAGACTGTGTGCCTTTCCAAATCATTTCCAACCAATTGAATTTACCACAGGTGGACTCCAATTAAGTTGTAGAAACATCTCAAGGATGATCAATGGAAATATGATGCACCTGAGCTCAATTTCGAAGATCATAGCAAAGGCTCTGAATACTTATGTAAATAAGGTATTTCTGTTTTTTATTTGTAATACATTTACAAACATTTCTAAAATCCTGTTTTTGCTTTGTCATTATGGGGTATTGTGTGTAGATTGATCATTCTAATTTTATTTTATCAAGGCTGTAACAAAATGTGGTAAAAGGGAAGGGGTCCCAATACTTTCCGAATGCACTGTATGGCCAGCAGTCTACTTAGGCAACGGCACCACAGTGATTGTTAAAGGTTAGTCCTATAGCATTTTCACTATTTAAACATGAATGTAACCTGATTTTGCATTATCTTTATTTGTTGTATCTCAAGTTTTACATTAACATCTGTTCTGTAAGAGTCACAGGCATGTGCTATGTCAGTGATGCAGTATTTGTAAAAATAAATAAAAATAAACATTAAATCAGTTTCCAAATGATCTAAAACCATTCTTGTTTCCTTCCCCCAGAGTTCACGTGTGTTGTGGAGTTTGAACGGCAGAATATGAACAAAACTGTGCAACAAAATGGTAACTCCTCTTCCCGTACTATCATAGGTTATACTACTGTAATTATAGTATTATTAATGTAGTTAGTATTAGTATTAATTGACATTCAGTGAATATGAAGATATGTGATATCCCAAGTGGCGCAGTGGTCTAAGGCACTGCATCTCAGTGATAGAGGTGTCACTACAGACAACCTGGTTCGAATCCAGACCGTATCACAACAGGCTGTGATTGGTAGTCCCATAGGGCGGCACACAATTGACCCAGCGTTGTTTTTGTTTGGCCGGTGTAGGCCGTCATTGTAAATAAGAATTTGTTCTTAACTTACTTGCCTAGTTAAATAAAGGTTACATTTAAAAATATACACTGGGGGCCAAAAGATTTTTTACATTGTAGAATAAAAGTGAAGACATCAAAACTATGACATAACACAAATGGAATCATGTAGTAACCAAAAAAGACAAATCAAAATATATTTGAGATTCTTCAAAGTAGCCACCCTTTGCCTTGATGACAGCTTTGCACACTCTTGGCATTCTCTCAACCAGCTTCACCTGGAATGTCTTGAAGGTGTTTTCACATATGCTGAGCACTTGTTGGCTGCTTTTCCTTCACTGCGGTCCAACTCATCCCAAACCATCTACAATGTAAAAAATAGTGCAAATAAAGAAAAATCCTTGAATTAGTAATATTCCAAAAATTTGGCCCCCAGTGTGTGTGTGTGTGTGTGTATATATATACATATTAAACTGTACCATTCCCTTTGATGAGATGTTATTGTGTCTTGTCAGACTTCTCCACGGTGTGTTACACCACAGTGAGTCTCTACAGTCTACAGGGTGCTGGGAATTGTCTCAGGCAAGAGCAACAATTCAGGTATGTATTTTGTAAAGATACTGTAGTTCATTATACACTGAAGAAAAATATAAATGCAACATATAAAGTGTTGGTCCCCTGTTTCATGAGCTGAAATAAAAGATTGCACAAAAAGCTTATTTCTCTCAAATTTGGCGGACAAATGGACATCATTGTTAGTGAGCATTTCTCCTTTGCCAAGATAATCCCTCCACCTTGTGGCATATCAATAAGCTGATTAAACAGAATTATCATTACACAGGTGCACCTTGTGCTGGGGACAATAAAAGGCCACTAAAATGTGCAGTTTTGTCACACAATGCCACAGATGTCTGAAGTTGAGGGAGTGTGCAATTGGCATGCTGGCTACAGGAATGTCCACCAGAGCTGTTGCCAGATAATTTTATGTTAATTTCTCTACCATAAGCCTCCTCCAACATCATTTTGGCAGTACGTCTAACTACTCCAGCCCAGGACCTTCACATCTGAGACCAGCCACACGGACAGCTGATGAAACTGTGGGTTTGGACAACCGAAGAATTTCTGCACAGACTGACAGAAACAGTCTCAGTGAAGATCATATGCGTTCTCGTCGTCCTCACAAGGGTCATGACCTGAATGCAGTTTGGCGTCATAACCGACATCAGTGGGCAAATACTCACTCTCGAGGGCCACTGGCACACTGGAGAAGTGTGCTCTTCACAGATGAATACTGGTTTCAACTGTACCGAGCAGATTGCGCCATGTGGGTGAGCGGTTTGCTGATGTCAACGTTGTGAACAGAGTGCCTCATGGTGGGGTTATGGTATGGGCAGGCATAAGATACAGACAACAAACACAATTGCATTTTATCGATGGCAAATACCGTGGCAAGATCCTGAGGCCCATTGTCATGCCATTCATCCACAGCATGATAATGCACGGCCCCAAGTCGCAAGGATCTGTACACAATTCTGGAAGCTGAACATTTCCCAGTTCTTCCATGGCCTGAATACTCACCAGACATGTCACCCATGAGCATGTTTTGGATGCTCTGGATCGACGTGTATGACAGCGTGTTTCAGTTCCCTCCAATATCCAGCAACTTCGCACAACCATTGAAGAGGAGTGGGACAACAGGCCACAATCAACAGGCTGACCAACTCAATGTGAAGGAGATGTGTCGCGCTGCTTGAGGTAAATGGTGGTCACACCAAATACTGACTGTTTTTTTTTTTATCCATAACGTATCTGTGACCAACAGATGTATATCTGTATTTGCAGTCATGTGAAATCCAAGGGTTAGGCCCTAATGAATGTATTTCAATTGACTGGTTTCCTTATTTGATCTGTAACTCAGTAAAATCTTTGAAATTATTGCATGTTGAGTTTATATTTTTGTTCAGTGTAGTTACGTGTGTGTGAATCGTAGTCCGATGTGAATACACACATATATTTGTTTTTTTGATTGACATTTTTCATTTTTTTTCTTTTGACTAACTGAAAGTGTTCATTTGTTTTTTCGTCAGGCAAGCTTAAGAAAATCTACAGGAAATCCCCAAACTAAAGAAAAGGAGGAGGGCTTTCATTGTTAAAACTGCAGTAAACCAACATTCAGAATTACAGTACACCAACTGGGTGTCAAAAGGCTGTAGGATATTTTTGTGTGACTTATTTTTTATTAATTTTACATTTAATTGTAAACAGAGTGCGCAGCTGAACACTGTATGCTGGAAATACTATGTTAGTTATTTTTGACTAAAACATAACCAATACTCGTTAAATATAAATACCGAACTTGTTTTTGCGTGGATCTGTAAAAGTTTGTGAGGGTTTTATGTGCAGGGGGTTTTAACATCTAGGACCGCTATTTCTTGTCCCGGAATCCTGCTTAACAGACAGGTTGAAGTCTGCTTGACAGAGCCGCTAAACTGCTAGCCATCAAGCTAACAAAGTTAGTCCCAGGTGAGTTTTGCAATGGAGCCCTCTTTGTCTGGAGAAATAAATGAATTGTTTGCTTGCCGAGGATTATAGGCTTGAGGTGGCTTCCGTGATCACGCAGGTCGCCAGCCTACGTAATAAACTTGGGAAAACGGAATGTTTACCTTTTCTACGCCGGTGACTTGACGGTATTCGCGCTTGTTGGATGGATCCTGCCTCTCGCCCATCCATAAAGGGTTCTCCGAATCCTGTGAAGCGTGGGAATTGGCGGATTTCCTCGTCCTTCTCGCCAGTCGTGATTTCGGGCAGCTCCATCATTCGTTGAATCAAATGGCTCATTCATCACCGACTGATATTGCCAACTACTTTAATGATTTTTTGATTTGCAAGATTAGCAAACTTGGGCATCACATCCCAGCAACAAATGCTGACACTACACATCCAAGTACAGTTGAAGTCGGAAGTTTACATACACCTTAGCCAAATACATTTAAACTCCGTTTTCACAATTCCTGACATTTAATCCTTGTAAAAATTCCCTGTCTTAGGTCAGTTAGGATCACCACTTTATTTTAAGAATGTGAAATGTCAGAATAATAGTAGAGAGAATTATTTATTTCAGCTTTTATTTCTTAAATCACATTCCCAGTGGGTCAGAAGTTTACATACACTCAATTAGTGTTTGGTAGCATTGCCTTTAACTTGGGTCAAACGTTTCGGGTAGCCTTCCACAAGCTTCCCACAATAAGTTAGGTGAATTTTGGCCCATTCCTCCTGACAGAACTGGTCTAACTGAGAGGTTTGTAGGCCTCCTTGCTCACACAAACTGTTTCAGTTCTTCCCACAACTTTTCTATAGTATTGAGGTCAGGGCTTTGTGATGGCCACTCCAATACCTTGATTTTGTTGTCCTTAAGCTATTTTGCCACAACTTTGGAAGTATGCTTGGGGTCATTGTCCATTTGGAAGACCCGTTTGCGACCAAGCTTTAACTTCCTGACTGATGTCTTGAGATGTTGCTTCAATATATCCACATAATTTTCCTTCCTCGTGATGCCATCTATTTTGTGAAGTGCACCAGTCCCTCCTGCAGCAAAGCACCCCCACAACATGATGCTGACACCCCCATGCTTCACGGTTGGGATGGTGTTCTTCGGCTTGCAAGCCTCCCCCTTTTTCCTCCAAACATAACGATGGTCATTATGGCCAAACCGTTCTATTTTTGTTTCATCAGACCAGAGGACACTTCTCCAAAAAGTACGATCTTTGTCCCCATGTGCAGTTGCAAACCGTAGTCTGGCTTTTTTATGGCGGTTTTGGAGCAGTGGCTTCTTCCTTGCTGAGCGGCCTTTCAGATTATGTCGATATAGGACTAGTTTTACTGTGGATATAGATACTTTTGTACCCGTTTCCCCCAGCATCTTCACAAGGTCCTTTGCTGTTGTTCTGGGATTGATTTGCACTTTTCACTCCAAAGTACGTTCATCTCTAGGAGACAGAACGCGTCTCCTTCCTGAGCGGTATGACGGCTGCGTGGTCCCATGGTGTTTATACTTGCGTACTATTGTTTGTACAGATGAATGTCGTACCTTCATTCATTTGGAAATTGCTCCCAAGGATAAACAAGACTTGTGGAGGTCTACAAATTTTTTTCTGAGGTCTTGGCTGATTTTTCAATGATGTTGAGGAAAGAGGCACTGAGTTTGAAGGTAGGCCTTGAAATACATTCACAGGTACACCTCCAATTGACTCAAATGATGTCAATTAGCCTTGTCTCGTTTGGCGCCGCCCTGAGTGGTCGCCTGTTAAGCAGCTCCTGTTGTTCGTGCATTAATTGTTGTTTTAGTTCGTTTCTTTCGTCTATTTTCGTCTTTTTTCTTAGTTTTATTTTTTATTTTGCTACAGTCGAACTATAACAGTTCAGGATTATGGATTTTATGGATTTTATCGCAGCTGAACGTCGACAGGAGTCGTCAACTGTTATTGTTTACAACCGAGCCCAGCTCCTGGATTTAGCCCACACAGCGCTGCTGCTCCCCAGGGAAAAGTTTGATATTCCGGACGAATTGAAAAGACGACGCCGTGGATGCAGGGCGGGATTGAAATGTAAGGCAAAGCGGAGGAGGTTCAAGTACAAGCCGGTTATACCGTCTATTATTATGGGCAATGTTAGGTGTCTACATAACAAGATGGATGAGTTGGCGGGACTTGTTCGTGGACAAAGGATTTATCGGGAAACGAGCCTAATGTGTTTTACTGAGACTTGGCTGAACGATAACATCCCCATACAGAACGTCACTATCGACGGTTTCCAGACCATCACAGCGGACAGGGATCGCGTCTCTTCCGGTAAGAGTAAGGGTGGTGGGCTGGCTTTATTAGTTAACAACAGATGGTGTCATCCGAACCATATTACTCTTAAGGAACAGTTTTGTAGCCCGGACATTGAACTGCTAGCCGTTAGCCTGAGACCCTACTATTTGCCGAGGGAATTCACGGCGGCCATTGCTGTTATTGTTTACATCCCGCCCTCTGCTGACGCAAACGCAGCGTGTGACGTCATCCACTCTGTTATCGCGAGGTTACAGACAGCGCATCCCAGTGCTTTCCTTGCCATTTCGGGGGATTTTAACCATGCATCTCTCTCTTCAACGCTGCCCACGTTCAAACAGTTCGTGAAGTGCCCAACCAGGAATAATAAAACTCTGGACTTGTTATATGCTAATGTGAAGGATGCATACAACTCCACTGCACTCCCTCCCCTCGGTAGATCGGATCACAACCTTGTCCACCTCACCCCACTCTACAGGCCTATGGTCCAACAGCAGCCTGCAACCACCAGGACTATTAGGAGATGGTCCCCAGAGGCGAATGAGGCCCTACAGGACTGCTTTGAAACAACAGACTGGGATGTGCTCTGTGAGGCTCATGGGGAGGACATCGATGGACTCACTGACTGCATAACAGACTATATTAATTTTTGTGTAGACAACACTGTACCCACCAGGAAGGTACGCTGTTTCCCAAACAATAAACCCTGGGTCACCAGCGACCTGAAGGCCCTGCTGAATGAGAAGAAGAGGGCCTTCAAGGAGAAGGACAAGGACAAATTGAAATGCGTCCAGAGGGAGCTGAAGTTGCGGATTGCTGAGGGGAAGAGAGTGTATAAGGAGAAGATGGAGGACAAGCTGAGGCAGAGCCAGGTGAGAGAGGTGTGGAAGGGTATGAGAAATATCACTGGCTTCAAAAAGTCAAACAGTGGGCAGACGGAGGGGACCCAGGACAGAGCCAATGAGCTGAACCAATTTTTTAACAGGTTCGATACTGGCCCTGTCCACCTCCCCTCCAGCTCCCCAGACCACACACCCTCACGGCTATCCCACCCCCACTTTGCTCACAGCACCTCTGCTGAGACAATCAGTGACCCCCACCTCTGCCCCTGCCCCCCCTGGACTGATCCTCAACACCCCCCTTCCCCCCACCTCCCCACCTGGGCTGGCTTTCACCACCAACCAAGTGAAGAGAGAGCTGGAGAGACTACACCAGTGGAAAGCGGCGGGCCCTGATGGCATCAGCCCAAGGGTGCTGAGGGTCTGTGCTGACCAACTGTGTGGAATACTCCAGCGTCTTTTCAACCTTAGCCTGAGCCTAGAAAGGGTCCCTGTGCTGTGGAAAACATCCTGCCTCGTCCCAGTGCCCAAGAAGGCACACCCCACTGTCCTGAATGACTTCAGACCTGTAGTGCTAACATCCCACATCATGAAGACCCTGGAAAGGTTAGTCCTCGCTCACCTCAGACCCCTGGTGTGTTCATCAATGGACCCCCTGCAGTTTGCATACCAGCGCAAAATCGGGGTGGATGATGCAATCATCTACCTTCTGCAGAGGGCCTACTCTCACCTGGACAACGCAGGTTGCACTGTGAGGGTCATGTTTTTTGACTTCTCCAGTGCCTTCAATACCATTCAGCCCCTGCTACTGGGTGAGAAGATGAGGAGGATGAAAGTGGAAGCACCCTTAGTCTCCTGGGTCACGGACTACCTGACCGGTAGGCCACAATTTGTGCGACTACAGAGCTGTGTGTCAGAACGGGCTGTTAGCAACACAGGGGCCCCCCAGGGTACGGTCCTGTCCCCCTTCCTGTTCACCCTCTACACCTCAGACTTCAGATATAACTCTGAGACATGCCACCTACAGACGTTCTCGGATGACTCTGCTATTGTAGGGTGCATCAGGGGTGGGCAGGAGGAGGAGTACAGGAGCACAATCAATGACTTTGTGTTGTGGTGTGAGCAGAACCACCTTCAGCTCAACATCAGCAAAACTAAGGAGATGGTGGTGGACTTCAGGAGAACCAAGGCACAACTGACTGCAGTCCCTATAAAGGGGACGGATGTGGAAATGGTTGAGTCATACAAGTTCCTGGGTGTCCATATGGACAACAGACTGGAATGGGCTGGTAACACCGGGGCCCTGTACAAAAAGGGCCAGAGCCGACTCTACTTTCTGAGGAGGCTCAGGTCCTTTAACGTGTGCAGTAAACTACTGCATACCTTCTACCAGTCTGTGGTGGCCAGTGCCATCTTTTTTGCAGTGGTGTGCTGGGGAGCAAACATCAAAGCCGGTGATGCTTCTCGGGTAAATAAGCTGATCAGGAAGGCTAGCTCTGTCCTGGGGATGAGCCTTGACACTCTAGAGGAGGTGGCGGAGAGACGGATCCTGGCCAAACTGCTGGCCATCATGGACAACGTCACCCACCCTCTGCACACTATGGTTATGACGCAGAGGAGCACTTTCAGTCACAGACTGATCCCACCACGGTGTGCCAGAGAGCGCTACAGGAGGTCCTTCCTGCCGGCGGCTATGAGACTATATAATGCCTCACCGGGGTGCCGTGCCGTCGGCAACATAGATCTGGAACTGTTGGGGTGCTAGGACCTAGTTTAACAATTATGCATCCATCCGTGAGTAACTCTGGTCCGTCAGCACTCATCCACTCAGGACCTATTTATTCATACAGGTCTGTATATACATACTCATGTACAGTTGTTATATTATATCACATGCAATATTGTAAGTAATTATTGGACGTAGGCATTCACTCAGGAATGCATATTAGTATCCTGCCAGTTGCACCTTTTCTCATTGCTTTTAGTATATCGAATGTGCAATAAGTGCAGTTGTCTGTAATTAAACCCTGCGCACTAAGGACTGTATTTTAAGGGAATTACTATTATTACCCCAAATGATATCATACACACATTTAGCTATTAAAGTATCTCTTCCTGTCATTTACCTGTACAGTTTGTGTAAACATGCAAGTATTCACTTATCTGTAAATATAACTGTATACCTAACTGTACAGCTAATTTAACTAATTTAACCATGCAAAATTTTCACTTACCTGTTAATTTACCCAGTCTGTCTATTAAGTAAACTATTATTACCCTCGCTCATATCATACGCATTTTTAGCTACTGAAGTATTTCTCTGCCATCGACCTGTATAGTATAGTTAACCATCCAACATCCACCAATGTATAGTGTACATATTCAGCCAACCACTCATACTATGCAATGTCCTTTTATAGCTTTTTTTTTTGCACTCCAGATATCTTGTATTTCTATACTTTTTCATACTGCCGCTCTATGTATCATGTACCGTGTATCTGTCTTTTGTGTACTTTTCGTTGTGGCATTTTGCACCTGCCCTGTGTTTTGTTGTAGCTGCTTGACAATGAAATTTCCCCACCGGGGGAGCAATAAAGTATCTATCTATCTATCATAAGCTTCTAAAGCCATGACATCATTTTCTGGAATTTTCCTAGCTGTTTAAAGGCACAGTCAACTTAGTGTATGTAAACTTCTGACCCCTGGAATTATGATATAGTGAATTATAAATGAAATAATCTGTCTGCAAACAATTGTTGGGAGAATGACTTGTGTCATGCACAAAGTAGATGTCCTAACCGACTTGCCAAAACTATAGTTCGTTAACATTAAATCTGTGGAGGGGTTGAACAATTAGCTTTAATGACTTCAACCTAAGTGTATGTAAACTTCAACTGTATATCTGACCAAATTATGAAAGACAAGAATTTTAATTTTGAATTCTGTAAATGAGTGTGGAAGAGGTGAAAAAATGATTGTTGTCTATCAACAATGACAAGCCACCGGGGTCTGACAACTTGGATGGAAAATTACTGAGGATAATAGAGGACGATATTGCCACTCCTATTTGCCATATTTTCAATTTAAGCCTACTAGAATGTGTGTGTGCCCCCAGGCTTGGAGGGAAGTAAAGGTCATCCCGCTAACTAAGAATAGTAAAGCCCCCTTTAGTGGCTCAAATAGCGGACCAATCAGCCTTTTACCAACCCTTAGTATACTTTTGGAAAAAAAATGTGTTTGACCAGATACAATGCTATTTTACAGTAAACAAATTGACAACAGATTTTCAGCATGCTTATAGGGAAGGCCTTTCAACAAACAAGCACAGCACTTACACAAATTACTGATGATTGGCTGATAGAAATTGATGATAAAAAGATAGTGTGGGCTGTTTTGTAAGACTTCAGTGTGGGTTTTGACATTATCGATCATAGTCTGCTGCTGGAAAAACGTATGTGTTATGGCTTTACACCCCCTGCTATATTGTGGATAAAGAGTTACCTGTCTAACAGAACACAGAGGGTGTTCTTTAATGGCCTCTCCAATATAATTTAAGTAAAGCCAGTGTGTCTACATATGCGAATGACTCAACACTATACACGCCAGCTACTACAGCAACTGAAATGACTGCAACACTTAACAAAGAGCTGCAGTTAGTTTCAGAAGTGGGTGGCAAGGAATACGTTAGTCCTAAACATTTCTATATCTAAAAGCATCGTATTTGGGACAAATCATTCACTAAACCCTAAAGAGATTGATTTCATGTTGAGTGCACCGAGCTGTCGGTTTGAACTACTGGAGCACAGCTCAGACACCCATGCATACCCTACAAGACAGTCCACAAGAGGTCTCTTCACAGTCCCCAAGTCCAGAACAGACTATGGGAGGTGCACAGTACTACATAGAGCCATGACTACATGGAACTCTATTCCACATCAAGTAACTGATGCAAGCAGTAAAATTTGATTTAAAAAACCCCAGATAAAAATACACCTTGAAACAGCGGGGACTGTGAAGCAACACAAACATTGGAACAGACACATGCATACACACGATAACATGCGCACTATACACACACACGAACACATGGATTTTGTATTGTAGTGGTGGAGTAGGGGCCTGAGGGCACACAATGTGTTGTGAAACCTCTGAATGTATTGTAATGTTGTATTGTATAACTGCCTTAATTTTACTGGACCCCAGGAAGAGTAGGGGATCCATAGTAAATACAAATACTTTTGTTCAGTCTTGCCATTACTTACTTGATTTCACCATGACTGAATCCAGCTACACTTTAATAGAAAACTATAATAAAGACTTTTATTAAATCAATACACATCCTTGTCACTCATCAGCCAGGGTGGTTTATTTTCTGTTCAGAACTAAGTGGGAGCGTAACTATTTTTCAACCCTTTAAAATAACGTTGTTGTGGAAAACTAACTGTTACAATAATAACAGTACATTCCATCTTTTATGAGTTTCATTCATATCGTGAAAGCTGCTGAGGTTAGGTGATAGCATATCACGAAAGTAAAAATGTTATCAGCTATCTATCATAATGTGCTACTGGGTGAAAAAGCCTGCAAATAGAATCTGCTAGTGGTTTGTTATAAGCAAGGAACAGCTTTGATCAAAGCGGTGTCTGTCCAAAAGCATATCATGCTCAGAATACCACACCTCGCCGAGAGAGCGATTAAGAGTACATGCATGAGAGAGTTAGGCAGCTAAAGCTTCAACTACTGTGGTCTGTGGTCAGCTTCTGTTCCGAAGGCTACAGTCCTGCACCTGTGACATCTTCTCATGTCACACAATCTGCAGTCTGTGCAGGATCAAACAACTCACATTTCAAAAACAGTGAGCCTTCTCATTTTGGTCAGAGAAATAAGACGTATAGAGTTCGTCAAAGTGCGTTTGAGATTGAGAATTTTTTTTGGCATAAACATATGTTTTTAGATATCTGTTCAAAAATAAAGGCATGGTTGACAACAAGAGTTCCAGGAAAAAAAGATAAGAGGTAATAAAAGAGGTAATACAATTAAACCTTAATTTACAAGTCATATTGATTGCTTGATTTTATTTTGGATAATACAATTCTCACAGTTTTAAAAGTACAAAGAATCCCAGAGGATGACACACAATAGCGTAAGAACACTTATTTCAAATGTGGTCCTCTGTGTAGGACAAAAACAGGACATAACACAGGAAAATACATGGGCCAGTGGAGGCTGCGGAGGGGAGAGCGGCTCATAATAAAGGCTGGAATGGCGCAAACGGAATGGTATTTGATACCATTCCACTCCAGCCAATACCACGAGCCCGTCCTTCCCAATTAAGGGGCCACCAACCTCCTGTGACATGAGCCTATGATAAGCAGCTAGATAGGTACTTAATTTCATCAAACTTCTACCAGGAGTGGTAACTAACCTACACCATAATCATTACATAATCAATACAAAATTCAAGACTATTTCAGTCATTTTCCTATCTACGCCTGTACACTTATTCTGACGGAAGGGCTCTAAACCTGACCTCTGAAAACCTTTTTTGGACTGGGACAGTTTAATGGCTAATGGGAGGCTATTCCACAGTTGAATTCCAATATAAAAGAATGTGCTCTGTGCCGCACCGTTGGCTCTGGGTACTTTGCAATTGTGGACACTGGCTCTTGCTTTATACACAAATACATACAAAAATGTTTTCAGTGACAGTTCATAAGCATCTACATCATGAACAAATACATTGAACTCTTATGCAATTTCTTTGTCAAAAACCTGATTGGAGAACTGTATTTGTGCGTCTCCCAAAATTGACATGGTCCAAAGTCGCATACTGGACCTCCTGTGGAACGATCAACACCAGTGAGTTAATTCTCAAGGGTTCAGAAACAGGTATAGTTGTTACTTTATATTCAAGTATACAGAAATGCTTTAATACTTTATGTGGACTGAATTGGGGCAGCAATACTGCACATGTAAACCAGGCTCTTATCTGTGACTATTCACGCCATTAGAAATTATATTACAGTCAATCTCAATCAATACATTCACAATGGAGATAACTGAGTAATGTAAAACAATCATTCTAGGGATGAGAGTTGGGTCAATATATTTGTGTTTGTTTACAAATATAATCCATATACAAATGTCAATGTGTATTTACACCAACCAAAAACGGGTATACCACCTATAAGTACTGTAATTACACTATTCTTAAGAAGTAACACACCAGTACGAGACATTTCAGAGCAGTATGTTCGGATCATAACATTTGTGTTTTTTTAACATGAATACACTATAGGCCCGTTTACCGAAAACATATTAGCCTAATTCTGAACAAAACATTATGTTCAATGGAAAATATCCATATAAAATGTTTTTTTGTCAAGGACTATTGGCTTAATCTATTCCCAGTAAACCATCCCCAAGAGATAAATTGGGATGAAATGGAGATAAAAAATTTATTCCACCACCTTTACTACCTGAGAAAATCTGATAGCATGGAAATGGATTATAAAATTATGCAACATGAAAAACATTTAGCACGACCAAAAAATGTAGTTTAACCCAAATACAATAGCTACTTACAGAGACGGATGATCTAGCTGCCTTTCTTGCTTCTCCAGGTCTCCCTGCAAACCTCACAAATCAGAACATAAACACCAATGCAGCCATGACATCCCCCGACAGACTACTTCAAAAAGAATCCTTCAATCAACCAACCCTGCATACTCCATCAAGAGATGCTGTGAAAACGAATGAGCTGTGTTCGAATACTCATACTAATCGCACTAACCGTACTATTTGTGAAGTAAATTGAGAATTTAGTATGCTTATTGGTCATAGTATGGATAGAGTTGGTATGCCAAAAGTTTCCGGATGTCGTACTACATTTGCAAAATACGAAGTATACACGCAGTGTACACTAGTTCTGTACTTTTAGGACCCATAATGCAATTCTTCAGATAATGGGTGTGGCTTCACAACGTTTTCAGGTTTGAAGAAAATGGCGGAAAATATAAGTCTGATGAGAGAGGATAAAAATTCATTGCTAATTATAACAAATGTTAAGAAAATGTTAAGCAATGTAATAAAGTAATGACTTTTCAAATAAGTTACGCTACCCTTTACGTTGGCTGACAATGTGTTGGCTATGCAATCCGTATGAACCGCATATCATTACAACAGTAGGTACTATCCGGTATGTTAGCTAGCTACCTCGTTAGTTGGCTACTAATACATTGAACTTGCCAGTATATTAACTGTATGCTATCTAACTAACTACCCAATATTTATTGACTTGATAATTCACGTCATTCTTAGCTAAGTGGTATAGTCGTTGTGCGTTCTCAATGGAAATAAATTTACTCTGGCTATCTACGCCGATTTCAGAGCACTCTCATCTGAGTGTGCCAGAGCTCAGAATAACGGATTAATTTTTAGAACGCTCAACACCCGATTAATATGGCCGGTGTCAGTAAACGCCAGTTAGCTTGTGTGCTTGACTGCTTGTGATGATCAGAACGCTCAGATCAACCCTACTCCTCGGCCAGTGTGCGCTCTGAACATTCTGAATTTAAGAACGCCCAGAGTGCACTCTGGCACTCCAGATGGAATTTACGAACACAAGAATATCTAGCTAGTAATTTGTTATGCTAACAAGCTTGCAAGAGGTTGCATAGCAACAGAATCAACTTCGGGTAGACAGGTGTAGCGCTAGTATGCTCAACTGAAAGGATACCGTTCGTTTACAGTATACTAAAATTAACTAATAGTATATAGTATGTACAGTCGTGGTCAAAGGTTTTGAGAATGACACAAGTATTGGTCTCCACAAAGTTTGCTGCCTCAGTGTTGAATATGGCATTTTGCATATACTCTAGAATATCTTGAAGAGTGATCAGATGAATTGCAATTAATTGCAGTCCCTCTTTGCCATGAAAATGAACTTAATCCCCCAAAAACATTTCCACTGCATTTCAGCCCTGCCACAAAAGGACCAGCTGCCATCATGTCAGTGATTGTCTCGTTAACACAGGTGAGAGTGTTGACGAGGACAAGGCTGGAGATAACTCTGTCATGCTGATTGAGTCAGAATAACAGAATGGAAACTTTAAAAGGAGGGTGGTGCTTGAAATCATTGTTCTTCCTCTGTCAACCATGGTTACCTGCAAGGAAACACGTGCAGTGTTTGTGCTTTGCACAAAAAGGGCTTCACAGGCAAGGATATTGCTGTTGGTAAGATTGCACCTAAATCAACCATTTATCGGATCATCGAGAACTTCAAGGAGAGTTCAACTGTTGTGAAGAAGGCGTCAGGGCGCCCAAGAAAGTCCAGAGGCGAAGACTTTTGGAGGATGGCCTGGTGTCAAGAAGGGCAGCAAAGAAGCCACTTCTCTCCAGGAAAAACATCAGAGACAGACTGATATTCTGCAAAAGGTACAGGGATTGGACTGCTAAGGACTGGGGTAGAGTCATTTTCTCTGATGAGTCCCCTTTCCGATTGTTTGGGCCATCCGGAAAACATCTTGTCCGGAGAAGACAAGGTGAGCGCTACCATCAGTCCTGTGTCATGCCAACAGTAAAGCATCCTCAGACCATTCATGTGTGGGGTTGCTTCTCAGCCAAGGGAGTGGGCTCACTCACAATTTTGCCTAAGAACACAGCCATGAATAAAGAATGGTACAAACACATCCTCAGACAGCAACTTCTCCCAACCATCCAAGAACAGTTTGGTGACGACCAATGCCTTTTCCAGCATGATGGAGCACCTTGCCATAAGGCAAAAGTGATAACTAAGTGGCTCATTAACATTTTGGGTCCATGGCCAGGAAACTCCCCAGACCTTAATCCCATTGAGAACTTGTGGTCGATCCTCAAGAGGCGGGTGGACAAACAAAAACCCACAACTTCTGACAAACTCCAAGCATTGATTATGCAAGAATGGCCTGCCATCAGTCAGGATGTGGCCCAGAAGTTAATTGACAGCATGCCAGGGAGGATTGCAGAGGTCTTGAAAAAGAAGGGTCAACACTGCAAATATTGACTCTTTGCATAAACTGAATGCCATTGTCAATAAAAGCCTTTGACACTTATGGCATACTTGTAATTATACATCAGTGTACCATAGTAACTACTGACATAAAGATCTAAGAACACTGAAGCAGCAAACTTTGTGGAGACCAATACTTGTGTCATTCTCAAAACTTTTGACCACGACTGTAGTATATACTCATTAAGTATGTAGTATACAGTATATTTACTATACGCCTTATCTCAGCTCGCTGGTCACCATAGTAACACCCACCGTAGCATACGCTCCAGCAGGTATATTTAACTGGTCACCCCCAAAGCCAACACCTCCTTTGGCCGCCATTCCTTCCAGTTCTCTGCTGCCAATGATTGGAACGAACTGCAAAAATCCCTGAAGCTAGAGGTACCTATCTCCCTCACTAACTTTAAGCATCAGCTGTCACTGCACCTGTATATAGCCCTTCTGTAAATAGCCCACCCTACTACCTCATCCCCATATTTATTATTTTAGCTAATTTTGCACTCCAGTATCTCTACTTTCACATCATCATTTGCACATCTATCACTCCAGTGTTAATTCTAATTTGTAATATATTTCACCACTATGGCCTATTTATTGTCCTACCTTCCTAACCTTACTGCATTTTGCACTACATTTGCACACTCTGTATTTAGATTCTCTATTGTGTTATTGACTGTACGTTTGTTTATTCTCATGTGTAACTCTGTGTTTTTGGTTTTTGTCGCACTGCTTTGCTTTGTCTTGGCCAGGTCGCAGTTGTAAACGAGAACTTGTTCTCAACTGGCCTACCTGGTTAAATAAAGGTGAAATAAAAAAAATAAAAAAATGTTAGTATGGTTATTCAAATACAGCCATGGTGTCTCAAAGTGCTACAATGGTACACAATTTATTTAGATCTCATCTCTCACACTGAAATGTAAAACTTAGTCCCCTATAAAATGTCAAAATTCCTCATTCACAGCAGGCAATTTGGGGAACAAATAATATTTAATTTAAGCTCATTCATTCAATCTATTTCAACTGAATAGTTAAAAAGATCGTGAAAACGCTAAAACATTTCCGCCACTAAATACCTCCAAGTTGATAAAAGCCCTCTTAAAATCCTTCCAAAATAGTCGGCTGTTGTATAAATCCTAAAATTGAAAAATCCTAAAATTTTAAAATATATGTATTTCTTTACCAGATTGATCCAGTCTGTTCTCAGTGCCTGTGCCTCTTAGTCTGAAATTAAAACAGAGTATTTCACACTCAAGCAATCACAGGATTTTCTATAATCCAATTTTAGATTGAATGTCAGACACAAACCTTGCATCTGCATCAGTAACCACAGGATGCCCTATAGGAAAAAGCAATAGAAATACCACATTTAATATCCAACATCAAGCATCATGATTCAGCGATAATGTTCTTTGTCGATGGACATTTGTTCAAATTCACTCTATGATCTCAAAAGCAGAGGGAGTAAGCTGTACAACTAAGCAAGCGCTACTACAATTACAGATGTCTGACATTCTTATTTCTAACAGTGTAGAGTGAATCAAGATAACCAATGTAATTTGTGACTGTGGCGGGTACTAGTAGGTCTCTCCGATTTTTCCACATAATTCTTCTTTATCAATGTTTAAATAAACGGTCTAAATGTAGCAGGCACTTGCCATAAAGGTCTATATAACCACTAGAAAGCCTGACTTGTATGAAAGAGGGGAAAGAGGAACAAAGGTAAGAATTATCAACCGATTTCAATTCCTGTGCAAGAGAAAATATAGGCCTACAAAATCCTTTTTTTATTCCATTTGCTCAGAAAATGAAAGTTTTTACTCCCACAGTTGGCCACCTATTCAATGGTGTAAAAAAACAAAACATATACCCATATAGGTCTGAACACTGAACTGGCTTACCTACACAACTACCCATGGCCATAGGTATCACAACATGCCCTTATTTCTTTTAGCACAACATGCCGCGTTTTTGAGGGGGCACGAGTAAGTTATAAAAAAGACTACATCTTGTACATTTATATCCTACAAATGTATCAAATTGATGGGGCATGTGTCCTCTAAATTACAATGGTCATAACATCCTCTGCTGAGTACAATGGTATAAATGGTATAAATTGTCTTTCACAAGATAATTTGGTTTCTATTTCATACAGTATTGGCCCATTATTGATTAATTTGATCTTACCACGGTGCAGACGCACAACTATAATGACGGCAACTATTACGGTGAGGAGAGTAGCTGCAGAGACCCCATATATCAGCATTGTGCACTTGGCATTGGAATCTATGGTGAAAATAAAGACAAAGAAGTCTAAATAAAGATGTGTTAAATCCCTTACTGAAAGAACAGGTGAAAATGCTTAGTAAATCTGGGTCTAATGCAATTACCATTGCACTGCAGCAGTGTTTTGGTGAAATTTTGCCCCTCAAACTCCACCACACATGTAAACTTTGCTTGTCTGTCCCACTCCTCTGCCTGGACCAGAATCTGGTTCCTAGTGAACTCTGTGGCTGAATCACTGTTGTCGGTCCAGGCGGACTCAGTGAGTCCACTCTCTTCTCTCCCATCTATGAGCCAGAACACACGGACCTGAGACGGGACCACTTCCAACACCAAACACAGGAGAGGGATGAAGAAGCTGTCAACCTCTGGCGAAGAGACGATTTGGATGGTTGGTGCTTCAGTGTAGTTCCCTTTCCTTTCTCTCTCTAAGGACATAATTGTCATAATTTTAAACAATTACATTATTAAGAATTACCAACTTGGTTATACTCCTGGTAAAGTGGTTACTTCAAATAAAATAAAACAACGACTGGATTTATGATCAAATATGTGTATATATATATATATTGTTTAATTTAGATTTAACATTTATTTTTTAAATGTTTATATCATTATAATTTGGTATATACATTATATTTTTCAATTTTAGTCAGCTTTGTGAATAACTATGAACATACAAGACATTCAATTACCTGCCAAAATAATAACTTTAGAACCATTGCCAGTGTGCACCATTTTGGAGTGAACAGCCAAACAGTAGTACATGCCAGAGTTGCTCACTTTTGCATTGGTGATTGTAGCAGAACATAGTTTGTCCTGTTTCCTGTCCTCTGAAGTGTTATCAACCTTTAAGTTTGTACTCGTGCTATGTGCTCCAGTCCTGGGGTCCACTTTTATCCAACTCACAGAGAAGCAGTAGGTGATAAGCTCACTCAAATTGCATTTCAAGGTCACTGTATCACCAGCCTTCACCATCACCACCCCAGGTGTCTGGGGGATAATTGATGTGTGTGTAGCTAAAAACAGAATTAGGAATAACAAGAATATAACATATATTTAATCAAATACCTGTTTAGCATGTTTGGTGCATTTTCATAACTTTGTTTTTCTGAACATGAATATACCAAGCATGGATGCCAAAGAGAGAAAAAAATCTTAATCTCTGTCCAAATTGGATTTTATAAACCTGCTTTGTCTAACCTAACAAGTTAATTATCTTGAAATTGCTTGATTATAACATTAACAAAACTACATTATAGCCAGGTTATAGATGTAATGACATTCTGTATTTCACTGTTTCATCTCACATACATGTACATTTATGAAAAAGTTCTAATTTAGGCCTACTAGAATACTGTGGAGAATTCTTGAAATAAATTAATGTATGCCTATTCCGAGTAATGATGAAACAGTCTAAAGCCCTCACTGTCATCATGAGTTAGCGTTAGTTTACCTGAATATATCTTTTCTAAATTAATTCTCGACACATTGTCAACGTGTGCATAATATAGCGTCATACTTGCCTTTCAAGACATAGCTCCAGCACAACAGAAGTAGCAGGGCGCCTGGCATTTTAGTTTCACGAAATTTGAAGGGCATAATCTATTTGAGTCCGTTGAGACACCTTTACGAGATTAAGATGTCTTGCCCATAGGCCTATCCTACATCTCAAAAAGCGAGACCGCCGTGACAACGTCTCACCGGAAATGAACACAAGTCCTGCGTTTTCACAAACTGTGAGCAAGAAATGATAGGTTATATTCCAGCAAAGACAAAAAGTGTTTTTCGACTGAATGCGATGTTGAGGAAGATTGCACCGACCCATCTATAACCCCACATTTGAACAAAGGCGTTTAACATAACTCACTCTAATAAAATATTATAGGCCTAGTTTTCTGTATAGTAGTATAGGCCGAGACTACCTTTTCTGAATTGTATTTGACATTGGCTCAATTCAATACTAATATTAGGTTATGGTATTCTATTTAATCATTATCATCTTTTATCTTATCGGTAATCATCGTGATTACACAATGCGTCACTAAAAACGTTAGGCCAGAGGCATGTATGCCTATATTATTGTAACATAATAATAATAATAATGTTATTATTACAATTGTTAACATTGCCTAATTATCTGAACTTAATATAATAGCCTTTAGTTATGGCTCTGCATGCAACTAATGATGGATTCCAAGCCAAAGCCAATTTACAAACTTTGCATTATAGGCTGTTTTCTTTCCTGAAGGGAATAAAGAAAAACGTAGAACAAAAGAAGGTTAAGAGAAACATTTGATAACCAACATTCAAATACAGACAGTTACGTGTTTCATAATGCTTATTTTTGTCTTATATAACAAAACAACAATTACAATGTTTAATTTGATCAAAGTAAATAGGCTATAGTTCATTTACAAACTGTTAGTTTTTTTTAAAACTAACAGCTACATACAGATCGAATGGCCAGAGTGACAATATATTCAGCTGTGTTTATGCTTATGTTTGTAAACTCCTGCCATGTATTCTAAGGTTGCTTGCCTTGATCTCATCATCACGAAGGGCGCAAGCGACGTTGCAATGGAGCGAGGAAAAATAGCTTGTTTACCATTGTGGTTTCTAGACCACCAAGTTCGTGGAAACTCTGAGATAGTGTATATGACAATGCTGACATTACTGAACAAAACAGTCTGAATTATATCCGGAAATCGCCAAAGGGGTTAGATGCAGAGACAGATTATGACTTCCTAGGGAGTGGGCACGGTTAACGCTCGAAGACACCCCCCCCCTCCATGCGCCCACATGACACACTTATTTTACCGCTAGAATCAACATTTTTGGCTGCCCGTCATTATGAATGCCGAATGACATTGCAAAATAAATCGTTAACGCTATTGTTGAAGTAGATATTGAGAGTTGAAGGATGGATGCAATATTTGCACAGGCATTTAGAGGTTTTTTTGGGGGAGGAGGGATTACAGAAGCACTCCCATCCGACAGTTGGTGTAAATAATTATTCTAAATTCACAAAAGCATCTTTAGTGCTCAATCCAACACAACCGAACATTGCGACTTGTCACACGAAACACATCTTTTTCATTCACGTGTAGGAGAGTGAAAGCAATTTGAAATGGACTACCATGTTAATAACGTGTGATAAATATATTTATGTCCGGGGGCTTCGGGCTATGCTAGACAGAAACTGGTTATAGTTCGTGCATTTTGTCTTATTGAATAGGCTACTTTAATAACATATGTAGTCTACAGTCAATGAAATTAAAGCACCAAACTTGCTTGGTAAAGGGGCTACAAAGTTGGTGACAGCGTTTCAGAGGGGGTAACCTACATACACGACTTTAAACAGTTTAGGAACACCATAGACATGGCTACTACATTAACGTTTCGCCGACAGGTGACATGCGATCTGTAACTATTTGGATTCTCTGAATTATTTATACCAGCAGGTGTCCCTAGTGTACACGAGGCCTGGAGTAACGAATCTTTTCTCAAAGCAATTGGCTGGTAAGTCTCATCGTTTCAACGAGGCCTCGTTTTAACATCACTATACTCATAGTTTCAGAACTTGCTCACAATTATGAAACAAAAAACTATTAGATCTATGCTAAGCACACAACAATATCATCACCAGCAAATTCATAATAAATGCTAGGGATCTGGTCCCAGTCTTACCTTATATGTTTTTTTTTCTTTACTTGTTTTGGAAGAGAAAAGTTTGCAGGCAAAACAGAATACCTGTCCTGTCGATGGGGAGTACAATAGCTACTCTCTTGATACGGTTTGTCCATTCGGTAAACGACTATGGAGTAAATCATTAGTTAGCGAGCGACTCTTGCCACCCAAACCACTATCCCTTACTGAGGCAGGATATTTTGGTCTTCTATTGTGAAAAGCGGATTGCTCCTCTCCCTATAAGAAAGCTATCCGATGGCGATGCCAGGCTGCAACTGCTAATGCTAGCATGACTAGTGCTCGCCTCCAAATCCTCACTAAGAGTAACATTCGTGTTATTTTTATCCTCTGTATGATAAAAACTAGTAATAGCTGGTATCTTTTTTAATAATGCTGTCTCTCTTTCATCTTTATCTTTTTTAATTTTGCGTTTCATCGAACCACTCAGTTTACGATCCATTTTAGCTAGCTAGGTTGTCTACAGTTGTGGCCAAAAGTTTTGAGAATGACACAAGAATTGGTCTCCACAAAGTTTGCTGCTTCAGTGTTCTTAGATCTTTATGTCAGTAGCTACTATGGTACACTGAAGTATAACTACAAGTATTACATAAGTTGTAATGACATTCAGTTTATGCAAAGAGTCAATAGAGTCAATGTTATGCAAATAGTCAATATTTGACAATGACATTCAGTTTATGCAAAGAGTCAATATTTGCAGTGTTGACCCTTCTTTTTCAAGACCTCTGCAATCCGCCCTGGCATGCTGTCAATTAAGTTCTGGGCCACATCCTGGCTGATGGCAGGCTATTGTTAAGGTTTCGTCAATTCAAATCTGGTATTGGAACAAAATGATTACTACACAGTTTTTAAATCATCTATGTATTTTATTCTAGCAAACCCTTAAATGGTAAGTATGAAGTTTGTATATACAGGCTCACTGTGACACCACGCAGGGCAAACAGCTAGCAGGGTTCGAGAAGAGAGCGCAAGAGAGTGAGAGCGAGCAAAACGCCGAGCAGCGCTAGAGAAGAGTGCCTAGAGAAGAGAAGAGCCTAGAGAAGAGAAGAGCCTAGAGAAGAGCCTAGAGAAGAGAAGAGCCTAGAGAAGAGAGCCTAGAGAAGAGCCTAGAGAAGAGCCTAGAGAAGAGAGCCTAGAGAAGAGCCTAGAGAAGAGAAGAGCCTAGAGAAGAGCCTAGAGAAGAGTAGAGAGTGAGTCCTATCCTTTGTTCTTCCTTAAATACTCCGACAGAATAGTTCCCGCTCCTTGCTGGCCTGTCAGAGTAGAGGCTGAGTGTGGTTTAAACTTACTCAACCTATCGTTGGCGTGCAGTCTGGTCCCAGCCTCGTGACGCAATCCAGTTGACGGAAACAGTTGTCCTCTCAGCAGATGTTCTTATCTCGTGTTTACCACAAGACACAGTTCTATTGTGAAACCCTTAATCCACTCATTCTTTCCACATGGCTCCCCCACACACAAGCCTACAGCAGTTCTACAGTTCTATGATCACACAATACATTCAGTTAATAACTCTTGTTGTAGATTAACATATTAATTAGCTAAGCATGTATCAGCCCTTACACTATTCTTGCATAATCAATGCTTGGAGTTTGTCAGAAGTTGTGGGTTTTTGTTTGTCCACCCGCCTCTTGAGGATCTGTCACGGTGAGTGTAGAGGGAACGATGCGCACGCGCAGAGCGAGAGGACGATGCAAACATATTTTATTATATAGAATATAATAAAACAACACAAAACAACAAAAGTACTCACGACCGTGGCGTTGTGTGACACACACTGAAAACACAAGCAATGATCCACACACAGGTGGATTCGTGTGGGGATTAAATACTATCCCCAATCAGAGACAACGCTATACAGCTGTCTCTGATTGGGGATGATAATCTCCCTAATAATGTGTGAGAGCTTGGTTGTGTGCCTCTCTCCTCCCCTAGGTGGGAGTAAGAGGCCTTACCACAACCAAGCCCTCACAGTACCCCCCCCCTAAGGTGCGGACTCCCGACCGCACACATACAATCCCCCCTCTCCTGAAAAGAAAAAATGTCCAAAACTAGGGGGGACATGGCGGGGTACTGAGGTGGTTGCTGGTGGGGGCTCCGGTTCCGGTTCCGGGCGTGGCACAGGCTGTGAGAGTAGCTTTCCTCCTACCTCTCCGTTGCACGCCCGGTCCGGTCCGGACCCCGGCGCGGTGGTTCCCCCCTCAGTACTCCCGCCATTCACCAAGTCCTGTCTGGACCCTGGTGCGGGAGCCCTCGACCCTGGAGAGGGGCTGACAACCGGCCCCGGACTGGGCACCGGTGGAGCGGACTGCTCCGTCACTGGAGCGACGTAGACGACCGGCCCCGGACTGGGCACCGGTGGAGCGGACAGCTCCGGCACTGGAGCGGCGCAGACGACCGGCCCCGGACTGGGCACCGGTGGAGCGGACTGCTCCGGCACTGGAGCGACGTATACGACCGGCCCCGGACTGGGCACCGGTGGAGCGGACTGCTCCGTCAATGGAGCGGCGCAGACGACCGGCCCCGGACTGGGCACCGGTGGAGCGGACTGCTCCGGCACTGGAGCGAAGCAGACGACCGGCCCCGGACTGGGCACCGGTGGAGGAGGCTCCAGGCCTTGAGCTGTGGCTGGAGGCTCCGGGCTGCTGTCCTTCGCTGAAGGTGGCGGAACGCTGACCTTCGCTGGAGGTGGCGGAACGCTGACCTTCGCTGGAGGTGGCGTGGCGCTGACCTTCATTGGAGGTGGCGTGGCGCTGACCTTCGCTGGAGGTTGCGGGGCGCTGACCTTCGCTGGAGGTGGCGGGGCGCTGACCTTCGCTGGAGGCCTCGGGCTGCTGACCTTCGCTGGAGGCCTCGGGCTGCTGACCTTCCCTGGAGGCCTCGGGCTGCTGACCTTCACTGGAGGCCTCGGGCTGCTGACCTTCACTGGAGGCCTCGGGCTGCTGACCTTCTCTGGAGGTTTCGGGCAGCTGACTCTCACCGGAGGTCTTGGGTTGGACGCCGTGCCCACCTTGGGCACCGACGCAGAGGTGGTCTTCAGCCCTGCAGCTGGTCTGGCTGTCGGCCCCAGACTGGGCACCGACACGCTATGGAGCTCCTGCTCCACAGCGGGACTGAACGTCGTGCCCACCCTGGGCACCGACGCAGAGATGGTTTCCAGCCCTCTGGTGGGGCTGGCTGTCGGCCCCAGACTGGGCACCGACACGCTATGGAGCTCCTGCTCCACAGCGGGACTGAACGTCGTGCCCACCCTGGGCACCGACGCAGAGATGGTTTCCAGCCCTCTGGTGGGGCTGGCTGTCGGCCCCAGACTGGGCACCGACACGCTATGGAGCTCCTGCTCCACAGCGGGGCTGAACGTCGTGCCCACCCTGGGCACCGACGCAGAGATGGTTTCCAGCCCTGTGGTTGGGCTGGCTGTCGGCCCCAGACTGGGCACCGACACGCTTTGGAGCTCCTGCTCCACAGCGGGGCTGAACGTCGTGCCCACCCTGGGCACCGACGCAGAGAGGGTTTCCAGCCCTGTAGTTGGGCTGGCTGTCGGCCCCAGACTGGGCACCGACACGCTATGGAGCTCCTGCTCCACAGCGGGGCTGAACGTCGTGCCCACCCTGGGCACCGACGCAGAGATGGTTTCCAGCCCTGTGGTTGGGCTGGCTGTCGGCCCCAGACTGGGCACCGACACGCTATGGAGCTCCTGCTCCACAGCGGGGCTGAACGTCGTGCCCACCCTGGGCACCGACGCAGAGAGGGTTTCCAGCCCTGTAGTTGGGCTGGCTGTCGGCCCCAGACTGGGCACCGACACGCTATGGAGCTCCAGATCGCCAATTTAGCCTCAAAACTGTCCGCCTCCTCGATCTCCCGAACGTGAGGGTTGGGCTTGGTATCGGGAGGAAGGGCCACCCAGAGTCTCCACCATTTCGCTTGTTCCTCCTTCGACCGATCGAAGAAACCCTCCGGTGTCTTCCTGTTTTCGGCCGTCGGAGGCGGAAGTGGTGGGAGCTGTTCATTCAACTTTGGGTGGCTAACCGACGGTGGATCGCGTGGCGCTGGTACTGAGGTCCATGGGCTGGGAACATGCACTGGATCTCTGGTGCTGGAAGCTGTCGCTGGACATACCGGGCTGAGAAGGTGCGTGGGTAGGGCAGGCCGGGAGCGCGCTGAAGATCTGGCACTGGGACCGGAGACCGAACGCATCATCTCGTCGTCCTCCTCGGCCCACCCGAAATACCTCCTCAGCCGCTTCTCCTCCTCCTTGTCCCTCGCGTCCCAAGGACCCCACAACCCCCCCCCACCGTTAATATGGGGGACCTTCGGGGCTGTCCACTGTCGGTCCTTCCTCTCCTCATACTCCGCTGGTAAGGGCTCCGTCCCAAGCCCCCACGCTGGTCCAGTCACGAGCCCATCTTCTCCCGCAGGTGTCGATGAGCCCCCGATGCTCCCCACCACCAGTGGTTGTGTTACCTCCACAGTCCTCATTCCTCGATGTCTTTGATGCCGACGCCGATGCTGTCCATGCTCCTCCGTTATGCCCGTAGTGTCGAAACACTGATAATCCTCATCCTCCTCCTCTCGCTGCGGGTTCCCTTGGTGGTGGATCATTCTGTCACGGTGAGTGTAGAGGGAACGATGCGCAGAGCGAGAGGACGATGCAAACATATTTTATTATATAGAATATAATAAAACAACACAAAACAACAAAAGTACTCACGACCGTGGCGTTGTGTGACACACACTGAAAACACAAGCAATGATCCACACACAGGTGGATTCGTGTGGGGATTAAATACTATCCCCAATCAGAGACAACGCTATACAGCTGTCTCTGATTGGGGATGATAATCTCCCTAATAATGTGTGAGAGCTTGGTTGTGTGCCTCTCTCCTCCCCTAGGTGGGAGTAAGAGGCCTTACCACAACCAAGCCCTCACAGGATCGACCACAAGTTCTCTATGGGATTAAGGTCTGGGGAGTTTCCTGGCCATGGACCCAAAATGTTGATGTTTTGTCCCCCGAGCCACTTAGTTATCACTTTTGCCTTATGGCAAGGTGCTCCATCATGCTGGAAAAGGCATTGGTTGTCACCAAACTGTTCTTGGATGGTTGGGAGAAGTTGCTCTCTGAGGATGTGTTGGTACCATCCTTTATTCATGGCTGTGTTCTTAGGCAAAATTGTGAGTGAGCCCACTCCCTTGGCTGAGAAGCAACCCCACACATGAATGGTCTGAAGATGCTTTACTGTTGGCATGACACAGGACTGATGGTAGCGCTCACCTTGTCTTCTCCGGACAAGGTGTTTTCCGGATGGCCCAAACAATCGGAAAGGGGATTCATCAGAGAAAATGACTCTACCCCAGTCCTCAGCAGTCCAATCCCTGTACCTTTTGCAGAATATCAGTCTGTCCCTGATGTTTTTTCAGGAGAGAAGTGGCTTCTTTGCTGCCCTTCTTGACACCAGGCCATCCTCCAAAAGTCTTTGCCTCACTGTGCGTGCAGATGCACTCACACCTGCCTGCTGCCATTCCTGAGCAAGCTCTGCACTTGTGGTGCCCCGATCCCGCAGCTGAATCAACTTTAGAAGACGGTCCTGGCGCTTGCTGGACTTTCTTGGACGCCCTGACCCCTTCTTCACAACAATTGAACCTCTCTCCTTGAAGTTCTTGATGATCCGATAAATGGTTGATTTAGGTGCAATCTTACCAACAGCAATATCCTTGCCTGTGAAGCCCTTTTTGTGCAAAGCAATGATGACGGCACGTGTTTCTTTGCAGGTAACCATGGTTGACAGAGGAAGGACAATGATTTCAAGCACCACCCTCCTTTTAAAGCTTCCAGTCTGTTATTCTGACTCAATCAGCATGACAGAGTGATCTCCAGCCGTGTCCTCGTCAACACTCTCACCTGTGTTAACAAGACAATCACTGACATGATGGCAGCTGGTCCTTTTGTGGCAGGGCTGAAATGCAGTGGAAATGTTTTTGGGGGATTAAGTTCATTTTCATGGCAAAGAGGGACTTTGCAATTAATTGCAATTCATCTGATCACTCTTCATGACATTCTGGAGTATATGCAAATTGCCATCATCAACACTGAGGCAGCAAACTTTGTGGAGACCAATAAACTTTGTGGAGACCAATAAACTTTGTGGAGACCAATAAACTTTGTGGAGACCAATAAACTTTGTGGAGACCAATGAACTTTGGAGACCAATACTTGTGTCATTCTCAAAACTTTTGGCGACTGTACTACAGTTAGATTTCCGATTTGACTTTGCTTTCTCCTGTGTTACCTTTAAAATGTCAGGCAGCGTGCATTTTGATTGGTCACTTCATAAACATAGTTACTAAGTTAACCAATTATATTATATAGATAAAATAACATCAAAGTGAGTTTTGCTGCAATGGGCCCGGCCCCTCTGTGATTTTGGGCCCTGGGCACGTGCAGGTAATCCATCTCTGGTTAGATGAAATTAAAATAAAATGTTTTAGGCTAAAAAAATTAATTTGATTAATGGAAATGAGTAAAACTAAAAAGTAAAACTGAAAATAGGTCTAAGGGAGCATGTTGTCTTCATGGTAAAGGCAAAGGGGTCATGGTGATGGAGCAAAATGCGTTTATGCTGCAGTAATGCGTAAAAAAAAAACGGTCAGCGTGTCCAATACGTGCTAAGGGTTAGTGGCTTTCAAGAGGTAATATTATATATATATATATATGCATCAAGTCTTTAATGTAGTGTTTGGGGGGGGGGGGGGGCAACATACAATCTAGAACCGCCACTGCTTACAATGAATGGGGGTGAACGTGTAGATATTTCAATCTAATGCAATATAGACCCACAACTGGCACAAACAAGCGCGTTCAAACTTCAATGACGCGCACAGTCTTTTGCTGAACATTTACGCACGCGGCTTAGCCCACCGCTTACCTTGACTCTCGAGTCGCAGACTGTCGGAAGACACTGCCATGACTTATAGCCTATCAAAGACAAATTATTAACGTATACATGAACAGCCTAGTTAGCTACATTAATAACAGGGTATTTAATTGTAGGTATTTACTTTAAAGATTGTAATACTTGCTTGAATTTGCAGGCCTATTGAATAATGTGTTATGGCAACATGCACCGTTTATTTACCGTGCCAGATAAGGTGTAGGCTATAGACCAATATCTGCAGGAGCTTTCAATACACGCACCTCTCATTTTGCATATTTGGAAAGGGCTGTTCCGAGGTAACTGCTAAGCCTAAAATCTTATTTTCCCCTATTAGCCATCTTACCAGCTCTTTTACTCGCTGTGTTCATGACCTACCTTTTCGGATATGGAAAGTAAAATTGTAGGGTACGATAAATACATTTTGGCATGCTGCCAGGTAAAATGTGTTTTATATTGGAAATTCTGTGATTATTCGGTCAATAGCTTTTGAACCAAGCATGCCATGGCTATGAATATGGTATATTCTGAATTATTTAAATTGAATTATTATTATTATTATTATTATTATTTTAAGCTTTATTTAACTGAATCAGGGGTGGATGAGAACAACCCACACCTTAAAAATAAAATACAAAATAATAGGTTTCGGATTTCAATCTTCAAAAGGTATTTTCTTTTACGTGTATGTTTCTCCATCATCTTCTTATTCAGAATATATCATTTCATAGTCACGGCACGCTTTAAGAGGTAACGATTGAAATCCGAAATATATATACATATATAATTTTTTTTTAAGGATTGTTCTCCATCTACCCCTGATTCAGAATATACCATCCTTCAAAGCGAGCTAATAAAGCCTAAATGTCAGGATCAATACTTTAGATGAGAATAAATAGACCTATTTAAGAAAAAAATAAGAAAAAAATAATAATAGATATCTATCTATCTATCTATCTATCTATCTATCTACCACAAGATGTCCCCAAACAATTTCCCCAACACTTTTCCTGGCTGCCACTCCTCTTGCTCAAAGTCAATTATTTTAATTTGGAAAAAGTTATAGATATATTCCAATTAAGTTAGATCTATAATTGTTTTTTTAATATACAAGTAGGGGGCTAATTACCCCTTAGTCTATGAGATGCTTTTCTGTCATTTTGTGGATATCAAGTGGCCATCTTAGTTTCAGGTTTTGCTCGATTCAGTTTGGCTAGGCCTACCCATTCCAAAATATATCATACCTATTATAATCGGCATTGTTGTTTCCAAAAACGGATAGTCAAGTAATATGCCTGTCAGAATGCTCTTCTGAAGTTGAGTTAGTAGTGGATGATGCCAGTAAAAGCCAGAATGGGCTTTAAATTGACAATGGCATTGATAAAATGTGTAATAAAGGGAAAATGTAATGATGTGACCACAAGCGACATAGTGGATTTGTCCGTATAGCCTACAGATGATAATATAATCTTTGGTTATAGTCTTACCGATTTCTCCCTGTAGATGGCGCCTGTTGATCAGCAGAGATAGTCTACAGCAATCTGTTGATTAACGGTGCGTGTTCACTTCGCTGAGCGGGGGCCATACAATTGTATGGGAGGAAGCAGGCCAGCCGATAGGTGGTTTTTTCACTGGGACTGGGAGCTCCATGAGCAAATGTTTACGTTCAGCGTTTTCCTCTTGTGGGCACGACTTATTTCGTTCGTAGCGAGAGGAGAGCTTGGTACCTGAGCGGCGTAGGTAGGCTTCTACAACAATCAGATCCAGCCTACATGAACGCGAGGGCGCTCTGGCTAGACCGCAGGGAAAACACACAACCCTCTGCACTTTGAGATGTAGGTAAGAACGCTGTGTCGTGTAGGGCATTTTAGTAGTTTTTTTCCCCCCGTTTGCACTACAACACGTTTAAGATAGGCTATATAGCTAGTTATGCACATTACATAAACACACTTGTTAGCCTGCTAACCTTTCCTAGCTCGGCTTTTTTCTGTGAGTGTTTTGATTGCAAACAGCCCATGTTATAGCCAACATACTCTCGTGGCAGCCAGCACGTTTCTGGAATTTGCGTTGTAACTGAAAACGGAACAAAACAACCTATGCACATTTTGTGATAATGCACGCGTGTATTTTGTAAATGATTCTGCATTACTTTTTAAGTAGAGAACTCAATAAGTCTGTGATGAACTTGGGAAAACACGTGCTTCCCTCTGTTTGTGGCGGACTCGCACTGTAGAATGTATTGACTGTTTTCCATACTCTTGTACTTGGGTTTGTTTATTTTAATGTTATGCAATTTGCTTCCAGCGTTAACTCTGGAATTCAACGTTTGTGGGTGTTGAGTAATGTCAGCAGTGAAAATATCTGGTATATTAAATTGTCTACACTCTGTCTCAAACGTGAGTTTACCCCCTGATTCCACTGCTGCACAGAGATCGAGAATACCCATGAATAGGCTACATCTGTGTAACAAAGTGATTTGAATGGCTTTTTTGTTATTCTGTGACAGATCTAATTGAAAGGGAAAGCCATATTTGGCTGCAAATAAAGGCAAGCACGGAAGTCATAATTGACTGACAATTGTCTTTGTGGCAGAGGGAGGGCCATCTTGCTCTTCTCCACTCAGGTGGAAAATTGGATAGATGGTTGAAGAGTGCATCATAGGGGCATTAACAATTGCTTCTGCCCTTTGAGGAGGAATTCCACGGCTCTTGAAACCAAAGCCTGTACAACACAATTATCTTGTAGGAACTCTGTTTCAGCCTCAGGACATGTTTGCTGATGCTTTATAACCTGGCTGGTAGTCTGGTATCAACTATTTAATCTGACCGTATTTTTCATAATGGGGGGGCTTTTCCCTCAGGTCTTTATATCATGATTCAATGATTAATGTGTGAAAGCAGATAAAGGTGTGTCTATTGAAGAGGCTTTGTATGCTTCATTCGCACACGTGTTACCAGGCAGTCAGTCTGAGCCAGCGATGTACAATATTATTTGTTGATTAAAGTGGAACTGACAGTCTGAATCTGGGGCGTTTTAACTACTTTGCACATATGAGACGAGACAGTCATATCAGTCACATATAAAATCCCCAGTTTATGCTACAAAACCAACTTTATAAGTTTTAAAAACAGGTTCTATTTGACTCAATTCCATGACATAGAGTAAGGCAGTGTTGGCAGAATAGATGGATGCAGTTCAATGCATGATTCATATAATTCACTAATACATTTCTTGGTAGTCCAACAAATATTGCTATCAGGTTGTAAATCACAGCTGGCCTGGTACATTGTTTACTTTCTCAAGCCAATCGGGATGCACTGTTTCAGTTTTATTGACTCAATATTTTGGACAAGAATGGACGAATGTCTAATGTAACGAAGGCTGGGAATGTCAATACAATCAAACTAGCATAGGCAATGATAACAAGTCAGTCATAACGTGGCTAATAGGATAGCATATCTATTTATGTAAAATGTGCAGTTTTGTCACACAACACAATGCCAAAAATGTTTTGAGGGTGCGTGCAATTGGCATGCTGACTGCAGGAATGTCCACCAGAGCTGTTGCAAGATAATATAATGTTCCTTTCTTTACCATGAGCTGCCTCCAACATCGTTTTAGAGAATTTGGCAGAACGGCCTCACAACCACAGACCACGTGTATGGTGTTGTGTTGGTGAGAGGTTTGCTGATGTCCACGTTGTGAACAGAGTGCCCCATGGTAGCGGTGGGCATAAGCTACAGACAATGAGCACAATTGCATTTTATTGATGACAATTTGAATGCACAGAAATACCCCCAAAAAATTAAAAAATACCAAAAAAAAAAAAAGGTATCTGTGATCAACATATGCAGTTCTGTATTCCCAGTTGTGAAATCCATAGATTAGGACCTAATGAATTTATTTAAATTGATTGATTTCCTCATATGAATTGTAAGTCAGTAAAATCTTTGAAATTGTTTCATATTGCGTTTATTTATTCATTATAGCCAGGTGCTGGGAGGAATGATGTCTTTAGACGAGTGGGTGAGTGGACCCCCCCATATCGTTTTTCAGCATCTACAGCTAGAGTTGCAGGTGTCATTTGGTTAGCTAGCAAGAAATGTGAATGACTTTGCTAGGTAGCTATGCTGAACTTGAATGATTGTTATCCACAGTTATCTCTTAGTTGTCAATAAAATCTATTTTGCATCCATCAAATGGGCAGGCAGGCAAGTTCCCACTCAGTTGTCAAAACGTGGGTCGGGACAAGCATGAATTGGCAGGCAAGCTGCAGAAAGGCAAGCAGGCTACTATTCTCCATCGTTTATCAGTGTAATTTTGACGGCCAACTACAAGCTGAAAAGGTTTGAAAGGGTTTATCTACTGTTCACTAGTTAGATTTGAGCTCCTGTCTCGCTCTTGCTAACATTTAGTTGATCTTGTTGATGTGCGTAGGCAACTGAGCGAGAGAGAGCCTACCGCATTGTTTGATCAGTAAGACTGTAAAGTTCCCAAATTTAAGAGGACTCCTATGGTATTTGCAGAAATACGTTCAGGTGTATTTTGTGGCTTTTGGTGAATGCTTTAATTATCTAAAGTCGCGCTGTTACTGCTGCCTCTAAACACACAGCCTTGTTCAAAGTGAATGATGGTAGGCCTGTGTGGAAAATGGCTTATTTGCATATAGGCCTACTGTAGCTCTGATTGGCTATGACACACCGGTCTGTGTAGAGTCCGGTCCTGGACATGACAGATGTTTTTATTAGGGTATATTTACTGTAGTGTGTATTAATTGTCCAAACGCGCAGGCTCTTTACAACTCTATTGCTATAGAATTTTCACAAATGCCTTACTCTAAGTACTTCCCAAACATTCTATTATAGTATGAAAACAATCATATGTAAGTGCTTGCTTGTAAGAAAAAAAATATAAAAAAATGTAATATACATCCTGTGGGTGTAATATGAACAGATTTTGTGTCCATGTTGCTTAAACTCTGTCAGTTCCACTTTAAATCAGATTTTGTTAGTATAATGAGTAATTATGGAATGTCATGAGTTAATTGACACAAGAACTCGAGAAAATATCAACTCTACAGCGTGCCAATGGCTACATTACTTCCGGACATGAACGGTTAGTGGAGCTCTCCCTCCTCCCACCTCTTTATGCTCTGGGCTGGTCAGATCTGCTGTAGTCATGGCAACCCCACAAGGGCCTAGGGGATCAAAGCCTTCGCTGAGCCATTCCAGGAGATTTTCCTCCCGTTTTCACGCTCTCACTGTCCCACTCTCTCGATGCCATATCTGTACCCTGACAAAGACAAGTCTTCTCTTTCTTTGCAGCTGGGGATACCCCTACCTAGGGCTGTGGCGGTTATGACATTTTGTCAGACTGTTATTGTCATACAAAAGACTGCCTGTCTCATGGGTAATTGGCAGTTAATTAACAAAAATATGTTTAGCATCTCCAGACCTCCACACATACAAACAGCTGATTCGTGCCTTTGGAACATCTACATTTAAAAATGTAGAATAAATCAATTTAATATGGCTGTATCAAAACTTGCCGTGTTCGGGAGTCCCATACGGCGGTGCACAATTGGCCCAGCGTCGTCCGCGTCATTGTAAATAAGAATTTGTTCTTAACTGACTTGCCTTGTTAAATAAAGGTTTAAATAAAAATATAGATATATACACCATAATAAATCCATTATTTATTTTAGGTAGGTCTAAAGAAACATCATATGAAGAAAATGTATTTCAGATTAACAGAATATGAGTTGGCCTACTTACTGTGTTATCTGGCTATGCCATAGGCTGTACGCTTGTTCATTTAGCAGACAAGATATGCTTAAGTCCTGTGTCAATATTTTACAAACCTTAATGTCTTAGAAATCATAACATACAGTGCCTTCGGAAAGTATTCAGACCCCTTGACTTTTTCCACATTTTGTTAGGTTACAGACTTATTCTAAAATGTATTTTTTTGAAAATCTACACACAATACCCCATAATGACAAAGTGAAAACAGGTGTTTAGAATTTTTTTGCAAATATATTAAATATAAATACTTATTTACTTAAGTATTCAGACCCTTTGCTCTGAGACTCGAAATTGAGCTCCGGTGCATCCTGTTTCCATTGATCATCCTTGAGATGTTTCTACAACTTGATTGAAGTCCACCTGTGGTAAATTCAATTGATTGGACATGATTTGGAAAGGCACACACCTGTCTATATAAGGTCCCACAGTTGACAGTGCATGTCAGAGCAAAAACCAAGCCATGAGGTTGAAGGAATTGTCCATAGAGCGCAGAGACAGGATTGTGTCGAGGCACAGATCTGGGGAAGGGTACCAAAAAAAAGGTCTGCAGCATTGAAGGTCCTCAAGAACTACCAAGACTCTTCCTAGAGCTGGCGGCCCGGGCAAACTGAGCAATCGGGTGGGAAGGGCTTTGGTGAGGGACGTGACCAAGAACCAGATGGTCACTCTGACAGAACTCCAGATTTCCTCTGTGGGGATGGGAGAACCTTCCAGAAGGACAACCATCTATTCAGCACTCCACCAATCAGTCATTTATGGTCGAGTGACCAGACAGAAACCACTCCTCAGTAAAAGGCACATGACAGCCCGCTTGGAGTTTGCCAAAAAGCACCTAAAGACTCTTAGACCATGAGAAACAAGATTCTCTGGTCTGATGAAACCAAGATTGAACTCATTGGCCAAGCGTCACGTTTGTTGGAAATCTGGCACCATCCCTATGGTGAAGCATGGTGGTGGCAGCATCATGCTGTGGGGATGTTTTTCAGTGGCAGGGACTGGGAGACTAGTCAGGATCGAGGGAAAGGACAAAAGTACAGAGATCCTTGATGAAAACCTGTTCCAGAGCGCTCAGGTCCTCAGACTGGGGCGAACGTTCACCTTCCAACTGGACAACGACCCTAAGTACACAGCCAAGACAACGCAGGAGTGGCTTTGGGGACAAGCCTCTGAATGTCCTTGAGTGACCCAGCCAGAGCCCAGACTTGATCCCGATCTAACATCTTTGGAGAGACCTGAAAAAACTGTTTGGCCATAATGACCATCGTTATGTTTGGAGGAAAAAGGGGGAGGCTTGCAAGCCGAAGAACACCAACCGTGAAGCACGGGGGTGGCAGCATCATGTTGTGGGGGTGCTTTGCTGCAAGAGGGACTGGTGCACTTCACAAAATAGATGGCATCATGAGGAAGGAAAATTATGTGGATATATTGAAGCAACATCAGTCAGTAAGGTAAAGCTTGGTCGCAAATGAAACTGAAAGGGAGAAGGAGAGATTGACACTGCAAGAGAAACCAGGGTGGAGACAATTGGAGAGGCAAGGACTGACCACCAAGGAGATCTCAAACAGACTCTGCTCTCTGAACTTTTAACCTCTTGGTGAATGAATGTTTCAGGTGTGTTTTTTGTTTTGTCTGTAATAGGGAGATTAGTAGCTAATGAATTGGATGTTTTCATTCTACTGAAGGAAACTGAAACATCTAGACGATGGGTCATCCTGACATAGGTGAATGTACTTACAGTTGAAGTCGGAAGTTTACATACTCCTTAGCCAAATACATTTAAACTCAGTTTTTATTTTACTTTTATTTTAAGAATGTGGAATGTCAGAATAATAGTAGAGAGTATGATTTATTTCAGCTTTTATTCCCAGTGGGTCAAGTTTACATACACTAAATTAGTATTTGGTAGCATTGCCTTTAAATTGTTTAACTTGGGTCAAACGTTTCGGGTAGCCTTCCACAAGCTTCTCACAATAAGTTGGGTGAATTTTGGCCCATTCCTCCTGACAAAACTGGTGTAACTGAGTCAGGTTTGTAGGCCTTCTTGCTCACACACGCTTTTTCAGTTCTGCCCACAAATGTTCTATAGGAACATATAGGAACCGTAGTCTGGCTTTTTAATGGTGGGTTTGGAGCAGTGGCTTCTTCCTTGCTGAGCGGCCTTTCAGGTTATGTCGATATAGGACTTGTTTTACCGTGGATATAGATACTTTTGTACCTGTTTCCTCCAGCATCTTCACAAGGTCCTTTGCTGTTGTTCTGGGATTGATTTGCACTTTTTGCACCAGAGTACGTTCATCTCTAGGAGACAGAACTTGTCTCCTTCCTGAGCGGTATGATGGCTGCATTGTCCCATGGTGTTTATACTTGATTGGCCTAGTGACCCAACACAGAGTTGGCACCATCTATGGAGTTATGGGGGCTCCTCGCCAGGTAGAGCCTACTTAAATAGGGCCCTTTAAAATCTGGGATTTGGAGAACCCGGATGGAATCCAGACATTAAAACGGAATTCAACAATATTCAAGGAGTGAATGGGAGTCTATTGGGCTCTAGCTCAAAAACCCAAGATTAGCACAAATTTCTTCAGCAAAAAGAACATTACATCACAACAGTATTGTATAGCTTTGGAATCGTGACATTACATACTTTCGAGAAAAATAGACATATACACTGACTTTGAGACGGGATTGCGTGACGATTATTTGGTGACAAGTGAATGTAAAGCAGCCAAGGATGCCTGCTGCTACCACTCCTTGAGGAATCATTGGTCCACTCATATATATCCAGTGCTCAGGACCTCACAGACCCCTCGGTCATGTGATTGCATTCACATGATTGTTATGGCTTTATAAATGTATTGTTAGTGCTCTATGAATTTTGTTGATGAGCAGTTCCTTATCTCCCGCTTTTGTTGTTTTACCTTAGCAAATGCGTGAGGCAGCATGACATTCATTGGATACCTATCTCCTTTCTATAATATTGCTGGCAACAGCACCATGCAATGCACCCTGGACTAAAGAGGCGGGCAAAAAGGAAAAATGTGCTAGACCCTCCGTTAAATGGCACATTTCTCAGAGTAGGAATTTCATAAAAAATATGATCAATGTCTCATTCGAGAGAAGACGTCCTCCTTACTTATGACATCGGCCAGTATTGAAATGTACAATAGACATTTTTGCGATCTGATTGTCGTATTCCTATTAACTTTATCACAGTGCTACGTTATACCTGCCAGATATCTGCCTGCTTGAATGCCGATAACTTGAAAACATGAAATGACCCAGGGAATCCATTAGAACATCACTCAGATGCACAAAAACAATATAACATTCAAAATGGGTGAACCTTTCCTTTAACTACAAAGTAGCCTATGCCTATCTGGCAGAATTATATAATGGTTATTTGCATCAATCCAGTGGCGATTGTTTAGCAATGTGCGCCATAGAAACGCTGCTAACCAAACAAGTCTGATGCACTTTAATTAAAGGGTATAACACCCCAAAAAAAATTCTTAGATTTTTCCCAGACCTCAAAAGTGGTCTCCCGATGTGGTTTTATGCATTGTTGTGGACTTTGAATCTAGTTTGATAATCCTTGTTCTGTCTCGGGGCAAATCTTTCTTGAGGGGATGGTCAGGGGTCATAATTACAAATAGTTTGTAGACTGAAAACGTATATAACATTTCACTAAAACCATAATAATTTCAAAACTTGCTTTCATTTTAATACGATCACATATCTCTCTGTTATGCGTGGAAATACTTTTTAACAAATTTCTCAAATAAAAATTATTTGCAGCTGATTTGCTGGCGTTTTTAGTCTTATGTCCCTATTTTATTTTTTGCTCCCAAACCTTCAGGGACCAAATAACATCGCGCCAGTTAGTGAACTTGGATGATCTTTTTATTTATTTTTTGTCTATTAAAAATGTATTATTTTAAGAATGAAATCCTAAATAAACAGGGAAAATCTGAAACCTAGAAAAACTAAACGGAGAAAAAGTAATTTTGAAAAAAATCGGAATTAGGCAAAAACACTTATAGATTTTACAGAGACCTAATTACCTTGCACATTAGATATCACCGAACATTATCGTAATACAGCAGTCATTTCAACCTAGTGTAGAGTAGGTCTTATCTGTATTCGTCACTGAACCCCCGTGAGGTTCCTTATGTCAAAGTGATAGTTAAGTCCAAAATCCATTTTCAGGCGTTTCTCTAGTTGTAACCGAAATTACTTTATTTCGCACCGTATGAATCATTTATTTAATTTAGGATATTCCATGAAGTTTCTAGTAATGTTTTCCCCTAAAGAGCCTTTGTTGAGTTGCCGCCTTGTACGTGGAATATACTGGTCTGTGAAGTAATTCAGGGATATCCCATAAGTAATTAATTTCTCTTAATGCGTACTGGTGATGAGATTTTTATTTTTTGGGGGGGAACTTATTAGATCATTTTAATTCTGCCACTTGACATGATCACTCACTAAAGAACCCTCGGGTAGATGGTGCCTTATGAAGCGTTGTTATGACCTATAATGCTTAAACATACTAGTGGTTTAGCCTCAGTTAGAGGATGTGGCCTCTACTCCTCCTCCCCCCTTGTGAGAAATGAATCATTCCCTTGCATGCAGGCTCTCTGTCCACCCACAACTCCACGAGGCTAAGGGAGTACTGCTCTTCTCTCTGACCCTCCCTCCTCTGACTCCATTTCTATATATTTTTCTCTCTCCCTCAGATGCGATGATGGCTGGCTCCAGAGACCAGAGGAAGTGGCTTTTGCCTCGGTGCTCCCCACACAGACCCAGTCTTTGACATCACAGACAAGCACCAGACACTTTTCGCCTGATGCCAGCTCCCTAGCCCTGATTTTGCTCTTCCTCCTCTTTGGGACATCATGGAACACCAAGGCTTACTCTCTATCATTGTGGTCATTCTACGGGTTATGGCTATATGTGTGGCCAGGCTTACCCCCCGGGTCTCCTTTCCTATGGGTAAGTCAAACACTTTTTATGATCTTGTTAGCTCCTCGATTGTGAATATGAACTTCGAGTGATGTATTTCAATGCTTTCATTTAGTCTCACTGTCTTGAAATAAAGTGACACTCGCTTAAAGCAAAGTACTTTGCAGCTGTGATATGCTCCAGTTACTGTCTAGTTATGGATTTGTGTTTTTTTGACTTAAGAACAGATCAGAAAGACACTCTTGGTGTGAATGCTGGTCTGTCATGCCCTGCTTGGGCTGAAGACACCCACCCAGTCCACATACATTTACACATCTAATTTAATAATGCTCCTGTACTTGTGTCATGTGATATGGACTTGGAATGGCAGGGTAAGTATTGATCTCTGTTATGGTGGTCACTATTGGAGCTCTGGTAATAACTGCATCCCTGATAGGACTAGAGGTTCAACAGGACCAAAGAAAGGTCAGAAGTGCAACAGCGCTAACAGGGTGGAATGGATTTTGACTGACGAGCTAGTTGAAACATTTCTCTGGGTGAGGGAGTTTCAGCGATAAGTTGCCTTAGTCCAGTCCATTTTCAAGAATCAATCACTGCTCATTGCATACTAATCTCTCTGAGCAAAGATGATTACTTCAGACTAGTGCCAAAATACAAATCTTTGTAATCTGTATACGGTGATGCTGTGCTTATGTGCACATTGTATTGCTAGGTCCAAAGTTGTCCCACGTGAGCCTATTACAGACTCACGTGGGACAACTTTGAGTGGTCTGTTGCCATACATTTGTGGATATTCTGGAGAGGGTAATGAAAGTTGAGCTGTACCGATGCTCTGTCTCTCGTACAAAGCACTGCTCTCTGCAATCTTAAGAAAAACTCCAGTGTTTTGCTCCAACTAACAATGTACTAATGGGACAAGCATTATGGGTAACGAGGCAGCCAGCAGATGACATCACAATGGTTGAACTGTTCGGTTGCATAGTCTTCAAAGTTTGTATTCATTACTATCGTTAAGGGGCTGGGTATAAAAAAATGTTTTTTAGTTGTTTTAGTTTTTGTTTGCTCCAGTGTTAAGTATTGGAAGTTGGAACATAAAGTAAATAGCATCCACTGAAGGCCATTTGTTTGTATAACAGTACTGTTCCTGCCTTAGTTTGTACTGAACATTTCTGATCAAATATCTCGATGCACAGTATCACACACAAATATTGACCTTTTATCTTGTGGTTAATTTAAAATATGTGTTGTCTATTGAGACCGAGGCCCTAATGGATTTATACACAACATCGGAAGTGTTGTGCGACGCTAAATATTGAGTTACAGAGAACTACTCAGTAAAACAGGGAAATAGTCCGAAGGGAATCGAATAGGTCCTTGGCTTGCAAATATTACGGCACAAGAATTGGACACTATCACAATTTGAGGTCCTATAATAATGTGCAGTTCATAGGGCCCTATATATAAAAATAAATACAAAAACTAGGAAAACTTTTCTTGGCTATGTTTTTACAGATTCTGTAAAAAAGGTTTTCACTCTTTTTTTTGAACATCCAATTTAGTTGTTTTTGGTTAGTTTGGTTAGCAATGTTGCTGTAGCGCTGATATGATTGCAAAACAAATGGCCACTGGACTGATACCAATAATCATATAATTCTGCCATAGGCCACTTTGTAGTTAATGTTTAATTGAGAAGGTTTTTGAGAAAGCCTTTCCAGTTCTTCTAGAAGGTTATCATTAGCATCATCGCTAACGGCTACACAAAGTGTAGACATACGCCCGCACCGCACACACAGGCATTCCTGTGCAGTTTCAGGTTCAATACATTTAGTTGATTTCCTACGAAGTTCACATTAAGAGGACCTGCTGTATAACACAAACGGAAGCCCAAACGGGGTCCGACTACAAGAAAAGGTAGCGAAGATGACCTGATTGAGGAGAAAAATGGATGTGAAACCTGATAGATTTGCTGATGTAGGTGAAGGCTTTTGTTTTGAGTCCTCTGAGGCCTGGAATGAATAGCACTGTTGGTTGGGCACAGTATCAGATTAGGTTGTGTGTTTGTGTTGCACAAGAATAGTACAAATATGGCCACTCATACCCATTTCACATTATTTATCCGACCTAAACCGTTCTTTCCTGGTTCCAGCAACAGGCCGTTGCAGTACAGCTAAGCTCGGCTCAGTAGTGTGAAAAGGGTACGCTTTTAGTTTTCCCTGGAAGCCTGAATTTAACTACTGGAAAAATGTTAGTTCTCATATACCGTTGCCAACACTCCATTCACTGCCCATTGTCCCACACTCAATGATACAGCACAAATGCTAAGTTGGAGTGACAACACTTCCATCTCGGTACCCAGATCAGCATCTCCACCAATGCTGAATGTGTAAGGGCCTAGGATTAGGGTCTGGGGTGCTGAACTTGCATCAGTTCCTAAGAGGTGACTGTAAACAAAGCTGCACCAGGGTCTTTTCTCCTTTCAGATTTCACTTAAGGAGGGTTGGAGGCAGGCAGGGGACTCAATAGAAACCTGTGGCGTCCCCTTCCTCCCATGCAGCTCGTAAAGGTGATTAGCTCTGCTACCTGTGGCTGGGATGACCAAGAGAGCATGGCAAGCTGATGCCTTAAGACCTGCCTGCTGCTTTAGAGTTTGGTTGTAGTCCTATTGTTTCCTCACAATGCCGTTGCATTATTGGTGTTTGTGTACAGGAATCGCCTAACTTACAAAGGCAGCTTGTCTTTTGTGGTCAAATCAGTATAATATTTTATGCTTTTCTCCCAGTTTTCCAGGCATAGCCTATTAACCTCATTATCTAGTCAACCTCTGCTGTAGTTAGATTGCAATAAATAAAAAAAAGTTATACAAATGCAGGAGAATTGCTTCGCTTTAAGAATGTAGTGTAGAAATGTTTACCTCAGGTGTTCAGGGCAGGTGCAGAAACGAAGTTGTGGAGAATGTGCTTTCTGCTCATTCTCTGTTAGGTAGAATGAGTACAAATTATTTTCTGATAGCGTGAGAGCCAAGAGACATGGTTGAGATCGACGACCTTGTGACCCTTCGCTGTGCTGTTTAGAATTCCACAGAATAGTGTTTGTTGGCCATCGACGAGGACCTAAGACTATCTTTTTTCACTAAGCTTTACAGAACTTGCTCGTTTTCATTGTGCTGTCATGGGGATTTTTTTTTCGTTGGTCTTGAGGAAATGTCCTCGGCTAGCGCATTTCTGCCGTTGCGTGCCCACAGGTATGCACATTTTATAGATACATTTTTAATGAATTATGTTTTATTGGAGTGTGACACAAGGATTCACAAGTGTTGAAATCATTACAAATGGATGACCATTACAGTAGTTGTTTAGATTAAACATTTTGTCAAATTGCAAAGAGAAAGGGATTAACATGAGTCCTGTATCCACAAGGGTGTGTGAGAGTGAGTGTGTGAGGGTGAAAATAAACTCCTAGGATTAGTTTCCACTGAGGTCTCTTCTTTTCCTCACTGAGACGAGGCTTGAAAAACTGTGTGTCTGTCTGTGTGTCCAGATAGCTGAGGGATGATGACAAGCGCTGACAGGTACAGGAAGGGATCTCTCTTAATCCCCAGGATGACCGGTCTTATCTGCCGTGTTGCGCAACACCCTCCCCCACTTCACTTTCTTTCTAAATGGGTGACTGCTCACACAGTAGCCCAGCCGTTGCTCATTCATGAGTAACCCAACCGTGAGACATGACCCATAGAGTAACACCATAGTCAGGAAATGCAGTATTCACTCCCTCTGCCAAGTGTCTCACATGGCCAACTCTACAATGTGAAGTGTTACATTTGTATTCACAGGTAAGGAGCTCACAGATGTTTTGGGCTTCTGGATGCGAAAGTTTGATATTTTACTATTTCAAGTGAAGTCAGTGATTATTTAAATTTAAACTCTTCTCTTTCGCTCATATCCTGACCCATCTTCCACTCCAGCTGTGTTGAGTTAAAATGCCTGTCTAAAGGCACCACCCCCCCACCTCAGGGTCTGATATATATGGGTTGTCTCTCTTGAGTGCTCAGTTCTGGTTAATCTAGTAAGAACTGGACTCTGGCCAAGCCATTTGTGTTCCAGATCTCAGTGTTCTAAGTGCTGTACACACACACACACGATGGCCATACTCGAGGTCTGACAGCCAATATTTGATCAGCACCAATCATGTTAGCTGTGTTTAGTCACAACCAACAGTCTCTTCTCAGCCTCCCAGGCAAAGCCATAGATCAGGGGTTCCCAAACTTTTTTGGCCCAGGACCCCATTTTCATATCAAACTGTTTTGCGACCCCACCATGTAAAGAAAGTTATGTAATCAACGGCAAATGTTTACTTTTTACATTTTTAAAATTGAGGCTATTCTAAACAGTCTTAGTACTTTTGATAGTATTTCAATCTGAAGGCTCAGGCTGGGCCAAGAGGTACTGTATTATGGTGCTGTTTTCTTTTTCACACTTTTTCTAATGTGCAGTTTTATCTTTTTCACTTAAAGGAATAATCCACTCAACTATCTTTTGGTATTTTTTTCATTAGACCACTGTTGATGCAGTCACAAAATAGCAATCATGTTTTCAAGATATAGGACTTTCAAAAAGCACATCTGTAACTTGCCACATTACAATTTGTTTTTTGAAAGAAACATTCTGGGACTGTATCAACCTTGGACTAATGAAAAGAATACCTACAGATTTTGAAGTTTATTATTCCTTTAAAACAACCGTTTCAATGGCACTTTCTTTCTCATGTTTTTCTCTCACCCACTCTTTCTTTTCCCTCTCTCCCCCGGACATTTTCTCTCACACCTTCTCACAGGGCGTATCTCTCTCATTCATTCATTCATTCATTCATTCATTCATTCATTCATTCATTCATTCATTCATGTGTATTGCCATCCTCCCATTTCCTGGAGCAACCACTTCCTTGACTGAGAATCCCAGTGGATGAGCACATCTCTAAAGCACAGAGCTCACAGACCACACTCATCATCACTGGGCACATCTCCCTCTCCCTGGGGTGGGCAAAAAGCACACTGGGAGATTCTCACACAACCTCAAAGTTCCTCTACGCTCGGAACGAAAGTTCACACATACGCACACCCCCACACAGTTCTTTCTCAGTCTTTCTGAGGTGGGTATGAATGATGTCCGTTGGCTGATGTCCCCCACAAACCTTGAACAAAAACACAAACAAGCCACACTCTTGCACTCTCACACACAACCATGCATGGCCACATGAATCATCAGACTCCACACTCTTGCAGGGACGTGCCAAGACGTAAACTGTCTGCAGATCGTGACTTCACACAGATCAAGTCTCCTGAGGCACGAGGAGTAAAGCAAACAGTCCTTGGCAACCTCTCCAAGCTTGGCACAGGAAGCACAGGGATCCCGATAAGGCTGTGTGGGGTCCTGAGTAAGGCTGTGTGGAGGAGGCCTTGCCCAGACAAACTAGCAACAGTTGATTTTGCTGTTTCACGGCCCCCACTAACTCCTCAGCTGATGCGATTTTCTCATGACCTCCACAACAAAGGAGCACTGTGTGCCCATGGCCTGGAAAGAGCCACTTCGTAGGTGGTGTGGGCATGGAGTCAAAACAATGACCTTGATCCCTGAGCTGGCGCTTTTGCGAGACGTCTCCCGCTAACGGTGCTTGAAGAAGGACGGAGTGGTGAAAGGTGACCTTGCACACAGTGAAACCAGTGTTAAACTAGAAAGGGGTGGCAAAAGCTCCTGAGGCAGCCTTGCCCGAGGCCTAACGACAAGTGTTGACTTCCTTTGCTACATTAACACCAACATTAGGTGTTAATGTAGCAAAGGTAGAATTTGTTTTCAATGCAAGGGAATTAAGACTTCAAGAGAATACTTCTCAAAAATCCCAGCAGTCTTATGATCATCACACTGATTCTAGGACGATAAGTATAGTGGCCGATGTAGATGGTTCCCAGATTCCCTGCCTCAATGACACAAACCAGTCAAACCACCACACTATTTTCACTGCAGTTCATACAGAGTAAACCCATATTTGGCCAAACTTTACTGTTGCTAAAAACTACTTTTCAGTGTTCAAGCAGATCTAGTCTTGTCCACCAGTCGTGTGTCTGACAGCTGTGAACCCGGCAAGCCATGCGAAAGCAGAACAAAAGGAACAGTTTCTGTGAAAAGCGTGATATAGTTCTAATCAATGTCATCAGTTTGGCTGTTGACTGGTTTTGAGGAATTGCCTAAAGCTATTCGTTTGGTTCACTCACGGCACTTACTTTTCAAGTCTAATTAACGTTGTCAATGTTTTTTGTTGTCTAACGCACATGGCGTTCTAGTATTAACTTCTGATAGATAGATAGATAGATAGATAGATAGATAGATAGATAGATAGATAGATAGGTACTTTATTGATCCCCCGGGGGGGAAATTTCATATGATGCCTCAGGGCTGACGTGTTCTCTCTTGACAGGAGGCATTGTAATGGATCATAACAACAGTTTCCTGGATGGCAGTGCCTGATGTACTTGTCAGGCATCCACACGTATAGATCACTGTATACACATGCAATTGTGCTGTGTGTTTAAATCAAGGCCTGTGTGTTTAAATTTAAGGCCGGTATGTACAGTCGTGGCCAAACGTTTTGAGAATAACACAAGTATTGGTCTCCACAAAGTTTGCTGCCTCAGTGTTGTTGATGGCAATTTGCATATACTCCAGAATGTCATGAAGAGCGATCAGATGAATTGCAATTAATTGCAAAGTCCCTCTTTGCCATGAAAATGAACTTAATCCCCCAAAAACATTTCCACTGCATTTCAGCCCTGCCACAAAAGGACCAGCTGCCATCATGTCAGTGATTGTCTTGTTAACACAGGTGAGAGTGTTGACGAGGACAAGGCTGGAGATCACACTGTCATGCTGATTGAGTCAGAATAACAGACTGGAAGCTTTAAAAGGAGGGTGGGGCTTGAAATCATTGTTCTTCCTCTGTCAACCATGGTTACCTGCAAGGAAACACGTGCCGTCATCATTGCTTTGCACAAAAAGGGCTTCACAGGCAAGGATATTGCTGCTGGTAAGATTGCACCTAAATCAACCATTTATCGGATCATCAAGAACTTCAAGGAGAGCGGTTCAATTGTTGTGAAGAAGGCATCAGGGGCACCACCAGTGCAGAGCTTGCTCAGGAATGGCAGCAGGCAGGTGTGACTGCATCTGCAAGTACAGTGAGGCGAAGACTTTTGGAGGATGGCCTGATGTCAAGAAGGGCAGCAAAGAAGCCACTTCTCTCCAGGAAAAACATCAGAGACAGACTGATATTCTGCAAAAGGTACAGGGATTGGACTGCTGAGGACTGGGGTAGAGTCATTTTCTCTGATGAATCCCCTTTCCGATTGTTTGGGCCATCCGGAAAACACCTTGTCCGGAGAAGACAAGGTGAGCGCTACCATCAGTCCTGTGTCATGCCAACAGTAAAGCGGCGGGTGGACAAACAAAAACCCACAACTTCTGACAAACTCCAAGCATTGATTATGCAAGAATGGCCAGGATGTGGCCCAGAAGTTAATTGACAGCATGCCAGGGCGGATTGCAGAGGTCATGAAAAAGAAGGGTCAACTCTTTGCATAAACTGAATGTCATTGTCAATGAAAGCCTTTGACACTTATTTAATACTTGTAATTATACTTCAGTGTAACTACTGACATAAAGATCTAAGAACACTGAAGCAGCAAACTTTGTGGAGACCAATACCTGTGTCATTCTCAACTTTTGGCCATGACTGTAGGCATGTGTTTAAACACCTATGTTTTATGTGTGGCCATGTTTGAGTAAGGACTGTGTGTGTTTCTGTGCACGCATTCAATATCTGTATGGTTGAGGCGCGGTACATGGATGTATTTTCCGCTGTTGTCAGCACATCACTCCAAATCTCTTTATCTTATTGCTTATAAAAACCGAGATCTCATCTCCTCCCCAGCAATACTGCCCAAAGCAGGAAGTGGCTTTATGCATTGTACGTCAGCTGAATGTTGCACAAACACAGGCACCTTTCACAATCACTGAACACAAAGCTGTCATAGTGCAGCTCTGTACCTATTTAACAAAAACTGTATTTTGGTATATGTTTCATTAGTCCATTGTTTATATAGTCCCAAAATGTTTTGCGTGTCAGCAATCAAGTTTTCAAAATGTATAACTTTCGAAATACAGCCGGTATCATACCGACTGTATTTCTGTATTTGGAAAGTTATTGAAAACTTTGCTGACACGCAAAACATTTTGGGTCTATATCAACAATGGACTAATGAAACATATACCAAAATAGTTTTGTGGTGTAATTCTCCTTTAATAACAAAGCCAAATCTTTTTGTATTTTTTTGTTCCCATTGGTGCCATGGGTCGGGAAACCATGGCGACAGCAGAGGATTATGCTCTCATGCCCGCCCTCTCTTTAGAGACTAAAATGCTGCAGCGAAGTCTTGTTTAGACACCGTATCACAGCATAATTAAATGGATTATTCCAGACAGTCCTGCTTGCTGATTGATTTTGAGAAGTGCTTATCTTCCCATTAAGAGGGAGGTTAGGTTGAATGTTGTACCTTTGCTACTACTTTGCCTCCAATGAACAATACTATAATTATAATGGAAAGCACAAAAAAAAAATCTAGTTTGTTTAGTCATGCTACACAAAGATTTTGTTTTGTTGTCATATCTTAACTGTGTTAAAATCTTTTACATGACTAGTAGGGTTACAGAAAGTCAAAACCATGACCTTACAAGCTGTCACGCAAACCATGCCATGTATTGAGTGGAAGTCTCCATCCCTCTCCTCTGTAACACACATCCCCATGTTGGAGATGCCTACAGAGAGTTTTCAAAATGTGGGTTGAGTTATTGTAATTGGCTGGACGTTACTTTAAGAGTTTGTTCTGTACTTTCTTCAGTACTGTACTTTGTGTACCTCTCGTGTGCACATATTCCTCATCTTTCATAGCGCCCTGCTTGAGGGCCTCCAGTCCCAAAATAAATCTGAGAGTGCGTAGAACGAGGTGGCGCCGCCTTCTGTGTTATTGTATGGAAAAGGTTAATGAAATGAGGAATAAATTCATGAAATGTTGGTTCTCTCTCGACACAATCTGAACAGGTTAATATGGTCTAATCAGTAGGGCATTATATTGCATGTCCTCGTGTGAAAATAGCTACCGATGTACGTCATTGAAACTTTGGAATGAGACTACTCTTTACATTTTATACTTTCCCTGGAGTAGACTGAATCTTTATACATATTCTGTGCTGGATAATGATTATTCAATGCTTAAATATATGTAGGCTTGTTATGAAAGCTAGGCTATAGGCCTAGATTCAGTGTAGGGTTAGTGTTTGGTGACAGGTTTTCCCTCTGTTGGTTAGAGCACTCTCTGCAGTCAAAACATAAAAAATAAAAAATGTTAAGTACTGGGAGCAGAGTATACTGGGATCTTAATCATATTTTATAGTATGTATATATCTTGATCCAACCCATAATATAGTGTCATTGAGGTGTAGTTTGTTCTTGATTATTTCTGCTGCTGAAAATGTAGGCCTATGCAAATATTATTTTTGACCATTTACTAGCTCCTTAAATCTTATGCAGGATTCGAACCCACAACCTTTGGTGCAGACACCGTGTTCCAACAGTCTGAGCCGTATGATACTCCTTGCTTCACCTGGAAGGCAGCTTGATGTGAAGGTCCAACTGTATCTGTATGCACATAATTGTTTTATGTGAAAGGTAAGCCTAACGCCGGTCACTTTAATCTCTTGCGTAACAGGTACACCCGGGAGATCTCTCAGCCACTTCGACAGCTCGGACGTCAGCAACACCACCACACTGTTGCTAAGCGATGACGGCGACACGCTGTTTGTGGGAGCGCGGGACGCAATTCTCTCATTGGATGTCAGCCAGGAGGACGCCATTGTGATGAGGAGCAAGGTGGAGGAGGGTTGCCATTTTACCGTTGACTTTTACACCAGTGTTATCAAGTAGTTAGTTATTAACAAGTATGATGAGCTTTGAGACTTCATGAAACTTTAAAAACCCTATAAGCTTCAAAGTTCATGCATATCCCCCACCAGATTTTGTGGGAAAATACTTAAGCCCTACAGTTCATGCAGGCTGTATCGGATCAGCAGTTTTCTATTGGGAAATATTCAACACTGCATAGAGCCCATCTATGCTGCAGAAAATTTCCCCCTCCAGTGGTTTAGTTCAGCGGTTGTCATCTGAAACACAAACACAGCTGGTTCAACAGTCTTAACACTGACCTCTCTCCCTTCATTCTTCTCACAGCTGGACTGGTCCCCCTCAGAGAAGGACCTGAACGAATGCTCCATGAAGGGCAAGAAAAAGGCAAGTTAACCCTGGCTCATCCAATCCAGCCATTAGCATTATTAATACCACATGCTGCCGGTGTTTACCCCTAGATTTGATCTTGGACGAGCAATTTAGGCCCCTAAATGAATATCGCCAGGTTTTTCTGTTGCTGCATTCCACTATCAGCCACCCCACCAAGACTGTAATTCCCTAATGGAACTTTTTTGCTATAAACCGGCTTCCTGGCCGTCAATGTGCTTGCGATACTAAAGGAGGAAGTTGATGTTCTTAGCCAATAGGGATTAGCAGACCTATAGACCTATAGGTGCAGGGTTTGCGTTAACGCAGAATTCTGCGATTTTCACACAAGATAAAACGCATAAGAAATGTCTTGCTGTATTTTGTAAACACAGATCTAAAATGCTTCTTATTGTAATTTCTGCTCAGCATCAGACTAACTTTGTGCTTCAGTTGCACTTCTCCACTCAGATGAGAATTCACAAACAGGCATTCCTTTAGCAGACAGCACAGACTGATGTGTAGCTACTTTTCTCTGTTACTTTTCTATGTGTATCCTACTTTCTCCGGTAAAATGCAAGATTAACTTCAAGCAAAACATTAGTAAATGTAAATGGTTAGACTTTCTTTGATAAACATTAGAAATATGCAATTAAATACCTTGCTTTTTCATTGTAAGTGCATTTACTTGTGTAGCTGCTAGCCAAATAGCGTTGCATTTCTGTTGTCATCTGATGAAGCTATATTCTGCCGAATGTGTTGCACTAATGTATTTACAGTGAAGGAAAACTATAGTTGCACGTCCCTGATCACTCTATTGAAGAAGAAAAAAACAGTTTACTTTCTAAATAAAACGCAGGTGAAATGATTTAAAACGCCCATTTTTTTTATTTTTTGGGGACGCTCTGCGTTTTGAAAATGCAGATTCCTGAACTCTTAACGCGACCCCTGGCGTAGCATCACTGGCAATGGGCTTAGCTACATTTGACATATCTTCCTCTGTGATAGGTCAAACGGAGCCATTCTATACCCGTCCATAGGATGAATCAGATGAGCAATGGCCAGAGTATACAAAGAAAGAGCAATCCCATTATACAACATTACCACCATGGCCCACATCCCATGATTAAGGGTTGAGGAAGGAGCTGCGATAAGTTATGTCTGACAGAAGGATAAAGAAAAGATGCGAAGCAAGCTGCTCTGAGTGTGTGGTGTATATGGTGGGGGTGAAGAGGTGCGATTCGCGCAATAAAATATTTTCCGCTTGATCTAATTCACGTTTCTGCCGCCCAATGGCCTTCATTAGAATGAACGTTGGTGGGGCAGAAACAAGGAAATGCCATGGCTTATTGTAATGTAGGTCTCCCATGAAATAAGCCTCCACGTGTGGCTCCATTAAACTAACTAATAAGATTAGGGTTACCAGCGCTATTGGCTCACTGGTGCTCCCCCCCTTACATGCTCTCTTTAGGCAGACTGACCCAAGCTTTGTTGCAGGGTCACCCAGTTCTGGTTCTGGAAGTTCAGTGTGTTTTGGAGGTTTCTTTATTTGGCTTGGCTATCACCTATCTAACTTGGCAAAAGTTTAAGCTCTACAATTCCTAGAACAAGAGTATTGTGTAGACTGGAGTGACAGACAGTAGCCAGGGTTAGGAAACTAGTTTTCTTTCCCATCTTTGCACCCACATTTCTAGGAACTGTACCTAGTTATTTGCACTGTCTAAAAATGTTCCCTCTCTTTCTGTCCCCCCTTCAGACGGACTGTCCCAACTTCATCCGGGTGCTGCAGTTCCTCAACTCCACGCACATGTACGCCTGTGGAACCTTCGCCTTCAGCCCACGCTGCACCTACATCGTAAGATACTCTTCTCTTTCTCTGTGTTTCTCTTCCTCCAAACTGAAACGAGATTTTACTAGCATGACATACATTTGTAGCGTATATTGGAACCCACACCTCCATATTAAAATAAAAACAAGCTTTATCGTCACCAAATGTATGATTCAGTGTTATCCAAGCAGTGAACTCGAGGACAAATACAGTGAGGACATCAAGAAATGAACACGTTTGTAGTATTCATTGCACAACATCTCACATTTTTATAGCACTGCCTCTCTAATTTATTTTATTGGTTGTTTATCCCTATTTGCTCTCTTCTTCCGTGACTGCCTCCCTCACCCTCTCTGTATTTGTTTTTGTTCCATCCATCCCTTCCTCTCTCCCACCCACTGAGTATCTTCTCCAACTCTCTTAAGAGGGTATTGGTGCTTGGTCATGGGCTGTACAGTAAACCCATATTAGATATCCAATGACATTAGTGCCAAGCACATCACGGGCTGTAGGTTATTTTTTGCTCAGAAACGTGCTTGCCAGCTCTTCACACGAGATTGATCATTTCTTAATCCAGTTATGTGCGGTACTGAGCTCAACGGCCAGTCCTCGCCCCCTGAGTCTGATGCCAAGGAGCTGAGAGAGAGAGACAGAGAGAGAGAGCGTGTGTAAGCATTTCTGTGTGATGATGTTTAAGAGAATGGATCCTCGCGTGACCACCAGTCCAGCCAGTTAACTCGGGTCGTGTTGATGCTGGCAGCTTTACTCTACTACAGTCACACGCTAGCCAAGCCACTCAGACAGGACATCCCTCCGATATAATGATGCCCAACACTGGGCTACACTTGTATCTATCTTCGTCTGTGGTATAGATAAAATGTTTCTGTTCGTTTATATACATAGCTAGAATAAAGCATCCTTTAGCCTCAAAGAAGCCTGTGTTTGTCTCTAGTAGTCATTTTTACATTTGAGAGGTTTACATGAGATGTTATGATCTCTAGTTGCCGAACACTTGTAGGTTTTTAGCGGCTACACTGGAAGTGTATCCCAGAGGAAGCTCAAGCCACTTAATCAAGCATAATGTCACGCTTCAAAACGACGCTTCGCTCACATAGCCATTGTAGCAGGATTAATTGACTCTGCATAAATTGAGTCCAGTGTAGCAGGTCTGTAACTCTTATGGTCTTAGATAAAACTGCACTAAACACATTGATAACATTGGCTCTCTCATGGGTCATGACCTTTGGTGTGACCCTGCTCTGCTCTTTACCCTACAGAACTCTGAGATGTTCTCCCTGGTGACAAGCCCCAGCGGAAAGCCAGAGGAGGGAAGAGGTCGCTGCCCCTACGACCCCTACCAACGTAACTCAGCCATCACCGTCGGTAAGAGATGACTCTGAGGAAATTGAGGGGGTAGCTAAAGAACCACAGAGGCAGAGCCTTCTCTTTAGACGAGGAAATGCAATTGGCAAAGGGCAATGTAATCACTCTAACCCAATGGCTTTCAATGCACTGAATGGAACCAATGGTGTCATGGTATACTGGTGTCTACTCCTGTAGGTCTGAGTTATATGGCAAAACATTTCAACCAGCCAATTAGAAGGTAACATGAAGCAATTAACATATTGCTTGAACCAATCCAATCCTTTCAGATCTACAGGAGGGCCTAGGGGGATAGGGATCCATGTGGGATTCATGTGAACTTCTTGGTCTCTTCGATGTCATCATATTTGTCATTATAGGAGGATGTAGGGTGGTGTTAAGAATAGTATACATAAAGGTTGTTGAGATTGCTATGATAATCTGGTGTTTTAATCTGTGATTGTGTGAGAGAGAGAGGAAGAGCTGACGCTAATAATCTTCTTATCCATGAATCCTTGGCCTGATGTGGGCGGCATGTGACTGTTAGTAAACAGTACAGTACGGGTGGGGCGGCAGTTTTCCTGAATAGGCCTATATATCTGCCAGTGGACATAATTAGCATTTCATGTTTTTGAGGTTATGATTTCATTCACTTACCTTTTGAAATATAACTAGATTTCACTGGTTGTGAGACTCTGCCTCTTATGACAACTCTGCCACGTACTACGCAAGGTTAATGGTAAACATTGCACACATCAATAAATATCAAGTCTTGACAGAATCTGTTGTTACCTGCTAAGGTATTGTCTTGATGTGGAAGGCCATTTCCAGTACAGTACTTCATGATTACATGCACTGACTGTTCCAAACTAGTTTTTCTTTCCTCTGACCATGACCTTGTTGTCATCCAAAGCCAGTACATTGAGTTAACTCTATCATCAGTAGAGGTATTGCACTCTGTTAATGGTGGTGGAATTTTTCAGCCTTGGCTGTTAGGTCATTCTCCTCTATGTTTACTCAGATTCACGTGTTTGAGGCACACAGAGGCTCGTACTGAGTGATGCTCACTGTGTGTATGTATGTGTGTTCAGATGGAGAGCTGTACACTGGAACGGTAGCGGACTACATGGGAAACCGGCCGGTCATCTCCCGCCACCTTAGCGAGGGCAGCCATGTTGATCTGAAGCTGGACGACACGTTGGGCTGGCTGGAGGGTACGTGTCGGCAACAAACTATCCCTGGTGTTTTACACACAAGGCTCTTACATATATTGGATCTTTAGCAGTATATGACAGGGAGAAATACCTACAAGTGACTTTTTCCACATAAAGCACAGCTAAAAGGAAATTTCGACTTCTATATTTAAACTGGTCTTTTAAAGGACTTTAAAAAAAAATAGTTGAATCATAAGTCGTTCGGTGTTGGTTAAGCCTCCTAACCAATACGTCTGGAATACTTTACAATGATTCCTTTGTTAATTAATTTTCCTAACAAGCTTTCAGTAACACACTTGTCTCTCGATTAGTCTAGCCAATTGTTCAATCTTTTTCTCCAGATCCCACTTTCATCAGTTCCAACTTCGTCCCCAGTGAGGAGAAGATCTATTTCTTCTTCAGCGAGGTGGGCCGGGAGTACGACTTCATTGACAAGTTCACTGTTTCTCGCATAGCCCAAGTCTGCACGGTAAGACCCTAAGAGATGCATTATTGTGTGTTTGTAAATCATTGATTGTGTGGTTGTACATCTGCGTGTGTGCAGATGCGTGTTGATGGTAATCCTCTCAACCATTTCCTGTCGATCCCAGAGTGATATTGGTGGCCAGCGTACTCTGCAGCGACGCTGGACCACCTTCGCCAAAGCCCAGCTCCTGTGCCAGTCTGACAACGAGCTGCCCTACAATGTCATCCAGGACATCGTCACCCTCCCTCCACCTGAGGGGGCCCCAGTGGACGATACCCTCTTCATCGGCATCTTCAGATCTCAGTGGTCAGTAGTTTACACATGCTATACGCCATGAATTGGTTTAAGTCATCTGTTGACAGTCTCCCATGAATGGCAACCGTTGTTTCTTGCTGGCAGGTCGTCTTACTAATATGTACAGGGCTGTCACCAGATCTCAACCCAATTGAACACTTATGGGAACCAGTAGCGGTGCGTGGGTAAAATCACTGGGGAAGCCAGTAAAACCAAATCTCTATCTCCAGCCATGGCTAATTTAGGGAAGGGACAATTTTAGCTAACTAGCTAGCCACCGAGATGCAACAATACAAGTTGTTTATCTCAATGACTTATGTGTTCAATACGATTTGATAGGAGTGACGCCAAATCCAAACTGGATTTTTTTTGGGGGGGGGGGTGCGCCTGGACCATTCACAGTTGAGCTCACTCAGTTTAGCTCAATACTGATTGGCTATTATTTTTTATCTAGGGAGGCCAAATGCTCGCTGGCTTCCCTTACATTCAATGCTTCGGGTGGCAACAATGTCATACTCTTGGACCAGACAGCATCAGATAGATGGCCTATGTATACAGAGGGGCAGTGTTTCGCTCGCTGCGAATTGAAGGAAAATTATGAAACACGTATGAAACACGAGCTTGAATGTTCTTATTTTTTTCTTAATACGGTTTCTGGGGACGCCTGGCTTCCCTTGTCATCCATTAATACACAACACTGATGGGACCTTTCTGGAGTGCCGCCTGAGACTGCGTATTCCACCACCATCAACAAAACACTAAATTATGGAATTTCTTGGGAAGAAGGGTGTTGCATCCCTCCAACAGAGTTCCAGACACTTGTAGAATCTATGCTGATGCGCATTGAAGCTGTTCTGGCGGCTTGTGGTGGTCCAATGCCCTATTAAGACACTTTATCTGGGTGTTTCCTTTATTTTAGCAGTTTGCTGTACCTTGCTACAGAATGACCAGTATTTTCTAGTACAGTATATGAACTCCAAATGTTATTTAAATCCCTGAAAAACATTTGTCAAATAAGACTGGTTGGTGTGTCGAGGGTTTTTGAAACAGTCAGTTTCATAACGGTGTTCATTATTTGGGGATTTCCTTTGACAAGTTTTTACAAATTTAGCTGCTACCAGATTGTAGCATGGTTGGACCGCAAGTGTCTTTGATGTTTGTGCACTACTAGGTCGGTGAACTCGGGCAAGTCGGCAGTGTGTGCGTTCCGCCTGGGCGACATCAAAGCGGTTTTCGCAGGCAACTACAAGGTCCTGAATCGGGACACGCTTCGATGGAGCATGCGGGTTCAAGAGAAGGTCGCCAACCCGGGAGAGGTAAGCGGTGTCCCCGTCTCGAATGACAGACGTCCCGTCCCCAGAGGGTCAGAAGAAGTAAATTGGCTTGTTAGCTAATTTTGACTTATTCTAAGAAGGAAAGGATACATAAGAAGTAAAACAAAACAAAAGTAACTCAGACAAAACAATGCCTGGAGAATGCCTTTATCCTTGCCTAGGTAAATGTTACATTTATGATTTGTCTTGGATACCTTGACATATTGTGTTGTCTTCATATTGGATTGATGATCAATCAGCCATGCCTTACATCAGTGGTATTTAAATGTAAAACATTTATTTGAATTTTTTGGGAACAAAACATTCAGGGTATTGTATGGGACAATAAACAAATGTTTTTGAGAAATATAATTTGAAAGATTAAGCTGGAACAGAAATTGAAGGTTATTTGTTGATGTAAAAATCTAAATTTACACATTTTAAAGTTGTCTCGTTAGATTTGGGGTGGGGTGAAATTCTTGGGTAAAACATTGGGGTCCCTGTTGAAAAAGTTTGAATACCTCTTCCTTAGATCATATGCATGGAATAGTTTGATTTAATTTGGAATAATACATGTGATATTGGAGTTTTAAGACTGGAATCTTCTTTATTCAGAGTTTCCTTTTCTTCAAACTCCTTAACATATGGTGCATTCGGAAAGTAATCAGACCCCTTGACGTTTTCCACATTTTGTTACGTTACAGCCTTATTATAAAATGTATATAAAAATAAAAAAAATCCCCCTCATCTCACAATACCCCACATTTACATAAGTATTCAGACCCTTTACTTAGTACTTTGTTGAAGCAAGATCCGAGGAAAAACATTTATGTAATCCATTTTAGGATGAGGCTGTAACGTAACAAAATGTGGAAAAAGTCAAGGGGTCTGAATACTTTCCGAATTCACTGTACTTTTTGTGGATGACTCTACACAGGCCAATTTACACACAGCTGGATGCTTCTCAGTTGCTGTGCCTGGCTCAATCCCATTTGTCTCTCCCTCGTCTCAGTGTGGCCTGCACAACGCCTCAGACAACACCCTTCGCTTTGTCAAAGAAAACTTCCTTGCGGACGACAGCGTACACCCTGTGGGGCGGAGCCTGACCATGGTGTCGCCTGACCAGAACTATAGCCACGTGGTCACCCAGAGAGTACAGGCCGCTAATGGCAAGGACTACACCGTTCTCTTCCTGCTCACAGGTACCGGACATGTATTTAACTCTGTGTGGCAGGCAATTCAACTGGAATCGGCCTAAGTATGAATATACAGTGGGGAGAACAAGTATTTGATACACTGCCGATTTTGCAGGTTTTCCCACTTACAAATCATGTAGAAGTCTGTAATTTGTATCATAGGTACTCTTCAACTGTGAGCGACGGAATCTAAAACAAAAATCCAGAAAATCACATTGTATGATTTTTAAGTAATTAATTTGCATTTTATTGCATGACATAAGTATTTGATACATCAGAAAAGCAGAACTTAATATTTGGTACAGAAACCTTTGTTTGCAATTACAGAGATCATACGTTTCCTGTAGTTCTTGACCAGGTTTGCACACACTGCAGCAGGGATTTTGGCCCACTCCTCCATCCAGATCCTTTTCCATTTCGGGGCTGTCGCTGGGCAATACAGACTTTCAGCTCCCTCCAAAGATTTTCTATTGGGTTCAGGTCTGGAGACTGGCTAGGCCACTCCAGGACCTTGAGATGCTTCTTACGGAGCCACTCCTTAGTTGCCCTGGCTGTGTGTTTCGGGTCGTTGTCATGCTGGAAGACCCAGCCACGACCCATCTTCAATGCTCTTACTGAGGGAAGGAGGTTGTTGGCCAAGATCTCGCAATACATGGCCTCAACCATCCTCCCCTCAATACGGTGCAGTCGTCCTGTCCCCTTTGCAGAAAAGCATCCCCAAAGAATGACGTTTCCACCTCCATGCTTCACGGTTGGGATGGTGTTCTTGGGGTTGTACTCATCCTTATTCTTCCTCCAAACACGGCGAGTGGAGTTTAGACCAAAAAGCTCTATTTTTGTCTCATCAGACCACATGACCTTCTCCCATTCCTCTTCTGGATCATCCAGATGGTCATTGGCAAACTTCAGACGGGCCTGAACATGCGCTGGCTTGAGCAGGGGGACCTTGCGTGCGCTGCAGGATTTTAATCCATGACGGCGCAGTGTGTTACTAATGGTTTTCTTTGAGACTGTGGTCCCAGCTCTCTTCAGGTCATTGACCAGGTCCTGCAGTGTAGTTCTGGGCTGATCCCTCACCTTCCTCATGATCATTGATGCCCCACGAGGTGAGATCTTGCATGGTGCCCCAGACCGAGGGAGATTGACCGTCATCTTGAACTTCTTCCATTTTCTAATAATTGCGCCAACAGTTGTTGCCTTCTCACCAAGCTGCTTGCCTATTGTCCTGTAGCCCATCCCAGCCTTGTGCAGGTCTACAATTTTATCCCTGATGTCCTTACACAGCTGTTTGATTGAGTGTGTGGAGTCCGTTTGATTGAGTGTGTGGACAGGTGTCTTTTATACAGGTAACGAGTTCAAACAGGTGCAGTTAATACAGGTAATGAGTGGAGAACAGGAGGGCTTCTTAAAGAAAAACTAACAGGTCTGTGAGAGACGGAATTCTTACTGGTTGGTAGGTGATCAAATACTTATGTCATGCAATAAAATGCAAATTAATTATTTAAAAATCATACAATGTGATTTTCTGTATTTTTGTTTTAGATTCCGTCTCTCACAGTTGAAGTGTATCTATGATAAAAATTACAGACCTCTACATGCTTTGTAAGTAGTAAAACCTGCAAAATCGGCAGTGTATCAAATACTTGTTCTCCCCACTGTAGATAGATAGATAGATTGATAGGTAGCTATTACTCAGTACATGTATGCATGTTCACACCATTACCATATTAGTCATTTCTTTCAAACGCTTACTTTCAGAATCGGGCTACCTCCACAAAGCAGTGCTGCTTGAGAAGGGTGCACATATCATTGAGGAGATCCAGGTCTTCGAGCAGCCTCAGCCCGTGAAGAACCTCCTGCTCTCCATATCCAAGGTACCGTTCTAGTCATTAGGTATTCTCCAGCTCAAGTCGAGTACTCCTCCGACTTACCCTCGCCTTGCTGTCACATTACATTTTAATGCGGAACCTGCTGGTACTTAACTTTAGCGTTTCAACCGTGCACAATGCAAACTGTGAATCCGCCAAAGTTCTCAGGAGATGTTTCCTTTTCATTAACTCCCTCTGTCGTCTCCTCCCTCAACCTTCCCCACAACCTTACATCTGGTCACCTCATGCGTGACGACCTTGTCAGTTCCTTATACCGCGAGGCAAGCGATTGCTCGCCCCTGAGGAATAGATCACATTAAAGTATAACACAGTGAACCATTCGGCAGTGGAGCGAGTGTCACGCTAGTTCTTCGCGTGATGCATATGGTGGGGCAGGCAGGCCCTGGTGAGGGGTCAGTGTATGTGTGTATGCGTGCACTGGGTTCATCTGCTCTCTAACCCCCACCAGTATGCCCAGAGGTCTCAACCAATCACGTCACATCTGCTGGTGACTGACAGATGGACATGGCCTGGGGAGTCCGTGTCACTTGCTGGCTTCACGCCTTCTGTGAAGTGCATGGTGGTTGGTTAGCACGGAATAGACACAAAGTCAATTGCATATGCAGGAACTCTGAAGCATTTTTGTACCACTGAATATAATATTTTGGGTGTTTTATCTAACAGTGTAATCTTAACAGCAAATAATGAAATGCTGATGACGAATACAAATTGTCAAATTTTTGGGACCGTTGAACTATTGTTAAGTGTACACTGTGTACACCATAGTATAGGCTAAATGAACAGAAGTTGGTAAGGTTTTGCAGGACTAAAAGTCTGAGGCAGGATGACAGTAGAGAAGGTGATGGTTTTAGCACTGATAAGCCCTCTCTCTCTGCTGCATGAGATCGAGAGAGAGAAATAAGCTGGCAAGCTGTCTGTCTGGGGTTTGTGTTCATGACGCAGCACTCCAGTGTGACAAATGTATTCAAGGTATGTACGTGTGTGTGCACGGTTCAGTTTAGTTCTGTTTCAGTATGGTTTTCTGTGGACCTCCTTTATTTAGGACATCATGTCACGTAGGGGTCACATGTTGCAGAGAATATTTGTTCTCTGACTGAACAAATATATGGTCATTTAGCAGACACTTTTATCCAAAGCAACTGTCGGTTGAAGGGCTTATATTCAGTATGTGACCCATATCCACAACCCCAGTGTTGAGAGCGACACTGTCATAATTAGCTTCAATTAATCCTTCTCGTAATTACTACCATCAGTTTGTGCCTTTCGGTCACTAAGCGTATACTACTGCTAACATGTTTCTGGCCTCATCCTCTATGTACACTAACATTAGCAACTTAGCACTAATGCTATCCTTCACCCCCACAGGGTGTGGTGTTTGTGGGCTCATCAGAAGGCGTGGTGAGAGTCCCGGCCTCCAACTGCTCCTACTACTGGAGCTGTGCCGAGTGTGTGCTGTCCCGGGATCCCTTCTGTGGCTGGGACCCCTCCAAGAAAGTCTGCACCCACACCACCAGCATCCAGGACAACGCGTGAGTATCACACCCCATCATGTTACATTACAACCACTCCACACAACACCAATACACTGGAGGATTTATAGAATGTACCATGGCGAGTGTAATATGCTACTTGCATAGAGCTGAGTGTTAAAAATTGCTTTCGGATAAATTTGATTTTGTGGAATTAATTTATTTCCTTCAGGTCTGGATTCCCTGACACAGATGAGCCTTGTCCACTACTAAAAATCACTTTGCTTCTTTGTACAGGAGTAGGCTTAATGTGCCCCTAAAACCGGCCCATAATATTTAAGAATAAACGGTATAACATTTAATGGGTATTTATTTTAGGTATAGGTAGAGTACATACTTTATTGTCTTAAAAAAAAAAAGTACATTATAGAGTTAATCAAAAGGAGACCATCATGCTCTCCCAGAAGTTTAGTTGGTGCATAAAACCTTCAAATTCATATAAGCAAAAAAGTGTGATGGGTCCACAGATGTCGCATAAAGCTTCTTATATATATATATATATATATATATACATATACATACATACACAAAATGTCTGTGTACGCTATCCCTGATGCAGTGAATAATCATTTAAAAATTGAAGTAAGCTTTATGCGTCATTTGAGCTAACCAGAATGTAAACAGGAACTTTGCATGGACAGATGCACAGAATAAATCACACAAACTCACACGTAAACAAATACACACACACACACACACACACACACACACACTGACAGTGTTTATCTCCTCTGCTACAGAGGCCAGGATGTGGATGGAGGGAATGTGCAGGAAGTATGTGGTTCCCCCATTACGCCCAGATCCAGATTTGGACTGCACAAAGGAAAAGCAGGTGAGAATCACACATCTTCATACGTATCCTATTATCTATCTGTCAGACTAGTATAGTATAGCTAGATAGTATAGTATTCTAAGGTTGCACTTCCGTCACTCGGTTGCGTCATACCATTGTTATGAATGTTCTCAAGCCGCCCTCTGCTGGCAGTGTCATAGTGGTGCCCTAAAGTGGTGATAAGCCCAGTCATTTTGGACGGAGGCTAACTACTATTTTGTCTAAATTATGCTATAGTGCCTGAAGATATGACAACATTGCTAAAGTAGTGAAATATTTAGTATGAAACAACTTCGCCAGCGTTATCATGTTGTCAGATGGCAATGTTGTCATTAGCTAGCAAACTTAGTCAAAAATAGCTAGCAATGCTAACGTTAGCTAGCTAAAATCAGGTGGCCCTCAGCTAGCACTGCATCTAAAGTCAATCTGACGACAAAAAAACTCACATAACCCATGCAGGCTTTTAAACCTTTTTTGCAAATGTATTAAAAATAAATAAAGATACCTTATTTACATAAGTATTCAGACCCTTTACTATGAGACTCGAAATTGAGCTCAGATCCATCCTGTTGCCATTGATCATCCTTGATGTTTCTACAACTTCATTGGAGTCCACCTATGGTAAATTCAATTGACTGAACGTGATTTGGAAAGGCACACACTTGTCTATATAAGATCCCACAGTTGACAGTGCATGTCAGAGCAAAAACCAAGCCATAGGTTCGAAGGAATTGTCCGTAGAGCGCCAAGGCAGAATTGTCGGCACAGATCTGGGGAAGGGTACAAAAACATTTCTGCAGCATTGAAGGTCCCCAAGAACACAGTGGCCATCTTTGGAAGATGTTTGGGACCACCAAGACTCTTCCTAGAGCTGGCCGCCCAGCCAAACTGAGCAATCGGGGGAGAAGGGCCTTGGTCAGGGAGGTGAGCAGGAACCCGATGGTCACTCTGACAGATCTCCAGACTTCCTCTGTTGAGATTGGAGAACCTTGCAGAAGGACAACCATCTCTGCAGCACTCCACTAATCAGGCCTTTATGGTAGAGTGGCCAAACAGAAGCCATTCCTCAGTAAAAGGCACATGACCGCTTGCTTGGTGTTTGCCAAAAGCACCTAAAGGACTCTGACCATGAAAAACAAGATTCTCTGGTCCGATGAAACCAAAATTGAACACTTTGGCCTGAATGCCAGGCGTCATGTCTGGAGGAAACCTGGCACCCTCCCTACGTTGAAGCATGGTGGTGGCAGCATCATGCTGTGGGGATGTTTTTCAGTGGCAGGGACTGGGAGACTAGTCAACATAGAGGTAAAGATGAATGGAGCAAAGTACAGAGAGATCATTGATGAAAACCTTCTCCAGAGCATTCAGGACCTCAGACTGGGGCGAAGGTTCACCTTCCAACAGGACAACGGCCCTAAGAACAAAGCCAAGACAACGCAGGAGTGGCTTCTGGATACGTCTCTGAATGTCCTGATCGAACATCTCAGGAGAGACCTGAAAATATCTGTGCAACAGAGCTTGAGAGGATCTGCAGAGAAAAATGGGAGAAACTCCCCAAATACAGGTGTGCCAAGCTTGTAGGGTCATACCCAAGAAGACTCGAGGCTGTAATCGCTGCCAAAGGTGCTTCAACAAAGTACTGAGTAAAGGGTCTGAGTACTTATGTAAATATTATATTTCCGTTTTAAAATTAATACATTTGCCAACATTTCAAAAAAACTATTTTTGCTTAGTCATTATAAGGTATTGTGTGTAGAGTGAGGGGGAAAAAACTATTGAATTAGGCTGAAATGTAACAAAATGTGGGAAAAGTCAAGGGGTCTGAATACTTTCCGAATGCACTGTAGATACATACTGCAGTGTGTGTGTGCTCAAGCCTTTTGATTGTGGGGTAGCCGTTAGCTTAGCCGCTAACTCCCGAGTGGCGCAGGGGTCTAAGGCACTGCATCTCAGTGCTAGAGGCGTCACTACAGGCACCCTGGTTCGAATCCAGGCTATATCACAACCGGCCATGAGTGGTAGTTCCATAGGGCGGCGCACACAATTGGCCCAGCGTCGTCCGGGTTTGGCCGGTGTAGGCAGTCATTGTAAATAAGAATTTGTTCTTAACTGACTTGCCTAGTTAAATAAAGGTTAAATAAACTGCCATAACTAGCATCCGGTTCAGTCTAAGCTTGGGCCTCAGTCAGTGACATCCTGATTTCTGTTAGACTCCTTTCCCCCAGGTGAGCTGGTGTCGGTGTCCCTGAATGAGGTGGTGCGACTGCCATGCCCAGAGGCCTCGAGCCTGGCACACCGCCACTGGGAGCGACCCAACAGCCGCCTCTCCCCGGACCTCTACCTGCAGTTGGAGGACGGAAGCCTGCACTTCCTGGCCACGCCCGCCACCCTGGGCCACTACCTATGTCTCTCCACAGAGAACGGCTTCCAGCAGAACCTGGCCATCTACCAGGTAAAGCAGAAGAGCAGCCCCACCCCTCAGGCCACTGCCCCTGGCATGACGCCCACCCGCCCCCAGAGTCCGACCCTCCCTCAGAGCCCAGCCCTCCATCAGAACCCGGCCCTCCCCCCAACCACCCAGGCCGACTCAGGAGGATGGTTCACCCCGCACTTGACTGGGCCAAAGCAGACCAAGCCGGAGCCCACTGCACCGGCAAGGGAGACTCGGGTCACCACAAGGCAGACCAGCAGGAACTTTACTTTCTGGGTGGAGCAGTTGGATGAGACTGAGGCAGAGTTGCGGGGAGGGGAGAAGCTGCTGCTGGTGCAAACCTTCCTGAAGGAGCTGGTGGTGGTGTCTGTACTGCTAGCGTGCTGCGTTAGCATCCTGCTAACCATGGCGCTGTACAGCATGAGGCAGCGCTGCCACAGTAGGACGGCGCCCCAGGCCAACGACCCAGGGAGGGACTCTGAGAGGGGTGGCTCTCAGGAGAGGGAGTCCCTTCAGGGGGGTCAGTCGCCGTGCAGCAATGGCAAGCGGAACGGGCAGATGGCACACAACGGCCAAGCCAACGGGGTAGTGTGTAACGGCACGCCGAGGGGCTCCAACGGGCATTTGCCCAACACCCCTATCTGAGCACAGTCAACCACATTTTACATCAAAACGGCTAGCTGCGGCACTGTGTGTGGACTGTCATGACAGCGAGTAAGACTATGGCCTGATGTGGTAGCTCAACGAAAAGGACACGGTTTTCTTCTTATACGATACCAGCCTGTGTGAATCAAATGGGCAGACTGATGAACATGACTCACTGTTCTTATATAATATTGTGTATTATATTGTGCTGTATATACTTTGGAGACAAGGTTCCATTGATCAGACTGTTTTTGTGTATTTAATGAAAGAGCCAAGAAAGACGATTTTTATCGAATGTACATGGACTGCATCACTACACTGCCACAAAAACTACCGCTACATTGCCACAAACAAAATAACGAAATGGGTCCTTAACAGGTTTCCTACCACTTAACTATTAACTAACGTGTCTACTCAAATCACAGACAGTGTGGATGCATATTGCGAGGAACACAAAAACAGCCTTTTCTGTTCTAACAGTGTTTTTGCAGCATCTTTTCTATATTGCTAAACCACTTTCTGTCTGTGCAGCGTCATAGTGAAAGTTAGGGGAGCACGTCGTATGGTACAATGTTGTATTGTTATTTATTTTGCTGGTTTAATTTTTTCATTCTGTTGATTTTTTTTGCTGCCCAAAACGCACATCTTTGGAAATCCTGCAGTCTGTGAAGCCATAAGAACATGATGTTGATTTGACACTAGGGTTTATCTCTTCCAGAACAAAGAAGATTATGCTGGTGTTTAGAGACCTTTTTAGTTTTTATAATTTGTGTTGTCAGCATATTAACTGGACAGAAATCCTCAAATATGAAAATCACTTAGAAAACGGTGATATTGCCAAAATTGCATTATGAATGAAAACATGTTTTTTGGTAGACAGTTATTCAGAAACTGGAAAAACAGATTTTGAGAAAGTTGGTTCATTTTAAACTGCTTTAGATTAGTTGTCTTCGGTACAGATCACAAACCACTTTTCTTTTTTTTTTTATATAAATTGTTTTGTCTTTATTTTTATACAATGGTGTCTTACTGTTCCAATGTTGCAAATAAACTGTTCAATTTATGCAAAGATATCTGTAATTTGTGTTGAATTTAGGCCTACTACAGAAAATCACATTATTTTAAAGCATTTGAAAGCTTCACAGTAGTATGTTATTAATGTGAGTAGGATTTAACAGAGAAAATGGCTCCAGGCTTATAAATTGGCCGTTGTGTTGTCAAACAGTTTTTCACAAAGATGTGATTCTGTCCCATAAGTGTTCATAGTCAAAAGACCAATAATTGGGTAAAAGATCAGAATCTGGCTGCCTGTGTAAATGCAGCCATAGTACCATATGCCTAATGGCACACATAAGGTCTTGATGGAGAAATACTTGCTACAATGGCTTGCTACAATGAACTGATAAGATGACTGGACTCAACATGATCAGATAGATTTTACATCAGTGTTATGAGGTAATTTTTCATTTTTTGAATGTCACTTTAAAAGTTCTCGCATTTGTCCACTAGGTGGCATCCACCACACAAAACAGCCTCAATTTATAGCAGTTTAGCCAAAGATTTAACCCATTCTAGACCAGAGCCTGTTTTCAATGGGAGCAAATGAATCATAGTGGGCTGAAGAAGCAAGGTGGGCAGAGCCAAGCACAATCTAGTGAGATCCTATTGGCGCATTTATTTGCATATTTCCGTTAGGAAACACCTACTCAATTCACCCTTGCACTCCTAAACAATGCAATTTTTGAGAACTTTGGCAAAGGGTAGTCTTCAAAACGCAATCCACTCTGTTACGTATTCTAGTTTTTCCAAACAGAAAACTATATGGATATCAAATGTTTCATCTATGAGAAAATTTGCAGAATGTCGGCCAAAGTCCATCTCACTCCCCTGCGGACCGGTGGGCTTCCTCTCATCACCATATTTGGTAGTGAGTGGAAACATGATGTTCCAGCAATGATTTTGTCCAATTCGTCACAAATGCGTTGACGAGGGAAAAAGTTTGGTGAAGTCTGGCTTGATTGAACCATATGCAGTAAATGTGCGAGATTTGGTTGAAATTGTGAGCCCTATTTTTGTAGTGCGTGATTGGTCAGTTTTATGCCATATTACCATATTTGGTAGTGAATGGAAACGCCAACTGGATGCTTCACATTTATTCATCCGGTGAAATATCTGTCTCATTGTTCTTTCTGTGGTTTAGCATTAGTCTACACACACACACACACACACAGATACGATATCCTTAACTCTGTATATGTATAATCACTGGCCACTAAGTAAAAGAACACTAGCCACTTTAATAATGTATCTGTATCTGCATCACTCATCTCAATGTATAAACTGCACTCTACACTATTCTATCTTAGTCACTCTAATTGTGTGTACATATTGCATCACCCATCTCATATGAATATACTGTATTGTACTCTATATTACGCCACTGACTGCTAAACAGCCAACTCTAGCACATCAGAGACTGCTGTGACCAATACATTTGATTTGATTTGATGTGGTTGTATTTTCTCAGAGACATGAGACTGCAGAGAGCACCGGGTGTGATATCAATCTATTGTCTACATCTAAATACCTGAAAATGGATTCTGTAGATTTACAGAGGAGACACAATTCACTGTGACCAAGTATTTTCAAAGGTTAATGATTTCTGTTTATTTGCAGCAAAGCATCATCAGCCCACTAAGAAAGATTACTGAAGTCTAACCTGCTTTGAGGCTGTAACTGGCATATCCTCTGCTACGCAAGAAATCTAAGGGGAACCATTCAGTCTGGATTCTGGAAGGGCAAACAGAGTCCAAAAGAACTGCACTGAGGAGGAGTATAAGCAGATTGTTAGCAATTTGACAGGGACTGTCCTCCAGAAAATGTTGGACATATTTCTGGAGAAATACATAGGGGACAGGCTCCATGGAGAAGAGCGTGAACACCTCAAATATTACAAGGCAAGGGTACAACTTGGACTATTTCAATGATCTTTGTTTGCAGAATGTGCAGTGGAGGCCACAAATGACAAGCTCTGAATCCCAGACACTCTTCTCAGAGGAATCTAGTGATAATTACAGTAATCATTACAGTAATACACTGCATGGCCAAAAGTATATGGACACCCGTTCAAATTAGTGGATTCAGCTATTTCAGCCACACCCGTTGCTGACAGGTGTATAAAATCGAGCACACACCATGCAATCTCTATAGACAAACATTGGCAGTAGAATAGCCGGTACTGAAGAGCTCAGTGAGTTTCCAACAAATCAGTTTGCCAAATTTCTGCCCTGCTAGACCTGCCCCGGTCAACTGTAAAGGCTGTTATTGTGAAGTGGGAACGTCTAGGAACAACAACGTCTCAGTCACAAAGTGGTAGGCTACACGGGACCGCCGAGTGCTGAAGTGCCTGGTGGGTACAAGTCGTCTGTCCTCGGTTGCAACACTCGTTACTGTGTTCCAAACTGCCTCTGGAAGCAACGTCAGCACAAGAGCTGTTCGTCGGGAGCTTCATGAAATGAGTTTCCATTGCCGAGCAGTCGCACCATCTGGGAGTATGACGGCCTAATCTGGGTTTGGCGGATGTTAGGAGAACGCTACCTGCCCCAATTCATAGTGACTGTAAAGTTTGGTGGCGGAGGAATAATGGTCTGGGGCTGTTTTTCATGGTTCGGACTAGGCCCCTTAGTTTCAGTGAAGGGAAATCTTAACGCTACAGCATACTATGACATTCTAGACAATTCTGTTCCAACTTTGTGGCAACAGTTTGGGGCTCTTTCCAATTTCACCATGACAATGCTCCCGTGCAAAAATCGAGGTCCATACAGAAATGGTTTGCCGAGATAGGTGTAGAAAAACTTGACTGGCCTGCACAGAGCCCTGACCTCAACCCCATCGAACACCTTTGGGATGAGTTGGAAAGCCGACTGCGAGCCAGGCCTAATCGCCCAAAATCAGTACCCGCCCTCACTAATGCTCTTGTGTCTGAATTGAGAACAAGTCCCTGCAGTAATGTTCCAACATCTAGTGGAAAGCCTTCCCAGAAGAGTGGACACTGTTATAGCAGCAAAGGGCGGACCAACTCCATATTAATGCCCATGATTTTGGAATGAGATGACGAGCAGGTGTCCACAAAGAACATTGAGTGAAACATAGAAATATAATCGATTTGTATGTGTAAACAATTGTATACTGTAGTTAAAAAAATAACTAACTTGTTTATGTCACGGTGATGGTTTGACATGGGGGCATGAGGTTCAAGTCAGTACTTTGGATATAGTCAATATCAGTCTGTCATATTAGTCTGCTATATTTAAATAACATTAAATAGAATGATCACTATTTAAATAAGACTCCATGATTTTTTGTGTTTATTAATTATAATTTTAATATAGGTATTGTACACATGCCAGGACTTTAGTAAATTACACCTTTTAGGATTCATCATATGGCCATATCCACGCCAGACTTTAGTAACACATTTGACATACAGCCACACACTTGATTAATTTAAATCAATGGAAAAATGTAAAGTGTTCCTGTCATTCCATGAATTAGTTAAATAGGTTATCCTATGAGTTTGACTGTAATTACAGTTTTATAGACTTGACCTCTACGGCAGCTGTTGTTTATGTTGGACACTGAGGATACTGATTTGACTAAAGACATGTCGAAAGGACCTTCAGCTATTTAGTTCTGCAATCCATCCTGTGAACAGGGACATAAACTGTCATAACCATAATAACCTGTTAATAGGATAACGTTGTATATGACTTTAATCCACTCACATCATGACTATTCACACATACATATCCATATCCATACTACATGTTTGAAGATTAAATATTATTATTCATCATAACATCTCCAGAAGTCAGTGATTCAAACAGGTTTATTGCACTTTCTTAACACAATTCTGTGAGTAATGTAAGATCTTTAAATATCTGGCACACCTGGATCATTTGGTTGTGTATTCTTCATCACAATGAACATTTTAAGATATAATTAGGGATACTACAATTATATTTCATACATGTATGGTCAGGTGAAATGTATCCAATAAGTTGTTTGGTGGCCATATTGGAAAAAGGCTTCTGTGGGGTTAATGCATGAATCCTGTGATGGCCTTCTATCTATAATTTGTCTAAATCTTTTTTTTTTAAACCTGTGTGTGCAATCTGGTGCTTCTTTCACTAAAGTTACAATTCAAAAACAAGCTTCCAAAATTCTAAGGTTGTTGGGAGATTTTTAAACACTAGTTGTAGCTGGTGCATTCAAAGTTGGTTATATTATATATATAATTTGAAATGTAATTTCATGACCTTTCAGAACCACTTGGCGACTGTGCGACAGTGGCACAGATTCATCACTCCACCGGTACGATAGGTGGCGGTAATGATCCAGTAAACTCATTACAAACCGTAAAGAAGTAGTAGGTGTCAACGTTGAACGACTTACGCACGTGACATTGAAAACGAGAAGGGGTAAATGCAATTTTCTGATTGATCATTTGGAAGTGTACGTTATATGTATTGGTTTGCGTTTTCTGGATTTTAGAGGCTATTGACTTTCAAAGTCCATTGAATCCTCGGCATGCATCGATCTCATTCAATCAAACTAACTGCCAACAAAATGTCACTAACGTTACAACAATGAAGCTAGCTACATTGCTAGCGCTAGTTTTGTCTGGTTAGTTACTAAAATGCAACTAACTAGTTACAAATCCGATTGCCAATGTACGAGTAACCAGAAAATGTCCGATGTGAGTGTTTTGCTATAGTTATAAGAACTGGCTATGCTAGATAGCTAATGTTATCCAGCATCTGACGGACTAGTGATGATTGATCTGTCAATGTCAGTGTTGTATTCCATTCAACGGCAATATTTTGCATTTGGTTCTATAAAACAAATATGAAAATGCACACAGTTATTCACACAGTGTATTCTTAAAAATCATTTTATAATAAACTTTTCATCATAGCAACGTTTCATTATGTATCTAGCAAGCTAACTAGGCCTATGTGATTAACAGCCATACTGTTACTATCATAGAGATCCTAATTATATGCTCACTGTACTGTATGGGCATCCATAATTAGGCTGTTGAGTAGTAAATGTTGCAAGATCTTCACTTCTCTATGCCTCCCTTTAATTTAAAAAAAACCACACCAATGAAGTAAAATGGTCTGTTTTAATTTTCTTTGCAAGGAAAATGCGATTAACAGCCATACTGTCAATGGCCGCTAAGGCTGCCTTCCCTAAAGACTACCGATACGGCACAAGTCGGCCATGGACCATAGCTGCCAAGAGATTGAACCCACCAGGCAAGAAGAGAAGAAAGGTGTTCATTGAGCCCATAGCTTATGAGGACTGGTCTGTTTTTAAAGGGGACACAGTAAGTGGTCATGCCAAAAGGACTATGAAGACTTTTTGATATGGAATATTTAAGCAATAAGGCACAACGAGGTGTGGTATATGGCCAATATACCACGGCTAAGGGCATTTCTTACGCATGACACAACGCGGAGTGCCTGGATACAGCCCTTAGCTGTGGTATATTGGCCATATACCACAAACCCGAGGTGCCTTATTAATATTATAAACTGGTTACCAACGTCATTAGAGCAGTAAATGTTTTGTCATAGCCATGGTATATGGTCTGATATACCACGTCTGTCAGCCTATCAGCATTTAGGGCTCGAACCACCCAGTTTATAATAAATATTATACACTGAATATGTTATGTTTCACTCCAAACACTGGTATTGCAGCTGTATGCCTAATTCTTTTGCAGCGATACCAGTTATTAGATAAACAAACTGTTAGGCAAACCATTGAGTTGATCAATTCCTTGCTATAAAAAAAACACATGGAAGGTCACGATAATGAGATGTAGGACTGAGAAGGGAGGGTCACTGTCAAGGTTTATTCAGCTATTCTTTTTTTTATTTTTTTATTTTACCTTTTATTTAACCAGGTGGGTCAGTTGAGAACAAGTTCTCATTTGCAACTGCGACCTGGCAAAGCAAAGCATTAGCCTAATGTTGAAATGCTTTGATATTCTAAACTGGTGTTCCACCTTGACCAGGTTGAGATTCTCTCTGGGAAAGACAAAGGAAAGCAGGGCAAAGTGGCCCAGGTCTTCAGACACAGAAACTGGGTCATCCTGGACGGGCTGAACACGGTAAGAATACCAGTCATCCTTGTAAGAGGGGATATTTTTTGCCACTTCCATAACAGAGAACGCATTCATACACTGCATTCAGTATAAACACCCAACGATTGTATACTATTTTGTATACATACTGAATAACCCACTTGAGATAGTGCCAGCTATGGTTGTTGTTGCATATTCACCTGTTTATTTTATCTTTGCGTTTTAGAAAACTGTCCCTACTACTAAAGAGGAGCTTCATAAATGCCCGGTTCCTTTGCTTGATGGGCTTCCTTCTAACATTTTTATCATACCGTTTTCTAGTGCACTTTAAATCTGGGAAGCCTACTCAATGGCTTCCCAGGCCAAGCTGCAGTTACAAAAGCAAAGACCACGGCCCGGTTTCATCATTAGAACCATAGGATCCTATTTTAAGAGCAGCTCACAAACTAGGTTTAATGCCATCCAGTAATTGATTTTGCTCCCCTCATTACAGTGAATTTAGTGAGAATCCATTGCCATGTTTTGGCCTATGTTGATTAACAAGTATGGCATGTTTCTGTTAACAAACACTGCATTTTCTTTATGTTGAACCCCACTTTGTATCATAAAAAAAAGGATATGGCCCTCTTTAGTCTGCGTTACTGGAATGTTACAAACCGTGGACATTGATTTCAACAGCAATTGAAGTTCTGTTATCTCTGCAATGTTTGAATAGATACAATTTATCCAGTATTTCTCCATCTTAGCATTTCAGGTACATTGGGAAGTCTGCAGATTACAGGGGGACCTACATTGCCAGTGAGGCTCCCCTCCTACTCCGAGACATCTCACTCGTCGACCCCACTGACAGGTGAGTGCCAGAGTAATATGCGGAGGTCCAGATTCTAACATTTGTCTAAAACCCATGAGCACCTAACCTGTTTCTAGATAGTTGCGAGTTGTGCAGGCTTTGGTAACAGCCCAATACTGAAAAAAACGGATTTAGTTAACCAGGGCTTCAGTGAAAAAGTATCATGTTGTTCAAACCTTTACCACAGGGTGGTGCAGAAGACACCCATGCAAAAAAAGAGTGGCACAATAGCCTGCTCACACAGTAGCTATCCAGAACCAGGGTTTGTGTCCATGCTCAGAGTTTAGTTTAGATGTCCGTAGATTTTATGTGGATTTAAAGATGCAATAAGTAGGATTCTTGTACCCAAATGTATATTGTATTAAAATAGTTGATAAGTGAATGCTTTGACTTGAGCCCTGACTGATTACTGACTACTTTAGTCCTGAGTTTGATACCAAACCTGACTCCTGTCTGTTGCTCCAACAGGAAACCCACCGAAGTGGAGTGGAGGTTCACAGAAGAGGGGGAGAAGGTGCGCGTCTCCCTCAGGACGGGCCGCATTGTCCCCAAACCAGTGTTCCAGCGCCGAGATGGTATAGTACCGCAGCAGTGGAAGGGTGAGTCTGCTTTCGGAGAGGGAGGAACAGAGGCTAGAGTAGGGGCAAAGCAATCTAGATAGAGGGAGCTTTTGTGAATGACATTCGAGCCTGTCAAAAATGAGGGTGAGGGTGAGGGTGAGGGTGAGGGTGAGTGGTCTGGGTGATAACACCTTTATTTGTTTAAAGCGGCAGTCAGCAGTTGAAACAATAACAACACATATTCCCCGTCCCTCTTTCGGTTAAAGCTGAGGGATTTGACTGGAGAAATGTAACCACTCAAATTCATTCACAGTGTTATGGATGCAAAGGCATATCAACATTCTAGTTTTAACCATGTTTTGAGGCGATATAATGTTTGTTTACATTTACTTTGTTTTCAATCATTGGAGTAAAACCAGCTTATATTTAGTGTTCTGATAGGGTGTGACAGTTGAACTAAGCTCATGAGGCATTAATAAGTTATATTGTCACGAATCAATGGGCATTTATCATTAAGTAAAAAAGTTGATGTAGCAACTGTATATTGCCCCTTTAAAGGCCCAATGCAGCTATTTGTTATCTCCATATCAAATCATTTCTGGGTAACAATTAAGTACCTTGTTGTAATATGTTTTCCATGAAAATTGTCAAAAATAAACAAAAATGGCTTTTTGGCAAAAACTTTCTCAAGCAAGAATTTAGCTAGGACTGTTTGGGAGTGATCTGAGTGAGGGACCTAATTGAAACCTAAAAATTAGTTGTTATTGGCAGACAGGTTTAGAACTCTCTTTGTTATTGGTCTATGAAAGGTCAGATGCAGCCGTTGTTATCTCAATATCAAATAATTTCTGGGTAACAATAAAGTACCTTACTGTAATGATTTTCAATTACAATGGTCAAAAATGAATGCTTCATAGAAAATAACAACTTCTCAAGCTAGGATTTTGCTAGGCCTTTTTGGGACTGGTCTGAGTGGGAAGGGGAAAACTGAAAACTAGCTGTTATTGGCAGAGAGGTCTTTCTTATTGGTCTATTAACTCATTTACTGCCTGGCAGGCCAAAACTCCATGCCACTGAAACAGGCAGACATTTCAGGCGGTCTTTTCAAACCACTCTTACATTAAAAGGGTTTTATAATAATTTTCACAGTTTAGCAGTATTAGTATTAGTATTATTCAAACCTTATAGTGTGGAAATATACAGACCCCTTGACTTTTTCCACAAGGCACATACCTGTCTATATAAGCTCCCACAGTTGACAGTGCATGTCAGAGCAAAACCCAAGCCATGAGATTGAAGGAATTGTCCGAGACAGGATTGTGTCGAGGCACAGATCTGGGGAAGGGTACCAAAACAATGTCTGCAGCATCGAAGGTCCCAAAGAACACAGTGGCCTCCATCATTCTTGGAACAACCAAGATTCTTCCTAGAGCTGGCCTCCTGGCCAAACTGAGAAATCGGGGGAGAAGGGCCTTGGTCAGGGAGGTCATCAAGAACCCGATGGTCACTCTGACAGAGCTCTAGAGTTTCTCTGTGGAGATGGGAGAACTTTCTAGAAGGACAACCATCTCTGCAGCACTTCACCAATCAGGCCTTTATGGTAGAGTGGCCAGACGGAAGCCACTCCTCAGTAAAAGGCACGTGAAGGCCCGATTGGAGTTTGCCAAAAGGCACCTAAAGACTCTAAGACCGTAAGAAAAGTCTGGAAAAAACCTGGCACCATCCCTACGGTGAAGCATCATGCTGCCACCACCATGCTGTGGGGATGTTTTTCAGCGTCAGGGACTGAGAGACTAGTCAGGACCAAGGCAAAGATGTACGGAGCAATGTACAGAGAGATCCTTGATGAAACCTGCTCCAACTTGGCTCACCTTCCAAGCACACAGCCAAGACAACACAGGAGTGGCTTAGGAACAAGTCTCTGAATGTCCTTGAGTGTCCCAGCCAGAACTCAGACTTGAACCCGATCGAACATCTCTGGAGAAACCTGAAAATAGTTGTGCAGCAACGCTCCCCATCCAACCTGACAGAGCTTGAGAGGATCTGCAGAGAGGAATGGGAGAAAATCCCCAAATACAGGTGTGCCAAGCTTGCAGCATCAAACCCAAAAGTCTAGAGGCTGTAATCACTTCCAAAGGTGCTTCAACAAAGTCCTAAGTAAAGGGTCTGAATACTTATGTAAATGTAATATTTTTTATTTTTAATAGATTTGCTAACTGTTTTTGCTTTGTCATTATGGGGTGTTGTGTAGATTGAGGTAAAAAAAAAAAAACGATTTAAACCATTTTATAATAATGCTCTAATATAACAGAATGTGGAAAAAGTCAAGGGGTCTGAATACTTTCTGAATGCACTGTATATAAAACACAGGATTACATTTTTGACTGCACTAGGCCTTTAACTTATACCGCCTGGTGATGTCAACAGGCAGGCCATAAACCCACCCATGCGAAACCTGCTAATTAGAAGGTCCTGTGTAGATTGTATTTTCAACCAGCAACTATCAGAAAATAACACTGATTAAAAATAACACACTTTTACAGTGTTCGTTTCATCAGCTTTTGTACAAATATTTCACAACAAGACACATAACTTAATTTTGACCCCCCCCCCCCCTAAATTTGACCAATTACAGCACAAAACAGTAAAATCATCGCAATAATGTGTTAAACTGACCGATCACGTACTACAAAAACAGGGCTCGCAGTTTCAACCAATCTTGCATATGGTTAAATTAGCCACACTTCAGTGCATTTTCGTGACAAAGTCAATCACAAAATAATAACTAGGGTGATGTGTACCATATGATAGACTGGAAGTTAGGTGAGTTGGGTCAGCTACATGCTTGTATACTTAGTGTATGTATACATACACACCCTTTCTTTTGAATTGACACCCCTAATTTTGGAATCACCTTATTGGTTGTTGTCTGCCATCCCAGACGGCCCCAAGGACACCAGTCCGGAGGACACCCTGGAGAAGACTTACACGCCCTCCCTCAAGACTCTTGAGGAGGAGGTGATGGAGAAACTGGGCATTGAGGAACCCAGGAGGAACCGGAAGAGCTACTGGTACTGAGGGGGAGACCGTCTGGTGTCTGGGCCACACAGCCATGGGTTGGGTTGGGGGTTGGGGCATTGCATCCACAGTATCCTTACTGACTGCTCTTTATGGACCTACTGTAGGCCTATATCTGTGTATTAAAGAAATGTTCTACATTGCTCAGTCCAGATGGATATCACTAGAAATGGGTTGAGTGAGTACAGTAATGTGATGGGAACCATCATGTGCACACAGAAATGTAACTGGATTACTGGTCCTCTTTCAGGCATAAATTCAGTCACTATTTCTGATGCTTTCAGAGTTTGTCTCAAGTGTTTTGGTTCGTTTTAATGTCATAAATAAATGTCTAAGTAATCTACAGTACTGTTCTTGATTTTACTTAGTTTTCCTAGATAGTGGGAGTTAAAAATTAACAGAAGTTATCCTGATGTTTTTGTGCTATACATTGAGCATGTACATGCAGGTAAATGCTACATCTGCATTTGTTGTAGAATTGCCTACTTTAGTTATCCATTCAGATGTTGAACAAGTGGTCTTGTAAAAGCATCCCTAAGGGAACGTATGTCTAAGACTTGAATATGTGTAAAACTGGAATGACGTCTTGTGTTACCAAAACTGCACGATCGGCAACTAACTCAAGCTTTTTAAACAGCATTTTACTTTGCAGGACTGAACTTGGCATTTGACGGACAGTTTGACAGATCGAGAGCTCAGAATTTGACAGACGGGCTGAAATCAGAGTTAAGGAGTAAGACGTCAAGGCTCTAAAGTTGGAGCTGCAGCCAACGCAGTGCCAGGAAAAAAAAAAAAAAAAGCTGCCAGACTCTCTTGTAAAAGGGTTTGGGAGGATCAAGTAGAACATACCTTAAGTCATTGCTCATCTTGGGAAAGCTCACCGCCACTTTGGCCATTTATTATATGTTAAAAATAGATATATATTTTTTAAGACAAATGTCTGGGTCTCACTTTCCAATCTGTCTGAAGGAAAGAAGCGAAGGACCAAGTAATGGAAATACTCCAGAAGGAAATCCCTAGCAAGGGAGTGGCGAGGAGTGGGAAGTCTTCTCAGTAGGTCCACACTTTGATTAATGTGTGTCCTCTTCTATGCCAAGTCACCTCATTTGACTCTGTTGGAAGCTGGATATGTGACATTCAAACTTTTACCACAGGGCGGTGTACAAAAGACTCATACAAGTTTTATATAATGGCCAAGAAGGGGAAAGCCCACTCCCCAAAAATTACAATACTGATGTACTGAACTGTTGAAAGTCCATGATTTTTAATTGCTTCATTCTTACCGTTTATTTTATGGAAATGTAATAATATTGTGTTGGTTAATAGTGGAAAACCTACAGTTGTCCTTATTCAACTGAAAAGCAATCTTCATAAGTGTTTTTGTCACTGTGACATCTTGCTTGTTCATTTGCATAATTTAAAATAGCAGATGCAAAAATGTATGAAATGGATGCATCCATTTAATCAATTTATACTGTCGATCCAGTTGATGCTTAGATTAGCTGATACTCATAAACAAACCTCATCTAAAGACATCCCGTCTCCAGATCTCATCTTCTCTTCCGCTTGCTCAGCCGTTCTCCACTCGCTCAATGGTTTGCATTGTGCTCCCTCGCTTTTTGTCGAGTGGCTTTCCATGCGTCTTTTTAGTTATTAACTTGTCGGTTTTCTGTTGGCGTCTGTGTCTTTGATTCAGTGCCTAGCTTGTCTTGTCTGTCCACTTTAAATAGCCCATTTTCTCTGTAGCCATAGTCTTTGCAGTATGAACAAAGGAATACATCACATGCGTGCCACACACAGACACTGTTGGTTGTGCAGCAGACTGCCATAGGGGTGGTCTGTCATGAATCATTGTCTGTTTGACTCTGAGTCGCAACTGTGTGTGTGTGTGTCTGTGTGTGTCTGTGTGTGTGTGTGTGTGTGTGTGTATAAAACCCTCATAACCCTAATGTATATTATTCTTCCAAACACCACCGCTGACATGTTATATCCACTGGTGTCCATTTCCTGCCAGTGAAAAGTGCTTCACAGGATTCCAACTGCTGGAGAAACTAGTATCACCGCGAGCTGGTGAGACAAGAGAAATGGTGTGTCATATGTCATATAAATATATCATTACCTCATTCATGGTCATCCATATCCTCCCTTGGCCAATGCAATACCATCATCGTCTGGGAGTATAACTAGCCAGAGGTTTGGCCAGGGCAGTCAGCTTCTTACTGTAAGTGAGACAAGCACAGTTATTTGCCCAGGCTTTGCATCCAAGGAAAAAGAACAGCGAGTCAGCAAAGAAATCTGGGTTTGTGGTTTCTTTTAAAGGAAAGGAATGAATGGGAAAAATGACTTAATAGCTGGCCTCTCTTCCCACTGTCGTGTGAGTGCGTTATGGGTCGCAGCGTCGGAATAGGGAGAGTAGGCCTATAGCCAAACTTGCTCACGTTTTTACGCCTTGTGGGTTCTCTGTCTTTCTGAATTAAATTCAAGAAGCTATATTGGCTTGAAAAGTGCAAGAACTTACATTACCAAAGCAAACGTATAGGGACATTGAACGAATGATTCCCTCTGGAATTCTCAATATTTAATTGGCAGATTAATCAGATTTCCCAACAACCAACAATCTTTGAGCCTGCACAGTAATGGTAAAAGTGACCTTGAAAAATATGCCAACTTGTATTTTCCTTTGTGGTAAACCAGCAGGAAGGATAACAAGCCATTTAAACAATACTGCTGAGATTGACTCAGACAGGCTAAATTAGAGACTTCTAATAAACACTCTATTCCTTGTAATTTAGGTGATTCACTTGGTGACCCTGCCTGTCCATGGAAAACCAAGGCATCCCACCTGTAGGCCTGTATTTAATGCAATGTTTATTACTGTGGGTTATTTGTTTCAAAGAGTTCCAGCGTAGTTCTGATGCAATGTTGAGCCGCATTTGCAATCATGCCCATGAGTCACTAAATGACCTGTGTGCTACCCAATGATGGTTACTTGCATGTTTGGTTTACTCTATTTTGCATAGCTTCCCTCACTAAAGGGTAATTGGTTATTGGTTAAGAAATTAAACAGAATTGATGCGCATGAAACCAACGTCAGTGTACTGCTAACAGTATAGCTTCCTCCACTGTCCCCAAACCTGTCTCGAACCAGTGATCCTCTAATCGCAAACACGTGACCGCCCTCCTTGACAACGTACCAACCAATTGAGCTATAGAAAATGATCCAATTTGATGGCTCTATTGGAGACATTTCAAGCTTACTGTATGTTGTATACTCTGTGACACACAGTGGCAGATTCTTTCTGTCCGCCTTCATTGGGCCTCACTTATGCTAAGAAACTGCCCAGAGGAATTCCCAAGCTTTTGCGCTCTGAGATGTGGCGCAAATAGTCTTGTGCTTCAGGACCATCAATCACCTTCATTCAATGTGTATTTAGTCGTCCACCTGGATGCATGAATAAGCCAGCTAGGTCCTCAAAAAGAAAACCCCTCTGTCCTTATAGCCTTGGCTAATCTCAGTTGAATGATAGCCAGCCAAAATCTCTTTGGAACTATGCCCTCTGGACACCAGCAGGATGGGATGGATGCACTGGGCAAAAGTTAACTTTGCACGTAGCTGCCACTGTGAGGGCATGTGAATGGCAGCTAGCCATTGACCGAAGGGCCAGCTTGGCACACTGTTGACCTTTTGGTTCCCCTGGTATACCAAATGTACAAAATATTTGAGACCCGTCATGCTACCAGCATGCTTATGGCTAGCTACTGGATGGCTCTGAATGCACGGCTAGCATGCAGTCACGGCTTTGACCTCTTTTGTTATGTTAGTGTTCTATGACTCACTTTAGCTGTCCAGTCAGAGAACCTTTATGCGGAGAAGTTCCACTCCTCTGTAGACTGTGGTATACAGCGGAGCATCAACCTTGCAGTACCAAATTCTCTGGCAATAGAGGGTATACATCAAGGGACTATGTTGTCCTACCACAACTGAGGTGCCAGGACAGAGAAGAGCTGTGGCTGGGATGAGGGGTTGCTGAACAGAGTGCTTGAGCCGAGGCACAGATGGGCAAAGATACATCAACATGTATATTGTTACAATATACAAATTAGCAAAAATAAACTACAAAATATTGGTGCCAAATAAAATACATGTATTTTATTTAAAATACAGAAAATACAAAATACAAAAGTTGAGTCTCTTGTGGACCAAATTCACTGCGTGATCCTCGCTCTGGAAGTGCATCTCTGTTTCAACTTTCAAGCTCTTCCTCTCATCCACCAAAACATCTAATGGCCTCAAAGGATACTGCCATAAGGCCACAAAGTTCTGAACCTCTATAAGAAATTGTAGAAAAGTTTTTTGTTACAAATCACATACATTTTTTTCCAGGCCTTTCAAATATACATAAAATACTCAAAAGTAATTGAAATACCCAAATACCCACCTGTGATGCTTCAGCTGCCAAGTTGCTGTTGTTCCCCATCAATCTATTAGAAACCTTGTTCAGATTATTTTATTGTATTTATTTATTTTTATTTCACCTTTATTTAACCAGGTAGGCCAGTTGAGAACTAGTTCTCATTTACAACTGCGACCTGGCCAAGACAAAGCAAAGCAGTGCGACAAAAAACAACACAGTTACACATGGGAATAAACAAACGTACAGTCAATAACACAATAGAGAATATATATACAGAGTGTGCAAATGTAGTGCAAAATGCAGAAAGGTTAGGAAGGTAGGACAATAAATAGGCCATAGTGGCGAAATAAGTTACAGATTAGAATTAACACTGGAGTGACAGATGTGCAAATGATGATGTGCAAATAGAGATACTGGAGTGCAAAATGAGCGAAATTAATAAATATGTGGATGAGGTAGTAGGGTGGGCTATTTACAGAAGCGCTATATACAGGTGCAGTGATCGATAAGCAGCTCTGACAGCTGATGCTTAAAGTTATTGAGGGAGATAGGAACCTCTAGCTTCAATGATTTTTGCAATTCGTTCCAGTCATTGGCAGCAGAGAGCTGGAAGGAATGGCGGCCAAAGGAGGTGTTGGCTTTGGGGGTGACCAGTGAAATATACCTGCTGGAGCGCATGCTAGATAGATAGATAGATAGATAGGTACTTTATTGCTCCCCCGGGGGGGAAATTTCATTGTCAAGCGGCTACAACAAAAACACAGGGCAGGTGCAAAATGCCACAACGAAAGTACACAAAAGACAGATACACGGTACATGATACATAGAGCGGCAGTATGAAAAAGTATAGAAATACAAGATATCTGGAGTGCAAAAAAAAGCTATAAAAGGACATTGCATAGTATGAGTGGTTGGCTGAATATGTACACTATACATTGGTGGATGTTGGATGGTTAACTATACTATACAGGTCGATGGCAGAGAAATACTTCAGTAGCTAAAAATGCGTATGATATGAGCGAGGGTAATAATAGTTTACTTAATAGACAGACTGGGTAAATTAACAGGTAAGTGAAAATTTTGCATGGTTAAATTAGTTAAATTAGCTGTACAGTTAGGTATACAGTTATATTTACAGATAAGTGAATACTTGCATGTTTACACAAACTGTACAGGTAAATGACAGGAAGAGATACTTTAATAGCTAAATGTGTGTATGATATCATTTGGGGTAATAATAGTAATTCCCTTAAAATACAGTCCTTAGTGCGCAGGGTTTAATTACAGACAACTGCACTTATTGCACATTCGATATACTAAAAGCAATGAGAAAAGGTGCAACTGGCAGGATACTAATATGCATTCCTGAGTGAATGCCTACGTCCAATAATTACTTACAATATTGCATGTGATATAATATAACAACTGTACATGAGTATGTATATACAGACCTGTATGAATAAATAGGTCCTGAGTGGATGAGTGCTGACGGACCAGAGTTACTCACGGATGGATGCATAATTGTTAAACTAGGTCCTAGCACCCCAACAGTTCCAGATCTATGTTGCCGACGGCACGGCACCCCGGTGAGGCATTATATAGTCTCATAGCCGCCGGCAGGAAGGACCTCCTGTAGCGCTCTCTGGCACACCGTGGTGGGATCAGTCTGTGACTGAAAGTGCTCCTCTGCGTCATAACCATAGTGTGCAGAGGGTGGGTGACGTTGTCCATGATGGCCAGCAGTTTGGCCAGGATCCGTCTCTCCGCCACCTCCTCTAGAGTGTCAAGGCTCATTCCCAGGACAGAGCTAGCCTTCCTGATCAGCTTATTTACCCGAGAAGCATCACCGGCTTTGATGTTTGCTCCCCAGCACACCACTGCAAAAAAGATGGCACCACAGACTGGTAGAAGGTATGCAGTAGTTTACTGCACACGTAGAAGGACCTGAGCCTCCTCAGAAAGTAGAGTCGGCTCTGGCCCTTTTTGTACAGGGCCCCGGTGTTACCAGCCCATTCCAGTCTGTTGTCCATATGGACACCCAGGAACTTGTATGACTCAACCATTTCCACATCCATCCCCTTTATAGGGACTGCAGTCAGTTGTGCCTTGGTTCTCCTGAAGTCCACCACCATCTCCTTAGTTTTGCTGATGTTGAGCTGAAGGTGGTTCTGCTCACACCACAACACAAAGTCACTGATTGTGCTCCTGTACTCCTCCTCCTGCCCACCCCTGATGCACCCTACAATAGCAGAGTCATCCGAGAACTTCTGTAGGTGGCATGTCTCAGAGTTATATCTGAAGTCTGAGGTGTAGAGGGTGAACAGGAAGGGGGACAGGACCGTACCCTGGGGGGCCCCTGTGTTGCTAACAGCCCGTTCTGACACACAGCTCTGTAGTCGCACAAATTGTGGCCTACCGGTCAGGTAGTCCGTGACCCAGGAGACTAAGGGTGCTTCCACTTTCATCCTCCTCATCTTCTCACCCAGTAGCAGGGGCTGAATGGTATTGAAGGCACTGGAGAAGTCAAAAAACATGACAAAAAAACAAAACAAAAAAAAAAAATAGTCAAAAACGGGTGCTACGGGTGGGTGTTGCTATGGTGACCAGTGAGTTGAGATAAGGCGGGGATTTACCCAATAAAGACTTATAGATGACCTGGAACCAGTGGGTTTGGCGACGAATATGTAGTGATGATGATAGTCGTTTAATTTCAGTTGTTTCTGTCATGGCCTCTTCACCCCAGTGAGGATGGGGTTCTCCTCAGTCCCTTGTCTCCAAAGCCACCATGTCAAAAGTTTCTGTCAAAAGACTCCTGTGTGCTCCCCAGCTCTGGACCAGTTCAAGTAGGTGCGTCTCTTCAGCAGCTTCCTCATGCGGTGGTACGGAGCGAGCTGCTGGGCTTGGATCTCCTCCAGAAACACCAGGATCAACACATCCTTTTGGTCATCAAGCAGACGGAAGATGGAGAGGCGAAAGTAAAAGTATGTTAGGTGTGTTTGTGTGTGTGCATAGAAAGGAGAGTAACCCCATAGGACATACAACCCGCAGTTTAAATCTGCATTTACTGTGTTTGGTACACGTTCGAGACTCCCCAGTCTGATTAGAAGGACATTAGACCCACGTGGCCACCTGGATCTCTCTGGAGCACCACTCGCTCTCCATGTAACGACGGCTGATCACACAGATGTTCTTTCTGCTCCTATAAATGGTGTCTGTGATGTTGTCTATAATGGGTTTGTCTGTGGAACACAGTTGCAAACCAATCCTAGGTAAATACAGTGTCTGTCACTACTGTCAAATTTCCTGACTCTGGCTGGAAGTGAATTACATATCCAGCGGGTAAAATTTATACTGTCATTTTCTAGGTTTTCAAAGTGTCGTCCCCCCCCAACTCTGGCAGCAGCTCCCTCAGAACCCAGAGCTCATCATGGGCATTGTAGGAGACAAAGACATCATACTGATAAGGCACACAACTGTTCCTTCTGTTGATTTCGTGGAGATAAGCCAGGAAGCGGTAGTAGGCATAGACCACCTGCTATCTCAGGAGATGGCGGATAAAGGACCCCATCAGGAAGAAGAGGACCAGAGAAGTGGTGGAGATGGAGTAGAAGAAGCCTATGTCTACTGAACAGGAGTGGATGTCAAGGTCCAACTGTTTATTGCCCTTTTGATCCTCTGGGGGGTTTGCAGACAAAGTCATGATTGTAAATAACTTGTCTGGCTATTGTTCTTCAACCACTGGATGAACCAAGCATTCCTGCATTCACAGCCCACCGGGCACACACTGGTTGATTCAATATTGTTTCCATGCCATTTCAATGAAATTACTTTGAATCAACATGGAATAGACGTTGAATTGACGTCTGTACCCAGTGGGAAGTGAATCTTGCTTGTGTGAGGAAATCGAAACACAGAAGTCGGGACATAGGTTAGGTGGAGCTGTTTGATGCCTATCCCTTTCTGCTTTGCAGTTTTCCACCTAGACAGTCCCGGCATGTCTCATCAGTGTCAGATTCCTCTGGGCCATGCCACCTCGCCACTTCTACCAAGGTGGAGGAGGACATCTACAAAGCACCATTCACTCACTGCTCGCCCACCAACACAGGTGCCAGCATGGGACATTACTCCTGCACCAGGTGTATCGAACTCCCAACTCAATGCCCATATGCTGCATGTATGTGCTGGTTTTCTCTTCCTCATATAGTTTTTTGACCAATTAAATAAGCTTAGAGAAATCTGATTCAAGCAACTGGAGAAGATGGTGCTGCTTCAGAAAGTATTCACACCATTTGACTGTTTCCTAATGTTGTTGTGTTACAGCCTGAATTTAAAATGAAGTAACACAATACACACAATACCCCATAATGTCAGTGGAATTATGTTTTCAGACATTTTTACAAATTGGTTACAAATGAAAAGCTGAAATGTCTTTAGTCACTAAGTATTCTTCATTGTGAACAGAGGGCTAATATTAATAATATGCATGCCAGTCTCTCTTGGCTAAGAGTTGAGGAAAGACTGACTGCGTCACTCCTTGTTTTTATAAGAAACATTAATGTGTTGGAAATTCCAAATTGTTTGCATAGTCAACTTACACACAGCACTGAATAATACACTTACCCCACCAGACATGCCACCAGGGGTCTTTTCACAGTTCACAGGTCTAGAACAAATTCAAGGAAACGTGCAGTATTATACAGAGCCATGAGTGCATAGAACTCCCATCTTATATAGCGCAAGTGAACAGCAAACCTAGTTTCAAAAAACAAATAAAGGAACACCTCACGGCACAACACCTCTCCTCCATGTGACCTACTTGTTATGTGTATGTACTGACATGTATGTGTAACTGATAGATGCACACACACAATACATGATAAAGTTTTTAAATGCATGTAAATTGTAAAGTCCTCTGTCTGTAATGTCTTTTTCGTTATATGTCGGAACCCAGTAAGACTAGTTGTCGCCCATTGACGTCGGCTAATGGGGATCCTAATAAAGCAAAGCAAATCAAATAATGTCTTATGGCAAGCCTAAATAAGTTTAGGAGTACAAATGTGCTTGATTTTTGAATGACTACCTCATCTCTGTACCCCACGCACAGATCGAGCAGTGAATTTCAAACACAGATTCAACCACAAAGACCAGGGAGGTTTTCCAATGCCTCGCGAAAGGGCACCTATTGGTAGATGGGTAAAAAAAATTCAAGCAGGCATTGAATATCCCTTTGAGCATGGTCAAGTTATTAATTACACTTTGCATTGTGTATCAATACACCCAGTCACTACAAAGATACATGTGTCCTTCCTAACTCAGTTGCCAGAGACGAAGGAAACACTCAGGGATTTCACCATGAGGCCAATGGTGGCTTTAAAACAGTTACAGAGTTTAATGGCTGTGATAGGAGAAAACGGAGGTGGATCCACAACATTGTAGTTACTCCAAAATACTAGCCTAATTGACAGTGCAAAGAAGGAAGATTGTACAGTATAAAAAATATTATAAAACATGCATCCTGTTTGCAATAAGTCACTAAAGTAAAACTGCAAAAAAATTGGCTAAGAAATAAACATTATGTTCAGAATACAAAGCGTTATGTTTGGGGCAAATCCAACACAACACACCACTCTTCATATTTTAAAGCATGGTGGTGGCTGCATCATGTTATGGGTATGCTTGTCCGTCGGCAAGGACTTGAGAGTTATAATCACAGGCAAAATCCTAGAGGAAAATCTGTCTCAGTCTGCTTTCCAACAGACAATGGGAGACAAATTCACCTTTCAGCAGGACAATAACCTACAACACAAGGTCAAATTTTTCTTCCACTTTGAAATTACAGAGTATTTTGTGTAGATCATTTACAAAAAATGACAATTAAATCCATTTTAATCCCAATTTGTAACACAACAAAATGTGGAAAAAGTCAAGGGGTGTGAATACTTTCTGAAGGCACTGTATGTACTGTGTACCAACCACTTAACTCTGCTCTGTTTAACCCCTAAGATGGGTTGCCACACTGTGTGCTTGCTTTGCATACTGTACTGCTCTTTGGGGTTAAGAAGACAATGTTGTCAATTATGCACTTTCAGAAATCATTAACAGAAGAGGAACTTTGTGAAGTTCAAAGGTCTTTGTTAATCTTTGTGGACATAAACATTGTATGTAAATAATTGGTATTATGTTCATTAACCAAAATTAACCTATTGTAAATGCGTTATTTATGCTTACTTGCAGGCATACATTATATTCAATAGACTTTCTCGTAGGCTGCAGCCCATCTTCACATCGCCTTCTTTGCCTGCTTGCTGCTACTCTAGCCTATACTCTTTCTCAGTGCGTGCCTGCAGCATCAGCAACTTGCCCGCATGCTGCACTGACTGACGCATATCCCCATTTGTCTCTCCTCTCTACGCACGGCATTTCTCTTCTATCGCCCCCTTTTACTGCAATATAACCATGTGTCCTTTCCATTAAATTCACGATCAACTTTATGACGAATAAGCCTACGTTGAGACGTCGCTCAAACAGTTCAACTGCATTACACTTTTGGCTATGTCATCCCATCCCATTTTATAACCCATCCCTTTTGACAGGCACATTCTCCTCCATCCTCTTAGTTCCATGAAAAAAAGTGGGCAGTTCAAGATTTTATATTTGCCCTCACTGTCTCAAACTCCCTCTTTTCTCCCTGTCCTTTGCAGGCGGTCGGACGCACGCGTCCCATACCTGCAGAGAGCTCCCAGTATTCTTGAGGACCGTCCGGTATTGAATGTCGCAATATCCCGCGCGCACTGCACCAAGAGGGAGCCGATACCGAAAATAATTCACATCCCTTCAATATTATGAAATCCAGGATTTCACAAGCATTAATCGAAAGTTTTGACAAAAGAATGCGGTAGGTGATGCTTTGTTGATAATTTAGCCTAATATCTTTGGACCCTATGGCTCTTAAATGACTATGTCAGAGTATATTTATTTTATTTACCCATAGCCTGCACTTATGTGTGACATGCAGCTTTTATTTCTTTCCTCTCGTTGCTTTTCTCCCCCGGTGGTCCTGAATTTAGCCTACTCTTATGTACATGGGCTGCGGGGTACAAACTGGATTAGACCACTTACGGTCGTAATTCTTTGAAGCTCACCTGCGGACTATCAGAAAAAAATAACAATATCAGAATGTTAAGAACAATACCTTTCACTTTTCTTTATTCTACAGTGACATTTGTCTGCGTAATTTGAATGTATTTCCATCAGATTGAGGATAAACCCAGTAGCATAACTTTTCATTCCACGGTCTTAATGCAGTCTTTTGACTGATACATCTTTAACTTTGCTTTGAAGCTTAAAGTTTCAAACCAACTAGGGGCCGAAGGTGTCGCCTACTAAATAAGGGTGCTGATGAAAGTGCGTTTTTATGTGGACATTTGAGATTTCTGTTATGGTTTTTGGAACATCTTGCTAAACTCTTTAGTGACACGTAGAGTAGATTTCGCCCTTTTTCTAATGTAGAAACTTAAAGATAATTCAATTCTATCTCTATACTATCCATCCATTAAAGCACAAAATAACTTTCCTTCACCACTTTCTTTCTTGCTCAACTCCTCTAGTAGACTACCTGTCCTAGGACGGCAGGTAGCCTTGCGGTTAGAGCGTTGGGCCAGTAACCGAAAGGTCGCTGGTTCGAATACCCTTGCCGACAAGGTGAAAAACAAGGCACTTAACCCTAATTTGCTCCAGGGGCTGACCCTGTAGGTAGGCCATAATTGTAAATAAGAATTTGTTCTTAACTGACTTGCCAAGTTATATAAATAAATAAAATGAGCACATCTCAGTTTAGACAGGGTCATAAATAGCATCTATCTCACTGTCTTTAGTCTTTCTTTCTCTCGTAGATAGATAGATAGATAGGTACTTTATTGATCCCCCGGGGGGAAATTTCATTGTCAAGCAGCTACAACAAAACACAGGGCAGGTGCAAAATGCCACAACGAAAGTACACAAAAGACAGATACACGATACATGATACATAGAGCGGCAGTATAATAAAAGTATAGAGATACAAGATATCTGGAGTGCAAAAAAAAATGCTATAAAAAGATATTGCATAGTATGGGTGGTTGGCTGAATATGTACACTATACATCTCTCTTGCTCTCTCTCTCTCACTCCCCCTCTCTAATGCAGTCTCTTAGTGGACATGTTGACATAAGACTTTAAAGGCCCAGTGCAGTCAAAAGCGTGATTTTCCTGTGTATATTTATTTCCACACTATAAAGTTGGAATAATACTGTGAATTTGTGGAAATTATGACAATGCCCTTTTTGTGTAAGAGCTTTTTATAAAGACTACCTGAAATGTCCTCCTGTTTTGGTGGGATGGAGTTTTGGCCTGCCGTTGACGTCATCAATAGACCAATAAGAGAGTTCCAAACCACTCTGCCAATAACAGCTAGTTTTCAGTTTTCCCCTCCCCACTCAGACCACTCCCAGACAGTCCTATAAAATTCTTACTGCTCTTTGCTAAGAAACTTTTTTTTTTTTCAATTTTAATTGAAATATAGTAAATATACTGTATATAGTACATATATATAGTAAATATCAACCGTGTTGATATTTCATTTTGATGTGAACTATTTTCTGAAGAGAGTTGTTGCTAACCATCCTTTTGAAGAGTTTGTCAACCACTGGTAGGTAGTACAACTATGTTGACACCAGGGTTGGGATCGATTTAATTTCAATTAAGTCAAATCAGGAGGTTGGCTGAAATTCCATTGGTACATTATTTTGGTTGATATTTCAGTTTATTTGAAGACACTCTCTGTTAGACTCTTGGGTTCAATCAAAGACACTTCTCAACTTACGATGCGACCCTAAATGACTGCAGAGGTAAGATGAGCAAACTCGTGGTATGTGTGATAGAGTGAACAGACACTGGGGAGTTGGAGAGTAATTTTCCCTAATGGACTTTTGTGTGGTAACAGACATATGTGATTTATGAATATGAGGAAGCAGGTTAAAGGAACAAACAAAAAGTAACTGGGTACTACATAGTTGTTGAAGGTATAGTTCAACCTAATTGCATTGTAATTTGGGTGAACTATCCCTTTAACAGACAAGGTTGTAGGGAAGATTCAGAGGTACTACTTTTAAAAAAGGAACTTGAACTAGCCTCCGGTGTTCATTGAACAAGGGGAAGTTCGATGAATGAACTAGGGTTACGGAGGTTAGACCAGTGATGAAGAGCTGCGAGAATTAAAAACAAGCCGCCAACATTCCCTTGTATATCTGGGCCAGAACATTCCTTTTGTAGTTTTCTATAAAACAACATGCGGATGTTGTGCCTCGCTGGGCCGTGCAGAGACTGCTAACATCTTCTGCTTCCCCCGTGACTGTCTCCTCTGTCTCCTCATCCAGGAAACCAGGACATCATGCACCTTCTTGCCTTTCATCCCACCCTACAGGAGGCGAGAGCAGGCCGCTCTGAGTGCGCTCTGTTTCTCTGGCTTTCACCACGCAGCCTCTGGGACTGTAGGCTCCTTTAGTTCAGTTCAGTAATGGACACGACATATAGGCTGGGCGGGTGGAGAAGAGGGGGGGAGATGGCAGATTGGGAACATAAGCAGAAAAGTGAAAGGTCTCCATATAAGTGAATGGGCCTGAACAAATACTGACGGAAGTGGAGGTATGGAGAGCAGGAGGTAAGGAGGGAGAGCAGGATTACATCTAAAGTAAACACTCCATTAAGCATCCCCACCCTTGAAATGAAGTGAAAGATAAACATAACCTCACGAAAATGGTTGCAAGAGTCTTGTAGCTCTTTTCTGTGATTTGACCTTGATATGCCTCTTGTATGACACATGTACTGTGGCAGTACACCGGTGGTCAACCAACCCAGGATCCGGGAGTGATACAGGGTGTGCAGGCTTTTGTTATTAACACATTTGATGCAACAGAAGTGTTTGTGGTAGGCTGGAACAAAAAGCTGCACACCACATAGCTCCCTTGGCTCAAGGTTGGTTACTATAGTGCATAGTGCATCACAACACAGTACAGTACAAGTGTATGATATCATAATGAAGTGCAGTATGCGTTGTGATGCACTATAACCCCACAGCTACTCCTCAACAACTACTAAGTGTTTTGCTTGCATTCTACCTGTCTTTTTGTGTAGTCATACACCGGGTATCATAGTCCAAACCTTGTATGCGTACACATTCTAGAATATTGGACCGTTGGCTTTTATACTTTTCAAATTCTCAGAGTGGCTCAAGCAATTTCTCCAACTGTCAACACATTCAAATGAAAAAGAACATGTACAAGGGAGCCACGTTGGTTGGGAATTTTGGGAAGGTGAGCGTTCGGGCTGTGCGTCCCCCGCGGACAGTGGTCTCAGAGCCGTGTAACTATGTCACAACAGGGCGTCGGACTATCATGATTTACGCTTTAAGAACAGGTTGAAAGAGCCATATTTTGCACTGTGTGCATCATGTACTTGAGGATATTGCACAGGCAGCTTTTTCTGGATATGGAATTGCTGTTGGTGGTGTCTCAGGGCGACTCTTGAGTGCTATTCACTTTTTTTTAAATTAAAAAGAGCAGAAAATCTGGTGGCACAATTACTTTAAGTCCAAGGACGTACCTACTGAAAGATAACCAGGCGTGACCGCCATTTTATTCACCGTCATCAGTCTGTCGCCATTAGGATGGATACAAATCTGTGTTTACGGATACTCATATAACAATTATACAGTTTGAGATGTCTCTGGTTAGCATCCTCTTCATGTGGTCATTGCTTTTCTTCAAGTCCTGTTTTAAGGGATTCCTAGTGGCTTTTGGCTTCCTTTTCCATAAAAAATAAAATAAAACGTGCCAGTGCCTCTTGTCCTGTAATTTCCCCACATGGACTTTTGTAAGAGAACTGGTATAAAGTGAAACACAGTGTGCAGCTGTCCACTTGCCCGTCACTCACCTTTTGTGAGACGTTTTCCAGTCGAGAATACTAATGGCTGCATGTCTGTGGAGCTAACCCAGCTGGCGTGAATACAAACAACATTTATTCGACCACAAGAGCATGTCGTTTTATACTACACTTGTGTCTATTTGTTTGCTTTGTGTTTGGAGACCTTCGCCTGGATAGATTGTCAAGTTATATAAAGTAACTGTAATGATGAGAGTAAGCACTGCATAAAAAACCCACAGATGAATGACTTGTGCACTGCAATTGACTTGATTGCGAGTGACTTCAGCTAACATGATTTTCGTGAACATCTGGAAAATTGCCTTTTAAATTATACTGCTGTGCGCAGGTCACTAATCTGTGTTGGATGGAATCCCGGCCTAAATTTGGACATAGAAAAACAGAAACACACACTTTATAGTGCATGTGTGCTTATATATATGTAGAGTACCAGTCAAAAGTTTGGACACACCTACGCATTCAAGGGTTTTTCTTTATTTTTACTATTTTCTACATTGTAGAATAATAGTGAAGACATCAAAACTACGAAATAAGACATATAGAATCATGTACAGTAGTAACCAAAAAATCTAATCAAAATATATTTGAGATTCTTCAAAGTAGCCACCCTTTGCCTTGATGACAGCTTTGCACACTCTTGGCATTCTCTCAACCACTTCACCTGGAATGCTTTTCCAACAGTCTTGAAGGAGTTCCCAAATATGCTGAGCACTTGTTGGCTGCTTTTCCTTCACTCTGTGGCCCAACTCATCTCAAACCATCTCAATTGTGTTGAGGTCGGATGATTTTTGAGGCCAGGTCATCTAATCCAACACTCCATCCCTCTCCTTCTTGGTCAAATAGCCCTTACACAGCCTGGAGGTGTGTTTGGTCATTTTTATAGTCCCACTAAGCTCCAACCAGATATGATGTCATATCACTGCAGAATGCTGTGGTAGCCATATTGGTTAAGTGTGCCTTGAATTCTAAATAAATAACAGACAGTTTCACCAACTCTGCATCTCACAAAGACAAGACGATTGGAAGCAAAAATCTCAAATTTGGACAGGACTAATTTCCACAGGTCTAATGTCCATTGCTCGTGTTTCTTGGCCCAAGCAAGTCTCTTTTTCTTATTGGTGTCCTTTAGTATTAATTTCTTTGCAGCAATTCGACCATGAAGGCCTGATTCACGCAGTCTCCTCTGAACAGTTGATGTTGAGATGTATCTGTTACTTGCAGCCCAAATACTACATTTATTTGGGCTGCAATTTCTGAGGCTGGTAACTCTAATTAACTTATCCTCTGCAGCAGAGGTAACTCTTGGTCTTCCTTTTCTGTGACGGTCCTCATGAAAGCCTGTTTTATCATAGCACTTGAAAGTTTTGTGACTGCACTTGAAGAAACTTTCAAAGTTCTTGATATTTCTGGATTGACTGACATTCATGTCTTGAAGTAATGATGGACTGTCATTTCTCTTTGCTTATTTGATCTGTTCTTGCCATAATATGGACTTGGTCTTTTACCAAATAGTGCTATCTTCTGTATACCTCCCCTACTTGTCACAACACAACTGATTGTCTCAAATGCATTAAGAAGGAAGTAAATTCCACAAATTAACTTTTAACAAGGCACACCTGTTAATTGAAATGCATTCCAGGTGACTACCTTATGAAGCTGGTTGAGAGAATGCCAAGAGTGTGCAAAGCTGTCATCAAGGCAAAGGGTGGCTATATATTTTGATTTGTTTAACACATTTTTGGTTACTACATGATTCCATATGTGTTATTTCATAGTTTTGATGTCTTCACTATTATTCTACAATAAAGAAAAACCCTTGAATGAATAGGTGTGTTCAAACCTTTGACTTGGGAGCCTGGCCCAGCCACTCTCAGAATGGGTTTTTCTCCGCAAACAGATATAAATACTCCTCAGTTTCATCAGCTGTCTGGCTGGATGGTCTCAGACGATCCCTCTGGTAATGAAGCCGGATGTGAAGGTCCTGGGCTGGCATGGGTACACGTGGTCTGCGGTTGTGAGGCGGGTTGGATGTACTGCCAATTTTTTTTAAATGACCTTGGAGGGGGCTTATGGTAAAGAAATTAACATTCAATTCTCTAGCAACAGTTATGGTGGACATTCTTGCAGTCAGCATGCCAATTGCACGCTCCCTCAAAACTTCAGACGTCTGTGGCATTATGTTGTGTGACAAAACTGCACATTTTAGAGTGGCCTTTTATTGTCCCCAGCACAAAGTGCACCTGTGTAATGATCATGCTGTTTAATCAGATTCTTGATTTGCCACACCTGTCAGGTGGATGGATTATCTTGGCAAAGGAGAAATGCTCACTAACAGGGATGTAAACAAATTTGTGCACAAAATTTGAGAGAAATACGCTTTTTGTGCATACAGAACATTTCTGGGATCTTTTATTTCAGCTCATGAAACATGGGACCAACACTTTACATGTTGCGTTTATATTTTTGTTCAGAATATATGGCACGCTGATCATTTGCGTCACACTTTCTATTGTTACTGACAAACCTGTTTAGCATGTATTAGATAGATAGATAGGTACTTTATTGATCTCCCGGGGGGGGGAATTTCATTAAGCGATGCAAGATGTATACACGATTTCCGCAAACAACGTTGAAGCGTGAGGCTGAACTTATCCGGTGTTTTGGTTCTGTAGCTACTACGTTGTAGCAGCGTGAAGCACAGCCGTACACATGTGCAGATGCTATGCGTGGCTGTGTGAGAGCAAAGTCTTGCATCGTTCTCATCTCAGTCGTAACGCCGAGTCTACCTTTAAGTATTATCAAATAATATGTACTTACACTTTAGTTAAACTGTCTCTGCCTATGTAATTACTTTGTAAAGACACATTTTTAAGCACATGCTTTGAAGTGGTACCGAAATGCTCACATTCAAAGAGTCATATAAGGACATCAATTTCACTTAACTCATCAGAGTTAATATCCTTAGTAGTTAGTTATAGTTATAACACGTATGTACTGGGTCTTCCTTGATCAAATTTATTTGGCTCTGTTTTGACGTTGTCTGGGGCTCATTTAGTAGGCTAGTAGTAAGCTCTGTGAAACTGTTAGAGGTGGATTGGTGCAACTGGTGCTTGATTATTAGAATTTCAGTCACATAGAATGACAAAAAAAGCCTGAGTCAAGCCAGCTGGATAGGAGTGTACTCCCCCGAAACAAACACATATACCCACACACACACAAACGCGCAAACACCAAGTATTTGTGTGTATTTTGAAGAGAGGACCTTCTTAATTTAATGTGAGCAGGGTTGAGACTCTGCTTGTCTCTAAAACAGTGTCTTTAGTCAAAGTGACTTAATAGTCTACTCTGTCTGTTAATAGTCTACTCTGTCTGACTGAAAAATAATACAAATGAAACAAAAACAATATTCACAAATATGTGTAACAAAGACAGATAACTAGAGCATTTTCCAAATGGTTGGTTTTCTGCAATAATTTAATGTTTTGCAGAAAATGCACTCAAATGTGCCTTTATCTGCAGAATTGACCATTGCTGCAGAATGTCCCCAATATGCATTTTTCTTCACCGCTGCTAGATGGCACCATTCATATACTTACCCAGTCAGCTAACCAAACGTAGCCAGGCATAAAAGAAACGCCTGAAACTAGATCCCCCAAATTCTGGTCTTGACGAGGATTTAAAAAACTGTCAGGGGAGGTTCTCTTCTGCACTTTTCAACCAATCCAGTAAATGTGAAGGAGAAGTTAAGATGAGAAGTTGTTAACTTCCCTTTGTTGGCAACTCCGCTAATACTACCAGTCAGCAAACATTCAGGGAGATTCTCAATTGGCCAAAAGTCTGTCCTCTCCTCTCCTCGACGACGTCCTCCTCTCCTCTGTGACCCGGAAACCGCTAAGTTGTCGAGTGGTCAAGTATCAGTTTGTTAGTAGGCGAATGCAGGAGTGTCCTCCTCACCTCGATATCCTCCTCTCTCGAAATCCTCTGCAGAAGAGTTTGGAAATCTGCTTTGAATCAGCTGTTGCATGTATTTATTAACGTATCGTTTTACCTATAAAATCTCTTGCACAACTAGCTACATTTCTTTTTAATACTTCACACATTTATTTTGGAATACCACACCTGTAATCGTCATTTGCGCGAGTGAAGAAGGTCTCATTTCGTAGAAGTGCATTTGTTTCCACCTTTCTTCCCCTCTCCTTGATTATCTTTGACTTTAAAAAAAAGAATTGAGGAGAAGAGGATGCAAGGAGTTGAGCAGAACCAATTGAGATTTTCCCTTCCTCATTCATGGAGGAAGAGAGGTTTTTACGACCAGCTAAGCCAAACGGCAGCAAACTAAGCAACTTCTCAGGCTTATAGGGTTTTTGACAATGTTTTAAATATTTGCTCTAAATGGTAATTTAGGCACATTTTTCAAGTCTGCAGAATTTTTGTAAAGTGCATCTAGGAAAAAACGGGAATGGCATAAAGATGTTATAATGAGAGAAATCATAATCGTATAGGTGATAAATCATATACGTGATTCAAAAGGTGATCAAGACTCACAACATTTAAATTCTTTAATTTATGTGAGGTAAAAGGTAAAAACATACCCTTTTGGAGAAGGATCTGAAAAGTACTCAGAAGTATGAATTCAAGTTTATTGCCCTGTCCTTTCTGTAAAGTATTTAGAAAAACATTCAAAGTAGGCCTACTTCTCCTGTCTTTTGTCAAAAATGCCTCTGCCCTTATTTGTGTGAGATAGAGGTTTATGGCCCCTCCCCTTTCCATCGTGGCTGACTCTCTGAGGTTGTGTGAGGTCAGTGAAAGCCGCCTGCCATGCCTGCTGAGCTAATAACAGGGTCAGACTGATGAAGAAGCACTGGCAGGCAGCCCTGGGCTATGCAGACGTGTAATTTGCTCTTGGAGGTGATGAATCGCTTGCGGTCAGATGTGGATGTGCCGCCGGATTCCTTTTTGGGGGCCGAGCGACTGCTCCTACAATGCCTCTGTGTCCTGTATTAGGCTTTTCAATGTCGCTGATCTTTTTATTTAATTTAATTGAGACCGTTAAGTCTACTTCATTCCCATAAATGGTCAATTTTCTGTCAACATCCAATATTTTACTCATATTTTTGCATGTTCTTTCACCTAAACTCTTCATCAACTACACTTTCAATCCCATCATCCTCTGTTTCACCACACATCCTTCTCTCTGCTCCTGCTCTCTCTCATCTCTCTATCGATCTGTTTGACCCTGTTTATGTCGTTGAATCTACTTGTTTACCCTCTGGCATTGATCTAACATTTTAATACTCATCATTCATCACTCTATGCCACCTCTGTCCTTATCTACACTCAAATCATAGAGGGTATACAGTATAATGTAGTAATAAAATAAGCCAAAATAATAATACTCTAACCAATTGGCGAAGTAGAGATTGTTTCTTCAATGACGTACATTTGAGGTGCATATGCCATATGTAATATGTCAAATTTCTTTCCTCGTCTCACTCTCACTACCTCTCCTCCACAGACCAGTAAGGTTCCTCCCCCTTCTGTGCGCAGTTTGCCATCTGACCCTGGCTTTCCCCGCCCAAACAGGATACTCAGAAGGTACAGATCTTCTAACATGTATTTTGATGGACTATCATTATTTGTGATGACAATGCATTGCATTAAAACATTCATTTTGATTTCAGGATATTATTTTAAAGGAATACTTTGGCCTTTATTTTTGCCTTTATTTCGGGACTTTATCTACTTCCCCAGAGTATGATGAACTTGTGGATACCATTTTTGTGTCTCTGCGTGCAGTTTGAAGGAAGTTGTTAACTAGTGTTAGCCTATGGGAACAGCTAGCATGCTAGTTGTTCCAGTAGACTTCCAGTCATTGTGCTGACGCTAGTTAGCATTGGCTCACGAAACTGCCTCTTAACTTCCTTCATACTGGCCGCAGAGACATATAATGGTATCACAAAGTATCCCTTTAACCTTAGCAGCCCTGTGGTTGTTATAAACTAGAATTTAAAGCCTCAGTTGCTGTATAGTAATTGCGGCATAATAGTTGCTGTATTACAATTGCTTGGGATAGGAGATAAGTTAAGCGTGGATTATGTATCTTTTATATTTCTATATATTCAAGATGTATCTGATATTTTTTTCTGAAATTGCACTCATCCATGGAATATAACCATTGCTGCAGAATTTTGAAGATTGTCCCCAAAATGCATTATTCACCAGCACCACCAGAGGTCAATTGAAGGCCACTTCAGCATCGTTTACTCACTCTAGCTCTCCTTCCTGATCTAGATGACAACCGACAACTCCAGGTCACCATCTCCAAGGCAACCCTGATCTCCACTGCACACCTGGGAGGCTCCATCACAATCCCCTGTCTGGTGTCCCTGTCCCCTGGGTCCCCCTCGTCCTCCACGCCCCCCATTCCGCCCCGGTTCAAGTGGAGCGTGTTGCATAATGGGGAACAGGCGGAGACAGAGATCTTGGTGGCGCGGGGTCAAAGGGTGAAGGTCAATGAGGCCTACAGAGAACGAGCCTCCCTGGTCAACTTTGCAGACTCGCCCGAGGACCTCTCCCTCTGGCTGGGGGAGCTGCGCTCAACAGACACAGGGCACTACCGCTGCGAGGTGCAGCAGGGCCTGGATGACGCCCGCGACTTCACACAGATTAAGGTCAAAGGTAACAGAGGAAGAAGGATTTTTAAGGTTGTAGGAGTCGATGTGAATTTTTTAGGTTTAGAAACTGCTTATAGAAAACAACCAGATTTTCCCTGTATGCAACTATTAATATTTTTTCTTCCCGTTTTTACCACATATTGTGTATTTGAGCCTGTCCATATTTCTCTGTGCGTGTATGTTTGTGTTTGCACACACGTGTGTGCATGTAGGTGTGGTCTTCCACTACAGACACGCCTCTGGCCGCTATGCATTTTCGTTCAGTGAGGCCCAGAGGGCGTGCGAGGACATTGGGGCACACATCGCTACTCCCGACCAGCTTCTGGCAGCCTACTACGATGGATATGAGCAGTGTGACGCCGGCTGGCTCGCTGACCAATCTGTCAGGTATCCACAACATGTCCTATAATACAAAGACACATTTCTTAAAGGTGCAAGACTTTGTTTTGACTACCAGAGTTATTAACAGGGCAGTGCTGAGGTGCCAAGGTTATAGAATGTCGACACACATCAGTGAGCTAATTCACACGTCTATAGGCTACTGGGGGTTTTGAATTTGGCTCACTGTGTGGTATGTAATACTATTTCACGCAACAGCTGTTGTACTTTTCTGGCAGGCTGTGTGTTGACCTGATGGCAGATGAATCACTCTCACTCTAGTCCTGGTGTTAGTTGTATTGTCATGGCTTATGTGTAAGATAGGGACTCTATTTGGTCTGTGTTCCCATTTCACACAATAATTCCTGCTAACAGATAAAAAAAACTATGACTGAAGCCCCTCACCTATCAGAGTTAGACTTTACAACGTTTTCTTAGCACAGAAAATACACATATGTTTTTGCACCTATTCCGCAGATATCCAATCCAAGTTCCCCGGGAAGGTTGCTATGGTGACATGGATGGCCGCCCGGGAGTGAGGAACTATGGGACGCTGGAACCAGAGGAGCTGTTTGATGTGTATTGTTATGTGCAGCATATTGATGGTAAAAAAAACTTGTCAATAGCTTCCTGTAAAAAGGCAGTGTAAATAGTGACAGTGTGAACAACCCCCCCCCCCACGGTACAAAAGGGATGTAAATGTGATTCTACTGAGTAATAAGTAATAATGTATGTTTATAAGTTTGTGACATTGCGTCAAAAATCATAAAGGACAATATGTAATTTTGCCAAGTCAGATGCTTTGTCATTGTATGTCATCATGTGTTCTGAATGCACTCTATAAAATGACTGTGTTGGATCTCCTTAAAGGGATAGTTCACCCAAATTGCAAAATTATATATTGGTTTCCTTACCCTCCAAACAGTCTCTGAACAATGGTATGACAGCAATCCATGCTTTGATTTAGTTTCCCTGGTACTGTTTTTTTTAGCATTTAGAATTTGTGACACCATCCAAGTCATAGGACCGATATTAGCATTTTTCACGCATCATGTTCAAATAATTTATAAGTCACATTTGTTGAGCTTCACAATTTTAGATACTGATTATTTGGACATGATGTGCGAAAAATGCTAATATCGGTGTTAAATGTCATGTACAGTATATCATTTTGTAATTTGGGTGAACTATCCCTTTAAGTTTCAGGCATGGAGGGTTTTAAAGCTAGTGGACAGAGAACACACTTTAGATGAGTCAGATAATTTGTATTTACACAGCATACATCTTAGACATTGGTAGTACTATCCCTCCAAGGACAGGTACAATAGATATCAAAACTTGATGTCAATTTCCCAACCAAGATCTCAGTCTCCCATGTGTTCAGCCTTTTGTATTTTTCTAGATACTGCAGGAAAATGAAGGATCTAGGACAATCGTTCAGAATCTAATTCCCATTAGGAGTCTAACATGTGACCCTTTTTGTGCAGGGGAGGTGTTCCATGGCTCTGCCCCTAAGCAGCTGTCATTGGACGAGGCTCGGGCGTACTGCGAAAAGGAAGGGGCAGAGCTGGCTACCACAGGGCAGCTGTACATGGCGTGGAGTGAGGGTCTGGACCGCTGCAACCCTGGCTGGCTGTCTGATGGCAGTGTGCGCTACCCCATCATCAACCCTAGAGAGCGCTGTGGAGGGCCTCAGGCAGGGGTCAAGACCCTGTATCGCTACAGCAACCAGACAGGCTTCCCTGAATCATCCAGCCGCCATGATGTTTACTGTTTCAGAGGTCTGAGTCTTGTACTGGACTTATTAGTAGTTAAAAGAGATAGTAAAGTACTTATTTCAGAGGTATGTTTTTTACTGGCCTAATTAGTAGTTCAAATATCCTTAAGAGTCTATTGACGCACCTGTGCGTTAAACCTAAGTAACATAATAATAAAATCCCCATGTCAGTTTAAGAGACTCTTAAACTGATATATCCGTTTTTTTCCATGGGCTGCGTCTTAATCCCCCACAACTGCCTATGTCGGCCTTCCGCATCTGTGTAGGAAGGTGGCCAAGCGACAGCAGTGTTTGTCAGACCGTGAGACATCCTGAAAATCGGTCTTCTCACAAAAATATCTGTAGCGTCTGAACGGTTTGGCCTAAACAACTTTTACTATTATGACCATTCTTTGGAAAGGTGAGACACTCACGAGGAACACGATGGTGTTCTCTGTTTTGCTCTACGAGGACACGGGACTCGTCTGAAGGTAACCCATACAAACAAATGGAAGTATGAAGGTAGTTTTGTGCCTACAAAAATAAGGGTTTAAATATGTTTAAAAAACATATTGTTTAAATCCTGAGCTTTCGTATATCTCCTAAATATAGACAGACACTTAAAACCTTAACTTATTCAATGCGTTTCAAAGGGCTATAGTCGTAAAGACCTAATTCAATATTTTATCAAATAATGTTTTATGTTGATACCTAAATGGGTCCTCAAATTCTAATCAAGTAGCTAAATGATCCATGGTATGCCCATTTAAAAAGCTAGCTTAGCTTAGTATCATTTCAGAGGTCTGTTTTGTACTGGCCTAATTAGTAGTTAAAATACATAGTACAGTCCTTATTTCAGAGGTCTGTTTTGTACTGGACTAATTAGTTGTAACATAGATAATATAGGTTTTATTATTGCAAGAGATTTGTTGGATTGCTTGCTGCCATGGATTATTTTGTGTTGTTATGCAGAGAATGTGTTTGTCTAATGAATGGACATAAAATCTCCCTGAGTCTCCTGTCTACCCTCTGTTCTTCTCAGGTAATGGGAATCCTCACACTGATGCCCCCATGGACTACATGGCCACTGAGCCAGAGGACATCGGACAAGATATTGTCGTTCTTATGGAGCCTGCAGAGGAGATTCATCTGAGCCAGGATCCAGAGCATGTGGAGCGAGAGGCCCAGAGTGTCCTTGAATCCCTTCCCGTCTTCCAGTCAGCTCCTGCTCGGGAGGACCTGCAGGGGACTTCCACTACTTCCATGTCAAGCACAGAGGTCCCACTCACCCGTACAGCCTCCATCCAGGACCTCCTACAGCCCTTTGATGAGACTTCACTTCCTATAGAAGAAGACTACCGCTCCCAACATCCTACTTCATTACCCCGCACCTCCAGTGAGCCAGACTCCCTCCATGAAGAAGACTATCACTCCCAGCATCCTACATCATTACCCAGCACATCCAGTGAGCCAGACTCCCTCCACGAAGGAGACTATCACTCCCAGCATCCTACTTCATTACCCAGCATCTCCAGTGAGCCAGACTCCTCCCCCGAAGAAGACTATCACTCCCAGCATCCTACTTCATTACCCAGCACATCCAGTGAGCCAGACTCCCTCCACGAAGGAGACTATCACTCCCAGCATCCTACTTCATTACCCAGCACCTCCAGTGAGCCAGACTCCCTCCAAGAAGGAGACTATCACTTCCAGAATTCTAGTTCACTACCCAGCACCTCAAGTGTGCCAGACTCCCTCCATGAAGAAGACTATCACTCCCAGCATCCTAAATCATTACCCAGCACCTCCAGTGAGCCAGACTCCTCCCACGAAGAAGACTATCACTCCCAGCATCCTACTTCATTACCAAGCACCTCCAGTGAGCCAAACTCCCTCCACGAAGGAGACTATCACTTCCAGAATTCTAGTTCACTACCCAGCACCTCCAGTGAGCCTGACTCCCTCCACGAAGGAGACTATCACTCTCAGCATTCTACTTCACTACCAAGCACCTCCAGTGAGCCTGACTCCCTCCACAAAGCCAATTCCAGTCGCTACTGGCTCGAGCTGGAAACGTCCCCAGAATTCCCCGAGCCGTCCTACGAGCCACACAGTCATTACCAGCCGATGCCAGAGATGAACCCGGAGGAACCCGACTACCAGCAGTCAGGATCTTCCAAGCACTTCCAGCCGATGCCGGAGACAAACCTGGAGTTGGATCAACTGGAAGCCAACTACAGCACAACAGCAGGTAACCAGAGTCATCGGGAGAATACACAAGAGACTACCACAATGGCCTTTGACCCCATAGAGAATGCTACCGAGGCACGTGACCCCACCGCAGAGAGAAGGCACAAAGAGGCGATCGTGGGAGAACCTGAGGAGACATCCATCTCGATCGAGTCCCCGGGAGAGCTTGATCCCCACCCAGTCTGGTCTACACTCTCCCCCCACGGAAAGGCAACCTCAGTGTGGTTGCCCCTGGATGGATCTGGAGATGTATCCCAAGGTAAGGCTAATGTAGCAGCCAATTACTCATGTACTTTGGGCTGTAGCTTTCTGATACATGACATTTAATATTTTTTGTATTTATTAGGATCCCCAATTAGCTGCTGCCGATGCAGCGGCAACTCTTGCTGGGGTCCAAACAGGAATCAACACAGCAAATAAAATACATAATATAGGTCACTGGTTCGAATACCCAAGCCGACAAGGTGAAAAACCTGTCTGTGTCCTTGAGCAAGGCACTTAACCCTAATTTGCTCTAGGGGCTGACCCTGTAGGTAGGCCGTCATTGTAAATAAGAATTTGTTCTTAACTGACTTGCCTAGTTAAATAAAGGTTAAATAAAATAAAACAAATCCCTATCACATACATAATACAATGCAAAATACAATACAAAATGCATAAACGTGTGTCTCTTCACAGTCCCCGTCATGCTGTAAGGTGTTCTATTATCACATTTTTGAATCAGGTTTTATTTGCTAGCTTGCGTTACCTGGGGTGGCTGAGAGTTCCATTTAGTCATGGCTCTATTTAATTTCCTAGCCTCAGTTCTGGACCTGGGGACTGTGAAGAGACCTCTGGTTGCGTGTTTTGCGAGATACCGATGAGTGTCCGAACTGTGTGCCAACTGCTTGAACAGACAGTATCTTCAACACAAAGACCAATAGTGATGCAGTCAGTCTCTCCTCAACTTTGAGCCAGAAGAGATTGACATGCATGTCATTGACATTCGCCCTCTGTGTACATCTAAGTATGATACAAGCTGTTCTGTTCGGTACCAACTGCCTATTACATGAAAACCTGCTTGTTATTTTAGAAGCAAGTATATTTTGATCATACTTGAAAATAGTGTATAATGTATTGTATCTTCTTTACAGAGATAGATGTAGATGTCCACCAGGGAATCCACACAGACAGAGCCTCCACCTCTGAATCCTCTGACTTCACCCCTCACATATCTGCCTCCCCTGGAGCCACCAGCATCCCCACTGAACAGAAGACAGGAGTTCCGCATTCAAGCAGCATCTCATCTGGACTGGATCATTCTGAGGAGCTGGGACTGGATGTGTTCTCCACAGTTGCTGTGTACTCCACAGTAGGCCATTCACAAGGAACCTCCCAGGGAACTTCCTCCGCTAGGCCGGAAGGCAGCACCAGTCTAAATGTTGAGGGTATCGTCATTCCAGAGAGATTGGAACCTTCAGGAGAAGTGGAGCTGACACTAGGGGAGTCTGATGAGAAGCACCTGGGGTCTGGAGAGGGCATAGACACAACCGAGTCTCCAGACCTCTCCACCACCTCCCAGCTGCCCATCGAGTTTACCACAATGGGCTATCAAACAACGATCATGCCCAGAATAGAGGTGGATCCCACAACCATTGACTCTGAAGAAGACGGAAGTGGACATGAGCCAGGCACTGATGAACCATCCCTGGGAGAAAAAGTTACTGTCTTCCCCCTTGAGTTGCAAACAACCAGTTGGGATCTGCACCGCACCAGGTCTGCACCCCAAGAGTTTTCAGACCTTTCCACCACCTCCCAGCTGCCCGTCGAGTTTACCACAATGGGCTATCAAACAACGATCATGCCCAGAATAGAGGTGGATCCCACAACCTTTGACTCTGAAGAAGACGGAAGTGGACATGAGCCAGGCACTGATGAACCATCCCTGGGAGAAAAAGTTACTGTCTTCCCCCTTGAGTTGCAAACAACCAGTTGGGATCTGCACCGCACCAGGTCTGCACCCCAAGAGTCTCAGGAAGACCTTGACTACAGAGGGGAACCTCCATCCACCTCTTCCCAGACAGAGCTTACAGACTCCTCAGCAGAACCTGATCGATTTGGGTCAGACTCCTTGTCCACCTCAAGTACGAATCCCACCGCTGCCATTATGTCCACATCCACTATGTACACATCCACAGAGTGGGCCACACAGACCTGGAGCCCCACCACCTCCACCATACAAGGTCCCCCAGAAACATCTGAGCCGGAGAGGGTGACAGCACTTATGCCCCCCATAGATCAGGGCCGGTTGGATCTGGAATTTGGCCTCACCCAGCCGCCCACCCTGCTCATCTTGCCCAATGAAAGGGCTGCTGTGGGCAGTGCCAGGAAGATTTCAGGTAACACTCGAGCCCCTCTAACCAGCCTAACTGCCCTCCTCTTGCTGCTCGACACGGCGATGTACTAAACCCCGGCCTCTCCCACGCCAAGCTGTCTTGCTCCATTTTCTGCAAACCACCACCCTCCCAACGGCTCCCCCCTCTTCGTCTGTCTCACTGTTTGTCTCAGCAGCCCACTCACCCCTCCCCCCTCCCTCCCTCTTAAAAAGCACCCTGCTCCTTGTGATCCCCAAGAATTGAGCATTGACAGATATACTGTATGGGACAACTCCCTTTTGACATTTGTCAAACAAACCAGTCTGGTTGTGCATGCTGTTTTTTTCACTCAAAGATTGACTTCTGTGAAGTACTGTATTTCCCGGACACACCATTTCTGTGAAAGAGAATTGCGATGCTTGATTGTCTACCCCTATTCTTCCTGCAAGAGTGATGTCCAACTTGCACCTTCACCGTCCTGAATGCTTCTGCATTCAAACAGTCAATTTCCTCTTACCAGAGGCCCATATTAGTTTGAGCACAATTCCAAGTGAAAAAAAAAAACAGTGTTATTCAACCGGACATACATTGGTCTTTGCACTGTAACTCCACTAACTCTGAATATAACAGCACTGATTCCCAAATGCAACACCACTGACATTTTATTGGTAAAGAATACAGATATTATTGATTTAATAGAGGGACAGTGTCCCAACTACAAAACATCAGCAACTTTTTAAACTAACTCAGCAGCTATTGAGTTAGTATAGTAGAGAATGTTTGGCAAAGAATGTCACTTTTATAACCATAATAAGGGAATGTCCAGTTTTCAAGTCTTGTAGATATGTAAATTACATCTATCAGAATATTTGTAATGTTATTTGGGGGTAAAAATGTCTGTAATGCCATCAATCTCCCAGTGTAACAGGACATACCACTTGACAAATGACAATGACCTCCTAGATAGCGGTCATTTGTAATGAGTGAGAGTTGCTAAATGCAAAATGCAAACTATTGAGGCTGGTTTATTGTTTGACGCTAAAGTAAAATCAGTGTGGCATGATTAGTGCCATGTCATCTAATATAAAATGGGTATTTTCAGACTATGATTGTATAGATGGAGAGTCAGAACCAGCATCTCACAAGCACATCTAACAGCATGGATTATTCTTTAAACATGTGTGCTTTCTTCTCTAAGGAATTAACTCATACAGGATGGCCCAATCCATAAAACCATTCAACCAACAGACCATAAACCAGCCTGTTGGACAACTGAATTGATATAGAATTGTATAAAATGCTGCATTTGCCGTCTAATTTTAGTAAATGTGCTTTTACACAGAGACGTAACCATTAAAGGTGAAAATCAAAATTAGAGGACATGGCCTTTAATTTTAGGTTTACTTTCTCACTGGTGCTTTACTTTCCTGACAGATTAGGTAGAAGTTACCCTAACCACTGACACAGCATCTGCCTAATGGTTAAAATAGGGGGTTGGGTAATCTGATCCTACATCTGTAGTTTCTCTACACTGATGTGATGCCAGATGCAGGCTTTGTTATCAACTCAATATGTGCACTTTGGTGCCATCTACTGGCTAATTGCATGTTCATCTTTTTAACTAGGCAAGTCAGTTAAGAACCAATTCTTATTTACAATTACGGCCTACCCCGGCCAAAGCTGGGCCAATTGTTCGCCACCCTATTGGACTCCCAATCACGGCCGGATGTGAACTAGCCTGGATTCGATCCAGGGACTGTAGTGACGCCTCTTGCTCTGAGATGCAGTGCCTTAGACCACTGCGCCGCGCGCGAGGAAAGGAAAGCGGAATAGTGAGGTAACTTGTGGAATAGACACGAGTTGGAATGCGGTTTTAACCAATCAGCATTCAGGATTAGAACCCCCCGTTGTATAATGTCGGATACGTGTGTGCTCCAGTATGACACACGAGGCAATGTGATACTTTCAGTTAGATTCTTGTTGGTGTTCTTATTTTGGTATTTGGACACATTTTCATAACAAATGGTCTAATGTCTAAGTCACTCTCTCATTTCTGGTCCAAGCCCAGGTTACATTTACAGTAGATTGCAAAAATTCCACTAAGGTATGATGTGTCATAGTTCATTTTCACAATTATCAGTAATCTTAACGCTGTACTTTGGTAATATGTTCCCAACGAAAATATTACATCTACACAGAGATACATGAAAAAGTATACGCAATAGAAAACATAATGAGAGGTTAATTGTAAGTAATCAATTGCAGATAAAGACTTTTACTAATTCCCTTGCACTCTTTATCACATCACCTTCATCCTCACTAAATGTCTTAAGGATCACAACACTGAAATCATCATCATAATTGTAGACGGTGATAGAAATGGCTCACTCATCCTCGCCAGAGAGGGCGTAATTACCCTGAGAGTTAATAAGTACTTGACCTGGTGAATAGTCGGGGAGTCATTCAAGGTTCCGGTGATATCTTCAGCAGACATGACAAGGACAATGGTCGCACTGAGTTCAATGAACATCATTCGGGCAGGAGATGCAGCACCTGATTGGACAGCCTTTCAGACCTTCACGAATCTTGCTTTTTCTTTACATAATCTCTAAACTCTGTCTTCAACTCTTTTATCATCATACTCATATTTTAACCACGTAAAATATTATTCTCTTTATCCTCTTTGCTACAGCTGCCCTCACTGCTTTCTACACACTAGGTTATAATTTTATGATATTATCATTGTATTATTTTTACTACAGTACAACTTTATTATTTACTATTAGTATTACTACAGTAGTAGGCTGCAAAAGGTTATCAGAGCTGGCAGGACTGGCCTCTTGCTGTGTTTCAGATGCCTGTCTGGAGGACCCCTGTGGCAACGGCGGCACCTGCGTTGAGATGGACGGGAGAACCAAATGCCTCTGTTTGCCCAGTTATGGAGGTGACCTCTGTCAGACAGGTGAGCTCCTCATTCTGTGGTTACAGTACCTCTATAATTGTAAGAGTGCTATTAAACAGTGTTATAATGCACCAGATGGCAGAATACTGGTTTGAATCCCTGAGCCAACAACATGAAACATCTGCCGATGTGCCCTTGAGCAAGGCACTTCACCTTAATTGCTCCTGTAAGTCGCTCTGGATAAAAGCGTCTGCTAAATGACTAACATTTAATGTAATGCACCACCACATTCAGTAATAATAATTCTGGGTTTGTATGTGCTGAAGCAGATTAAGTCAGGATCCGATGAATGGAGACACATTCCAGTCATCTTCATAATAAATAAGTAAAAGGATATGTATATATATATGGTCAAATAAAGTAACAGGTCCTTCATTTTTTGTTATTAGAAGGTAAGAGTTGTACTAGTCAAGTTTACTAGTACTACACTATTAATAACTATAAGTACTATTAACTCAATCAAATTGAAATCTTACACACTGTGGCTTTAAGAGCCCATTAATCTCAAATGCCCACCTTGTTCGAAAAGGACAATCAAGGAATGGCTGTTCCAACTCAAGAAAGGACAAAACCTTGCTTTTGGAACAATTGTCCCCTTCAGTTCAGTCTGAAGCAGCCTTTTCTTTGAGACCTGCTTGCTATGCCACCGTGTTCCTGTCACACAGATTTAGGGATGACAAAGTAGATACCGAAAGGTGAAAGGTGAAGTGTTCTTTAGATGGATGAACCTCATGGATCGATATGCTCAGTGAATCAGGGAAACTGTCTTTGTGGGTTAGAATCATCTAGTTACAGAGTAAGGGCAGGATTCAATCAAAGAGCATTTTCCTGACATTTGCGGAGATCACATTCACGTCAACACTGTGAATGTTGGCTCAAGCTTAAACAATTTCCTTCAAAAGTCAAGTGTCAAAAGTCAAGTGTATTTTTACTTGTCGATAATGTATTATAGATTGACCGGCCAAGGACCGGCCAAGGTCTTAAGGTAGTTTTGTTCGGGGTCACCTCATTGTTTTTCATCAATACCACCCCTTCTCTCTCGTTCTTGTTCAATGGTCAGAAAAGCTAAACGGATCTTACCTTTCCCTCTTAATCATTCAAATAAAATAACTCAATCTAGTAAATCTCTCCCACCCTCCCTAACCTCCCTCCCTCCTGTTCTGTCTCTTAGACCTGGAGCAGTGTGGGGTGGGCTGGCAGAAGTTCCACGGGAACTGCTACAAGCACTTCAACCAGAGGCTGAGCTGGGAGGTGGCGGAGCAGCACTGTCGCATGGTGGGGGGCCACCTGGTGTCAATCATGACCCCTGAGGAGCAGGACTTCATTAACAGTACGGTGGGAGTGGTGACAGCGAGCCACCAAACTTCATACTCCATGTTTTCTCTGTCATTGATAGGCAACTTTATTTGTAAGCATAGCGTACCATTTTACAGCACATGAATACATCAGGAATACAGCAGCTAGCTCTCAAGGGTTTGTTTGTGCTATTTATTAGAGGGCCGGTGTCACGAGTTGGCGGAAAGAGAGACCAAGGCGCGGCGCAATCATAGTTCGACATTTATTTGCACAACTTCAAAAATGACGAACTATCAACCAAAACACGAACTATCAAACGTAACACACTTACCTTTAACGTGACCAGATGATATAATGACCCACACCTAGGATGTGGGACCTACAAACATATGTAGGATCCCTAATTAGAGACAATGCACAGCAGCTGCCTCTAATTAGGGATCCAACACAAAACCCCCACATAGAAAATAAATTATAGATCTGTCAGACTCTGACCATGGCTATATAGAGAAGCTATAGGCTTCTCTATGGCCAGAGCCTGACAGCCGGTTGGATCAGGTTCTGGAATGACAAATGTCATTGTAATGATGGGTCGGTGAGTCGGAAGCAGGTGAAAACTTTAATAAAACAACAAAACCACGAACGAGACAATGACATGAGACAGAACGCCGATATACAAGAACAAAACCAACTTGTGAGACAACATGGGAGAGTGACATATAAAGGGGAGGAACTGATGAAGGTAATAGTGTCCAGGTGTGAATCATGATGATGAACAGGTGTGCGTAATGATGAATCCCAGGACCGGTGGTTAGTATTCTGGCGACGTCGTGCGCCGGGAAGGAGGAGCAGGAGAAGACGTGACAGTCATGCTACATGCTAATCTGAGTGATTAAAGAGGTAGTTCAGCAAAATTACTAAATAAATTAGATGCACACTTACCTTCAACCAGAGTGACAGACTGTGTACACAGCCACTGTCACCAACTGCTGACATTAGCATGAATTACCCAAAAAACTATGGGAGTGATGGGGGCAGCTTTAGCATGTTCTAAATTATGTATTAACTTCATGCCCAATACAAACCATGGCAGAGTTGTTGATATTTGCAGTGAAAGCACAAAGAGAAAGGCCTACTTTATAACTTCTTTGAGGAGTGACAGGCCTACTGTTTGAAAAGCAAATAAAATGGCTTATTCTATCTGCAGATAACTATAAGGAGTATCAGTGGACTGGACTGAACGACAAGACCATCGAGGGGGACTTCCGCTGGTCCGATGGTAACCCATTGGTGAGTCCAAACAGATTGGTTTAACATAGAAAAAGTACTGTTTCAAAACATGTCCACAGGATGACATGCAGCTACAAAGACACACGAACACAAGACACAAGACATTAGCTCCCATGCTAAACTACTACAGCTCTGTGTCTCTCACGTTGTCTTCACAGCTCTATGAGAACTGGTACAGGGGCCAGCCTGACAGTTACTTCCTGTCTGGAGAGGACTGTGTGGTGATGGTGTGGCATGATGCTGGGCGCTGGAGCGACGTGCCCTGTAACTACCACCTGGCCTACACCTGCAAGAAAGGCACCTGTGAGTAATGGACATGATGTTACTACAAACAAGCACCTGTCTTCCCATTCCTTTACATACCTGTAACTAGATTATATTGCTATACAGGCAATAGGTCACAGAGGTAGTTAATTTAGAGATATGTAGAAGTAGTAGTAGATGTTTAATGCACACATTCAATACAGTCCCAAACTAGTGTAATAATCAAAACTCAACTGTATTAAATGAGTACATTAGTACAAATAATCATTCAACTTTTCATTAATATATTTTTGATTTAGAAGACATTATCACCTACAGTCTTTGTAACTCCTCCCACAGCTTCATGTGGCCCTCCCCCCAAAGTCCGGAACGCATTTGCATTTGGCAAAATTCGCCAGAGGTACGAGACAGACACGGTTGTGCGCTACTACTGTGCCCAGGGCTTCCAGCAGAGACAAAACCCTCTGGTCAAGTGCCTGCCAGGTGGCAAGTGGGAGGAGCCTCAGATCCTCTGCATCCCTGGTACGAACAGTTCTATGACCAACCCACCTATCTCTAACCCATGACCATTACAGTTCTGATATAATGTTGCTAAATATGACTCAAGGACAGCTATTGGGATACAGTTAATCTCTCGTGACAGACTGTCAGCAACAATCTGCCTCACTAAAGAAATACTGAAGAATTGCGATTTAGTACATCAGTGTCACTAATTATTTTAAAGAACTAAGGAGATGCTTAAGAGTGGAGACAGGGTTTTTTTTAACCGGAAAGTTAGTTGTTGTTCTGTAGTGGGGAGTTGCTGAATCTGCTTAGCTATGGAGGAGAACATCTATCTTTGGGTTCAAGGCCGGGATTGAATCAGTCGCATTGTCGAAAAGCGCACTGCACTTTTTAAATATTTTTTCGTCCCCAATTTTGATCTTGTCTCATCGCTCCCACTCCCCACCGGGCTCGGGAGAGGCAATGGTGGAGTCATGCGTCCTCCGAAACATGACCCGACTAACAGTGCTCCTTAACACCCGCCAGCCACACCAATGTGTCGGTGGTAACACCGTTCAACTGGCGAATGGGGTCAGCCCGCAGGCACCCGGCCCGCCACAAGGAGTCTCTAGAGCGCGATGAGCCAAGTAAAACCCCCCCGGCCAAACCCTCCACTAACCTGGATGACGTTGGGCCAATTGTGTGCCATCCTATGGGACTCCCGGCCATGGCCGGTTATGGCACAGCCCGGGAATTAACCCGGGTTTGTAGTAACACCTCTAGCACTGTGATGCCGTTCTTTACACTGCTGTGCCACTCTGGAGGCCCACTGCACTTCACTTTTAAAGGTAGTTTACACTTGAGCCAACATCCGCATGCAATCTACACGACAATCAGGGAATTGCCTGCGGAAGGCACAATGTCGATTGTCGACAGTGCTGTGCACTTGTTGAAATGTGCCTTTCAAGGCAATGCCATAGCAGCAGGCAAAGCCAACCCAGAAAACTAGCGGCTAAATCAGACGATTTTCTCACTCCGGACATTATGTGGGAGGGTCAAGATAGATGTATGGAAGTGGTGTGCATATGACACTGCCTTTTTATCCAACAGATTTGTCAGAAGTCTTTATTTTCAATTTCCTTTCAGAGACAGGAAGCACGGCACAGGTAGCAGGAGTAACAAGAGCCGGCTGAAGAGGAATCACAAACAACAAAGAAAACGCCTCAATACTGGGACATCAAGTGGAACTTTTAAATTCCATACCATGTCCCATTACACTTCAAGAGTTTTCTTTCCTCATTGACCAGAGATCTGAAATGGCTGAACATGTGAAGGCAATAGGCTGATCTTTAAGAAAAGGAGACAAGGAAAGAGTATTGGGACACAGGGTCAGTCAGGCATTACATTCCTACTCCTCCCCAAAGCACATTGATCTGAATCTGTTTTTGGGATAGCCTGGGCTTTAGGGTCTCTTGTAACCCTACATAGGATGCCATGAATTGCAATAGTGTGCTAGAATGCGGAACCCGGAACATATTCCCTGAAAAGTCCTTAGGCTTTCTGAAAATCCTATCACTGAGGCATATCTAGATATGGGTATATAGATTCTCTATTGTGTTATTGACTGTACGTTTGTTTATTCTCATGTGTAACTCTGTGTTGTTTTTTTGTCGCACTGCTTTGCTTTGTCTTGGCCAGGTCACAGTTGTAAATGAGAACTTGTTCTCAACTGGCATACCTGGTTAAATAAAGGTAAAAAATATAAATAAATAAAAAATATAATATAATATAATATAATCAGTAACTACTTGTTCATCCATCCGGATTGTACACTATATATACAAAAGTATGTGGACACCCCTTCAAATTAGTGTATTCGGCTGTTTCAGCCACACCCATTGCTGACAGGTGTATAAAATCAAGCACAAAGCCATGCAATCTCCATAAACAAGCATTGGCAGTAGAATGGCCTTATTGAAGAGCTCAGTGACTTTTAATGTGGCACCGTTATAGGATACCACCTTTCCAACAATTCAGTTCGGCAAATTTCTGCCCTGCTAGAGCTGCCCCTGTCAACTGCAAGTGGAAATGTCTAGGACCAAAAATGGCTCAGCCACAAAGTGGTAGGCCACACAAGCTCACAGAACTGAACTGCCGAAGTGCTGAACTGCTGAAGCGCATAACGCGTAAAAATCGTCAGTCCTCAGTTACAACAATCACTACCGCGTTCCAAACTGCCTCTGGAAGCAACGTCAGCACAAGAACTGTTCGTCGGGAGCTTCATGAAATGGGTTTCCATGGCTGAGCAGTCGCACACAAGCCTAAGATCACCATGCGCAATGCCAAACATCGACTGGAGTGGTTAAACCTGGCAGCACGTTCTCTGGAGTGATGAATCCCGCTTCACCCCCTGGCAGTCCGACGGAAGAATCTGGGTTTGGCGGATGCCAGGAGAATGCTACCTGCCCGAATGCATAGTGGCAACTGTAAAGTTTGGTGGAGGAGGAATAATAGTCTGGGGCTGTTTTTCATGGTTTGGGTTAGACCACTTAGTATCAGTGAAGGGAAATCTTAATGCTTCAGACACTAATCCTCTTGTTGCTGAATGGAAGCAAGTCCCCACAGCAATGTTCCAACATCTAGTGGAAAGCCTTCCCAGAAGAGTGGAGGCTGTTATAGCAGCAAAGGGGGGACCAACTCTATATTAATGCCCATGATTTTGGAATGAGATGTTTGACGAGCAGGTGTCCACATACTTTTGGGCATGTAATGTATAATGTGTCGCTATCTGTAAAGATCTTCTCCAAACTGGCACCTAACTCCAGCTGTGGTAGACAGTGGTAGGATACAGGGTAGCTCGTCTTGAGCTCTGTCTACACTCTTAGAAAAAAATGGTTCTTCGGCTGTCCCCATAGGAGAACCCTTTGAAGAACCCTTTTTGGTTCCAGGCAGAACTATTTTGGGTTCCATGTAGAACCCTCTGTGTAAAGGGTTCTACATGGAACTAAAAAAGGTTCTGCCTGGAACCAAAAGGGTTCTTCAAAGGGTTATCCTATGGGGACAGCCGAATAACCCTTTAAGGTTATAGATAGCACCTTTACTTCTAAGAGTGTACCACAGGCAGAGTCTGGTGCCGGTTTAGAGAAAAGTTTGGTTCAGACGGTTTCTTTAACGATATCCACACATTGTACGATCCAGAAGGACGGACAAGGAGTAATAGATTATAAATATGCCTTCAGCAGCAGGATTCTTGGAAACCGGTATACCTAAGGACTTTTCACCAAATATGTTCCAGGCTCCACACTATAGTGATCGAGGATGCCATTGCATTTAATGTGCGGCACCATATGTAGGGTCTCATCTGATCTCATCTGCATAATTGATCATTTATGTCAATCATTGTTTACTGACTATTATTGGCAAATCAGCTTTATAAATCCACCCATCATATTTTCAACAACAGCTGGTCTGTTTGCAATTCCATTCATATTCCATCAGCTAGGGATTACCTGGGGTCTGTTCAGGAGGGTGAACGTTACAGAACGTTTAGATAGAAATGTATTGTGTAGAACAGATATGATTGTCCAGCTTGGCCTAAGAGCCATATGAAATATACTTTATGTATTTCTGAGCACCTCCAAGACGTTTGATACCTACTAATGGTCTAGTGGAGGTTGGTCGGGGAGGATGGGTGGGCGTAATCCGCGACAGTCTAGCAATCTAAGATTTCATGTGCGAGTTGCATCAGGGACATCTGTAGCATTTTAGCTAACCCTTCCTCTAACTCTTATTCTAAACTCACCTAACCTGCTATGTAAATTCACCTAACCTTTGTCGTTTTAGTTCTCCTAACTGCCCATGTAAATTCTCCCTGTAATTCTCCTTTGTTGTTATAGCGCAACAAGCAACCTGGCCTCAGATAAAGACCTGCAATACTATACGTTCTCCAAGACGTATGATAAGTTACTTCATCCAATTCATATGTTTTGTACGACCGGGTAAGACCTATGACACTGTGCATCCTCTAATTCAAATGATATTGTATGACCGCTATTCCATTTATATTGTAACGTAATGTAACGTAGACTGTCACAGATTTACGTACAGAATAATAGGAATTTCCATGAGACCACGTTGGATTGCCTGTAGATTTGGGAGCGACTGTAGTTCTATTAATTATATTTCTACCTGCAATGTTTTTGAACTTTTTATCTCAGTGCACTCCAGGACAGGTGAGTCGTTAAAGGGATGTTTGGTTGAGTGTCAGGGAAGAAACACAACAGACTCTGTGGTCCATATCCAAACCTGTCCCACGCCACAACCTCTAGGTCTTTTGAGTCCCCTTCATAGAACTGAAAGGACTGGATAGGTGTACGCAATATGGTGGGAACTCCGCCAAGCCTACCAGAGGGCTAGGTGTGGCTATTACCACATTGCTGAAACCAATACAAATCTTTCAGGTCCACGAGGTAACTTAACAAAGTCTTTAGAATAGAAGCAATGGTTGGTTTGTAATTGGGGCAGAAAATCCATGCCCTCCTAAGAACCCATATCAACTCTTGAACTCAGCATTATTTCCATCTCAACTATCTCACAACCATAGACCTTCTTAGACTTTTATCATCAACATACTTCATATGAAATATGGTGTTAACGCCCTTGCTTATGATACATGCACAAAGTATGTTTAATTTTTTAAATCATAAAGAATCAAAATAGCACGTTCGTGCAGTAGGATGTTAGAAAATAAAACAACTCCAAACACAGCACATTTATAAAGCCAATTCCATTGTAGATTATTAACTATTTTGAGATGACAATGGCTAGGGTAAGTAATATGCAGTTTTTTTTTTACCACGGTGACAATGCTTTTACTGTACGTATCAATGATATTGATTGGATTTTGTTTCAAATTATGATGTAATTACTGTCCACTCTTCCCTCTGATAGATGCCCTACACTTTACTGACACAGTCCTATAAAAAGCTTTATGTTGTAATAAAGTTTTGTGGAATAAAGCAAGGATTTAATGAGTATTAACCACACAGCCATTTTCCCAAAAACTTTTTTTGTTCTTTATTTTCTGATTTTATAAGCATATTTTACAGTAATACTCTTCCTTTATAAACACAATAAAAGTAGAATGTTTCTATAACTGTGTTTGTGTGCCTATTTAGTTGGTGTGGAGCATCAACAGTTGAGAGGGAGTCAGAGGTTCAGGTGCATAAAATGGTGGGATTTATTTAACAGTCCAGGTGATGATGAAGACTGTATCCAGAGGTCGTATTTCCACTGAAATATACACACAACATGTAAAGTATTAGAGGTTTTTAGAGGTAGTAGTAGAAACGATGAAACCAGCTGAAATTTGCCATACGCACAAAACGATTATTTCTATAATTTTGTCAATTTTGTCCACAAGATTATCCATCCCCCTGACAGGTGTGGCATTTCAAGAAGCTGATTAAACAGCATGATAATTACACAGGTGCACCTTGTGCTGGGGACATGTGACCCATTGAGCATGTTTGAGATGCTCTGGATCGACATGTACAACATTGTACTCCAGTTCCTGTCAATATCCAGCAACTTCGCACAGCCATTGAAGAGGAGTGGGCCAACATTCCACAGGCCACAATTTGATCAACTCTATGTGAAGGACATGTGTCGCGCTGCATGAGGCAAATGGTGGTCACACCAGATACTGACTGGTTTTCATATCCACGCCCCTATCTTTTTTGTGACCAACAGATGCATATGTGTATTCCCAGTCATGTGAAATCCATAGATTAGGGCCTAATACATTTATTTAAATTGACTGATTTCCTTATATGAACTGTAACTCAGTAAAGTCTTTGAAATTGTTGCATGTACCCTGCTGTTAAATCAACTTCTTGATATGCCACACCTGTCAGGTGAATGGATTATCTTGGCAAAGTAGAAATGCTCGCTAACAGGGACGTAAACACATTTGTGTACAAAATTTGAGAGAAATAAGCTTTTTGTTTGTATGGAACATTTCGGGGGATCTTTTATTTCAGCTCATGAAACATGGGACCAACACTTTACATGTTGCGTTTATATTTTTGTTCAGTATATAATAATCTGTTTGGACTGGTCGACCAAGATTTCAAGACGGAGATGGTCCTGAACTCTGCAAGTTAGCTGTCTCCTGGGAACATGGACATACAGTTGAAGTCGGAAGTTTACATACACCTTAGCCAAATACATTTAAACTCAGTTTTTCACAATTCCGGCCATTTAATCCTAGTAAAACGTCCCTGTCTTAGGTCAGTTAGGATCACCACTTTATTTTAAGAGTGTGAAATGTCAGAATAATAGTAGAGAGAATGGTTTATTTCAGCTTGTATTTCTTTCATCACATTCCCAGTGGGTCAAAAGTTTAAATACACTCAATTAGTATTTGGTAGCATTGCCTTTAAAATGTTTAACTTGGGTCAAACATTTTGGGTAGCCTTCCACAAGCTTCCCACAATAAGTTGGGTGAATTTTGGCCCATTCATCCTGACAGAACTGGTGTAACTGAGTCAGGTTTGTAGGCCTCCTTCCTCGCACACGCTTTTTCAGTTCTGCCCACACATTTTCTATAGGATTGTGGTCAGGGCTTTGTAATGGCCACTCCAATACCTTGACTTTGTTGTCCTTAAGCCATTTTGCCACAACTTTGGAAGTATGCTTGGGGTCATTGTCCATTTGGATGACCTATTTGCGACCAAGCTTTAACTTCCTGACTGATGTCTTGAGATGTTGCTTCAACATATCCACATAATTTTCTTTCCTCATGATAACATCTATTTTGTGAAGTGCACCAACTCTCCTGCAGCAAAGCACCCTACTACATGATGCTGCCACCCACGTGCTTTACAGTTGGGATGGTGTTCTTTGGCTTGCAAGCCTCCCCCTTTTTCCATGACATAACGATGGTCATTATGGCCAAACAGTTCTATTTTTGTTTAATCAGACCAGAGGACATTTCTCCAAAAAGTATGATCTTTGTCCCCATGTGCAGTTGCAAACCGTAGTCTGGCTTTTTTATAGCGGTTTTGGAGCAGTGGCTTCTTCCTTGCTGAGCGGCCTTTCAGGTTATGTCGATATAGGACTCGTTTTACTGTGGATATAGATACTATTGTACCCGTTTCCTCCAGCATCTTCACAAGGTCCTTTGCTGCTGTTCTGGGATGGATTTGCACTTTTCGCACCAGAGTACGTTCATCTCTAGGAGACAGAAGCTCCTTCCTGAGCGGTATGACGGCTGCGTGGTCCCATGGTGTTTATACTTGCGTACTATTGTTTGTACAGATGAACGTGGTACCTTCAAGCGTTTGGAAATTGCTCCCAAGGATGAACCAGACTTGTGGAGGTCTACAATTTGTTTTCTGAGGATGTTCCATGATGTCGAGCAAAGAGGCACTGAGTTTGAAGGTAGGCCTTGAAATACATCCACAGATACACCTCCAATTGACTCAAATGATGTCAATTAGCCTATCAGAAGCTTCTAAAGCCATGACATCATTTTCTGGAATTTTCCAAGCTGTTTAAAGGCACAGTCAACTTAGTGTATGTAAACTTCTGACCCACTGGAATTGTGATATTGTGAAATAATCTGTCTGTAAACAATTGTTGGAAGAATGACTTGTGTCATGCCCAAAGTAGATGTCCTAACTGACTAGCCAAAACTATAGTTTGTTAACATGAAATCTGTGGAGTGGTTGAAAAGTTAGTTTTAATGATTTCAACCTAAGTGGTTGTAAACTTCTGACTTCAACTGTACATACAATACAGTCCTATATGTTGATTTATCACATAGATGCACATCTTAAATCAGGTGAGTTTACAGACCAGTTAAGTAGGCCTTAGACCCCTAGATTTAGCGAGCATATCAATATTAGCAAGGGGTTTCGTAACAGTTATATGTAACATCTCTATTTTTAGTTTTGTCATGTGATGATGTGCATTGGGTGAACTTTGAACAATCGATGTGAATTTGTCATTGCGTTTCCTTCCACCAAACCCTAGTGCATAACCTTTCCCCTATTTCCTAGAGAGAACATGTCTACAAACAGCCAGGGGAAGCCCTTGACACATGCTGGCTGACATGTGGCCAGAGGGAGAGGTTATTCACCAGTTCACCAGCTCCTCCAACAAACACATTAATAGGATACAAAGTGCCAGGGGAAGCCCTCACCACATCCTATTTTACAGAAGATCAGGGGAAGCCCTCACCACATCCTATTTTACAGAAGATCAGGGGAAGCCCTCACCACATTCTATTTTACAGAAGATCAGAGGAAGCCCTCACCACATCCTATTTTACAGAAGATCAGGGGAAGCCCTCACCACATTCTATTTTACAGAAGATCAGAGGAAGCCCTCACCACATTCTATTTTACAGAAGATCAGGGGAAGCCCTCACCACATCCTATTTTACAGAAGTTGAGGGGATCCCTCACCACATCCTATTTTACAGAAGATCAGGGGGAAGAGAATTTGTTCACCAGTTTGTTCTGGTAAAATTCCAGTTTTTCCCAATTTATCTTACAAATCTCTTTCAGGCTTCCCCTTTAACACAAACGAACAAACAAAGGCCGGCTGAGAGGCTTCTGGCCTCCTTCTCCTGGACTGACCATCATCCTGATTGTACACCCCTGAGTCATTATCAAGGCTTCCTGGCAGAGCACATCCCCTAAAATGTTGCTTCTGCCCTCTGGGGATGGAGTGTGGAATTGTATCATGGAGAAAGTTTGCTAATGGGGAAGGTGCTTGATACGGCTATACAGCCTGCAGGGTTTTTCATACATTGCTTGGACAGGAAAAAATTACTTTGAGAGAAAAACAAAGGCAGAGGAGTATGCTTCATGATCAACAACTCATGGTGTGATGTAGGACTGTACAAACCCTTAAGACTTTCTCCAATCAGAATATATGCTACAAGACTGCTTTGATCACGTGGACTGGGAAAAGTTCTGAGTCGCCTCCGACAATAACACCAATGAGTATACATACTCAGTCACGGGGTTCATCAGGAAATGCATGGAGGATGTTGTCCCAAGAATGTCTATCCGTAAATAGCGACATCCGGGCAAAACTGAGAGCACGGACCAACACATCCAACTCGTCGGATTTTTGAGGATATGGATAAATACAAGAAGACCAGCTACGACAATTGTCCCTGTACCCAAGAAAACTAAGGTAACCTAACTAAATGACTGGGTTGCCTCCGACAATAACATCAACAAGTATACATACTCAGTCACAGGGTCCATCAGGAAATGCATAAAGGATGTTGTCCCAACAATGAATCCCAACCAGAAACCATGGGTAAATAGAGTAATCAGCACACAACTGAGAGCACGGACCAACACATTAAACTCGGAGGATATGGATGAATAGAAAAGGACCAGCTACAACCTCCGGAAATCTTCAAGCTTGTGAATACTTGCAAAGCAGCTGGCCCAGATGGCATCCACAGCCGTGTCCTCAGAGACGAGATGGCTGGAGTGTTCACAGACATATTCAACCTCTCCCTGTCCCAGTCAGTGGTCCCCACATGCTTCAAAATGTCCAGTCAACAATGCTCTATTACATATTATTGATTCCACTACCCACTTTATATTTGTAAATATAGTCATACTACATCTATTATTTGTACTACTTTATATTTTTGACTTGACTTAATTACTCTTTTCATTGTTATTATTGATTAGTGTACTGCATTGTTAAGGGAGCTAGCACATAAGCATTTCGCTGCACCTTTTATACCTGCTGTAAACTATGTACGTAACAATTACAATTGATTTGATTTAAACAGTTAGCCACTAGCTAGCCTTGCGCTAACACAAATGCATACACCAAAGCCACAAACCATAGCAACAGTTATCCACTAGCCTAGCGCTAACACAAACACATGTGCCAAAGAGTCCTCCAGACTCCAAACATAGCCAAAAATAGTCAACACAAAATTTAAACACGTTATTCCTATCACTTTCTATTGGCCTGGGCCTACTCACAGGGAGCCTCTCAGGATCCCTCGCCCTGGATCAATCTTCCTTTACTACTCTCTTCACTTCCTCAGCATAGAACTCTTTCTGTACTGCTCTGATCCCGGCAACCTTGACCTGCCTTTCTCTCACTGGACACTTGTGATCTCCAGCGCCATGGTTACCCCTACAGTTAACACAGCTTTTCCCACCGATACTACAGTACACATTTCTTTGTCTACTGCAGCCCTCATCCTCCACATACAACACCTGTTCTGCCAGGCACATTCTGTTGAAGGTCCCCAAAGCACACACATCCCTGGGTTGCTCCTATTTTCAGTTTGCTGCAGCTAGCGACTGGAACGAGCTGCAACAAACACTCAAACTGGACAGTTTTATCTCAATCTCTTCTTTCAAAGACTCAATCATGGACACTCTTACTGACAGTTGTGGCTGCTTTGCGTGATGTATTGTTGTCTTTACCTTCTTGCCCTTTGTGCTGTTGTCTGTGCCCAATAATGTTTGTACCCTGTTTTGTGCTGCTACCATGTTGTGCTGCTGCCATGTTGTGTTGCTGCCATGTAGTTGTCATGTTGTGTTGCTACCAAGCTGTGTTGTCATGTGTTGCTGCCTTGCTATGTTGTTGTCTTAGGTTTCTCTTTAGGTAGTGTTGTTTTGTCTCTCTTGTTGTGATGTGTGTTTGGTCCTATATTTATATTTTATTTAATTGTATTTTATTTAATTTTTATTTTTATTTAGCCCCCGTTCCCGCAGGAGGTCTTTTGCCTTTTGGTAGGCCGTCATTGTAAATAAGAATTTGTTCTTAACTGACTTGCCTAGTTAAATAAATAAATATTGAAAGGTTGCGTTGCATATGTAACCAAGGTTCTCTGAAGGAACAGGTGAGACACCACTAACTCTATGGAAAATAATGCTTGAAAAATGTATAAGGCTTCATGGACTTAATGTCCAGGATTTTAGCCAATGACAAGTAAGACTGTAAATGCCACCTCTAAATGCTCTAATAGGAGTAGTTTGTGAACAATTCTTCCTATTTTCTGCACTAAGTGTTTGAGTGAGGGTGTTGCATCTAGGCCACTCTCAGCTCACAATTGTGTCAATCTTTACAATCCTAGATTCAGATTTTCTCCCCAGCCAACAACCAATTTCATGCTACAGTGGGGCAAAAAAGTATTTAGTCAGCCACCAATTGTGCAAGTTCTCCCACTTAAAAAGATGAGAGAGGCCTGTAATTTTCATCATAGGTACACTTCAACTATGAGAGACAAAATGAGAAAAAGAAATCCAGAAAATCACATTGTAGGATTTTTAATGAATTTATTTACAAATTATGGTGGAAAATAAGTATTTGGTCACCTACAAACAAGCAAGATTTCTGGCTCTCACAGACCTGTAACTTCTTCTTTAAGAGGCTCCTCTGTCCTCCACTCGTTACCTGTATTAATGGCACCTGTTTGAACTTGTTATCAGTATAAAAGACACCTGTCCACAACCTCAAACAGTCACACTCCGAACTCCACTATGGCCAAGACCAAAGAGCTGTCAGTACACCAGAAACAAAATTGTAGACCTGCACCAGGCTGGGAAGACTGAATCTGCAATAGGTAAGCAGCTTGGTGTGAATAAATCAACTGTGGGAGCAATTATTAGGAAATGGAAGACATACAAGACCACTGATAATCTCCCTCGATCTGGGGCTCCACGCAAGATCTCACCTCATCACAAGAATGGTGAGCAAAAATCCCAGAACCACACGGGGGGACCTAGTGAATGACCTGCAGAGAGCTGGGACAAAAGTAACAAAGGCTACCATCAGTAACACACTACGCCGCCAGGGACCCAAATCCTGCAGTGCCAGACGTGTCCCCCTGCTTAAGCCAGTACAAGTCCAGGCCCATCTGAAGTTTGCTAGAGAGCATTTGGATGATCCAGAAGAGGATTGGGAGAATGTCATATGGTCAGATGAAACCAAAATATAACTTTTTGGTAAAAACTCAACTCGTCATGTTTGGAGGAGAAAGAATGCTGAGTTGCATCCAAAGAACACCATACCTACTGTGAAGCATGGGGCTGTTTTTCTGCAAAGGGACCAGGACGACTGATCCATGTAAAGGAAAGAATGAATGGGGCCATGTATTGTGAGATTTTGAGTGAAAACCTCCTTCCATCAGCAAGGGCATTGAAGATGAAACGTGGCTGGGTCTTTCAGCATGACAATGATCCCAAACACACCGCCCGGGGATGTGCTGCTGCCATGTTGTTGTCATGTTGTGTTGCTACCATGCTGTGTTGTCATGTGTTGCTGCCTTGCTATGTTGTTGCCTTAGGTCTCTCTTTAGGTAATGTTGTGTCGTCTCTCTTGTCGTCATGTGTGGGGTAAGATCAGTTCTTATTTTGGGATATTATTACGAATGAAAGCAGAACATAAATTGTATCTTTGAAAGTCTACACATTCTAATTATCAGATTTACATGTAAATGTTGTCCAATTTATATGATTCAATATGAAACTATTTGTGAGAAGATTAAATGTGATTTTAGCCTTCTAAATGAGAGATTTGTTTCATAGTAAACTTATGCTCAATCAGTAACCCCGCCCACGGGAGCACAGACGTTGATTGGAAATTATGAAACACGCCCCTTCTCTTCCCCTGTATAAAAGCTCTGTGACAAGTCAACCTCAGTTCCAATAATGTGAGGATTTCTGTCCACAAATTTAAAAAACAACTTTACCTGAGACCAGATAACATGGAGGTGATCCCCACACTGCCACATTGAATTTCTACTAGACCAGCCAGAATACAGCGTAGCTGAGTATGGCAAAATGGTATGAACTCTAAACTATCGATCACTACCTAAAAGAAGTGATTAAATCCTAGTCATCGTGGTTACCAGGCTGCAGCTGGAAAACGTGTGTGGCCTAGGACGAAGAGGACAGACACTACTCCTGTCACACCCTGATCTGTTTCACCTGTCCTTGTGCTTGTCTCCACCCCCTCCAGGTGTCGCTCATCATCCCCTGTGTATTTCTACCTGTGTTTTCTGTCCCTCTGTGCCAGTTCGTCTTGTCTTGCCAAGTCAACCAGTGTGTTTTTCCTAGCTCCTTTCGTTCCTAGTCGCTGTCGTTCTAGTCCTCCCGGTTCTGACCCTTTGCCTGCCCTGACACCGAGCCCGCCTGTCTGACCATTCTGCCTGTCTGGAACTCGAGACTGCCTGCCCTGCTGTACTATTCGGACTCAGCCCTGGTTATTGAACCCCTGCCTACCCTGAACACGAGACTGCCTGTTCCACTGTACTGCTCGGACTCTGTTCTGGTTAATGAACTATTTCCTGTCCCTGACCTGCCCTTTGCCTATTTCCTTTATTATAATAAATAACGGAGCTCTAACCATCTGCCTCCTTTGTCTGCATCTGGGTCTTGCCTTGTATCGTTATAACTCCTCAGATCTTCGACCCATCTATCGAAGCCAAGCTCAATCGTAAATATATAAATTGTATTTCCTTTTTCCGAATAGGCGTTTGTTAGGGTGCTAAATATCCATATTTATGATGAGCGTAGTATTCAACTGTATTTACGAGTTGAATTCCTTTGTTCTCCTCCCGCTTTTATTCTCCCACCCCCTTCCTTTGTGTAACCAGCCGTCATATCGGGTTAGTCCACTAGGGATTTTTCATGGCATGATTAGTAATCATAGTATAATCCATCCTGTGTGTATGTAATTCTGTGTGATTATTTAGTTAGTTAGTAAATAAATAATTAAGCCAACTTGTGTATTGATGATTCATCATGCGGACTAGGCTTTGTGAAGATAACCAAGTATTTTAGAACAATCAGAATGAGACTGATAGAAGGTCATAATTAATAATTGACTGCTATTGATGTAAATGATCTTCAGATCTTTATGTTTTTTGGGGGGAGACAGCAGCTTTATGAACAATTATTCTGTGGTGCCCCAGAATTCCTAATGAGTTCATTATTGCCTGATTCATTTAATCATAATTAAACGTTAGGTAATGATTAGATAAATAGCAGTCACCACATTAATCGTATTAAAGACACGACAAGACTCTGTATCAAAAGTCAGCAGGACATACAGTGTCTTCTCTGTTTCACCACGCTCTCCACCAGGTCTGCCTCGCACCAAACAGCGGACGTCACTGTGACACTGTGAATCTTCAATTTCAGTTGGTCCTCCTCAACACTTAACGCCACTCTAGTTATCCCGGAGAGCAAAGGAAGTCACAGGTGTTGTGACCTCTGGACGGAGGACACACAAAAAATCATCACAAATCCACTTCAAGTTACTTTAATCAATTCAACAGTCCCCAACCTGTTCTCCACCCATCCTGACACCACATATGATCAGCCAGAAGGCAAGGATCCATTCTCTTCACTCTGACTGTACCAGAATCATCCTTGTCATCATCAGGACGAGGTCAGAACTCAGTGGTCTTCACCGCACCTACCATCGCAGGTAATTCGTCCTGACTAAAGCACTTTCTACCACTCTAAATTTCTGCCTCTAACCCTAGGAAACTCTTTTCTACCTTCACCTTCCTCCTTAATCCTCCACTCCCTCCCTCTTCCCTCTCTGCAGATGACTTTGTCAACCACTTTGAAAAAAAGGTTGACGACATCTGCTATTCATTCACTCAGCCTATTGAGTCCACTGGTCTCACTCACACAGAACTACCCTACGCCTGGACCTCTATCCCCTCTGTCATTAACCTTTTTTTCCAACCTTTTTTCAAAGTGGTTGACAAAGTCATTCCCTCTCTCTCCAGATGACATCCTGCGACTAGTGAGGTCTGTCTGCCCGACAACCTGCCCGCTCGACCCCATCCCCTCCTCCCTTCTCCAAACCATCTCTGGAGACCATCTCTCATTCCTCACTTCTCTCATCAACTCATTCCTGACCACTGGCTGCGTCCCCTCTGACTTCAAAAGGGCCCGAGTTGCTCTCCTCCTCAAGAAACCAACACTCAACTAATCTGATGTCAAAACTATAGACCTGTATCTCTTTCTTTTCTTTCCAAAACCCTTGATCGTGCTCTCTCTGATTAACTTTCTCGTTATCTCGCTCAGAACGACCGTCTTGACCCTAACCAGTCAGGCTCTCTCCTCTGTTCTCATCCTCCTAGATCTATCTGCTGCCTTCGATACGTGAACCATCAGATCCTCCTCTTCACCATCTCAGGGCTGGGCATCTCAGGCTCTGCACACTCTAGGATTGCATTCTACCTTGCAGGCCGCTCCTAGCAGGTGACGTGGAGAGGATCTATGTCTGCACCACGTACTTTCAATTCTGGTGTCCCCCAGGACTCAGTTCTAGGCCCTCTCCTCTTCTCTCTATACACCAAGTCACTCGGCTCCGTCATATCCTCACATGGTCTCTCCTATCATTGCTATGTTGATGACAATCAACTACTTTTCTCCTTCCCCCCCTTCTGACACCCAGGTGGCGACACCAACAGCAAGAGGAAATGCCCCTCCCTACCTTTAGGCTATGCTCAAACCCTACACCCCCCCCCCCCCCCCCCCGGGATAAGAGTGTCTCCTAATGACTTAAATGTAAATAATCTAGGTGTTATTAGGTTATATTCAACTGCAGTGTTTACACTCATTACACAGGCAGCCCAATTCTGGTCTGCTGGTGAAAACGCAGCCTTATTGCCAAACGATTTTATCTGATTGGTCAAAAGACCAATAGTGGCAAAAATATCAGAACTGGGCTGCCTGTGTAAACCAACACAGCAATTTTAGCTCAGTGTTTGAGGGGGTTGAATAGTTGCCTGTCGACTCACCCTGAATTTAATTCCGCTGCTCTATCGATCGCACATACATTCAGTCTGAATCTGCCATCCTACATTGTCTCTAATAAATCTAACCAATCCGAGTATCAAAGTTGTTAACTCATCATGTAGGCTGGTTCTGGCCCAACCCATCAGTTACTGAGACCAATCAGAACGGTTACAATGTGTTAACATTCTAAAAATCGTAGGGGAGGTAGGCAAATCCAGACTCATCTGGATAAGTAGCCAGGCAAGTTGAATTTGCTCTCGCCTCCTTTTCTACCACTAGATGGCATCATAGAGACATGTTTATACACTCATAGTTGGGTGTGCAGAGAGAGCCAAGAAAAGACAGGGCAAATGTTCTTATTAGTTTTAACCCACTGTTCTGGTGCATTTATTTTGGATAGCAGTTTGGGGGGGAAGTATTTTTAACAACAGCCCTTTAACTGTGTGATCATATTCATTATTGTCATTTAAAAAGGGGAAACAGCCTGTTTTCTTAGGGAATCGGCACACCTTAACAGTAAGCCTAAGGATCTGAATTTGAGAGTATAGAGTTAAAATTATTCTGTGTACATGTGAAAATGATTTGTGCCTATGTTTGTGAAAGTGTGTGTGTGTGTGTTGGCAGTGTGTGTGTGTGTGTGTGTGTGTGTGTTGGCAGTGTGTGTGTGTGTGTGTGTTGGCCGTGTGTGTGTGTGTGTGTGTGTGTGTGTGTGTGTGTGTGTGTGTGTGTGTGTGTGTTGGCAGTGTGTGTGTGTGTGTGGGAGCTAATCCTCATGAATTAATTATATAAACTGTGATATCAGTGCAGTAAGGGATACTGTTGGCTTCCAGAGGGTATTTATCTTTGGCTTAATTAACACAATTTCAGTTATGAAAAGGATCAAACGACTGAAGTCACAGTTGCCATGCTTCTTTTTTGATGCACTGCATTCAGTGGTGTAAGCTACTTAAGTAAAAATTATTTAAAGTACCTCATAAGTAGTTTTTTGGGGTAACTGTACTTACTTTACTATTTCTATTTTTGACAACTTTTACTTTTACTTCACTACATTCCTACCAAAAATAATGTACATTTAACTTCATACATGTTCCCTGACACCCAAAAGTACTTGTTATATTTTGAATGCTTAGCAGGACTGGAACATGGCTTAATTCACACACTCATCAAGAGAACATCCCTGGTCACTAAACGCACGTGCTTCATTAATAAATGATGTCTGCGTGTTGGAGTGTGCCCCTGGCTATCCGTAAATTTAAACAACATCTTATTTGCTTAATATGAGCAATTTGAAATTATTTTACTTTTGATACTTAAGTATATTTTTGCAATTACATTTAGCTTTGATACTTAAGTATATTTACTCAAATAGTATTTTACTGGGTGACTTTCACTTTCACTTGAGTAATTTGTTTTTTTACTAAGGTATCTTTAATTTTACTAATTAAAATGGTGTACTTTTCCCCAACACACTGCATTAAGCTGGGCCTGGGGGGTAGCTAGAGCGGTGTTTGTGTGTGATGGCGGAACAGAGTGGGCATTATAAGCAGAATCCCGCCATAGGCCCCGTCTCCACGTGAACCAGGGCGTCAGGGCTTTCCCATGAGCCAAGCCAGGTGTTCGTTTGCATTAATGAATAGACGGTAATTAAGAAACCGTTTAATTATGGTGTAAAGCTCTAATTATAAAATGCAAGAAAGTGCCGCTAATTGTGATTATGATAATAACACCGCTCCCGAGCAGAATCTTAAGCAAATTTCTCCAATCCTAACCAAGGTTGGCCCCTGCTAATCTTTTCACCGTCAGCAACATGGAAAACAGTGTTATCAGAATTTGAACAGTGTGTGTGTGTGTGTGTGTGTGTGTGTGTGTGTGTGTGTGTGTGTGTGTGTGTGTGTGTGTGCGCGCGCACGTGTGCAGTGACAGCAATGAGGTGAACCCTGAATGCAATTTGTTTGGTTGTTTGGCGAAAGTCTCAGGATCTCCACCATATAGGGCAACTACACGGCTCCAAATGGGGTTGCATTGTAGGCCTTGACCCCAAGGTCATAGGGTCAGTAGGAGGTGAAGAGAGGCCAGTGCTTATGAACACTATGGAGTTCCTCTTTCTTTCAAAGGACGTGTGGCCCTATAAGCAAAGGGAAGCTAGCCGTAATTGAAAACTGGTCAAAGATTTGCCCTCTGCCCTGCCCCAAGTGCAAAGTGCTTTTCACTTGGTAATGATCAAGCCACCCCAACCCCCATAGGTAGAAGTAGAGAAAGTATTAGAGGAGGGGGAATGTTCATTTGTAAATTATTTGATTATGCAGAATGTTTAACCAACTTTGCAATTTTGCCACTTGAACCATCCTTTTCACTGTGCGTGGGGGCAAAATACACTTGCGTCCTCTTCAGATTCATCACAGCTCCAGGTGTTTAACATTTCTTTATTATTGCCCTAATAGTGAAGATGGGTATTTTCAGGCATGTAGCTATCTTAAAAAAAAAAATCAGATTTCTGAAAGTCAACAACCTTTTGTCTCATTTAATTTGTGTGTTCTCTGGCCTTTCCAGTGATGATGGATGACTAAGGGAGTTTAGCCTGTGTGTCACCTCATATTTATACCCCAATGAAACAGGAAGTCATTGATGACCACTTAAAGGACAATTCCAATCAAATCAAATCATATTGTGTAGTAGGACCATACAGTGAAATGCTTACTTACAAGCCCTAATCAACAGTGCGGTTTTTAAGTAATTCCACCCCAAAACAGCATCGTATGGTGCAAAATGCATCAAATGGGGATAATTTCTGTATTTTGAAGGTCACATATCTTGAAAACTTGAGTGCTGACAAGCAAAACATTTTGGAACTATGTCAACATTGGACTAATGCCACAAATTCCAAAAGATAGTTTTTGGGTGGAGTTTTCCTTTAAGAGTTCCCAAAGACTCTGATGTCTTTGGGAATCTTTATCGGATATTCAGTACATCAATTAGAATTTCTAGGGGTGCCAATAATTGTGATGCATGTTTTTGAATAAAATAATTATTACTTGATGGCGATTTATTTAGAAACACACAATTTTAACTTCATTAAAGGTTAGATTCATTTGATATTGTGAGTGTGAGATCAAGCCGATAAACAACATTTACATTTTTTCACAGCCTTTTTTTTTCATATTCACCAAGGGTGCCAATAACTCAGGAGGGCACTGTATTTAGTAACAAGCTATTTTGTTATCCATTATAAGAAGAAAATAAATATTTGTTTTAAAAGTAAACTATGCTTATCATAACATGTTTAGGCACTACTGGTAGTTCCTGACATGACCTGCTACATAGTATATTTTATAGGCACTTATAAAAATGTCACTAGCCAATAAAAAAAGAAATGAAGGTTTAAGTTAATGAGCAACAAATTGCAGAACTGCAAAACAAAACACAGCATTGGAGTCATAGGAGGGCTGACTTCTACAACATGAAAAAAAAATAATGAAGGGAGTGAGCGAAAAAAGAACGTTAGTCGGACGTGCTAAGTTGGCTCGGAATCCCGCCGATAGGCTTTACCCATAACCCTTCACCCCAACTCTCTTTGCATCCTTTCTCAAATTACAAACAACCTTTGTCCACACCAATCTCCCTTGCATTCCAACTAGCAAAAATACAATATCAACAACACACCTCAAACTCTATCCTTCCCTAGCTCCAGACGAATCCCTCACACATGCACATGCCACCATGCACGCACGCACACACACAGACACACACACACACACACACACACACACACACACACACACACACACACACACACACACACACACACACACACACACACACACACACACACACACACACACACACACACACACACACTAAGTTCATCCTGCAGATGGTACTTTTAAAACAATTCTCTTTTGACTAACAGATGTATGATCATAATTTGAGCCATTTTTCTACAGCAAGATAATAATCCTGCAGCAACAGGAAATGTGAATTATTATGTGGATAATAATTATTGAACATATTTGTAGGGGTTGAAATATTTTTCTCAAAGGAAAAAATCAAGTCTAAAATTTTGATGTGGAAATTCCAAACTTCAGAAGCCTTCTTCAACCTCAAATAATACACTACAAGTTTAACATTTCCTGCATTGCAGGAAAGGTTTTATTTTTTTTATTGAACTTTTATTTAACTAGGCAAGTCAGTTAACAACAAATTCTTATTTACAATGACGGCCTACAGTTTACCTGAAATAGGGTGATCAAATTAAGGTCCTACATCTACACAGAGAGACTTGCAGGAGAATTGAGGCAATGGAGGGCACAGCCTGAACGTTAATCAAACGTCAAGTTCCATCGCTGCCTGCTACTTTTGTGATTCTGGATGGCCAGATACTGTATCTATCAACAAAGACAAGAAACTGCCATGTGGTGAATCTTAAGTGGCCAATTTCAACTCATTTGATCTTGATTGTACATAACCTTTATTTAACCAAGTCAGTTTAGATCAAATTCCTACTTACAATGACAGCCTACCCCGGCCAAACACAGACAATGCTGGGCCAATTGCCAGCTGCCCTATGGGCCGGATTGTGATACAGCCTGGAATCGAACCAGGGTCTGTGGTGACACCTCTAGCACTGAGATGCAGTGCCTTAGACCGCTGCGCCACTCAGGAGACATTGATACCATGTCTTGTTTTGAAGTGTTTTAACTGATGTCATATTTATGCTAATATGGCTAAAATTTGCTAGCTAGCTAGCTAGCTAACTAACAACTGTAATGTGCTCATTGTGCAACTTTATTTATGTTTTCAATAAAGATTGGAGACCAAATATAGTTTACATCAACAATCTAAGCCAACCATGTCTGTTTTGCCCTATAGTTGCTCATGTGTGGTTTGACAAGTATTTCATTGACATAGGCCTATGAGAGTGAGACCCATGCATGCGTTAGACCTATCAGTGGCCAGTAGAAATGTATATACCCTGTTCTTAAGACTATGAATTGAATAGAGCAGGGGTTCCCTATAAATCTACACAACTGCGATTAAAACATTTCTCACATCAATAGCCTACTATAACTATACATTTGAAGAGGTAGAGCATTTTAATCGGATGAAAAATATGTTTTGAGACTGTAGGCTATATATTTAAATAATATATATCCTACAAACATTAGCCTAAGTTCAATAAAAGTAGGTCTAATTATGAGAGCAATTAAAATTTGTATTAGGCTACATTTAGTGCTGTAGGAATTTTCCTTTCAATTGTATTGGGAGATTTTCTGAAAAGATCCTCCAAAAATGTGCCAGTAAATGTATAGGTTAGTCAATATCGTTTAATGTCCAATATTAACCACAGTTTACAATACAAAGCACTTTAGACTAGTCGAGTAATGGAATATTTTTTCAGATTAAAGTGTTATAGGCTAAATAGATTCTTAAATTTGAATTTCTGCTCGTTGGAACTTGAACTAAACATGTTGTTCTATTGGGATATTTTGCAAGATATGCATTATCGAAGAGGTTTGAATCTCTGACAATCGAAGTTGTTTTGTATTTCTTCACTCAATCGTTTTTGAAGAACAGCAAAGCGAGTGAAGGAATAGGCTGCTGCATCATGCTGAGCGTGCGTCACGGTGGACACGATCATTCAAGGTCTTTAAGGTCTGTCTTCTTCGGTCGGGATATGACTTGTGCTGGCAGTAAGAGGGTGAATCCTGTAGGCTACCCTCCCTCAAGAGCTAGATAATATAGCCATACCTGAAAATAATTTGTACAGATGTTGCGTGTTTCCTTTTGGATATAGGGCCTATACTGTATGTAGGCCCATATGGGACATGGATTAACCCTTAGTAGGTTTAAATAATATCTCGTCAACATGTGTGAACTCCAAGAAAAAACTATAAAGAAGAGTCCAATTTACGTATTTATTTTTCGTGATTTCTCTCTTGCTTTTGAAAGCAGCACATTCAAATGTTTTCCAACTCATCATCTAATAGCCAAATCGACTGACATTTGTGAAAGAAAATGTATATAATTAAATTGATAGGCCTATATAAAAAGGTGATTATTTATGCAGGAAATATTGGGCACATTATAGGCATATAGTCTATAAATTAAACAGGTTGGCCTTTAACACAATCGTTGTAACCTATTTGTAAGAAAGGGTCAAAACATCGCTTATTACCATATTCACAATTTTGAACATTATGCAATACACTTTTATTGGCCATTTTGCCACTAACAGGAATTATAGAAGGAGTGGGATTATGTCAATATCCTTATTTTTAGACAGTGTCTTTGTGCCATGCAGTTTAGTTTGCCACCCACTGCAGACGTTTATTGATGTTGTCTGTCAACTCGAATCTTTGCCAATTTACTCCCATTTATGGAGCAATATGTGAGAGGCAACGGGGAGGAACAGCGTTGTAGAGACTTAACTTTAATTTGTTTCCCTCGTGAACATAAGTAGCGCGTAAAGTCTAAAATGTAGGCTTGAAAAGCCTGTTAAACCATTCTGCACGAGACAATGTGCATGAATTCGCGCAGTACCCACCCAAAACGAGATAACATATAGCCTATATATTTAATAACCCAATTATAGTATTTAGGCATTCTTCCATTGACACAATTTTATGATACAATTTAGGGGCATTTTATTTAGCCTTTTATCCCAAATGTAAAACTGACCCATTGGGATGTGTTTTCTTTCCATATTCTTTTTCTATATTATTACAATGTTTAACCTACCATTATTAGGCTTAACCTAATAGGTTATTGCAATCAGAAGGCTATTGTTTATGGAAAGTTAGCTTTCATCAAAATGCATGGCTTTGGCTCTTATTCTATGCACTCATTTGAGCTGTTTCAGCCTACTTTCCCAACTCACAGCGGTGATTTCAGCCTACTTTCCCAACTCACAGCGGTGATTTCAGCCTACTTTCCCAACTCACAGCGGTGAATTCAGCCTACTTTCCCAACTCACAGCGGTGATTTCAGCCTACTTTCCCAACTCACAGCGGTGATTTCAGCCTACTTTCCCAACTCACAGCGGTGATTTCAGCCTACTTTCCCAACTCACAGCGGTGATTTCAGCCTACTTTCCCAACTCACAGCGGTGATCCACTGATTAACCCATTGGACATAAGGGCGATAAAGCCATTAAACATTTAGGACAAAACACACATAATGACAAGAGAGACACCACAACACTACATAACGAGAGACCAACAACACAGCATGGAAGCAACACATGACAACACAGCATGGTAGCAACACAACATGACATGGTAGTGACACAAAAAGGCAGCAGCACAACATGGTAGCAGCACAAACATGGTACAAACATTGTTAGGCACAGACAACAGTAGAAAAGGCAAATAGACAGAGACAACAATAAATCAGATGAAGCAGCCAGTAAGTGTCCATGATTTTTTGAGTCTTTGAATGTAGAGATGGAGATAAAACTGTCCAGTTTGAGTGTTTTTTTGCAGCTCATTCCAGTCTGTAGCTGCAGCAAATGGAAAAGAGGAGGGACCCAAGGATGTGTGTGCTTTAGTGACCTTTAACAGAATGTGGAGTATGAGGGTTGCAGTAGGTATCTCAGAGTGAGGTCTAACAGGGTTTTATAAATAAGCATCAACCAGTGGGTCTTGTGTCGGGTATACAGAGATAGCCAGTTTACAGAGGAGTATAGAGTGCAGTGATGTGTCCTATAAGGAGCACTGATGGCCGAATGGTAAAGAACATCTCTGTGCAAGAGAGCATAAAAAAATTACATCTCCGTAATCTAGCATGGGTAGGATGGTCATCTGAATCAGGGTTAGTTTTGATAGATATGAGGTGACTACCTCAAGCTCTAAACCCTCAGAAGTACAGTACAGTACTTCTGTATACAGTATTCAGACCCCTTTACTTTTTCCACATTTTGTTACATTACAGCCTTATTCTAAAATTGATTAAATATTTTTTTCCCTCAGCAATCTACATACACACAATACCCCATAATGACAAAGCGAAAACAGGTTTTTAGAAAATGTAGCAAATTTATACAAAATTAAAAAACAGAAATACCTTATTTACATAAGTATTCCGACAGTTTCCTATGACACTCTAAATTGAGCTCAGGTGCATCCTGTTTCCATTGATAATCCTTGAGATGCTTCTAAAACTTGATTGGAGTCCACCTGTGGTAAATTCAATTGATTGGACATAATTTGGAAAGGCACACACCAGTCTAAAAAAGGTCCCACAGATCAGTGTCAGAGCAAAAACCAAGCCATGAGGTCGAAGGAATTGTCCGTACAGCTCTGAGACAGGATTGTCGAAGCACAGATCTGGGGAAGGGTACCAAAAAATGTCTGCAGCATTAAAGATCCCCAAGAACACAGTGGCCTCCATCATTCTTACATGGAAGAAGTTTGGAACCAACAAGACTCTTACTAGAGCTGGCCGAGCAATCAGAGGAGAAGGGCCTTGGTCAGGGAGGTGAGCAGGAACCCGATGGTCACTCTGACAGAGTTCTAGAGTTCATTTGTGGAGATGGGAGAACCTTCCAGAAGGACAACCATCTCTGCAGCACTCCACCAATCCTTGATGAAAACCTGCTATAGAGCAGACTGGGGCGAAGGTTCACCTTCCAACAGGACAACGACCCTAAGCACACAGCCAAGACAATGCAGGAGTGGCTTCGGGATAAGTCTCTGAAGGTCCTTAAGTGGCCCAGCTAGAGCCCGGACTTGAAGCCAATCGTCTCTGGAGAAACCTGAAAATAGCTGTGCCCCATCCAACCTGACAGAGCTTGAGAGGATCTGCAGAGAGGAATGGGAGAACCTCCCCAAATACAGGTGTGCCATGCTTGTAGCGTCATACCGAAGAAGACTCGAGGCTGTAATCGTGGCCAAATGTGCTTCAACAAAGTACTGAGTAAAGGGTCTGAATACTTATTTTTATTTTTAATACATTTGCAAAAATGTCTAAAAACCTGTTTTTGCTTTGTCATTATGGGGTATTGTGTGTAGATTGATGAGTGGAAAAAACAATTGAATCAATTTTTGAATAAAGCTGTAATGTAACAAAATGTGGAAAAAGTCAAGGGGTCTGAATACTTTCTGATTGCACTGTATATAGTATAGTAATCACATGGGGAGAGGGGAATTCTTCGTACTGAACCACATGACCTTTGTTTTGGAGGTGTTCAGAACAAGGTTAAGGGCAGAGAAAGCTTGCTGGACATTAAGAAAGCTTTGTTGTAGAACGTTTAACACACAATCCGTGGAGAGGCCAGCTGAGTATAAGACCGTATCTGCATATAAATGGATGAGAGAGCTTCCTACTGCCTGAGCTACTGTATGTTGTTGATGTAAATTGAGAAGAGTGTTTGGCCTAGGGTCGAGCCTTGGGGTACTCCCTTGATGACAGGCAGTAGCTGAGACAGCAGATGTTCTGACTTTTATACAATGCAATCTTTGAGAGAGGTAGTTAGCAAACCAGGCCAAAGACCCATCGGAGACACCAATACTCCTTAGCCGACCCACATGAATGGAATAGTAAGTTGGGGAAAGCTGAACTTAATGTAATTACTCTGCAATATCACAGCACGATTGACCAATCAAAGCTCACTATAGCCTCAAGCCCCTACTGGATTAGTTGTTTACACCAGCACTACCTACCTAGTAACCCACATGAGGGCGACGCTATACAAATGAACACTGGTAGTGAAAATCCCCTGTCAGACATTATGTTCAGCAGCACCATACTGCCCCCCAGACCCCCTCCCGCACCCCTTATTGCCCTTTGTTAATTTTAGTAGACACGGCTTGACACTGTATTTGTAAGCCAGCCTACTCCCCTAAAACCAACAGTAGTCGTCACAGTCTGAAGCTCCCCATAGGACATTCTTGTCATGTTCAGGGTATACATAATTGAGGTTTTTATTGCATTCAGAATCTTATAGAGGCCCTGCCCATATACATAAAAGCTATTTTGATAAGCTATTCAAGTTAATATTTTATTTGTTGTTTTCTGCTTTGTTGATCATTATAGATCCTCATTTTTGGTGTGTTGCTATTAAAATGTACTTTTCAATTACGATTAGACCTACATCAAATCATGAATAATTTTAGTGCACCTAAATATAGATTCACTTTTAAAAAAAATGTATTTACTTTCCTGACTCAAAATATACTATAGCTTTTTAAATAAAATTAAAGAACAAATTAAACAAATTAAAATCCATTCTCGTATTGGCTCCTATTCATGGATCCTATTGGCCAGAGTAGACCATCTCTCCAGAACCCAAAGACATACAGCCATTGGGTTCTCATTTGAACAATTGACGACAGCAGGGCCAATGTGTAGCCTACAATTGTCCTGACACTCTGTCTAACCGTTAATAATCATTGCATGCAATATGGTTTTGGAAACCTCAGAGTCTCTACTTTCATATCACCCCAAAATATAATATAATATAATATAATATAATAAAATATAATATAATATCATATAATAATTTGACAAATACAAAAGATACACTTACTGTGCACCGTTTTAACACAGATTCCCACTAAGTTGTTTTGCGTTGCACTTTCTGAGCTAATGGAAACTCGGGAGGGGACACAAAAAAAAAGTTGTCTGGAAGCTGTGTTTCACAAAAAAAACGTTGTTGTAATCTGTGATAAAACAGCTAACTAAAGCTAAAATAAATGTTTTATTTTTATATGTAAAGTTATTTTTGGTTAATAATTAAGTTGAGTGTTCAAGGCTTCCAAAACCGTATTGCAGTCAAGGATCAATTGTTTCTAGATAGAGAGTTTCACACTTGACCAAATCACTATCAAAAGGGATGTGGCATGACTCCAATATAGCATTGGAGTCAGAAGGGCAAGCGTAGACTAAAGAATATTGTGCATGACACATGTGTAAGACAGCAGTCATTCTCTTGAAGTCCGGATGAGGTCGCATGTGGGTGATGCTTGAAATCTCAGCAGGCAACCCGTATTAAATTAAACATCATTATCTTGCAAGCCTAATAATACAAATCATAGATCATGAAAATGGATAAGTAAGACTGTCTCTCCCTTCGAATGAGGACACTGAATGTGATAATTTACATTGCTAATGTGTATGACGTCTGTGTGTGTGTGTCTGCGCAAGAATTAAGTGCATGTTAATTTGATGCCCCTTTCGTGCATGATAATGATATGCAGCTTTAATGAAATAAAAGGTTTTCCAAATTCAGTACTCTTTGAATCTGCAGCTGTTGATCAGGTGATCAGCATATTGCTACAAAGTGAGAGCACGTTTGTGCACGAATCCCAGAGTCTCCACAAGTGGTTGTGCAGTTGTATGGCTCGCTCGACTTGTGGTCACAAAAGACCACTGACTAGTTAAGAAAGACTGACTAGGCTGAGTCATATTAACATGATGCCACCCCCCTCGCTGTCTGGAGCTGGTATCATACACTCTCTCCCACCATCAATGCCATAACTTCACATAGAGTAGGTCTACTCAGAGATTATCATACATACCACACACCCTCAGTTCAACACACAACAACATACACCCTCAGTTCAACACACAACAACATACACCCTCAGTACAACACACACACACACACACAACAACATACACCATCAGTACAACACACACACAACAACATACACCCTCAGTTCAACACACAACAACATACACCCTCAGTTCAACACACAACAACATACACCCTCAGTTCAACACACACACACAACAACATACACCCTCAGTTCAACACACAACAACATACACCCTCAGTTCAACATACCAAAAAAAAAAACTGCTTAAAGGCGCAATATGTAGAAATCGCTCCGCCATTGACTGGTTGCTAAAATTCTAAAATGTTTGCCAAATTTCAGTTTATGTGACGAAACAAACAATATGACCAGCTTGTCCGCTTCATCAGAATTCTATAAAAGATGTTCAAACTTAATGTCCCTACTGAATAAACCTCAAGTACATTTTCCACTTTGGGCAGCTGATGACATGAGGCTAGCACCTATACTGCCATACTAGTGCCCCCATACTTCCACTCAATACTCCTGGCAGGTTGGGATTTCCTCAAGTCATTAGCATGTGAAAGATCCCAGTTCATGTGAACTTATTTGCCCTCTGAACCCTCCCCTTTATGCCTGGCAGACAACAAATAGCTGTGCTGATGATGGAAGGTCCCACCTCTTGGGTTCTCACCCCAACTCCTCTGTCCGGCTGCAGATTACACACCCAGGACCCTGGAGAAAAGAGGAGTCTTAGACGTGTCTACACTGGTCTGTTCCCAAGCTACCCCTCCTCTCTATTAATGTGTGCTACAGTATGTACACTATTTATGTTCCCTGCCCACTCAGAGACTTCAACACATTTTAATAATTTAATTGGATCCATCCAAGAGTCGTTCATCAATTGTGCTGAAAACACACACACACACACACACACACACACACACACACACACACACACACACACACACACACACACACACACACACACACACACACACACACACACACACACACACACACACACACACACACACACACACACACACACACACACACACACACACACACACACACACACAGACACACTCCCACAGTCTGACACAGACAGACTGAAGGGCCTCATCTCGACTGTCTTTCTTTCAGCTGTCTGCTCCGTCTGACCCAGTCTTTTCATATGTGTAATTAAGTGCTCAAAAACCCTCCAAAGTGCCATGACACAATCATGGCGGATTTCTTGCCATGTCTTATGTATGTGTGTCTGTGTCTGGAGCGGGTTTATACCCCCCAATCTATGTGAAAGTTGTTTTCTCATCTTCTTAGACCCCCCTATTAGTTGTTTATTCAAGTGTTACTTTACTTAAGAAAATGTCCACAGTCCTAGACTGAATTTGTGGGAAACAAGGAAGCAAGTGAATGTGTCTGATTTGTAGACAGAAGAAGATGGCCGGCAATGTTCTTTTCTCAGCCAGTTGCTGTATATGGATGGATGCTCAAATGTGCTTTCAAGTGCATAATGCATGCAGTTTCTTTCAAGGGAAGTCATTGTTAGGGTCCTTAGGCTTTGTCAAGGTCTGACTACAACACAGTGAGTGAACACACACACACACACACACAAACATTGCCTAGGCAACTTCGTAAACCCACCATCATGAATGACTTGATATCTCTGTGTGTAGTATGTGTGTATGTGCGTGTGTGCATGAGCGTGTGTGTGTTGAGTGCCACTGATAGCTAGGATGTCTCCAACTTCCTTTTCTCTGACTGTCCCTGAGGGACTCCACTCTGAGCCCTAACCCTTGCCTGACCTCTGAGTCTGCTCCGGCACGAGGGAGGTCAAGAGGTCAACCTCATCACCAGCTTTTAGGATCACTTAGACCAGTGTTCAAGAGCCACTTCCTTTGGCCTTGACCCTCTCTGTCACATTGCAATAACTGGAGATTAGTAATTTCCTAAACATTAGTGCAAAGGTTTAGCTCTACTTCTTGTCCAGTCAGTTGTGAATTTTTATTTTGTATTTTACTACACAAGTCAGTTAAGAACAAATTGTCATTTACAATGACGGCTTACATCGGCCAAACTTGGACGACGCAGTGGTCTAAGACACTGCCCTATGGGACTCCCGATCACAGCCAGTTGTGATACAGTCTGGAATCAAACCAGGTTGTCTGTAGTGACACCTCTAGCACTGAGATGCAGTGTCTTAGAAGAATCTATACAGTTACACATCGGGATATTATTTTTGATGATATATCGTATCATATCGTTTTGACAATATCACAATATTTTTTTTGCGCTAGTTGGCTGTACCTGTACCAAAACTCCTGTATTTTTCCTTCATAGATTCTTCTCCATCTTCTTTTTAAATAAGGAGTGAATTTGTTTTCAGCACTTTTATTTCCATGACTGATAAAAAAACGTGCTTTCTCATGTCTCTCTCTTGTCTCTCTGCAGCAGACATATGGTGAGCATGGAACATCGAATCGCAATTCCCCTCTCTGATTCCGAGGGGTCGGGTTATAAATGCGTAAGACAGATTTAAGTTGAATGCGTTCAGTTGTGCAACTGACTAGTATCACCCTTTCCCCTTTCCCCTTTCCCAATACATAGAATGATGAGAGTCGCAATACATATCGTCTCGGCACCTAAGTATTGTGATAATACCGTATTGTGAAGTCCCTGGCGATTGCCAGCCCTACCAGTCAGGGTGACATTTCCTCATAAAAGCACACAGCGAGTTAAATAACCAAAACATTTACAGTAAATAGACAGGACTCAGGTATTTTTCTGTCCACTTGTGTAGTTTACTTGGAAATCGGTCCTCTTATTATATACAGTGGGGAGAACAAGTATTTGATACACTGCCGATTTTGCAGGTTTTCCCACTTACAAAGCATGTAGAAGTCTGTAATTTTTATCATAGGTACTCTTCAACTGTGAGTGACGGAATCTAAAACAAAAATCCAGAAAATAACATTGTATGATTTTTAAGTAATTAATTTGCATTTTATTGCATGACATAAGTATTTGATACATCAGAAAAGCAGAACTTAATATTTGGTAGAGAAACCTTTGTTTGCAATTACAGAGATCATACGTTTCCTGTAGTTCTTGACCAGGTTTGCACACACTGCAGCAGGGATTTTGGCCCACTCCTCCATCCAGATCCTTCAGGTTTCGGGGCTGTCGCTGGGCAATACGGACTTTCAGCTCCCTCCAAAGATTTTCTATTGGGTTCAGGTCTGGAGACTGGCTAGGCCACTCCAGGACCTTGAGATGCTTCTTACGGAGCCACTCCTTAGTTGCCCTGGCTGTGTGTTTTGGGTCGTTGTCTTGCTGGAAGACCCAGCCACGACCCATCTTCAATGCTCTTACTGAGGGAAGGAGGTTGTTGGCCAAGATCTCGCGATACATGGCCCCATCCATTCTCCCTTCAATACGGTGCAGTCGTCCTGTCCCCTTTGCAGAAAAGCATCCCCAAAGAATGATGTTTCCACCTCCATGCTTCACGGTTGGGATGGTGTTCTTGGGGTTGTACTCATCCTTCTTCTTCCTCCAAACACGGCGAGTGGAGTTTAGACCAAAAAGCTCTATTTTTGTCTCATCAGACCACATGACCTTCTCCCATTCCTCCTCTGGATCATCCAGATGGTCATTTGCAAATTTCAGACGGGCCTGGACATGCGCTGGCTTGAGCAGGGGGACCTTGCGTGCGCTGCAGGATTTTAATCCATGACGGCGTAGTGTGTTACTAATGGTTTTCTTTGAGACTGTGGTCCCAGCTCTCTTCAGGTCATTGACCAGGTCCTGCCGTGTAGTTCTGGGCTGATCCCTCACCTTCCTCATGATCATTGATGCCCCACGAGGTGAGATCTTGCATGGTGCCCCAGACCAAGGGAGATTGACCGTCATCTTGAACTTCTTCCATTTTCTAATAATTGCGCCAACAGTTGTTGCCTTCTCACCAAGCTGCTTGCCTATTGTCCTGTAGCCCATCCCAGCCTTGTGCAGGTCTACAATTTTATCCCTGATGTCCTTACACAGCTGTTTGATTGAGTGTGTGGAGTCTGTTTGATTGAGTGTGTGGACAGGTGTCTTTTATACAGGTAACGAGTTCAAACAGGTGCAGTTAATACAGGTAATGAGTGGAGAACAGGAGGGCTTCTTAAAGAAAAACTAACAGGTCTGTGAGAGCCGGAATTCTTACTGGTTGGTAGGTGATCAAATACTTATGTCATGCAATAAAATGCAAATTAATTATTTAAAATTCATACAATGTGATTTTCTGGATTTTTGTTTTAGATTCCGTCTCTCACAGTTGAAGTGTACCTATGATAAAAATTACAGACCTCTACATGCTTTGTAAGTAGGAAAACCTGCAAAATCGGCAGTGTATCAAATACTTGTTCTCCCCACTGTACGTGCATAGGACATTTTCCTAATGTGAAAAAGCAGTGAGCATTGCAAATACATTGCAGATGGAACGGCACATTATCCTAGGCGAGTTTAGAGTGCTGCAAAAAGTGATTGCACCATCTTTAAGCAATTACTTTTTTTGTGCTCATTCAATCAATACACCCCTTGCCAGCCTCTTTCCCACCCCTTCTGCCCATAGCACTTACCTTTAAGACGACGAGGATGTATCTAATGCCCTAAGCACTGAATAGGGCTGAAGGAGAGCACCACAGGTGTCTTTGTTGGGACATCCCCAGAGGTCTATCAGAACACAGACCATTCATCACAAGGGGGTCAAGGGTCACATAACTTGTGGATTTAACAAACTGTCTAAGAAGGATATGTGGTTGGAACGCAGGCACTCTCTCTCTCACACACACACACACACCCAAACCCACCATTTTCCCTGCAGGTGTCATGGACTGGAGAGGAAGTAAACATTGTGTTTCTGAGTCTGCACCCTGTCTAATTTCTCAGTCTCTGTGGTGACTTGCTTCTTATGCCTTGCATGTTGTGCTTTAGTTCCAGGATAAGCATATGCCTAATCTCTTTTTACTAGTACCAAATAAATAAAGGTTCATTAGATCAGTACACCACATGCGATTTAGTTCAACAATTGATCTAAGCCCAGAGCCAGATAATAATACTGTTTTACAAGTAACTGCAACTTGGTACTGTGATAGTCCTAGAGATTTATTAAGAAAAATATTTCTGTTTAGATCCGATGTGTTTGGACCAAGGTCATTATAGTTTTGTGATTTTTTCAAATTCATCGAATTTGTTTTCAGACTTGATATGGTAGTTTTTATTCACTTTCAAATTGATAAAAACATTAATATTTTTTTTAAATATTATTTTGTTTCAGTTTTAGTTGTAGTAAGGGACAGAAATTAGCCTCATGCATGAGAGGCTAGGAGCCATGTATATGTCGTAGGTCTATAGCAGGGGTACTCCAGTACTACTTGAGATGGACCAATCACACACATTTCCTAGGTGGCAAAGGTCTGTATGGATATTGTAATTTATCGGTGTAGTAACAAACCCAAACTGTTCAAACTGTTCCACCCTTCTTCTTGGCAGACAGAAACATTTGCAGTTTTAAAGCAATTCTACAAACTTGCCACGTCTTATTTGTGTTCATATGATACCAGGAGTCAACTGAATTCCAAAGAACTATAAATTATAATAACTGTCTCACCTTGTCTTTATCCTGAAAGTCTTTGTGGGTGCTGTTCAGATGAACTTTGAGGTTGGTTGGGTTTTTCCCTTTTGTCTCTGTTCCACACATGGTGCCATCTTCTGCCACGACAATACATTTACTTCTGTCCTTTCCAGCAATGTACTCAAAATAATCCCATACGTGGCTTTGCCTTTTGCAACCGACCACTGCTGTTGTTGTTGGTTTGCTACTGCGCATAATTTATGATGTCTTTTCTTTTGTTTAGTTAGTTTTGCAGTCAAAGATAATAGTTTCAGTACAGTTTTAGTTATCAAATAGTTTTTCTTAATAATTTTATTAACTAAATAGTTTTTCACATTTTTGTTTACTGTAATAACCTTTGTACTATGGACCATTTGACAGAAGTTTTGGCCAACTATGTTTCCCCCGCAGGACTTTGGGAACTTGGCACAGGTCGATAAAATGTAGACTGGGACATACCCTTGAACTTGAACCCTGTCTCGGGCCCCTAGAGACTTATGTTTTCCTCAGTCTACCCCCCCCCCCCCCCAATACTCTGCCTCCTTTTGTGGAGCTGTCTGATCACCGTCTCCCGTCTGCCCTTCTCTACACCCCCTCCATCTTTCGACCCACCCCTTCTTCAGTCCTGGGGGACTCCTGTAGTAGACAACCCACAGAGACGTGCGTTTTGGATGCTAATCGGGCCCTTGGGCGGCATTCCCACAACTTGGCTCTCAGACACGTCCTTTTGTTTTTGACTCTTTTCAAATTAGAGGGTTCCCCTAACTTTCTGCTGTCTCGAGATAAGGCTAAGTCCCCAAGACTGACTTCAGATGTACCTGTCATGTTATTAGTTGGGTAATGATTTTCCCTAAAAATGGTCCAGTTGAGAATGGAATAAATCATCAAAAATAGTAATTATTGAACTTTCATGCTGTCCACCATATATACTGAACAAAAATATAAACATAACATGTAAAGTGTTGGTTCCATGTTTCATGAGCTGAAATAAAAGATCCCAGAAACGTTCCATATGCACAAAATGCTTATTTTGTACAAATGTGTTTATATGTCTGTTAGTGAGCATTTCTCCTTTGCAAGATAATCCATCCATTTGACAGGTGTGGCATATCAAGAAGCTGATTAAACAGCATGATCATTACACAGGTGCACCTTGTGTTGGGGAAAATAAAAGGCCACTCTAAAATGTGAAGTTTTGTCACACAACACAATGCCACAGATGTCTCAACTGTTTAGGGAGCATGCAATTGCCATGCTGACTGCAGGAATGTCCACCAGAGCTGTTGCCAGATAATTTAATCTTAATTTCTCTACCATAAGCCGCTTCCAACATCGTTTAGAGAATTTGGCAGTACGTCCAACTGGCTTCACAACTACAGACCATGTGTAACCACGCCAACTCAGGACCTCTACACCTCTACAGGCTTCTTCACCTGCGGGATCATCTGAGACCAGCCAGCCGGACAGCTAAGGAGTATTTCTGTAATATAGCCTTTTTGTGGGGAAAAACTCATTCTGATTGACAAGTAGGTGGTCTTATGCCCTCCCAGGCCCAACCATGGCTGAGCCCCTGCACAGACATGTGAAATCTATAGATTAGGGCCTAATGAATGTATTTAAATTGACTGATTTCCTTATGAACTGCAACTCAGTTAAAAAATTGAAATTGTTGCATGTTTATATTTTTGTTCAGCATTGTATAGTAGCATATTTTTTAATATTTTTTATTTAACCTTTATTTAACTAGGCAAGTCAGTTAAAAACAAATTATTTTTTATAATGACAGCCTACAAAAAGGCAAAAGACCTCCTGTGGGGACGGGGGCTGGGATTACAATTAAAAAAAGAAATACAAATAAATTGAATATAAATATAGGACCAAACACACATCACGACAAGAGAGACAAAACAACACTACCTAAAGAGAGACCTAAGACAACAACATAACACGGCAGCAACACATGACAACACAGCATGGTAGCAACACAACATCACAACTACATGGTAGCAACACAACATGGCAGCAATACAAAATGTTAGCAGCACAAAACATTGTACAAACATTATTGGGCACAGACAACAGCACAAAGGGCAAAAAGGTAGCCACAACTGTCAGTAAGTGTCCATGATTGAGTCTTTGAATGAAGAGATTGAGATAAAACTGTCCAGTTTGAGTGTTTGTTGCAGCTCGTTCCAGTCGCTAGCTGCAGCGATCTGAAAAGAGGAGCGACCCAGGGATGTGTGTGGGGCCTTTAACAGAATGTGACTACCGGTATGGGTGTTGTATGTGGAGGATGAGGGCTGCAGTAGATATCTCAGATAGGGGGAGTGTGGCCTAAGAGGGTTTTATAAATAAGCATCAACCAGTGGGTCTTGCGACGGGTACACAGAGATGACCAGTTTACATAGGAGTATAGAGTGCAGTGGTGTGTCCTATTAGGAGCATTGGTGGCAAATCTGATGGCCGAATGGTAAAGAACATCTAGCCGCTCAAGATCACCCTTACCTGCCGATCTATAAATTATGTCTCCGTAATCTAGCATGGGTAGGATGGTCATCTGAATCAGGGTTAGATTGGCAGCTGGGGTGAAAGAGGAGCGATTACGATAGAGGAAACCAAGTTTAGATTTAACTTTAGCCTGCAGCTTTGATATGTGCTGAGAGAAGGACAGTGTACCGTCTAGCCATACTCCCAAGTACTTGTATGAGGTGACTACCTCAAGCTCTAAACCCTCAGAGGTAGTAATCACACCTGTGGGGAGAGGGGCATTCATCTTACCAAACCACATGACCTTTGTTTTGGAGGTGTTCAGAACAAGGTTAAGGGTAGAGAAAGCTTGTTGGACACTAAGGAAGCTTTGTTGTAGAGCATTTAACACACAATCCAGGGAGGGCCAGCTGAGTATAAGACTGTATCATGTGCATATAAATTGATGAGAGAGCTGCCTGAGCTACAGTGGGGAGAACAAGTATTTGATACACTGCCGATTTTGCAGGTTTTCCCACTTACAAAGCATGTAGAAGTCTGTAATTTGTATCATAGGTACTCTTCAACTGTGAGTGACGGAATCTAAAACAAAAATCCAAAAAATCACATTGTATGATTTTTAAGAAATTAATTTACATTTTATTGCATGACATAAGTATTTGATACATCAGAAAAGCAGAACTTAATATTTGGTACAGAAACCTTTGTTTGCAATTACAGAGATCATACGTTTCCTGTAGTTCTTGACCAGGTTTTCACACACTGCAGCAGGGATTTTGGCCCACTCCTCCATACAGATCCTTCAGGTTTCGGGGCTGTCGCTGGGCAATATGGACTTTCAGCTCCCTCCAAAGATTTTCTATTGGGTTCAGGTCTGGAGACTGGCTAGGCCACTCCAGGACCTTGAGATGCTTCTTACGGAGCCACTCCTTCGTTGCCCTGGCTGTGTGTTTCGGGTCGTTGTCATGCTGGAAGACCCAGCCACGACCCATCTTCAATGCTCTTACTGAGGGAAGGAGGTTGTTGGCCAAGATCTCGCGATACATGGCCCCATCCATCCTCCCCTCAATACGGTGCAGTCGTCCTGTCCCCTTTGCAGAAAAGCATCCCCAAAGAATGATGTTTCCACCTCTATGCTTCACAGTTGGGATGGTGTTCTTGGGGTTGTACTCATTCTTCTTCTTCCTCCAAACACGGCGAGTGGAGTTTAGACCAAAAAGCTCTATTTTTGTCTCATCAGACCACGTGACCTTCTCCCATTCCTCCTCTGGATCATCCAGATGGTCATTGGCAAACTTCAGACGGGCCTGGACATGCGCTGGCTTGAGCAGGGGGACCTTGCGTGCGCTGCAGGATTTGAATCCATGACGGCGTAGTGTGTTGCTAATGGTTTTCTTTGAGACTGTGGTCCCAGCTCTCTTCAGGTCATTGACCAGGTCCTGCCGTGTAGTTCTGGGCTGATCCCTCACCTTCCTCATGATCATTGATGCCCCACGAGGTGAGATCTTGCATGGTGCCCCAGACCGAGGGAGATTGACCGTCATCTTGAACTTCTTCCATTTTCTAATAATTGCTCCAACAGTTGTTGCCTTCTCACCAAGCTGCTTGCCTATTGTCCTGTAGCCCATCCCAGCCTTGTGCCGGTCTACAATTTTATCCCTGATGTCCTTACACAGCTCTCTGGTCTTGGCCATTGTGGAGAGGTTGGAGTCTATTTGATTGAGTGTGTGGACAAGTGTCTTTTATACAGGTAACGAGTTCTAACAGGTGCAGTTAATACAGGTAATGAGTGGAGAACAGGGGGGCTTCTTAAAGAAAAACTAACAGGTCTGTGAGAGCCGGAATTCTTACTGGTTGGTAGGTGATCAAATACTTATGTCATGCAATAAAATGCAAATAAATTATTTAAAAATCATACAATGTGATTTTCTGGATTTTTGTTTTAGATTCCGTCACAGTTGAAGTGTACCTATGATAAAAATTACAGACTTCTACATGCTTTGTAAGTGGGAAAACCTGCAAATTCGGCAGTGTATCAAATACTTGTTCTCCCCACTGTATGTTGTTGATGTAAATTGAGAAGAGTGTAGGGCCTAGGATTGAGCCTTGGTGTAAACATTTTCAAAAATATTGTTAGTGCTATTGGCAACATGACAGTAACACTTTCTATGCTTGTCTTAGTGATAGAGGGAACTATTGAAGCACTCGTAATGTATTGTTGTAAAGTCAGAGGACAGTTGGATCTGGTTAGGAACAAAACGATAACCCTGTGCTCCTCAGGCGAGCACACTAACCACAGTCCGCATTGAATGAAGTTTTTTAGAAGTGGACAGTGGGAGAATCACATTTCCTTGATTCCTCGTAGCCTCACTCCATGCCTTCTTCTCAAAACCTATTGAGTGAGAAGGTCAGATTCAAGGAAATTCAATTGAGATTCTCCAACAGTATTGCTACACTACTTCCTCTTCTGGGAAGCTCATTTCTGTGCTTCACCCTTCAAGTACCTCTGCATCTTAGCTGGATATGCCTGACTCTAGCTAGGATCAAACTAGCAACCCTGTACTCCAAAGGCAGGTGCACAGGCTGTTGTGTCAGTATCGTTACTTGGAAGTCGTGGTACTGTATATGTTTAACAAAGGCAGGATTGCTACATAATATATAACAATACATTCCACAAAAGCACCTGGTAAGACTGTATCAAGCTGTTAAATTGGTAGTCAACTATTGACACAAAAGAATTGCCTGTAAAATGGCTTGGCTTTGCTAAGTTCTGTTGATAACTTAGCAGCTGTTCCACTGGCCCATACGTCCTTACGAGCGACCATGTAGCGATGTCCCAGCAGGCAACCGTGTAAATATTGATAATTTGTCTATGTTCCAGTCTGAACACATGGCTAAAACTGTCCCTCAATATGACAGCAACCATAGGCCTGCTGAAGAACAAGTGTACTCTACTGTAGAAACCTGATTACAATAAGATGTTCAAGGAATTATTTTAATTTGACTGTAAAATACTATTTATTTCATACAGTATAGGCTCCAGGCCCTGGATCTTGGAATCCTGTCACTCCAGGTAACTTTCTTACTGAAGCAATACTCACGATACTTTTTTCCTCCACATTTATGAATTCTCATTGCAAACTTACGCTGAACTATGAATTGATTCAAAGATATGGGTTCAATGAAAAAACAGACTGAATAGGTTCCAGATAAACATTTGTGTTTTTACTTTTTTTATTGATTGTGTTAACTAATGCATAGCACACAGTCCATTGTACAAGAATTAATCAGCCCCCCACAGTCATGGCTAACATAGTCTATGATTCTGTGGGCCATAGTGCATTCATGTAAACATCTCTTTAAAAGTCAACATTGTCATTAAAACATTGCATTCACCCTCAACATAGTGCATTCCTCCATACACATTGCATACATGATATATAGTGCACACATTCCACCTAATACACTCTTGCTTTCTACATGATAAAACTAACTCTACACACAGTTCACTCCGACTGTTAACATTTTAAACTCCACATTCACACTGATTGCACATTCCTCACAACAAATTGCACAGTAACCCACTACATATAGTGTGGTCTTGATAACATATGTTTATAGGCTATTGCATACTTCCTCATATAGTACACATTTTTTGTTCACGTAGAGTACACTTTAATGTTAAACTTTACAGTTCATCACACTATCAAACATATACGTTTGCATCGTTTTTCAAATGAAGTCTAAAACAGTGCAAAAAATATAAATAACAATTTAACATTGTGGAAGTTAATCCTCAAAAGCATGACATAAATCAACATATGAATTGCAGTTGATCTGAATGATGGTCACATTATTGATTACAAAAAGATACAACTTTCCAGTCAATCAACTAGAACCAATCTAAGATCTATAGATGTCCCTTTACAGTAAAGGAAATTAAACATTCCAATGTTTATATTTTGATACACTTGTAAAAAAGAAATACAAATTAAATCAGTTGAGAAAAAGTGTAAAATTGTAACATATTTTACAGTCTGGACCAGGGCTCAGAAACGTCTAATCTCTCACATCACCCTACAGTATTTAACAGATTGTCTAGGAAAAAATCTAAACCTTCTGAGAATTTGAATGATCGTAATTAGTAAATGATAAAATAGCTACTTTGTTGATTAATTTGCATATGTTTCAAAAGATGCATAGAAATAAGATACACACAAAAATACACTCATTTTCATATTATGAAAATAATAGAGAAATTCTAACTAAACTAGTATTCATATCCATTGTGCAAACTTAATACAAAATATAAATAATCGTCCTATTATGATTTTTATACCACAATCATGTAAAATCACTCAATTAGCGCATTTCTATATTATTTAATTGTACGTGTTCTATCTATACACACATTATCTGAATACTATGTGGTCTGTCCAATATGAGAGACTTATTTGCCAATTGTAACCTCCCCTTGATAATTAAATCAGTGGTGCAGTGGGATTCTACAACTAAACCATATAGCCTCCTCCAGTGTCAAATATTATTTTTGCCAGGAAGCATAAGCATGATAAATCCTATGTCCATTAACCATAAGGAGGTTACAAGACCTTTACTATGATTTGTGATGTGTGTGTGTGTGTGTGTGTGTGTGTGTTGCTCACAATCCCAGAACGTGCTGAGTGACTGTGACGCAAAGTGTGTGCACTTAGACAAACAAGCACACATACACAAGCACAGCCCACACGAACAGATCAGCATGCTGACTCGTGTTGAATGTACTGCAGATGTGACAGATACAGCTGTGTGTAGAGTCTCAGAGAAGACTGTGTACCATCACAACACAACAGAACACACATATCTTACACCCTCACAATAACCCTTGTGCAGTACTCGCCCATAAACACGGGGCTAGTGACCTATGCCCTCTGTGTTGAATGGCATACTCAGGCTCCAAAACCACAACAACTCTGCTTCAAGGTCTACACATCTACCATTCTTACTCATCAACATTCCATACACCAGTCCAGTATTCTTCAATATGTGTATGGGCTATGATCTTCTCAACTACCATGGTCCACATCTGGCTGCTTAGCGCAGATCTGTCCATGTATCCAGTCAGTTAGTTGTGGGAGGACAGAGACACACCAGTTCACAGTAGTCCATTCCAACTTCTCCTTTGATTGTTGTCCAGAAGTTCAAAAGACAGTCTTGGGGTTAGGCCCACAGAGGTTGAGTATCCATTGGTATCCATGACCCAACAGTACATTACCCCACTTTCAGTTTGTCAGGCATGTCCAGGCATGTGCCCAAAGTTCACCCCAACCAAATGGAGATCTTTTAACGTCCACAAAGTGCTTCAGGTTTAAACATTGGGGCAGAAAAAAATGGAAGAGGAGCCAATCCGGCTCCATTTAGGTCAGGTGGGCACCATTACGTTCGGAAATGGACGTCACCATTGGTGAGGTGGGGTGGCCGTTGGAATGTGTTGGACGTCAAAGGGAGGCAGAGCCAGATGACTGGCTGTGACATAACTTCAATGTGATGGGTCACCTAGGGGGATTGAAGAAGGGCAGAGGTTAAAAAGTGCTAATTGTCATGGCAAGCTTGCAGTAGTAGTTCCATAGGGCGGCACACAATTAGCCAGCGTCGTCCGGGTTAAGGGAGGGTTTGGCCGGGGTAGGCCGTCATTGTAAATAAGAATTTGTTCTTAACTGACTTGCCTAGTTAAATAAAGGTAACATTTAAAAATGTAGTCAAGAATTTGCTCCCTTTCATTGACCCCTCTGTGTGTGAGTGGATCTACACTACAAGGATTGCAATATGGTGCCATCTCCACCTAGCCATCTGGTATAGCTCAGGTGGAGCATCTGTCCGTATTACATCACTTATGTAGGCCTACATGTACCCAGTCCTTTCAGGTCTCTTAAGACAACCCGTCAAGGGCCTAGAGAAGGGAGGATTGGTATTGGATTGAAATGGGCCCAGGGCTAAGGTTCTACCAACTTTAGAAATGGGTCATGTGAAGAGACTCAAACACCAGGAGGATTGGGAGATTACAAAAAAAAAACATTAGTCATCCCAAGCCCCATGGTAATATTACATAAAGCTATAGGATTTTCTTAAGTGGTATATACAGTGGGGAGAACAAGTATTTGATACACTGCCGATTTTGCAAGTTTTCCTACTTACAAAGCATGTAGAGGTCTGTAATTTTTATCATAGGTACACTTCAACTGTGAGACGGAATCTAAAACAAAAATCCAGAAAATCACATTGTATGATTTTTAAATAATTTATTTGCATTTTATTGCATGACATAAGTATTTGATCACCTACCAACCAGTAAGAATTCCGGCTCTCACAGACCTATTAGTTTTTCTTTAAGAAGCCTTCCTGTTCTCCACTCATTACCTGTATTAACTGCACCTGTTTGAACTCGTTACCTGTATGAAAGACACCTGTCCACACACTCAAACAGACTCCAACCTCTCCACAATGGCCAAGACCAGAGAGCTGTGTAAGGACATCAGGGATAAAATTGTAGACCTGCACAAGGCTGGGATGGGCTACAGGACAATAGGCAAGCAGCTTGGTGAGAAGGCAACAACTGTTGGCGCAATTATTAGAAAATGGAAGAAGTTCAAGATGACGGTCAATCTCCCTCGGTCTGGGGCACCATGCAAGATCTCACCTCGTGGGGCATCAATGATCATGAGGAAGGTGAGGGATCAGCCCAGAACTACACGGCAGGACCTGGTCAATGACCTGAAGAGAGCTGGGACCACAGTCTCAAAGAAAACCATTAGCAACACACTACGCCGTCATGGATTCAAATCCTGCAGCGCACGCAAGGTCCCCCTGCTCAAGCCAGCGCATGTCCAGGCCCGTCTGAAGTTTGCCAATGACCATCTGGATGATCCAGAGGAGGAATGGGAGAAGTTCATGTGGTCTGATGGGACAAAAATAGAGCTTTTTGGTCTAAACTCCACTTGCCGTGTTTGGAGGAAGAAGAAGGATGAGTACAACCCCAGGAACACCATCCCAACCGTGAAGCATGGAGGAGGAAACATCATTCTTTGGGGATGCTTTTCTGCAAAGGGGACAGGACGACTGCACCGTATTGAGGGGAGGATGGATGGGGCCATGTATCGCGAGATCCAGTTTCTCTGGTTTGACTATTTATAGGTATGTGTTTGGGTAAAATTTACATTTTTGATGTTTTATTCTATAAACTACTGACAACATTTGTCCCAAATTACAAATAAAAATATTGTCATTTAGAGCATTTATTAGCAGAAAATGACAACTGGTCAAAATAACAAAAAAGTTGCAGTGTTGTCAGACCTAGAATAATGCAAAGAAAATAAGTTCATATTCATTTTTAAACAACACAATACTAATGTTTTAACTTAGGAAGAGTTCAGAAATCAATATTTGGTGGAATAACCCTGATTTTCAATCACAGCTTTCATGCGTCTTGTCATGCTCTCCACCAGTCTTTCACATTGATGTTGGGTGACGTAATGCCACTCCTGGCGCAAAAATTCAAGCAGCTCGGCTTTGTTTGATGGTTTGTGACCATCCATCTTCCTCTTGATCACATTCCAGAGGTTTTCAATGGGGTTCAGGTCTGGAGATTGGGCTGGCCATGACAGGGTCTTGATCTAGTGGTCCTTCATCCACACCTTGATTGACCTGCTGTGTGGCATGGAGCATTGTCCTACAAGCCACAGTGTCTCCACTGTGGAATTTGGTGGAGGATCGGTGATGAGCTGGGGGTGCTTCAGTGACAACATTGCATCTTTTTTGTTATTTTGACCAATTGTCATTTTCTGCAAATACGAAAATGTTAATTTTACCCAAACACATACCTATAAATAGTAAATCCAGAGAAACTGATAATTTTGTAGTGGTCTCTTAATTTTTTCTAGAGCTGTATCTCTATACATATGTCTTAACATGAAATATGTAGATACCCCCCCCCCCCCCATCAAGACACACATGTCTAGTAGCTACAGTCCAGACACAAGCTGCCCCACCCACCACCCCATCCCAACAGACACACATCCAGTTACTGCCCCCCTCCAACTCCCTCCCATCCTCATCCATTCCCAACAGTCTCAGTCTCCATCGCCACACCACTGCCATTGTCTAAGTGGTTTCCCACGCTTTATTTGTCTCTGTCCTGTTTGCGGCTGGCGGGGGGCCCCTGATGAGGTCGCCATGGCAACCAACATTTGCATGCCCGTGATTGGAGTACACTGCGAGCTAATTATTCAGTGCATACGCTTTAAATAAACAATAAAGTAGGACGTATGGAAATGTGGACCCCAGTATTAGACAGTCTGTGATTAACACTAAGCTGTAACGGCAACAAAACATTCGAGGGGAATACTGTTTCAGTGGAACGACCTAATTCTCTTACCTCACCATCCAAATATTTAAAAAGGATTCATAATGTAACATTAATGTTGTAATATATTAATACAATAAAAAATATGTGTGTGTGTGTGCATGTATGTGTGTCTAGTCTACTTGAATGCCAACTTGACAGCGAGGGAAAACTCTGTTCCTCAACTTCAGTTCCTCAACTAGGGATTCATGTGACGAGGAGAGGGTGAAGAACTGGCTACTCAAGAGCACCATGTTAATCTAAGGCTTCTAAGCACTCCTATGGCAAACAAAGGTGTGTGTGTGTGGGGGGGGGGGGGGGGGGGGGGTTACCATGACAATGTGCGGCATTGTTTGACATTCCCCCCTTCCATTAATCAGGGCGAGCCGGCTCTAATTGGCGTTTTGGTTAAGCCGGTCTCCAGACCCCTATCCATCCATTGGCCTAAATAATGGCGTTACGCCACAAGTGCCGCCGCACCAACGGAGGACAATGCTCTGCTTGTCGCCTGCGCTAAGCAAGGCTGAGGCCCCCACCCCCTATCCCTCCCTCTTAATACCCCCTCACCCTTCTACCCCCCCGCCCCCCCCCTCAAAAAATAAACCTCACACGGAAACACAAAGAAAGCCTCTCACTATTGAGACCTCACTGTCTCCCCCTCTCTCTTCATCGGTCTCCCTTCCTCTTTCCATCACTCATTCCCTCTCTCTCCTTATCAGTCTCCCTTCCTCTTTCCTTCTCTCGTTCTCTCTCCCTCCCCCCTCTCTCATTCACTCTGCTCTCTAACGGAGCTCCCTCTTCCTCCATCCTCTTTCTGTCTGCTCCACTTCTCTCCTCCCAAGTTGGTCCCTTGAGTTTCCATGGACAGAGTGATCAACACTACTAGAAGTGTTAATTGTCCTACCAGATATCGGAAACCATCTTGTCAGTGTGTGTGTGTGTGTGTGACTTTATATTCTCGGTATGTCTGTTGGTGCATCCCGCTTCAATCGGTTTTCTCTAAACTCATATTGTAGTTCTTCTCAGGATTAAACCAATTCTGTCACCCGACAACATTAGATACTTACTAGTAAAAGGGGAGTTACTGTACTTTTCCCGAAAGCTATATTTTTCAAAAATAACAAATTGATTGAAGTTCAATTGAAATAAGAACTGCCCTTGGATCAACTGTCAGTGGATCAAATGTCCAATAACTCTGTGTACAAAATATAATTTTAGGTATATTTGTAAAATGATGTGTATGCATAAAATGATGAGCTCAAGGTTTTTTTTAGTTAATATTCTGTGTGAGGGTATTGTAGACAGTGTGTGAGTGTGTGTTTGTGTGTTTGTGAGTATGTGTATGTGTCTCTAGTGTCTATGCATGTATACACAGTGGTCTGTGCTGATAAAATTGTGTGTGTATGGATGTGTGTGAGTATGTGTAGCAGGTTATATATTCACATGATCTAACCATCCTCATCTACATGCTCCATGAATATAAAATGCCTGCATGCCCCATATGCAAATGGACCCACAGTGTTAAGTCATTAATATGCACTCCTAATTAAAACGGCTTCAATTGATTGAATTTATGTCGCCGAAATAACTCAGGTAAAATAAATTCCCTTTCGCAAGCGGTTCCGAATTCACAAAATGGCTGTACGACGCCATTTTCAGCCTCATCGCAAAGAGGGGCACAACGAACACTGCATGAGTACGAGGAAGACCACAGCTGCCTCTCAGAATGCCAGCTTAAAAGACATAAAAAAAATTGAGTGGCTATGTGATTAACTCAAATCACATCCCCTCCCCCCCATGTCTCTCGGTGCGATCTATGCAATTAACACACTGCCAGTAATTAACGCCGTCTCGAGGCAGCCAATGGGGCGAGAAGGCGTGGGGGGGGGGCCAAAGTGCGATGGGTGGAAGGCGCAGGGTTGGGAATAGGGCGCTAAAACAACACTACCTACGTTATTTTGACTTACTGCCATTTTGTGCCAGTCCTAGTCCTATTCTAAGATGGTGGCAGAAGGGCTGTGACTCGTTGTGCATGAGAAGGGGGCAAACTAGGGAGGGAGGGAGAGGAGGGAGGGAGTGAAGGATGCTGGGATAGAGAAGTGAATCTCTTTCATTTAGTCAGTGCATTACAGAATGGTTACCAGGACAGGGAGATAGGGGGGTGGGAGGGATGGAGGTAGGTAGATGATTGACAGGTCTACTGGCCAATGAGCGGGACATGTCTGCATGTATTTCTCAGGTTCACACACATGCATTCCATACACTGACACGTATTGCACATGCTTAAAGAATTACTACAGAATGAACAAAAAGAACAACAAGATGACCTGACTATATTTGCTATATTACACACACACACACACACACACACACAAGCAGCCAACAAACCCGTTCTCATGGTATGGTCTGCCCCTGAGCATGCAAATGACATTCATTATGCAAATGCATGCAAATCAGAACCAACCATCTGAGAATCCAGGCTGGGAAAAAACGAGGAGAATAAAATGAAATGAATGACAGAGAGAGTGAGAAAGAAATGAGAGACGTAGGATAAAATCCTCTTTCACTGCAGGCGGCAGTGTGGAAGGAGAAAGTACGGTGGCCCATACTAGAGCAAAAAGACTTGTGCAGATCTTTTGTTGAATCAACAAACAATCGCTACGGCTGATTGGTATTTCCATGTTAGAATCGCAGTCTTTAACCAACAGCTGCTAAATTGGGATTACACTACAGAACAATTGCAAGTATTTCAAAAAGCTCACCAAACATCAAGTCTAATGAATGCGGTAACTCAATCAGCTAAAAATTCATCCATTTGCACCAATGTCTACCAAAAGGGAACAGGGATGCGAGACGGCTACAAGTATTGTAAAGACGGAGTGTACTAACATGTCCAGTTACAGTCACTTTTTCTACAGATCATTTACACAATCCCCCAATCTATGTGGAAAAATGTATGCTACAATACTTAGCAGTGTCCAGCTATGGCTAGCACTAGAAATAGTAAAATAACTGCAAATCAGTCGTGTTTTATCTGCAAACCAAATACTTTGAAGCTTGATTAGCATAGCATACAGTTTATCTGAGCAGAGCAGAGGGATGTCGTGGGTTGGGAACTTGAGTAATACATATTTGCTTGGTGCCTCTGACTCGCTAGGGCCACTTCATTTCGTAAAAAGCTGCCCACACTTATAACAGAATGGCATTGAAGTCAACAAAACGACTAATTTATAATACATCAATCTCAGAATTGACTAGAACTAAAACGTTATATTTGAACACTTTCAAACACCAGAGAAACAACTAAATGGAACTGGCGTCACCATACAAAATAATCAGACCAGTGAAAATTAAATTAACCGAAATCGACTAATCAGCGAATAAAACTAACAAAAGAATCACCGAACAAATAGACAGACAAAAAAATTGTCCAAGAGAATGGCAAATCAGCAAACACTGTACACCTTTACAGGAGGAGGAAAGCTAGCTGCCTCACTGCCTCTTCTTAGAGCAAAACTGTGAGCTAAATTCTTGATATTTAGTCAAAGCATGTCTCTTTTTGAAAGCGGAGCAGGGTGGAGTACCTTCTCAGAGAGGAGGGTGCTGGACGGGTACCTGAATGGCGCCACTAACAGCAACTTGAGGTGGAACCTGCCGCCTAAGGCCCCTCGGCCCTAGCTTGAAAAATACAGTATGCAAAGTAAGCATCTGTTCTAGTGACACTGACATTAGCATTGCATTTGTACAAAATGCTTTCTGTGTGAATACCACAGAATGGCTTGTCTGTTTGTCCGCAGAAATCCATCTCTACATGTACTGTATGTCTGTCCATTCCACTGGATCCCTTTCTTGCTTCCTAAGTATTTAAGGGGTGAGGGTGGCATACAGAGAGAGAGAGAGGGAGAGGTAGAGAGAGAGAGGGGAAGACAGAGTGAGTAGTGAGGGAGAAAGAGTGAGAGACAGAATCAGAGAGAGAAGAAAGAAAGGGAATGAAGGAGGCCAGAAATCACAGTGTCTGTCAGGAGGCCAAGCTCTGGATAAATGATTGTGCTGCAGGAGTGTCTGTGTCTGTGTCTGTGTTGTGAATGGTTGAGAGGAGTCATTGGTGTATGACATAAATGCTTGCGTTTAGTTTTGACTTGAATCGCTAAGTTAATGGCTAGCTCGGCCAGTGAACGAAGAGACATTTGGACCCTCTTTCGCTTGTCGATGGAGGAGAAAAGTCTGAGGGAGCTGATAGAAAATGTAGCCTATGTAAAATGCACAGACCCCTTATATGGGCCATAAGTAAAAAAGAATGATAATAATAAAAGACAAAAAAACAGGGTCAGTCTGCTGCTAACAGCTTAGCTTCCTCTACTGTCCGACTAAACCATACTGGGCTTGAACCAGTGATCCTCTGCTTCGCAACGCACGCAACGGCCATCCTTGACAACGTGTGAACCGATTAAGTAGTACAAAAGATTGGATGGCTCCGTCAGCGACATTTCAAGCTTGCTGTGGAGTGAGCTTACTACACATACTCATGTGAGCTTACCTTAGTGACAATCGAGTCTGACATTATACTGTACCTTTAAGTCTTCTGATTGGTCGGCTGGGCACAAACGCCAGAGTCACTTCCTCGCGAGCGTCAGACATTTTGTTTTTTGGTTGTCACAATAGATGGGCCTCGCAGGAGCGTAATGGGATTCTTGTTACTTTCGGTTATCTAGCTTTATGAAGAATGTACACCACTCATACAGCTAGATAACCAAAGATAACAGCCAACCCCTCGGGCCATCCCGGACCCACTCAGCGAAGAATAGAAGCAGCTAGGCTGGGACACACACACCTGTAGACGAAGTATAAACTAATTATGCACTCTTATTATGGCAAAGTATTGAACGTGAAGAGAGAGTGGCCAAACATACAGTAGGTTTTGTAATGGAGGAGAAAAGCGTCCAATATCAAAGAAAAAACTAATACCAGAGAATTCTATCATCTTAAACAATGTTACCAAATACAGTACCACACAACCTTATAAACAGTAGCCTGCAGATGTCCAGTCTGCATCAATATATGCAGGACAAGCTTTCTTGTTAATAATGAGACTAATCATGTTACCACGTCTGGGAATTCTATTTCAATCAACTATCGTCAAAGGGGACAACAAGCGTACTTTTGTAATGTGGCCGGAAGTATCTACTATAGTAGGTTTGTATTATAACAAAGGGGACAACAAGCGTACTTTTGTAATGTGGCCGGAAGTATCTACTATAGTAGGCCTGTATTATAACAAAGGGGACAACAAGCGTACTCTTGTAATGTGGCCGGAAGTGTCTACTATAGTAGGCCTGTATTATAACAAAGGGGACAACAAGCGTACTCTTGTAATGTGGCCGGAAGTATCTACTATAGTAGGTTTGTATTATAACAAAGGGGACAACAAACGTACTCTTGTAATGTGGCCGGACGTATCTACTATAGTAGGCCTGTATTATAACAAAGGGGACAACAAGCGTACTCTTGTAATGTGGCCGGACGTATCTACTATAATAGGCTTGTATTATAACAAAGGGGACAACAAGCGTATTCTTGTAATGTGGCCGGAAGTATCTACTATAGTAGGCCTGTATTATAACAAAATCATTATAGCTATTTTGAAATTAAGAGATCAATTGAACATTATAAGACTTCCATTTACTGGTCCTGAAAAGACTTCACTTGACTTCCAACCTGACACCCAATCCGCTATCAGAATACGAGGTGTGCTTGTTCAATGACTCACTTAGAAAATCACTACTGTTATCAAATAGCAAATCATTAGTAAATATCATGGCACTGGCATATGCCTATCAGTATGGCCTGATATTAATCACTACATTAGAAACCTACAGACACTTCGTTAGACGGTTATTCACAACTGTTGGAACAATTTGGCGTAGGTTTGTTTTCGCTTGTACCACGTTGTAGTGCAAATCAATGGAGATCAATAGAGAACACACACACACAGAGCACCTCTCTTTGCTATCATCAGAATCAACAAAGAACATCATTGTTGCTTCATGTTCTTCTTCTGTCAAAGAAATTAGGAGCTTTCATGAGCATACGAGTGAGAGAGTGTGTGACTGAGTGGGATGACTCCAGAGAGGAATGATGCCAGAGAGAGGGATGATGCCAGACAGAACTCGTTGCCTTTCAATTAGTGTGTCTGCAGCAAGGTGTGACATCTCATCACGATGAGCAGCCAACAGAGGAGCACACAGTATAACACACGCACACACACACACACACACTGATGCTCACACGCACACACACAAATTGAAGCCTTTCATGTAATGACGCATTGATTAGGGATTCATTTCCAATGTATTCTCAGAAGACCTTTACCCCAAACAATAAATAAATAGAAAAAGCTCTTGATGAATATACTATCTATGTAACTATGTATGTTAACATAATGAAATACTGTATGTCTTAGGGTTAACACATTCTGTATTGCATTTTGAACATCTCTTCTCTGTTTCAAGTTTGGAATTGGTTTCAATATCATTCCAAATTATGTTTGCAGAGGCCACATCATGTTTTTTCAGGGTTTCTAAATAATTGTTTTTTGGGGCATAGTGTCTCATGTAGGCCTAATATAATTAGTTGAGTACAGTTACCCGATCTGAATTTTTGTGAGAAGCTAAGAATATGTTGATGGAAATGCATTTCATAGATATCCTACACACATTTTCTTCACAATAAGTTGGGCAAAGTGAAGATCCTTATAAAAAGAAATGTGTTATTACTATTTCATTATTATAATGATTATTTAGCATATTATAGCCAATTCAATAACCGTAATTATACATATTTATATTACTATATTTATTTAATCAAATAATAATAATGTGTCGAATAATTCAATACATTTTTTTCGTTGTGTTATAATGCATCTGAGACGCAGGGATTACTGCCTGCAAATGTATCGCTGTTGGATTTAATACAAACTTTACTAAATTGAACGATGTTAAGAACGTTTTTCCAAAGGAATGTGTAATGCAAAATCGGTGCATTGGCCGCAACGGTGCCTAATTTAAATTACCTACGCTTCCATGTATTTATATTAATATCCAATCGAATGTTTGACCCCATCTAGTTGGATTTATCCAATATGAAGAGGATTTGATGAATTAATTCAATAGTTAATATTAAACAAAATCCTGAGAAATTATTTTCAAATAAAATTATATATTTATGTCGCATATGCCTACACTATTAGGTTGATTGCAGAAAAGATTCATTTCGAAGCATCTTGTTAAGAGATTAAAATTGGTTGTATATTCATGTGTTTTCTTTGCAGAAATGAACACTGCATCGCCATTGGCAGAACAGGTGAAGTGACATTTTTCACAGGGAAGACGCACAACTAAAACCCACTTTCCGATCAGTTTATAGGGGTATTTTCTGTAATAACGCAATTAATATTTAGTCCATATTCTTGAGTATTCGTGGTCATCGGATCAAATGAGTATGCATTTCATAACATATCTAATAGATTATTATTATACTCTAAACACACCTTGGTCAAATTAAGATTATTTAATTGAAGCCTGACTATTTGGACCAAATTCTGTAGCCTATGACAATTCAAACAATACAAACATCTGTGTATAGGTTTATTATCCAACACGTTTTTTAAACGTCAGAGCACCATCGATTTTTGCAAGTTTACATTCTATACACATTTGGATATCGGTCAAGACTGTCCAGTTCGTGATCAATATAATTGAAAGGGTGGATTGGTGTTGATTATCTTTAAGAACAAATATCAACGAGGAAGCAAAAAAACACCAGAGACAAGATATTGAGGTCGTCTTGACGTCTTACTTTCAATTATTTTGCCGTTTGAAATATGATATTGATAGGCCTAGATTAACTTTATTATGGTGATATCTTGATATACAAGTTGAGTGAAACATACACACACACTGACTGTGTGAAGCAGAACTATGGTCTCATGACGATTTCTAATGACGCGCACAGGCCCATTTGAAGTGTCCCCAACGAGAAACATATGTCATTTCGTTAGTTACACACCCTATTGCACATGAGTCAGGTGATTGCTGCTACAAAGGTAGGCATATCAAACGAATTATACTTTATCTGAGGTGCATTTTGAATATCCTCTGTCTTTATAGCTTATTCCAGTGCTCTTAAGAGACTAAGGTGTAAAAATTAAGGATGCAATCAAGTTCATTTTAGGCTGACATGGGACAAATTGACTGGTTTTTCAAATCACTTTTTATGGCATGTATAGTGTAAGCCTACCCTAAATCAAAGGTCCTTAAAAAATATATGTTTACCTGTGCAACATGGTATGGCACTTCCTCATATATCGTCGGACGAAGTTCTGAAATGGAAGGAATAAGACGTTAGTGGGCGAAAATGGAACATAACAATAAGCAAGCTCATAATTCAGACGCAGCGATAAAATAACGCCAAAAAATATGTTATAGGACTGCTGAAAACTATCGCTGTCCATTGGAAATGGAAAGGCATGGAAATAAAAACAACTGCAGTAAGATGCACATGATTCTGCGTCACCAAATCCGTGTTTTGTGTGTGTGTGTGTGTGTGTGTGTGTGTGTGTGTGTGTGTGTGTGTGTGTGTGTGTGTGTGTGTGTGTGAGAGAGAGAGAGAGAGAGAGAGAGAGAAAATACCTGACTCACGTGTCATGCTCAATTCAAACCGTCTAAAATATGGTCAATGACAAGGCCGCAAATAACCAATACAAACCAAGTACTTCACACCTAAAGTAGCCTACAGACAAGTGCACGAATACACTTTCTAATAGGTCACTATAAAAACAATAGTTAGTTATTCATACCCTGCATCAGTCATACGCTGTGTAACATCGTCAATAACAAACTACCATTATATCTTGATTGTAACCGCATAATACAGGGCATGGCGACAATGCTACCATGTTAGTAAGCAACATGTAAATTGGCAACATCAACTAATCATCAGTTTAGCATAAACACCATGTTATGCAAAACAGAATAACACAGTAATAATAACAATTACAAGCCTAATAATAATAACTAATAACTCGTAAGTGACAATGATAATAACGGGCATATAATAGTTAATGTTAATGTTATTAACAGTTATGCATTTCATCTTTAAATATAGAACAATACTATATAGACCTGTTTTTTATTTATTTACATTTTTTTATTTTATTACATTTCAAAGCCAAAATAACACAAAAACATAGGACATAACTAAACATTTACAAAAACAATAAATAAAACGATATAGGCCTATGTCTAGCTCAGGCCATAAAACTACGTCACGTTTCAATACTAGGCCTACTCCCAATCCCAAAGGTTTTTAATCAACCTCGTTCCAAATCAGATTTACCGGAGTTAGTCCCAAAATACCACAATCCTCGTAATCACACATTTCACAAGGAAGTGGGGAGTGATGCGAGAAAATAATCGCCCGAGCACCACTTCACAGCTCACTAGCAGACATTTCAATTGACAAATGTGCAATTTATTTCCAATTACATGCCCGTTGTGAAAGCGAAGCAAAAATTTGACTAATAGCCATGAGAAAATGCTGACGTTCTGTTTGGGAGGTAAACCATTCCTATAGCAAGGTTATCTGTTTCAGAAAACAGAAAGTGCACATTAGATGTTTGAAATCACCCTTTTTCGTTCTCAAAAAGCTTAAACATGACTTACGTAACAGGCCCCATAAGCGCTTTGCTCTATAATCCCCATGTTGCTGGAGCCCATGTGTTGTGTCCCCACGCAGCTGGTTTAATGTAATCATGTAATCATCTTTGCTTTTTAAATGCTTTATACTCTTAGCCCTTTTATGCACTACTCTTTTAAGAGCCCATATCAAACATATACAAATGTTATTTTTGGATTGTCTGGGTAGCCTTACTCAATACTCAATAGCCACATGCAAAGACAGACCAATACATTAAACAAAGATTCAGAAAAATAGTTACAATATAGCCTATAGTGTGTTGAAGAAGATGACTTAGATTTAATTGAGGCAGAGAAGGCACGTTTGAATGTAGGCCTATATCTGGTAGCCTAGGCCTATACACAGATAGCTTATTCCGTCATATGGAGAGTCATATGGAGTGTATTCATGGTAGCCTAAGGCTTATAATATCTGTTTTCGTTTTGACATTAGATCACCATATGGCGCAAACACTGCATAGACCACACAATAAGAAGGGATTTGTGAGAGGACCTCACGCTATCACGGTATTTTGTGAGTTCTGCATGATCGTTTATAGATTTTCCCACAAAGCCTCAAATAAGTCTGCAAATATCAGACACGAAAAGCATGCGAGTATAAATAAGTATTTCTCATCATCTCCTATATGAAGTGAGCCTATGTAGGCTATAACAGCTATACATTCGCAGACCACACCAGCAAAACGTCCAAATGAATGCGATTTTAATCGGATCGAAAGCCAGTGTGACCTTCCAACTCCGTACACAAGGCAAACTTACCCTGAATGGCATCGTCCTATATAACCTAATGAATCATGCGCACTCGCTCACATAGGCTACTCTCATCATTTCTGCATCTCCATGATAACAATAGGCGACAGAAGGCTTACATGTGTTGGGATACTTATTGTGTTGGTCACATTCTACCTTCACATGAGAGAAGAGCCAATCTGATTCGTGAATATAGGAAATGTACAAGAATTACACGTTGACCATTTAACTATCGATTTAATCCACAAATCGTTGTTTCCCTTTCAGTTATATAGTTCCCTATTGACTGCGACTATCCCTCTTGCCAAGCACCGAACCTGTAATTCATTACGCATACACAGAATTTAGAACAGTCACTATATGCATAAAGCCATTGCGCTGGAAACATCGGTCACAAATAGGCCTGTATGTTGTTAATTCATTCCATAATGTTCAACTCTTACCATCAGAAGACAAAGGTGGATCTAGTGGGGTTGTCACGCGCCTCTCACAACTGCCGACTTGTCTGCATGGGCAGAGCTATGTAAACGAAATAAGCACCTTCAGAATAACACAAGCAGGTTATTGAGCTTCGTAGCGACGGTTGATGGTGACGTCGCCTAGGACCATCCATTCGTTTTAAACTGGGTCCCACTGTTTCTTCATAGCTATCGTAATAGCAATATTTCCCACACAGACAACCCCGTCCTCCCCTTGTAAAAGGCAGAGTTGGGGCTGTCCGTTCTCCTCGCCTTCCAACCTGACAATACGAGCGTTTCTTAACCGGTTATAGTCTGGATCTCGTGTGTCAGAAATCATATACCATTGCCAAGGCCCACCCCTTTGTGACTCAATGCGGTAACGTCGTTGTCCCACCCTCTGAAATTAACCAGAGAAGTCGGTGGAGTGACAATGTGGACCTGTCGCAACATTCCAACCCCCTACCCACTCCCGCATCGCATACACGCACGCATTTCTCTCTCTCTCACACACACACACACACACACACACACACACACACACACACACACACACACACACACACACACACACACACACACACACACGTAGTAGTTTATAGGACTACATACTGGGGTCTATATTGGACCAAAAGTAACCAAAATAGCTACATTCAACTGGGGTATGTTCACGTGGACGTTGTGAATTATAACAAAGATCCACAAATCTGGATAAATAAATACATTTATTGATGGAGAAAAACGTGAAATATATTTTATGCATAAATTAATACATGTCGTAATGGTCTACCAGAAACAATTCACGCATAGCAAACTAGAGCGCGTCCGTTAGATCCTAGGGGTTGGACAGTGCATTTAAACTGTCAGCCAAGTTCAGACATCCAAGAATGCGAGTTTGTGGGAGGCAGTCTGGGCTGGCTGCATGATTATCATGATAATCACACGTGGGGTTGGGGCTAAGAAACCCCTTTGAATAGCCTATTTGTTAAATAAGGGGCGAATCCACCAAACAGTCATTGTAGCTACTGGCTCACCCCTTATTGCTGATTTGAATAAATGAAAAAAGATGTCCTTGTCTTCTCAATTGTTTGATGTTTTCCTGGAAATGTTTTCCACCTTAGAAATACAGCCACTGTTTCATGTTCGGCCTAAACCGCTCTCGGCCACCGGGCTCATTTTAAAAGTGCGGCTAATGGGCTATGGATAATACACAATGGCCCCGTTTTCTCCCAGAAATGCATGGGAACCTGGATCCATCGCAGTTGACAAGAGACTTACAGAATCGTGATGAGATGACTCAAGTTCATTATCAACTCGACCCGCCCTCCTCCCCAACCTCCAGTCACACACACACAAACCTAGGCGCGCGACACACGTTGCCAAGATACCACGCGTGAGAAGCAGACACCTCTTTGGCAGGTCGTATGTCACAATCTCAGAACCTTGCAGACAGCAGCATACCACATGCAATATCACACTATTCTTGTATCATCGGTGCAACCAGACGAGACCAATAGGTTTAGCGGTACACCGTGAGAAATATATGCACAAGTAGACAACAAAAGGCTACTGCGCACGCGTTATTAAATAAAGAACACTGTTTTAAACAAACTGACTGAGAAAACTAATGTGGATAGAATCATAAGAAGCACGAGCGAATTCATTATTTTGAAGCAGAGGGCTAGTGTAGACCGCTTATGCTGTGTTTGGATATTTAATTTATGCATCTTCAGTATTATTTTCAGCATATACAGTGATTCGAAATATTTCCCACATTAATTCATTACATTTCTAAGATGGATTTTCAAAACATGTTGAGACAGTGATGTAGCCTATGTTCACACTCTCATAAGGAAAAGGGCCAGGCAGGATGCTATATATACACATTGCCACAAAGTTGGAAGCACATAATAGTCTAGAATGTCATTGTATGCTGTAGCGTTAAGATTTCCCTTCACTGGAAGTAAGGGGCCTAGCCTGAACCATGAAAAACAGCCCAAGACAATTATCATTCCTCCACCAAACTTTACAGTTGACACTATGCATTCAGGCAGGTATCATTCTCCTGGCATCCGCCAAACCTAGATTCATCCCTCTGACTGCCAGATGGTGTGATTCATCACTCCAGATAACGCATTTCGTCCAATGGCAGCAAGTTTTACACCATTCCAGCAGATTCTAAGCAGGTGCGGATGCTTGGCCATGGAAACCAATTTCGTAAAGCTCCCAACCAACAGTTTTTGTGTTAATAAGTGTTGCAACCGAGGACAGACAGTTTTTACATGCTAAGCACTTCAGCACTTGGCGGTCCGGTTCTGTGAGCTTGTGTGGCCTACCACTTCTCGGCTGAGCCGTTGTTGCTCCTAGACATTTTCACTTCACAACAGCACTTACAGTTGACCAGGGCAGCTCTAGCAGGGCAGAAATTTGCCGAACCGACTTGTTGGAATGGTGGCATCCTATGACTGTACCACGCTGAAAGTCACTGAGCTCTTCAGTAAGGCCATTATATACAGTGCATTCGGAAAGTATTCAGACCCGTTTCCACATTTTATTACGTTACAGCCTTATTCTAAAATGTATTAAATAAACATTTTCCTCATCAATCAACACAATTTTTGCAAATATATAAACAATTAAAAACTGAAATACCTTATTTACATAAGTATTCAGACCCTTTCTATGAGACTCGAAATTGAGCTCAGGTGCATCCTGTTTCCATTGATCATCCTTGAGATTTTTCTACAACTTGATTGGAGTACAACTGAGACCTTGAGAGAATCTGCAGAGAAGGATGGTAAAAACTCCCAAAATACAGGTGTGCCAAACTTGTAGTGTCATACCGAAGAAGACTTAAGGCTGTAATCACTGCCAAATGTGCTTCAACAAAGTACTGAGTAAAGGGTCTGAAAACGTATGTAAATGTGATATTTCAGTTTTTTATTTTTAATACATTCGCTAACATTTCATTATGGGGTATTGTGTGTGGATTGATAAAGAAAAAACAACAACAATTTAATCAATTTTAAAATAAGGCTGTAACGTAACAAAATGTGGAAAAGTTCAAGGGGTCAGAATACTTTGATTGCACTGTATATACAGTATATAATCTGTATACAGTTATTTTGTGGGTCCCTGTTCTAAAAATAATTCAACTTGCTGTCAGCCTCTCATGCTCCTCCCACCCCTGTCTCTAGTCTGAGAGGGTTATATCCCCATAGTGCCAATATTAGAATTTAGGGGCTGTGATTCAGGGCCGGCCCTAGCTATTTGGGGGCCCTAAGCGAGATTTGGTTTTCGGGCCTCCCACCTCGCAGGTCAAACTTTTGGTGGTCCACAACTTGATGGTAGAGAGATTTTTTTAGTACATTTCCTGTAATTCTCTACATTTTGCCATGAGGCATAGAGAACATTTGGTGGTTTTAAAGCAAATTGGGGGGTTTGGGGGCCCGCTAGCAGCTGGGGGCCCTAAGTGACCCCTTATATCGCTTATGCCCAGGGCTGGCCCTGCTGTGATTTGAATGAGAAGGAGAATGATGAGTGATGTTAAGGAAAACAGTGTAACATGGACATTTCAGGACGGTTTTATACAATTAGGCTTTAGCCTTCTTCTGCCCCATTATCTGTTCGTTAGATATGGCGATGATGAGAATGATGTGTGTCTTCTCTAACGCCCAGGAAGTTTAGATTCAAACTCCCATTTGACAGATCTGCAAGCGTTATAATGTCAAAATTCGTTCGTTACCACATTGGAGGTGCTGAAAAGGCATTTGTTTGGTAGCTTTATTTAGAATTTTTTTGGAAGTACATACCGGCTGTAATGTGAGTAAATTAAGATAGTTACTCAGCGAAACTCCATATTTGGTGACTAATTAACGCATTTTGACATTATAATGCTTGCAGAGCTGTCGAATGGGAATTTGAATCGGAGCTTCCTTGGCTTTAGAAAAGAGATAGGTCATACTCATCGTCGACATCTCTAACGCACAGATACTGGGGCAGCCTTCTGCATGGATAGCAGTCAATATCCAAATGCAGTATACATTTTGGGAATAATTCAATGCTATCGTATATCCTCATGCATACTTCATAATTCTAGACTCATGCTATATTAGGGCATCTAAAGCATGCAGAGGCCTTAAAAAAATGATTGTGGGTGGCTGTGGGTTTGTCTTTTGCACACATTTCAGAGGAAACAAAACAACAGTTGAGGTTATACTGATAACATCAAGCAATTAGACAATGCTGATCTGTGTGTGTGTGTGTGTGTGTGTGTGTGTGTGTGACAGAGAGATAGATCGAAAGGAAGAGAAAGATGAGATACAGAATGTGGGCCTATACTGTGGACCTGAACAGAGGCTGCTGCTGCCTCATTGCTATGCTGGGATGTGTGATGCTGAAGGGACAGCACCTAGGTGTGGATCTGCTGTCCAGGGAGGCGTGGTGCTGAATCAACAGCTCCAAGGTGTATATCTGCTGTCCAGGGACATGTGGTGCTGAAGGGACAGGTCATAGTTGTGGCTCTGCCAACACCACACATTAGCATTGAATAGTGTGTTGCCCTATAATGGTTAGCCGTCTTGACTAAAAGCAACACTTAAATCTGTGGTTCATTCAGGGGGCTTTAGGTTATAAGTGGGTTGTTCTTGAATTGCAGTGGCATTTGCGTCCCTCGCCTTTGCAACCGTGAAAAACACTTTAAAAGGACAAATAGTTTACGGATTATACATGTTTTTTTTAAATATTGAAATGTTTATCAACAATAATACATAATGCAAGTAATTTCTACTGCAACATGTTATGTTTATGCATTGCTTAAAGTAGCCTACTTAGGGTAAACAAATAGGCTTTTTCCATTAGGGACCAGAGTTCATTTAATATATTGTAGATCAATAAAAACAAAGGCTATTAAAGTACTAATTTTCTTTTCAAATATAATAAGGGTCCTTCAGTTTTACATCATTAAAACTGAAGGACCCTTATTGTTACCGCCTTGAAAATCCCTCATTATGAAGATATACAATGGCAAACTGCTATCGGGGAAGGGATCTATATTACATTTATTATATAATAACATCCTTTTAGTATGTCATACATTTGAGTTTAAATATAAATGTAAATAAATAAAACAAAAAATGAAGTTTTTTGTAAAGTACCATGCCCAAATGCCACCTCATTTCAAGAATGACCCAGGTATATAGCTTCAAATTGTTTTTCTATGAAGGATTTTGTAAGTGCATTTTAAGGGTTTATACATGCAAGGGTCCCCCATAAAGGGTCCCCCCTACACAAACAATTTTTATCATTGTGAGTTGTTGCAGCCGTCATATCATTCATCATCAAAACTAAATGAAACAGTGGTGTGTGCATACAGACATTATTTATAAGGTACAATATACCTGATATCAAAAGATTGATGAATGCCTCTGTACCAAACTAAAGTTCTATTTGTTGAGGCACAGTGAGCATGACTGACAACCTTTTTATAAAAAAAACAATTCTGATCATCATCATCTTATTCTTTTCAAATGCCACAAGATAATGATGGGATGGAATTAAGTTATTGATATTGTATACAGTTGAAGTCGGAAGTTTACACTTAGGTTGAAGTCATTAAAAATTATTTTTCAACCACTCCACAGATTTCATGTTAACAAACTATAGCTTTGGCAAGTCGGTTAGGACATGACACAAGTAGTTCTTCCAACAATTGTTTACAGACAGATTATTTCACTTATAATTCACTATATCACAATTCCAGTGGGTCAGAAGTTTACATACACTAAGTTGACTGTGCCTTTAAACAGCTAGGAAAATACCAGAAAATGATGTCATGGCTTTAGAAGCTTCTGATAGGCTAATTGACATAATTTGAGTCAATTGGAGGTGTACCTGTGGATGCATTTCAAGGCCTACCTTCAAACCTAGTGCCTCATTGCTCGACATCATGGAAAAATCTAAAGAAATCAACCAAGACCTCAGGAAAAAAAATTGTAGACCTCCACAAGGCTGGTTCATCCTTGAGAGTAATTTCCAAATGCCTGAAGGTACCACGTTCATCTGTACAAACAATAGTACGCAAGTATAAACACCATTGGACCACGCAGCCATCATACCGCTCAGGAAGGAGACTCGTTCTGTCTCCTAGAGATGAACGTACTTTGGAGTGAAAAGTGCAAATCAATCCCAGACCAACAGCAAAGGACCTTGTGAAGATGTTGGAGGAAACAGGTACAAAAGTATCTATAGCCACATAGACACAACCTGAAAGGCCGCTCAGCAAGGAAGAAGCCACTGCTCCAAAACTGCCATAAAAAAGCCAGACTACGGTTCTCAACTGCACATGGGGACAAAGATCTTACTTTTTGGAGAAGTGTCCTCTGGTCTGATGAAACAAAAATAGAACTGTTTGGCCATAATGACCATCGTTATGTTTGGAGGAAAAAGGGGGAGGCTTGCAAGCCGAAGAACACCATCCCAACCGTGAAGCACGGGGGTGGCAGCATCATGTTGTGGGGGTGCTTTGCTGCAGGAGGGACTGGTGCCCTTCACAAAATAGATGGCATCATGAGGAAGGAAAATTATTTGAATATATTGAAGCAACATCAAGACAGTCAGGAAGTTAAAGCTTGGTCGCAAATGGGTCTTCCAAATGGACAATGACCCCAAGCATACTTCCAAAGTTGTGGCAAAATGGCTTAAGGATAACAAAGTCAAAGTATTGGAGTGGCCATCACAAAGCTCTGACCTCAATCCTATAGACAATTTCTGTAAACTTCTGACCCACTGGGAATGTGATGAAAGAAATAAAAGCTGAAATAAATCATTGTCCATACTATTATTCTGACATTTCACATTCTTAAAATAAAGTGGTGATCCTAACTGACCTAAGTCAAGCATTTTTACTAGGATTAAATGTCAGGAATTGTGAAAAACTGAGTTTAAAATGTATTTGGCTAAGGTGTATATAAACCTCCGACTTCAACTGCACATTTCTCCATTAAATGAGACTCAACTGTTAAAATTGAGGGTGCAGAGGTATAGCGCCTCAATTTGACCGAATTCTCCCTCTCTCCCTCCCTCCCCCTCTCTCCCTCCAAGCGCGCGCTAGCGCAGAGAGAGATACCTGCAGAGTAGCTCTGTTCTGTCCATGATCTCATTGACAAGGACATGAAAGGTAAGATCCCCATAGCAATTAAAAAGAATAGCAGTATATGAAAGCTGAATTACAGGGCATGCTAAAGAGGTCAAAGAAACCGGTCTGAAGACAGATTGAGTTGCTAGCATGAGGCCTTCTTTATTAGGACCGTTTCAACAGAGGAGGAACGGTGTGGTTTGAAGCTCGAGCTAATAAACTCAGGCTAGAGCGCACGGACAAAGCACTTCTGTCACGGTTTGGAGTTAAGGGACGATAGACTGAGCGCTGGTGAAGTGTCATCCTTTTTATTCGATGAGATGTTCTCACGAAGCATACAAATAAACAAGGAGAGTGAAACAAACAAAGTGACTTACTTGTAGTACTCAAGGCAGACAAGCACAACAAACAATGAGGCCAGTTTTATTGCTTCTTTAATCAGCACAACAGTTTTCAGCTGTGCTAACATAATTGCAAAAGGGTTGTTTAATGATCAATTAGCCTTTTAAAATGATAAACTTGGATTAGCTAACACAATGTGCCATTGGTACACAAGAACATTTCTAAGTGACCCTAAACTTTTGAACGGTAGTGTATATAAAACAATATATATACTGTACAAAAGCATGAGTGGATTCGGCAAGTTCAGCCACACCCGTTGCTGACAGGTGTGTAAAATTGAGCACACAGCCATGCAATCTATATAGACAAACATTGTCAGTAGAACGGCCTTACTGAAGAGCTCAGTGACACCTTCATGGGATGCCACCTTTCCAACAACTCTACCCTGCCCCAGTCAACTGTAAGTGCTGTTATTGTGAAGTGGAAACGTGTAGGAGTAACAACAGCTCAGCCGCCAAGTGGTAGGCCACAAGCTCACAGAACAGGACCACAGAGTGCTGAAGCGTGTTGGGCTTGATAATCGTCTGTCTGCAGTTGAAATACTCACTACAGAGTTCCAAACTGCCTTTGGAAGCAGGCACGGCGCTACACCGGGGCTAGGGGGTGCTATAGCCACGTCACAAAACTGGTGTGTGTGCTCGCACACGTTAGGCTACGTTATGTGAGCTAACTTCTAGCTAGCTAGTCGCCCATCTCGCCCCGTTGCGATGGACCGGTTTCTGATCAAGAGAGGATTGTGGGTAGAAAATGAAAATCCAGACCCAGATCTGTCTCCGAGGGGGCCAAAGAAGAAGAGGGAAATAAGAAAGATGAGTCGGAGAGATAAAGCACCAGAGCAGTTCGTTGCTGCTAGCTGCTCCACAGCCACCATTAGCTGCACTATTAGCACAGCCACCACTCCCTCTGATTTAAGCCAGTCACCTGTTGAAGAACCAAGGCGCCCTGTGCTTCGGCGTTATCTAGATACAAACGTTGGACAGCAGGATCGCTACTTCAATCGTAGATGGTATGAGGATTACAAATGGCTGGAATATTGTATTTTAAAGGACCGTGTTTTCTGCGTTGCATGCTGCCACTTTCAACGTCCAGGAAACCATGGAGAAAAGGCGGCATTTACCCACGATGGCTACCAGAACTGGAAGAAGGCGACAAGTTCATTCAAGACACACAATGCTAGTGTGGAGAATAAATATGCAATGACAGCGTGGAATGAGTGGACTATTCAGAAAGAGTCTGTCTCAACAATAGGCAGTGCTCTAAGTGATGGACATTCGAAAATAATCAGTTGTGGAGTCATTGCGTTACACTGCATACCAGGGACTTTCACAGAGAGGAGACATAGAAAATGACATGGCTGTCAACCAGGGAAACTTCCTTGAATTTTTATTTTGTTTAATATTCTTTGGCCAAATTCAATTAAGGACTACATTTATATTGAATGTGCTGTGTGCCCTATCTGCTTTAATTGAAAAAAACGAGAACATCCTTATAACTCTGAAGTCATGAAAATCAACTATTTTCTTAGCACCCCCCACGTATTGGTCAAGCTCCCCCTTAGCACCGGGAGAGAAAAAATCCTGTCTGGAAGCAACATCAGCACAAGAACTGTTAGTCTGGAGCTTCATGAAATTGGTTTCCATGGCCTAGCAGCTGCACAAAAGCCTACAATCACCATGCACAATGCCAAGTGTCGGCTGGAGTGGTGTAAAGCTAGCCTCCATTGTACTCTGGAGCAGTGGAAACGCGTTCTCTGGAGTGATGAATCACGCTTCACCATCTGGCAGTCCGATGGACGAATCTGGGTTTGGCGGATGCCAGGAGAACGCTACTTGCCCGAATGCATAATGCAAACTAAAGTTTGGTGGAGAAGGAATAATGGTCTGGGGCTGTTTTTTATGTTTCACGCTACACCCCTTAGTTCCAGTGAAGGGAACTCTTAAAGCTACAGCCTACCATGACATTCTAGACTATTCTGTGCTTCCAACTTTGTGGCAACAGCTTGGGGAAGACCCTTTCCTGTTTCAGCATGACAATGCCCCCATGCACAAAGTGAGGTCCATACAGAAATGATTTGTCGAGATCGGTGTGGAAGAACTTGACTGGCCTGCACAGAGCCCTGACCTCAACCCCATCGAACACCTTTGTGATGAATTGGAAACGCAGACTATGAGCCAGGCCTAATCGCCCAACATCAGTGCACAACCTCACTAATGCTCTTGTGGCTGAATGGAAGCAAGTCCGTGCAGCAATGTTCCATCAATCCTTCCCAGAAGAGTGGAGGCTGTTATAGCAGAAAAGGGGGGACCAACTCTATATTAATGCACATGATTCTCTTGGAAAACTAATTTTAAAACAAGCATTTTTACCCTCACTGGAACCCAGAGACTGACAAAGTTAATGTAATATTTGCACATTAGCCTGCCCTATAGCCTTTAACCCATAACGTATTACACTATGCTAGCCTAAATATCAAACAAATCCATTCATGACCTGAATAAATACAAAGCCTAATAAAATGCCAGCTATCAAACTCACTGAGAGCACAGGTGGAATGAAAACGTATTGAATCGAGATGGTAGGCTATTTATCAAAATATCAAATATCAAGTCTACTAATGCATGAAGCCTAAGGGCAGAAATCCATCGAACACAGGGGTTCCAAAAGTTTGGGCCCGCAACCCCATTTTTATAGATTTTGCGACACCATCATATAAATGGTTGGAAGGTCGTTTAGCAGTTGTCACGAGTGGGTGTAGAGAGAGACCAAGGAGCAGCGCAGCGATAGTTTGACATGTTTATTTTAACTATAAACTTGAAATGTCACGAACTATACAAAACCAAACAATGAAACAGAACACACTTACTTGGCTGTGACTTGACGTACAAACATCTAACAATGACCCACACAACAGGTGTGGGGAAAGGCAACTTAAATAGAATCCCCAATCAGAGACAACGTCTCTCAGCTGTCTCTAATTGGGGATTCAGCACAAAAAGAAAACATAGATCTAGATCTACTAGATCTGTCAGGCTCTGACCCTGGCTATCTAGAGGAGCCAAAGAGCTCCCTATGGCCAGAGCCTGACAGCAGTTAATTAACCGAAAGGTCGCTGGTGCGAATCCTCGAGCCTGCAAGGTGGAAAAATCTGCACTTGAGCAAGGATTATTTCTTTATTTAACCTTTATTTAACTAGGCAAGTCAGTTAAGAACAAATTCTTATTTACAATGACGGCCTGCCACGGCCACCCTATGGGACTCCCAATCACAGCCAGTTATGATACAGCCCGGGATCGAACCAGGGTATGCAGTGACACCTCTAGCACTGAGATGCAGTGCCTTGCAGTATCCCGGACGAGTTGAAAAGGAGACGGCGTGGATGCAGGGTGGGATGGAAGTGTAAAGCAAAGCTGAGGAAGTACAAGCAGGCTATCCCATCTATCATTATGGGCAACGTGAGATCGCTTAACAACAAGATGGAGGAACTCTAGGGTCTAGTCCGACGACAAAGGGATTACAGAGAAGCTAGTCTAGTATGTTTGACCGAGACATGGCTGAATGAAGACATCCCCACAGGGAACGTCACTATTGGCGGTTTCCAGACATTTAGAGTGGACATGGATAGCGCTTCTTCCGATAAGCGTAAAAGAGAGGGGCAGGCTTTATTAGTTAACAACAGATGGTGTAATCCGAGCCATATTGCTGTTAAGGAGCAGTTTTGTAGCCCGGACCTTGAGCTATTGGCCGTTAGCCTGAGACCCTACTATTTGCCGAGGGAATTCCTGGCGGCCATTGCTGACGCAAACACAGCGTGTGACGCCATCCACTCTGTTATTGCGAGGTTACAGACAATGCATCCCAGTGCCTTCTTTGCCATTTCTGGGGATTTTAAGCATGCCTCTCTCTCCAATGCTACCCACGTTCAAACAGTTTGTGAAGTGCCCAACCAGGAATAATAAAACTCTGGACTTGCTATATGATAATAGATGCATACAACTCCACTGCACTCCCTCCCCTCTGTAGATCGGATCACAACCTTGTCCACCTCAACCAACTCTACAGGCCTATGGTCTAACAGCAGCCAGCGACCACTAGGACCATTAGGAGATGGTCCCCAGAGGCGAATGAGGCCATACAGGACTGCTTTGAGACAACAGACTGGGATGTGCTCTGTGAGACTCATGGGGAGGACATTGATGGACTTACAGATTGCATAACGTACAATATAAATGTTTGTGTAAACAGCACCGTACCCACCAGGAAGGTACGCTGTTTTCCAAATAATAAACCCTGGGTCACCGGCGACCTAAAGGCCCTGCTGAATGAGAAGAAGAGGGCCTTCAAGGAGAGGGACAGGGACAAATTGTGATGCATCCAGAAGGAGCTGAAGTTGCGGATTGCTGAGGGGAAGAGAGGGAGAAGATGGAGGACAAGCTGAGGCAGAGCCAGGTGTGAGAAGTGTGGAATGGTATGAGAAATATCATTGGCTTCAAAAAGTCAAACAGTGGGCAGACGGAGGGGACCCAGGACAGAGCCAATGAGCTGAACCAATCTTTTAACAAGTTTGATATGAGCTCTGTCCACCCCCCCTCCAGCTCTCCAGGCCACACACCCTCACGGCTGTCCCACCCCCCCGCCCCCCGCCCTCTGCACACGACACCTCCGTTGTGACAATCAGCGACCCCCTCCCCACCCTCGCTCCCTCTGGACTGAGCTGCAACAGCTCCCTTCCCCCCACCTCTGGACTGATCTTCCACCACCCCACCTGGGCTGGCTTTCACCACCAACCAAGTGAAGAGAGAGCTGGAGAGACTTCATCAGGGGAAATCGGCAGGCCCCGATGGCATCAGCCCAAGGGTGCTTAGGATCTGTGCGGACAACTGTGTAGAATACTCTAGCGACTCTTCAACCTCAGCCTGAGCCTAGAAAGGGTCCCTGTGCTGTGGAAAAAAATCCTGCCTGGTCCCAGTGCCCAAGAAGGTGCACCCCACTGTCCTGAAATACTTCAGACCTATAGCGCTAACAATCCACATCAAGAAGACCCTGGAAAGGTTAGTCCTCGCTCACCTCAGACCCCTGGTGTGTACATCACTGGACCCCTGCAGTTTGCATACCAGCACAACATCGGGGTGGATGATGCAATCATCTACCTTCTGCAGAGGGCCTACTCTCACCTGGACAACGCAGGTAGCACTGTGAGGGTTATATTTTCGGACTTCTCCAGTGCCTTCAATACCATTCAGCCCCTGCTACTGGGTGAGAAGATGAGGAGGATGAAAGTGGAAGCACCCTTAGTCTCCTGGGTTACGGACTACCTGACCGGCAGGCCATAATTTGTGCTGCTACAGAGCTGCGTGTCAGAACAGGCAGTTAGCAACACAGGGGCCCTCTAGGGAACGGTCCTGTCCCCTTTCCTGTTCACCCTCTACACCTCAGACTGCCACCTGCAGAAGTTCTCGGATGACTCCGCAATTGTACACTCTTAGAAGTAAAGGTGCTATCTATAACCTAAAAGGGTTCTTCGGCTGTCCCTTTAGGAGAACCCTTTGAAGAACCCTTTTTGGTTCCAGGCAAAACCCTTTTGGTTCCAGGCAGAACCTTTTTGAGTTCCATGTAGAACCCAAAATAGTTCTGCCTGGAACCAAAAAAGGTTCTTCAAAGAGTTCTCCTATGGGGACAGCCGAATAACACTTTTTTTCTAAGAGTGTAGGGTGCATCAGGGGTGGGCAGGAAGAGGAGTAAAGGAGCACAATCAATGATTTTGTGGTGTGGTGTGAGCAGAACCACCTTCAGCTCAACATCAGCAACACAAAGTGGTGGACTTCAGGAGAACCAAGGCCCAACCGACTGCAGTCCCTATACAGGGGATGGATGTGGAAATGGTTTTGTCATACAAGTTCCTGGGAGTCCATATGGACAACAGGCTGGAATGGGCTGGTAACACCAGGACTCTGTACAAAAAGGGCCAGAGCCGACTCTACTTTCTGAGGAGGCTCAGGTCCTTCAACGTGTGCAGTAAACTACTGCATACCTTCTACCAGTCTTTTTTGCAGTGGTGTGCTGGGGCGCCAACATAAAGGCTGGTGATGCTTCTCGGGTAAATAAGCCGATCAGGAAGGCTAGCTCTGTTCTGGGGATTAGCCTTGACACTCTAGAGGAGGTGGCGGAGAGAAGGATCCTGGCCAAACTGCTGGCCATCATGGATAACGTCACCCACCCTCTGCATGCCGTGGTTATGATGCAGAGGAGCACCTTCAGTCACAGACTGATCCCACCACGGTGTGCCAGAGAGCGCCCCCCCCCCCCCTGAAATGTACAATACGTGCATTTATCTGTAATTAAACCCTGTCCTAGGGACTGTATTTTAAGGGAATGATTATTATTACCCTAATTTATATCATACGCACATTTAGCTATCTCTTCCTGTCATTTACCTGTACATTTAATTTATTTAACCATGCAAATATAAAAATATTCATTTTCCTGTATATTTAACCAGATTGTATATTAAATATTAAGTAACTATTATTACCCTAATTTATATCATACGCACATTTAGCTATTTAAGTATCTTTTTCTGCCATCTACCTGTATAGTTAACCATGCAAATATGTTTTATTTATGTCAACTTGCAATAATTGTATCTTTTTCACCTAACACTATAACAATGTATAGTGTACATATTCGGTCATTCACTCATACTATGCAAAGCCTTTTTATAGCTTTTTGCACTCCAGACTTCCTGTGTTTTTATACTTTTTCATACTGCTGCACTATGTATCATGTATCTGTCTTCTGATTATTTCGTTTTGGCATTTTGCACCTGTCCTTTGTTTTTCGTAGCAGCTTGACAAAGAAATGTCCCTTCGGGGATCAAGTAAGTACCTACCTACCTACCTACCTACCTACCTACCTACCTACCTACCTACCTACCTACCTACCTACCTACCTACCTACCTACCTAGACTGCTGAGCCACTCGGGAGCCCCTTAATGTGAATGTCCCCGGCACATCTCTGATTCAGAGGGATTGGTTTAAATGCGGAAGACATTTCGGTTGAATGCAACTGACTAGGTATCCCCCTATCCCTAAATAAGTGATATAATCCGGTAGTTTGGTAAATGCTGATCTAGCATGTTGGGGGCGATGAAATAATGGGTCCCCATTCATTTTCAATGAAGTGAAGCGAAGTGCGCGGGGGACTGTTCGGCGATGCGAGCATGGGCGAGGGAGCATGAACTTACTTACTCCGCGACATCCTGTTGCTATTGGTTTTTCATACATACACACAGGAGGTTGGTGGCACCTTAATTGGGGAGGATGAGCTCGTGGTAATGGTTGGAGCGGAATTGGTGGAATGTTATCTTATGACGTGATGTATGTTTTGTCCTATATCTTTATTTTAAATCCTAGCCCCCGTCCCTGCAGGTGGCCTTTTGGTAGGCCTTCATTGTAAATAAGGTTAAATAAATAAACAAAATAAAACATCAAATACATGGTTTCCATGTGTTTATGGCATTCCATTAACTCCATTCCTGCAATTATTATGAGCCGACCTCCCCTCAGCAGCCTCCACTATATCTACAGTAGGACTACCTATATGTGTCATATCCCTTTCTTGCAAACAATTTGGTATTAAGATACATCAATGAGAGTCGATTGATAATTTGATTTGAAATAGAGATTATAGGAAACATGCAAATTGTCCTATTAATCATAGGGTATATTTCCAATACAGACATGTTATTTTTACTATCATGTCAACATAAGATGTTATCACTTGAAAATAGATCAAGCAGAGCCATGTACTTAGATAAAACATAATATATGCATCTGGTTTAGACGAGAGTTGGGGTTAATGCTGTTTAATTTCAGGAAATAAATTCAAATGTAAGAATTGAAAAGATTTGCTTGTTGTCAATGAAGAGTAGGCCTACATGTCATGCCCAAATCATCAGAAAAAGTTTTAAACCAATTTATTGAATAATATAACCCATTTAGGAGATGATTTGGGCATGACAATTAATACATGCTTCAGTGGAGATTGACTTACATTGGGAATCAGAAAATGCCAATTAAATGTTGGCAGTGGCTAGTTCAACCAAAGTGTGGATTGCAGTCACTGGATAGACTGCTTTCAAGGTGAGGAAACAAATATCTAAATATGTAAAATCCCTGAACCAACCCTTTAATTGAAAAGTAAAAGACCCCAACCCTGGTTTTAACAAATATTATGAATATATCCTTCATTCCTAATTGTTTTATTAAATAATCAGCCTACATTAACTTTTCATTTAGAAATTGCTGTGTAATAAGTGTAATACATTTGGTAAAAGAGGTCACCTCAATTAGGTAAATTCTTCTGTGACTGTTACACAACTGGTAGGCCAATACAATTGTCACATCTAATTAGCTTGCACTAATGACTATTTGGTGAAGGAACTATTGGTAAACGCCACCACAGTACGCAATAATTACCTGTGGAAAGTGGAGACAATAGAGCTAATCACCACTCTAAAGACTAGGCTGCCATCATGTGGTGTTTTTTGTGTATTTCACATCCCCATGCTTTACTGATGCTGAGAGTTGCCAACGTATAGGATTCTGCTTCCACCTGCTGTCTTCTATGTTGCACTACACATATTTAGAGTTGAGACGTTCTCTCTATCAGACTCAAGAGTCAGCGTTTATCTGTTAGTTGGGAAATTGTAATGTGTCGGTCTGTGACTGCTGAGGCCAAATACAGTAATATGACAATATACTGTATCTCATGGTAAAAAATTAAGTTAAAAAAAGACAGCAGATCTTTAATAGCAGTGTTGCCAGTTCTTTACTACAGTCCACATCACTAAGGATCTATCATGGTACACACACACCAACACAGTCGTGAAGAGGTCACAATAACACCCCTTCCCCCTTAAGGAGGCCAAAACGTTGCACCATTGAGAGCATCTTGACTGGCTGCATCACTGCTTGGTATGGCAACAGCTTGGCATCCAACCACAAGGCGCTACAGAGGATAATGCGTGGGGCCCAGTACATCACTGGGACGAGCTCCCTGCCATCCAGGACCTCTATACCAGGCGGTGTCATAGAAAGGCATTGTCAAAGACTCCAGCCACCCAAGTCCTAGACTGTTCTCTCTGCTACCGCACGGCAAGGGGTACCGAAGTCTGGAACCAACAGGACCCTGAACAGCTTTTACCCCCAAGCCATACAACTGCTAAATAGTTAGTTCAATAGTTAACCATATAGCTACCCAAACTATCTGCATTGACCCTTTTTACACTAACTTTTTTGTCTCATCACATAAACTGCTGCCACTGTTTATTATCTGTCATTTTATTCCTAGTACATACAGTATCTACCTCAATTACCTCGTAACCCTGCACATCGACTCGGTACTGGTAGCCCATGTATATAGTCAAATTATCGTTACTCATTGTGTATCTATTATTACATGTTTTCCTTTTTTTTCCTTTCTCTCTGCATTGTTGGAAAGGGCCCATAAGTAAGCATTTCACTGTTAGTCCACACCTGTTGTTAACGAAGCATGGGACGAATACAATTTGATTTGAGTATTATCCCAATACCTCCGGTTTACATCCTACAGTATATTAACTACTGTATTACAATATTCTGTCATGTCATCTATGTAGTTATCAGTGAGGCTGGTGGAAGGAGCTACAGGACGGGCTGTGATGGAATAAATGGAACCGTGTCAAACGTGATTTCCATATGTTTGTGTTTGATACCGTTACATCTATCCCATTCCAGCCATTACAATGAGCCATCCTCCTATAGCTCTTCCCACCAGCCTCCACTGGTAGTTAGTAGTACTATCGAAAATTATGTTGAGCCCTGTAATTTTTACGCCCCTATTATTGTTGCTGTCTTTTCCTCTGTCTGCCTGCCTGTCTGTCCATCTCATTTGTCTATCTGCCTGTCGCACACACACACACACACACAAATGGCACGCATACCCATCCCTGTGTTAGCTAGAGATTGAGCAGGTGTGCGGGTGGCCGCTTTTGTTGGTTTTGTCGCCATGGTGACGATGTGTTGCCAGGCAGCAAGCGATAGCCCTCGGGTGCAGCGGGTCACTGCACACTAAGGGCTCTCCGCCCACACACACCTCTCAGCTGTACTACACACACGCACACACACACCTCAGAGGAGAGAGGGAAAGAGGGAGCGAGGCACCCAGGAATGGTTTAAGAATAAACACTGGACTGTTTTGGAGGGAACAGAGATGAGTCCAGATCTGAATCCCATCATAAACCTATGTCAAGACCTGAAAACAGCAGTTGGTGGAAGGCACCACTCAAACATTAAAGAATTGGAGCAGTTTGCTCCTTGGTGCCAATAATTTGGTCCATGCCATTTGTATTCATCGACCTGGCCAACAGCCTTGGTTTGTCTTGGTTTGTCTGGTTCTCCAACTACTTCTCAGACAGAGTTCAGTGTGTCAAATCGAAGGGCCTATTGTCCGGTCCTCTGGCAGTCTCTATGGGGGTGCCACAGGGTTCAATTCTTGGGCCAACCCTATTCTCTATATACATCAACGATGTCGCTCTCGCTGCTGGTGACTCTCTGATCCATCTCTACGCAGACGACACCATTCTGTATACATCTGGCCCCTCTTTGGACACTGTGTTAACTAACCTTCTCACAAGCTTCAATGCCATACAACACTCCTTCCGTGGCTTCCAACTCCTCTTAAATGTAAGTAAAACTAAATGCATGCTTTTCAATCTAACGCTGCCCGCACCCGCCGACCGGACTAACATCACTACTCTCGACGGGTCTAACTTAGAATACGTGGACACCTACAAATACCTAGGTGTCTGGTTAGACTGTAAACTCAACTTCCAGGCTCACATTAACCATCTCCAATCCAAAATTAAATCGAGAATCGGCTTCCTATTTCGCAACAAAGCCTCCTTCACTCATGTAGCCAAACATGCCCTCGTAAAACTGACTATCCTACCGATCGTTGACTTCGGCGATGTCATTTACCAAATAGCCTCCAACACTCTACTTAGCAAATTGGATGTAGTCTATCACAGTGCCATCTGTTTTGTTACCAAAGCCCCATATACTACCCACCACTGCGACCTGTACGCTCTCGTTGGCTGGCCCTCACTACATATTCATCACCAAACCCACTGGTTCCAGGTCATCTATAAGTCTTTACTAGGTAAAACCCCACCTTATCTCAGCTCGCTGGTCATCATAGCAGCACCAACCCGTAGCAGATATATTTCACTGGTCACCTCCAAAGCCAACACCTCCTTTGGCCGCCATTCCTTCCAGTTCTCTGCTGCCAATGACTGGAACGAATTGCAAAAATCCTTGAAGCTAGAGGATCCTATCTCCCTCACTAACTTTAAGCATCAGCTGTCAGAGCTGCTTATCGATCACTGCACCTGTATATAGCCCTCCTGTAAATAGCCCACCCTACTACTTCATCCCCATTTTTATTATTTTCGCTCATTTTGCACTCCAGTACCTCTATTTGCACATCATCATTTGTACATCTATCACTCCAGTGTTAATTCTAATTTGTAACTTATTTCGCCACTATGGCCTATTTATTGTCCTACCTTCCTAACCTTACTGCATTTTGCACTACATTTGCACACTCTGTATATAGATTGTCTATTGTTTAATTGACTGTACGTTTGTTTATTCTCATGTGTAACTCTATGTTGTTGTTTTTTGTCTTTGTAAATGAGAACTTGTTCTCAACTGGCCTACCTGGTTAAATAAACGTGAAATAAATAAATAAATAAATGTAATGTTCTTAATTAACATTATAACTGTAAGTTTTCCTAAACAAAATTGGTTCTGCAATATTGATAACCCAATAACAACGTGGGGAGACCAATTTGATTGATCAATTTCAATTTATTTTTGAAGAAATAGGGAATTATTTTAGAAGTTCAAGGTTACAGTATTTGGCCGCTGTATGTTTGCTAGAAACAAATGGTGACTTGATGTGGGATTTTTTTCTCTAGCTTTTTCACAGAACAAATCAAAGATTGTCTGTTTACATTATGAAATTATGTTCCCAGTCGTAAAACCAATAAATATTACAGAAAATGTGAAAAAAATAATCCGTTCTACATGTTACATAATGTTTATAAAATAATTTAAGGAGGGCAATCCACCCTGCTATATCCAGGAATGTTGTTATTATTCCTTGAAACTCCATTATGCTAAAACAAGATAATATTGGATATCATCACTATTAAATCCATTGAATCATCAATTAAGTTATGGAGTTGAATTTTCTGGTCACCTAATACAGTCATGATATCGTTTTCTTGTAATAAGTGTACCAAATAGTAATATTAGTTTCCATGTTTATTATGAATGTGTATAGACCTCTGGGGTTACATGTTGACTGATGGGACCCCAGCGTCGACCGGGTTTGGCCGGGGTAGGCCGTCATTGTAAATAAGAATTTGTTCTTAACTGAATTGCCTAGTTTAATAAAGGTTACAAAAACAAAATTTGTTCCTGTTTCAGTCATGTAGTTGGCCACATTTGCGTGGGTCAAACAAAAGCACCCTAATGATTGGCTGACAATAAAGCCTTGTGAAGAGCAACTTCAGAAACTTGGGGAGAATCCCAATTGCATACTCCTCATGTCCTTGCTTCTCTCCTCCTTCTCAAAACCCATTGGAGGATATGGTCAGAGGGGCGGGACCTCTGGTTTTCTCATCCAATGGATTTTAAGAAGGAGGCAAGGAGAGAGGATGTAAGGAATATGCTGTTGAGATTCTTCATGACCTTTGATCACATGGTTTTTTGTAAAGTTCATGCAGTTGACATGTAGGCGCAAATCTGACAGTTTATATCCCCAGAATGCAACACACTTTGAAAGGCGGTGATCCGCTCAAACGCACCTGAGTTTAGTCAGGGCGGAAGGTAGGCTACTCACCAAGCAATCAACCATTGTGACATCCTTTATACAAGGTATTTGGAAATTATGTTCTGGGCAATGAAAATCGATATAGGAGGTGAAAGCAATTGGTAAATCAAGATAATTAGAACACAAGTCCTGCTGCCTAAATAATAGGCCTACACTGTTGAAATGGCTCCCTCTTCTGATCATGGAGGAGACTTCAGAGTTTGTTTTGTTTTTTGACGGTGTCCACATATCCGCTTTCTTTGGCGTCAACTCTAAGACTAGTGGAGAATCTCAATTGCATACTACTTGCGTCCTCTCTCCTGTCTCCTCAAAATCCATTGGAGGAAAATGTCAGAGGGGCGGGACCTCTGGCTTTCTCATCCAATGGGGTTTGAGAAGGATAGGAGAGTCGACGCAAGGAGTATAAAATTGAGATTCTCCCAACAATCTGTAGGTATACTAATGTCCTAATTGTAAAACATGAAAACGGGTGAGGTAGGCCATTCGACCGTACACACAGTGACATTTTCTCCTCATGAAAAAAGGTAAATACAGAAGCGGATGAATACAAACACCCTTGTAGAACATGGCCGTCATCTCCTCTCCTTCATGCCCTTCCTAATTACAGTAATAGATAGTGTGATTGGCTTTGAAGCTGGAGTGTCAGCATTCTATTGGCTTCTTATAAGTCACTCATGAACTGTGTCAATGACGTAGGTTGTGCACTAGCTACATTGTATCGTGTGGCTGAACGGAATAGTTACATTAAACGGAGAAGGGGAGAGTGGATTTATCTAAATTGAGACGTCGATCATGATTATAGCGCATCGTCTTTTTTATTATACCTCTATTTTAAACCATTCTATCTTCTCACACGATTGTGGATGTAATATTTCAGGGTAAGTGGAATGATATATTTGCTTCCTGCGTTTTTTTCCTCGTAAGAACAAGAGTGCTTGTATTGTTTTAATCAAACCGTTCTAGAAAGACGATAGCCTAATTCGTATTGACAACATTCACCTCCTAAATAGTTTTTAAAAGTATTATAATTTGTGAGCTCAGTAGTCTGTCATGGCACTTGATGGTTGGGTTGTATTTGTCGGAAGAGTTGAGGCTGGTAAGCAAGGTAGGCTAATGGCTGTCGGTCGACTTCGCCAGAGATTGTGAAATGGCCTAAAAGAGCACCTTCGCTAGACTACAGATGAACCCTCCATGATGGTGTGAACCGTGAAAGCTCTTGGTTTAGAACGGAGGAGGTGCGCGCACGTTGACAACGGGGCAACAACCAAAACAATAGAGCTAGAGCGACTTGCGAGGTGTCACAGTGAATTTGTTGTCTTCCCGTTCAAAACAACTGGGAACTCGGAAATATCCGACTTCAGTGCATTTATGAAAACGGTAAAAAAAAAGAGCTCTGACTGGGGAAATCGTTTTGAACGGTGATCCATCTCGGAAGTCCAAGTCGATAACTCGGGCATCTTTCTAGAACACTAACTTTCCGACATGAAGATCACTGACGTCATGATTTGACCTCTTTTCCCCCCCGTGTTCCCAGTTGTCTTGGAAGCGCCATCAGAATGTCTGTCCGTCTTTGATTTGTGTGTCAGTCTGTGCCTACAGTAGGCTGGCTTGCGATTTAAAAATGTTTGGCCAATTATTTTTCATAGAAAATAATAGGATACACACAGTAGGCAATATATTTCCTCTGGAATAACAGCCATACGAAATACTCAGGTAGGCTAGCTATCAAAGGCAAAACACAGATGTCAGAGCACGCTGATAAAACTGTCAAACCTTATTTGTTCTTTTTTAATATTTGCATTAAAAAAAAAATCACTATACCTCTTTAAATATCTCTTATGTAATTATTGTACTTCGATGGACTGGCTTTGCATGTAATTCTTAAAACAAACAACAAATTACTAATCTGTGATGCTGGGGTTTGGAGATCATACAATACCATGTGCACTCTGTACTGCACATAGCGGCCTACATATTTAGATTTGTATACCTTCACACAGCATACCTTCAACAAATCCTATTACATTTGAAGGGAAACTTATTGTATAAAGCCTCTTATGCAGAGATGGTCTTTCAAAGTATTTGGGAGGCCTTGAGCACTGTTCAAATATGACAGATGTTACCTCACATGGAACAGTTTCTCAGATCTCTGTAGCCAAGTGAGCAGTGCCATAGGACAGAGGGTATGGATTCCCTAGCTGTTAGTTCACCTACATTTTGTACATACCCTTTAGCTTTTGCATAACCTCTTGATGCATCAGCGGACATTAATATTAAATTCTGGGCCTTGAATTAGATTCGTAGTGGAACGTTAATCATTTTAATGTCATGTGACCTGGAAATTGGCAGCCATGTTGTGTGGATGGTCCCAAGGGATCCGGTTCTTAGTCTTATTCTAATGCTGTTGCTTGGGTAGAAGTAGGCCAGACAGAGCCTTGTGCTTTGGTGCCAGTCTGAAGAAGACATTGATGTAGACTCCGATCACTCCTAGTAATTTCATCAATGCTTGAAAATATACTTGTCTAATACGACAGGGAATGTGCTATGTATTGAAATCTCATGGTTATTGTAAGCCTTACTTACAGTATGACAGTTTGATACACGAAACATCAGCCAGAGTTAAACCAACTTTTGATTTTTTTTTTTTAAGCCCATTGGGTGTCAATTACCAGAATGCAATCCAGCTCATGAAGTTCTACATATATAGGTAGCAACTACCGAATGTCATTTTTGGTGAGTTTGGACATTTTACAAGCAAACGTGAACAAGAGACATTGTGCAAATGAACAAGGTTTTGACGCATGCAGTACTGGCTCTCCAGCAGCATGTCTACACTCTGTGTCTGTGTGGAGACGAGCTGAGAACAGAGAAGAGAAAAATGTAAGGAAATTAAGATGGCAGGTGTACAAATAACTCATCCAATGGGCTTTGACTTCTCAAACACGGCAGAAAGCTAACACAGTATGATGCGTTGTCACCTTATTAATTCAGCAACTTAGCATATTAAGTTAGGGATTGTGTTAACTGGGTTTGGGCGGTATCCAGACTGGCATACCAAGATATTCAGTAATACTGCCACTGAAAACAAGGGGCGCTGTTTTCAAACCCCATTGATACTCTGTAATTCAAAGGTTAGCAATGCAATAAGTACATGAAAAATCCCATAGAGAATGCTAACGAATGCATTGACCTTTTATACAGTGTCTGGCCTAAACTATACAAGTAACTAAAATGCTACTCACAGTTTGCTGCATGCACAAAACAAATATTAGCCAGTAAGGCTCTTGATCCCAGAGAGAAATCTCTGCTCTTACCAAGCGAATGCTTGATTTTGGAAGAAGCTAACCACTTAGCTAGATAACTAACTAACTAACTAACTAACTAACTAACTAGTTACTAAATTAGCAAATTAACTGGTCAAATTCCATAGTGTAATTAGATTACCTTTTTGTTATATATATATATATTAGTAATTCGATCACCGGGCTTATGCTTCACAACAGTGAGTGACTCACAAGGCTCTGGTTAGACATTTTAGTAAATGAAAAAATTGAAATATCACATACGTATTCAGACCCTTTCCTCAGAATTTTGTTGAAGCACCTTTGGCAGTGATTACAGCCTCAAGTCTTTTTGGGTATGACGCTACAAGCTTGTCAAACCTGTATTTGGGGAGTTTCTCGCATTCTTCTATGCAGATCCTTTCAAGCTCTTTCAGGTTGGATGGGAAATGTTGCTGCACAGCTATTCTCAGGTCTCTCCAGAGATGTTCGATCGGGTTTACGTCCGGGCTCTGGCTGGGCCACTCAAGGATATTCAGAGACTTGTTCCGAAGCCATTCCTGCATTGTCTTGGCTGTGTGCTTAGGGTTGTTGTCCTGTGGAAGGTGAACCTTCGCCCCAGTCTGAGGTCCTGAGTGTTCTGGATTAGGTTTTCATCAAGGATCTCTCTGTACTTTGCTCTGTTCATTTTTCCCTTGATCCTGACTAGTCTCCCAGTCCCTGCCGCTGAAAAACATCCCCACAGCATGATGCTGCCACCATCATGCTTCACCGTAGAGATGGTGCCAGGTTTCCTCCAGACGTGACACTTGGCATTAAGGCTAAAGAGTTCAATCTTGGTTTCATCAGACCAGAGAATCTTTTTTCTCATGGTCTGAGAGTCCTTTAGGTGTCTTTTGGCCAACTCCAAGCGGGCTGTCATGTGCCTTTTACTGAGGAGTGGCTTCCGTCTGGCCACTCTACCATAAAGAACTGATTGGTGGAGTGCTGCAGAGATGGTTGTCCTTCTGGAAGGTTCTCCCATCTCCACAGAGGAGCTCTGTCAGTGACCATCGGGTTCTTGGTCATTTCCCTGACCAAGGCCCCTCTGTTTGGCCGGGTGGCCAGCTTTAGGAAGAGTCTTGGTGGTTTCAAACTTCTTCCTTTTAAGAATGATGGAGGCAACTGTGTTCTTGGAGACCTTCAATGCTGCAGACATTTTTTGGTACCCTTCCTCAGATCTGTGCCTCGACACAATCCTGTCTCGGAGCTCTATGGGCAATTCCTTCGACCTCATGGCTTGGTTTCTGCTCTGACATGCACTTTCAACTGTGGGACCTTATATAGACAGGTGTGTGCCTTTCCAAATCATGTCCAATCAATTGAAATTACCACAGGTGGACTCCAATCAAGTTTTTGAAACATCTCATGGATGGTTAAAGGAAACAGGATGCACTTGAGCTCAATTTTTGAGTATCATAGCAAAGGGTCTGAATTCTTACTTAAATAAGAAATGTCTGTTTTTAATTGTTAATAAATTGCAACATTTTCTAAACCTTTTCGCTTTGTCATAAGGTACTTTTTTTTATTTAATCATTTTTAGAATAAGACTAATGTAACAAAATGTAGAAAAAGTCAAGGGGTCTGAATACTTTCCGAATGCACTGAATGGTATACCGCCAAAGCCCAGTGTTAATGCATAATTCTAAATTTTTCACGCAGGAAAAAAATATTTCTGCTCGGCATCAGATTCATTTTGTGCTTCAGTTGCACTTCTAAACTCTGAGAATTCACGAATGGGCATTCTATCAGCAGACCGTGCTCTGACTGATGTGTATCTATTTTTCTCTGGTGCTTTTCTCTGTGTAACCAGCCAACTTTTAAGCAAAACATTAGAAATAGGTTGGCCATGCATTGTTTTTTGCTAAAAATACTTTCCTTTTTCATTGTAACCTCACTTGTGTGGCTGCCAGCCAAATAGCTTTGCACTTCTGTTGTCATTTGATGAAAATAAAGCTATTTTCTGCAGAATGTGTTGCACTAATGTATTTTCTGTGAAGGAAAACTATAGTTGCAAGTCCCTGTTCACTCTATTGAAGCAAAAAAAACACTGACTTTCAATATAAAACGCAACCCCTGTCAATACACAGCTGGACACCTGCTCCAACTTCCTCCTGTTGTGCTATTTACATACAAACGTGACTGGCTCAACTGTGCTGGGCAACTAAGTAAGCTTCATAATGTAAAATAATGTGACCAGTGAAATAAGAACGCAATCTATTTAGTCTCCTAACGCATTGAACAAGTTGACAGTAGGAATTTATGCCTACTTAAAAAATAGCTACGTAAGTATACAGTCGTGGTCAAAAGTTTTGAGAATGACACAAGTATTGGTCTCCACAAAGTTTGCTGCTTCAGTGTTCTTAGATCTTTATGTCAGTAGTTACTATGGTACACTGAAGTATAATTACAAGTATTCCATAAGTGTCAAAGGCTTTCATTGACAATGACATTCAGTTTATGCAAAGAGTCAATATTTGCAGCGTTGACCCTTTTTCAAGACTTCTGCAATCCGCCCTGGCATGCTGTCAATTAACTTCTGGGCCACATCCTGACTGATGGCAGGCCATTCTTGCATAATCAATGCTTGGAGTTTGTCAGAAGTTGTGGGTTTTTGTTTGTCCACCCGCCTCTTGAGGATTGACCACAAGTTCTCAATGGGATTAAGGTCTGGGGAGTTTCCTAACCATGGACTGAAAATGTCGATGTTTTGTTCCCCGAGCCACTTAGTTATCACTTTTGTCTTATGGCAATATGCTCCATCATGCTGGAAAAGGCATTGGTCATCACCAAACTGTTCTTGGATGGTTGGGAGAAGTTGCTCTTGGAGGATGTGTTGGTACCATTCTTTATTCAGGGCTGTGTTCTTAGCAAAATTGTGAGTGAGCCCACTCCCTTGACTGCGAAGCAACCCTACACATGAATGGTCTGAGGATGCTTTACTGTTGGCATGACACAGGACTGATGATAGTGCTCACCTTGTCTTCTCCAGACAAGGTGTTTTCCGGATGGCCCAAACAATTGGAAAGGGGATTCATCAGAGAAAATTACTCTACCCCAGTCCTCAGCAGTCCAATCCCTGTACCTTTTGCAGAATATCAGTGTGTCCCTGATGTTTTTCCTGGAGAGAAGTGGCTTCTTTGCTGCCCTTCTTGACACCAGGCCATCCTCCAAAAGTCTTCGCCTCACTGTGCGTGCAGATGCACTCACACCTGCCTGCTGCCATTCCTGAGCAAGCTCTGCACTGGTGGTGCCCCTGAATCAACTTTAGCAGATGGTCCTGGCGCTTGCTGGACTTTCTTGGGCGCCCTGATGCCTTCTTCACAACAATTGAACCTCTCTCCTTGAAGTTCTCGATGATCCGATAAATGGTTGATTTAGGTGCTATCTTACTAGCAGCAATATCCTTGCCTGTGAAGCCCTTTTTGTGCAAAGCAATGATGACGGCACGTGTTTCCTTGCAGGTAACCATGGTTGACAGAGGAAGAACAATGATTTCAAGCACCACCCTCCTTTTTTTTTTTTTAAAGCTTCCAGTCTGTTATTCTGACTCAATCAGCATGACAGAGTGATCCCCAGCCTTGTCCTTGTCAACACTCTCACCTGTGTTAAAGAGACAATCACTGACATGATGGCAGCTGGTCCTTTTGTGGCAGGGCTGAAATGCAGTGGATACATTTTTTGTGGATTAAGTTCTGGCCTCCACAATTAAGTTCATTTTCATGGCAAAGAGGGACTTTGCAATTAATCTGATCACTCTTCATGACATTCTGGAGTATATGCAAATTACCATCATCAACACGGAGACCAATACTTGTCATTCTCAACTTTTGACCACGACTGTAGAAAAATCATAACGTGGCTATTTACAAATACGCCCAAGCCTATTCGAGAAGGTGCTATCACAGATGGCTACTAGCCGCTTCACTAGTCAAGTATACGTAGCAAAAATATAAATTCAACATGTGAAGTCTTGGTTCCATGTTTCATTTGCTGAAATAAAAGATCCCTGAAAATGTCCATACGCACAGAAATTTAGCTCAGATTTTGTTCACAAGTTTTGTTTACATCCCTGTTAGTGAGCATTTATCCTTTGCCAAGATAATCCATCCACTTGACAGGTGTGGCATTTCAAAAAGCTGATATAACAGCATGATTGTGCTGGGGACAATAAAAGACTACTATAAAATGTGTAGTTTTGTCACAGAGCTCAATGCCACAGATGTCTAAGGTTTTGAGGGAGCGTGCAATTGGCTTTCTGACTGCAGGAATCTCCACCAGAGCTATTGCTGGACAATTTTAATGTTAATTTGTCTACCATAATGTTGTTTTTAGAGAAATTGGCAGTACGTCCAAATGGCCTCACAACTGCAGGCCACGTGTAACCATGCCAGCCCAGGATCTCCAAATCCATCTTCACCTGCGAGATCGTATTAGACCAGCTACCCGGACAGCTAATAATAATACTGGGGGTTTGAACAACAGAAGAATTTCTACACAAACTGTCAGAATCCATCTAAGGGAAGCTCTTTTGCGTTCTTGTCGTCCTCACCAGGGACTTGACCTGACTACAGTTCGGTGTCGTAACCGACTTGTGGTCAAATGCTCACATTCGGTAGCCACTGGCATGCTGGAGAAGTGTACCGGGCAGATGGCAGACAGCATGTGTGGGTGAGCAGTTTGCTGATGTCAACGTTGTGAACAGAGTGCCCCATGGTGGCGGTGGGGTTATGTTATGGGCAGGCATAAGCTACGGACTACAAACACAATGGCAATTTGAATGCACTGAGATACCGCCCATTATCGTGCTATTCATCTGCTGCCTTCACCTCATGTTTCAGCATGATAATGCACTGCCTGATGTCGCAAGGATCTGTACACAATTCCTGGAAGCTGAAAATGTTCCAGTTCATCCATGGCCTGCATATTTACCAGACATGTCACCCATTGAGCATGTCACCCATTGAACGTGTTCCAGTTCTGCCAATATCCAGCAACTTCACACAGCCATTGAAGAGGAGTGGGACAACATTCCACAGGCCACAATCAACAGCCTGATCATCTCTATGCGAAGGAGATGTCGCGCTGCATGAGGCAAATGGTGGTCACACCAGATACTACTTTTTTTTTTTTTTTTTTTTTAAAAGGTATCTGTGACCAACAAATTAATCTGTATTCCCAGGCATGTGAAATCCATAGATTAGGGCCTAATTAATTAATTTAAATTGCCAGATTTCCATATGGACTGTGTTAAAAAAAAAAAAAGATTATTTGAAATTGTTGCACTTTTGGTTTATAGTTTTGTTCATTGTATTTGTACAACTGTTACACTCCTCCCCACCAACCTATAGCAATGAACTTTTTTTGCAAAAACATGTAAACATGTTGGTCAAAGTTATTTTCTCTCAAAGTTAATTGTAAACATTGTATTTCTTTTCACCAAATCTTCAACAGGAGCAGGAACCGTAGCTCCCACTGATTTGAGATAAAGGCTAGCCTGGCTTGTTTGCATTTTTAAAGTTGGCCACAGTAGTAAAACAGTTCCTCTTTCATTTGTCTGGTTGAACTGCAAGGTGCAGGGGCTCTGAGGATATTTGTCCTTACGCATCAGGAAGAAGATAAGTATTTTGGGGAAAGCTGCTGGGAACGACGGAAAACCTTTGTTGGATCTTGTATTGTTAAGAAGGCAGACCCATAGTGGCATGGACAAATTGTGATTGAGAATGTTTTGGAGTTCTCAGGTGTGACAGCTCTATGTAACAGGTTTTTATCTGGATCAAAACTGGGGTTAGGTGGTGGGCGTGACATTTTTAGAGGCCCCCATCTTGGCGGTGTAAAGCAATATTAAAATTTTCAAGCCAATTTCCTGTGTCTACATATTCTGCCCTGGAGCTGAAAGAGCCATTTTTCCTGCAATTCTGTGCATTTTGCCATGGATTATGCTGTGTTCTTTTGCTCAAACATAACATAATCTATACTGCTAAATACATTCTCCATGACTGTCTAGCTTTTATTTAGGTAATTGTTAGTTCTCAAAGATTGTTATAAAAAAATATATAGGGCCATTATCTTGTCTATATACTTAGGGTTGCACATTTTGGAATGTGGAAACATTTGGCTTCTCATAGCAAGTTATGGGAAGCCAATGTGACAGGACTCAAATGAATATTCATTGTAAAGAGACTATGTAGCCCTGTAGTGTGGTATTTCTTTTGCATCTCCATCAATAGAAAAGTCAAGAGGGAGGTGAGGTGACAAGGAAAAGTCAGATATTCAAGAGAGCCATAATGAAATTAATATGAGGAGAGGTTATGGAGAAAAAACAATAGGCCTAGGTGAGTTCCATGGTGGGATCAGGGTGAGTGATCAGGGTGAGTGATCAGGGTGAGTGATCAAGAAGAGAAACTATCTAAGAAAACAAATCATCAGGTTCCTACCTCTGAGCAGCTCTCCGCATGAAACCAGCCAAGTCTTTGCAAACCACTGAACCTAGACTCACGAAATAAGAACTAACATTTTCTCAACCTGTCCTGAAATAACGAGGAATCCCTCCATTAGCTGGAGTCAGATAACCGATGAGTATTATAAGCTTCCCCCCCGCCCTCCTCCTCTTCAAGGCTTTTGATGGTCCTGATCCTCATTCTAGGGCTTTGCCCATATTTCATTGACCAATGTGTAATCTGCTAAAAGGTCACTGCCACTAATTACTGTACACCACTCCAAAACCAACAAATGCCTAGCCTTGCTTGATTGCGCTCGCTCTCTTAATCAGAAAATGTTCACAGGGTGTGAAAGCACCAAGATGACGTTTCAAGGGGACGTCCAGGCAGGTCGATTTGAACCAAGGTGATGGAAGGCCTGCCCTTGACAGATAATGAGGCGGTCTCAGCAACCCGGAGCGGTCTATTTCAGACAAGCCTGCCCGAGCCTGTCCAAAGTGTCTGAGCCTGGGCTTTAGTTGAAAGCCACGTCTCTCCTTTAGCTCTTTGGGGTTCCTGTAATGTCACTGACAGAGTGAGCTGGTTCTGCTCTGGCTCGGCGTGAGTCGAACCGCAGCCTCATTATCTTGGCATCTAATCACTCCTCCAGCCAGCTCCTAATTGAGCCATCAGCGCCTTCGGGGGGAGGAACAGGAAAGATGGACATGTCAATTACAGTAATGAGAAGGGGTAGCCATGCCGAACGCTGCATGGGGAGAACAGGACTGGCCACAAGCCTTGCAGAGCAGAATCCTTGTTCTAGTTAATTCTACGTCTAATCAAATAGACCAACTATAGCCTTATGTCAGCAAAGTCAAGAACTTGTTAGGTTGCCATTCATCACGGGAAGTACGGGTGCTGAGGGTGATACAAAAAATAGTTTTGAAAAATGTTCTTCACAGAAGTAGTGCACTGGGCCTTTACTAGTCCTGTATTAGTGGAATTATTATTATTATTATATATATATATATATATTTTTTTTAAAGCAGTCCTATAGCGCAGGTAAATTGTTTTCTCAACCAGCTACAATTTTTTTTTTTTTCCTGGAAGAAAATATTACAAACCCAAAATAGAGTGAACAGACATTGGAATCAAGGACTGATCTCATTTTCAGGAGGGGGGTAGAAAGAGAGTTGTAATATCCAGGATTACCATGAATATGTTTATAGTACAGTGGGTAGAACAAGTATTTGATACACTGCCGATTTTTGCAGGTTTTCCCACTTACAAAGCATGTAGAAGTCTGTAATTTTTATCATAGGTACTCTTCAACTGTGAGTGACGGAATCTAAAACATAAATCCAGAAAATCACATTGTATGATTTTTAAGTAATTAATTAGCATTTTATTGCATGACATAAGTATTTGATACATCAGAAAAGCAGAACTTAATATTTGGTAGAGAAACCTTTGTTTGCAATTACAGAGATCATAAGTTTCCTGTAGTTCTTGACCAGGTTTGCACACACTGCAGCAGGGATTTTGGCCCACTCCATCCAGATCCTTCAGGTTTCGGGGCTGTCGCTGGGCAATACGGACTTTCAGCTCCCTCCAAAGATTTTTTTTATTGGGTTCAGGTCTGGAGACTGGCTAGGCCACTCCAGGACCTTGAGATGCTTCTTACGGAGCCACTCCTTAGTTGCCCTGGCTGTGTGTTTCGGGTCGTTGTCATGCTGGAAGACCCAGCCACGACCCATCTTCAATGCTCTTACTGAGGGAAGGAGGTTGTTGGCCAAGATCTCGCGATACATGGCCCCATCCATCCTCCCTTTAATACGGTGCAGTCGTCCTGTCCCCTTTGCAGAAAAGCATCCCCAAAGAATGATGTTTCCACCTCCATACTTCACGGTTGGGATGGTGTTCTTGGGCTTGTACTCATCCTTCTTCCTCCAAACACGGCGATTGGAGTTTAGACCAAAAAGCTATATTTTTGTCTCATCAGACCACATGACCTTCTCCCATTCCTCCTCTGGATCATCCAGATGGTCATTGGCAAACTTCAGACGGGCCTGGACATGCGCTAGCTTGAGCAGGGGGACCTTGCGTGCGCTGCAGGATTTTAATCCATGACGGCGCAGTGTGTTACTAATGGTTTTCTTTGAGACTGTGGTCCCAGCTCTCTTCAGGTCATTGACCAGGTCCTGCCGTGTAGTTCTGGGCTGATCCCTCACCTTCCTCATGATCATTGATGCCCCACAAGGTGAGATCTTACATGGTGCCCCAGACCAAGGGAGATTGACGGTCATCTTGAACTTCTTCCATTTTCTAATAATTGCGCCAACAGTTGTTGCCTTCTCACCAAGCTGCTTGCCTATTGTCCTGTAGCCCATCCCAGCCTTGTGCAGGTCTACAATTTTATCCCTGATGTCCTTACACAGCTGTTTGAGTGTGTGGAGTCCGTTTGATTGAGTGTGTGGACAGGTGTCTTTTATACAGGTAACGAGTTCAAACAGGTGCAGTTAATACAGGTAATGAGTGGAGAACAGGAGGGCTTCTTAAAGAAAAACTAACAGGTCTGTGAGAGCCGGAATTCTTACTGGTTGGTAGGTGATCAAATACTTATGTCATGCAATAAAATGCAAATTAATTATTTAAAAATCATACAATGTGATTTTCTGCATTTTTGTTTTAGATTCCGTCTCTCACAGTTGAAGTGTACCTATGATAAAAATTACAGACCTCTACATGCTTTGTAAGTAGGAAAACCTGAAAAATCGGCAGTGTATCAAATACTTGTTCTCCCCACTGTACATAAAAAGTTTTTTCTTGCATGCGGTTTCCCACGATGGAGTGTCATAGGGTTTTATCCAGGTTAAGCACTCTCAACGCATATATCATGTAAATGATCACAGGGAATGAATCCTTGGGTGGTCTTGTTCATGTTCCTGTCATGGCCAGTGACGTCAGTCTGTTAACTGTTAACTACATAGGCAAATCCCTGCTCTAACACGGTCTTAAATGGAACTTGCCATCATATTAACATACGATTACGTTTGTTTTCAGTCATGATATTGGAATGGAGAGCTTTGGTGGTTTTGTCATTTCTCATGGGCGGTTTGGGCAAACTACGTCATGTTTCATTCACCGTAAATGAGTTTTGTGTTCACATGAATATATTTAGCCCTGTATTTACACCTCAAGGCTATGTGCCTGTATTGCTTATGCATGGAACTTTTGCATGAACTCTTGAAATGGCAATCCTTTGCTAGCCCACTTGTGTGATTCAAGGCCAAAAATATTTTTGGGGTCTCAGATTGTTCTGGAAATTCTAACATAGAAACTTCATTAGAAGGAAGCATGTTTGACATTTATGAAAGTGGCCATTTTAGGCCCTTTATACATTTATACATGATTCCTATAAGACTCTGATCCAGACAGCATCTTGGTGTCATTATACTAGTGTGCTCTAAAATATTTATTCTGAAATACACATGTTTACATACATATTCTTATCTCAACTACCATTTTTTTTATTTAATTTTAAGACCTTGTTTGGAACAATATACAGTACCAGTCAAAAGTTTAGACACACCAGGGTTTTTCCTTATTTTTTACTATTTTCTACATTGTAGAATAATTTGGAAGACATGAAAACGATGAAATAACACATTGAATCATGTAGTAACCAAAAAACATTTCAAAATATATTTTATTTTTGAGATTCTTCAAAGTAGCCACCCTTTGCCTTGACAGCTTTGCACACTCTTAGCATTCTCTCAACCAGCTTCATGAGGTAGGCACCTGGAATGCATTTGAATTAACAGGGGTGCCTTGTTAAAAGTACTTTTTGGAATTTAATTCCTTCATAATGCGTTTGAGGCATTGTGTTGTGTTGTGACAAGGTAGGGATGGTACACAGAAGAGAGCCCTATTTGGCAAAAGATCAAGTCCATATTATGACAAGAACAGCTCAAATAAGCAAAGAGAAATTACAGTCCATCATTACTTTAAGTCATGAAGGTTAGCCAATCTGGAAAATTTCAAGAACTTTGAAAGTTTCTTCAAGTGCAGTCGCAAAAACCATCAAGCGCTATGTTGAAACTGCAATGGATATTAGACCGGTGGAAATCTGTCCTTTTGGTTCCAACCGCTGTGTCTTTGTGAGACAGAGTAGGTGAGCGGATGATCTCTGCATGTGTGGTTCCCACTGTGTGGGGGTGCTTTGCTGGTGACCGTGTGTGTGATTTATTTAGAATTCAAGGCACACTAAACCAGCATGGCTACCACAGCATTCTGCAGCGATATGCCATCCCATCTGGTTTGGGCTTAGTGGACAATGACCCAAAACACACCAGGCTGTGTAAGGGCTATTTGACCAAGAAGGAGAGTGATTGAGTGCTGCATCAGATGACCTGGCCTCCACAATCACCCGACCTCAACCCAATTGAGATATTCATATTTATGTTCACTAAATGAATTGGAAATATTATGTTGGAAGAGTATATTCTTACAAACAAAAGTTGTTTTGAAATATAAATATTTTGACTAAATGAATTAGAACGTTTGCATTTCAGAAACTAGACATACCCCATATTTGAGAGAACACTAAAGAGTATAATGACACCAAGATGTCTGTATTATGTACAGATCATAGGGTCTTACAGGGTGCATGTATAGGTCTAAAAGGGCCTAAAATTGTCATCATTATCATCATGATATTCTCAAAAAACAATTGATACAAATGTAAAAAGCCTGTGAAACATCCTTCTAGTTACTATGTGAGAACTGCCACACATTCTGAAATACAGTATCTCTCTGATGCTCAAACCACCTGTCTTCAATGGCCTTTCAGGCTTTTTGCTGCGTGCGTGCGTGCGTGCGTGCGTGTGATGCGAGCGTGTGTGTGAGTGAGCGTGTGTGTGAGCAAGTATTTGTGTGCTTGGCCTGGTGCAGTTGGAAATCCTCATATGGTGGGGGTTTTAACTCGGGCATCACAAACTGGCAGCACATTTCCCCCAGTCTTCACTTTCCTGAGGCCTTTGAATCCTGAAGTAAAGCTAGTTTTGTGGAGGACCTAAGTGCTCTGGAGGGAGCTACGGAGATGGCTTTGCATATTTTCCATCTTGCCTCAATGATCCCACTGAAAAGCTAGAGGCTTGAAGGGTCAGAGCTTGACGGGGAAACACTTTGGCATTTACAGTGAGTTCAGAAAGTATTCACACCCCTTAACTTTTTCAAAATGTTGCGTTACAGCCTGAATGGATAACATTTTGTGACTACCCCATAATGTCAAAGAGAAATTGTTTTTAGATTTTTTTTTTTTTTTTTTAAACCTTTATTTAACTAGGCAAGTCAGTTAAGAACAAATTCTTATTTACAATGACGGCCTACCTACAGGGACAGCCATAGTAGTAGGGCACCCCTGGAGCAAATTAGGGTTAAGTGCCTTGCTCAAGGACACATAGACAGGTTTTCACCTTGTCGGCTCAGGGATTCGATCCAAGCAACCTTTCAGTTACTGGCCCAATGCTCTGACCACTAGGCTACCTGCCGCCCTTTCTTATGGCAAGCCTAAATAAGTTCAGGAGTAAACATTTGCTTAATAAGTCACATACTAAGTTGCGTGGACTGACTTAAATGACACATACAATTATCTGTAAGGTCGAGCAGTGAATTTCAATCACAGATTGAACCACAAAGACCAGGGAGGTTTTCCAATGCCTTGCAAAGAAGGGCACCTATTGGTAGATGGGTTAAACATTTTTAAAAAATCACACATTGAATAACCTTTTGAGCATGGTGAAGTTATTTAATTAATCTTTGGATGGCGTATCAATACACCTGGTCACTACAAAGATACAGGAATCCTTCCTAACTCAGTTGCCGGAGAGGAAGGAAACCGCTCAGGGATTTCACCATGAGGCCAATGGTGACTTTAAAAAAAAATCAGTGATAGGAAAGAAAACTGAGGATGGATCAACAACATTGAAGTTACTCCACAATACTAACCTAAATTACAGTGAAAATAAGAAAAATATTCCAAAACATGAATCCAAAAATGTTTCCTGATTTACAAAGCGTTATGTTTGGGGCAAACACAACATATCACTGAGTACCACTCTTCATATTTTCAAGCTTGGTGGTGGTTGCATCATGCTATGGGTATGCTTGTCATCGGCAAGGACTGCAGAGTTATTTTTTTAAGGATAAATAAACGGAATAGAGCTAAGCACAGGCAAAATCCTAGAGGAAAATCTGGTTCAGTCTTAACAGAAAGTGCGCTAACAGCTGCTCCATTATGTGAACTTCTGAATATGAAGGTGGACGGTATAGACTCATATGTACTAACAGACACCGGTGGTTCTGACTGAGGCGGGTTACTATGGTCTGCTCGAATTTCCCTGGTTCCCTTTTGGTCATTTTGTTATAGTGCAATTTACCTCAACATTGATCCTGGTGACCCATTTGTGTATGCAGGATTTCCCTCCAGCTGAGTATTTAATTGTAATCAATGCACTTAGCATCTAGTGAAGCTGCAGTACTGTACGACATGAAATGAGATTGGAATAGAGATGCTTTACCTTATGCTTCTGATCCCAGCTTAGTGAGGGCAGTAGGCTATAGCCTGGGTTTCTATTAAAACCACTCATGAATTCATATAAGCCTAAACACTGGAAATTAATGGTTGGTACAAACAAGTGCCAAATAACAAGAGGTTCTTCATCAAACTCCGAGAGCAGCTAATTGAACACAGTTTTACAAAGAACCTATAATGCCCTCTTGAGATGTGGGTCTACTTACACCATTGTCTCATTTGCAGAAGTCCTACGAGCGGAATATGAAGTTTAATGAATCTTTGTAGCCTCTTCATGCGTGTAATGAAAATGTATGCTGAATGGAAATGAAACCCTTCTGAAATAGTCAGCATATTGTGTGGACTATGGTGAAAAAATAACCAGTTTTGTTCCAGGCCCAATGGCTTTGGCTGGAAGTGGCTAATGTTCGAGGGTATGGCTAATTCCGGGCATGTGTAAATTTACTTGGCGAATAAAGGTGCTTCTGATATCTATTAGTCATTCAGTCCCCTCTATAGTATTCAACTCTGAAATCACTGCAGAATGTTTTCGAACTGTGAATGTGTCTACTACCACTATGATATTGCTTCACCCACCAGTCTTAGGCTCCAAGGAACAAGGTTTGAGTTGACTCCAAAGAAAGAAATTGCCAATGTTGCTTCTTGTCATCTAACGCCGGCCTATGAAACATCACGATATATGCTAGCCCTGGCCATATACTTATCTAACATGCTCACCTGGAAGTACAAACAACCCCCCAGGGGAGAAATGTGTCTTGTATGAACACAGGTATTTTTAGATGCCTGTCGTAATCCTTCCGTCTCTCTCTCTGACGTCCTTATGCATGGGAATTCCCCTCCTGGGTAGTTAGCGCTTAGCGCGCCACCCTCTGGTTGTCACAGACTAGCCTCTATGAATAGGTGAGGGCTGTCGCTAATCGTTTGGAAGAGCTAGCGGCGGCTAGCATGCCTTTCCTCAGTGTGGGGCTGTGGGATCATATCTGACTGGGGAGGAGTGACAATAGCAGGGTGACGTCAGAGCTGTTGAGTTGCAGGGAGTGTTTACTGTGTGTGTGTGTGTGTATAAACTGACTGATGGAGAAGCATAATTGCTGTTTCCACAGTGTGAAGGGGTGTGCGTACTCCGACAGGTCAGACAGCGTTACCTGGGCTATTGTTCTTGAGCCACACGTTTTGAACAATGACATGTTTCTCTTGCATAACTCTGTTGTCCACAGTACTTACGGATATGTTAACAGTAAAGTTGCAGTATTCAGCGCAAATATGTTTTGCTGAAAAGGTCCAGTAAATACATTTATAGCTTGTGGTTTGTTTTTTTGTTGTCTTTTTGTTGGTTAGTTTTTTCCCTCACACAGTGTAGTGTAGACTACAGTTTCTGGTGCATTTTGGTCACATACAGCCAAAACACTGCATCTCTTCTATGAAAACACATCATAAAGGCTGTTTGCTGTGTATACATTATGAATGTAGAAGTAACACCCTCTCTCTTTCTCTCTCTCTCCCTCTCCAGGAGTGACATCGTGCTCACCACAGCAACGGTCGAGAAACTGGTGACCTTTGACCGGAGCGTACAATGAACTGAGGGCAACTCTTCACCAACTCTACCAAAGGCAGACCCTCTGCCCCGTCACCCCAGACCTGGGCAGAGGAGTGTGTGTGCGTGACTGCACGTGGTGTTTATGAATCTGCCCGTACTGCAGAAAGACATAATAGGCTACACTCCCTCTCTCCTCGTCTGAGAGGAAGCACCTCTGACCATTGACCCTGATTGACTGACCCCAGCCAACACCGTCACCACCACCAGGAAGCATGGGGAGGAAAAAGATTCAGATTCAACGGATCACAGACGAGAGGAACAAACAGGTGAGACTGTGAGATGTGTGGCTGTGTCTTCATAGTCTGGACCAGGGCCTTATTCAAGGGCCTTGAATATAGTTGACTCCTTATAAGATAAGCCAAAAAAGGTTAAACCTAGCTGAAGAGAAGGAAAAAGAGCTTACATTTAACGTATAATAAGACTTTAAAGGTTTCTTTTTTTCCTTCTAAAAATAACAGGTGCAAAGGTATATCTTTCCCTATGTTAATGTACTGTACTAGAGATAGTGTCACTATGTCTATTAATGAACACCGTATCAGTGTTGTAATGTTACTGTTTTCTGGGTTTGTAGTGTGTGTGTGCCTTTAGTTAGTTTGAGGGTGTGTGTTTGACTTGAATGGAGCTGTCACGCACCCATGGCCCTTTCTGAGAGTGCATAGTGTTTCAGGCCGAGTAGGCACAGAGTTCAAACCAACATGGAGTCAATCAGATCACACACAGCCCTGCGGACAGCTGCTCCAGATAAATCAATCCACCCACAGCAGCTGCAGGGCAGTGGACACAGTCATATCAGGGACAGAAGTTACTGGTGTGTGTGTGTGTGTGTGTTTGAAAGGATAAAAGTGTGTGTGTGTTTGTTTGAAAGGATAAAAGTGTGTGTGAGTGGGATTGTAAATAGCTGTAAGGGTGTGACTGTGTACTACTGTCTTGGGAAATCTGTTACTGTCTGCTTCTTGGGTATAGAATCACCACCCTCCTTTTTGACTGATGTTCCGATTTAGATTAATTTATTAGTCATGAATGGTTAAACATTAAAATAATATTATTGGTTGCACATTGCAAAACACGTAAAATACCCACAATACACAGAGGGTACATACAAAACATATTAGAATTGCTCTTAAGGTACAACGCTATAGTCTGTTTATGATGTCGGCTATTCAGTGACAGTGTACCTCATTCACATTCCTACTATAATATCAACTTTTATTGCCTCAGGTATTTGTACCCCAAAACATACAGGAAATGTTCAAATAAAATACATAATTGCTGACCAAAGGTTCCGTATCACTACAGTAACATTGCATAATAGCATATTACAAAAGCTTGTGTGTTTGTGACGTATGTGTGTGAATATTCTCTTTATCTAAGGGGGTTTATTCTGATGGAAGGATATTGAAGGTCCTTAACAGTTTTCTCATCAAATAATCTCAATTGCATGTTCAGGGATCTGAGATCGGAGAGTTGGGAAAGAGAGAAGGGTGAAGAGATGTAAGCTGACGAGAATGGGGTTAGTTGCATGTGGCAAAGCGGGGTCATGTTCATTAGGCAGGGAACTGAAGAAAACACTCTGAAATTGAGATTTCCTGGCACAGTGTTCTGAAGCATTTTGCTACAGCGTGCCCTAATGAAAACGTCACTGAAGAACCTGACTGTGGCACCAATTCATTCCATTGCAGATAAAGGAAGCCAGCTTTGCCAGTTCATTCTGATTTTTAACACTCTGTCGGACGTGTTAATGACAATTTTACACTTTCTATAGACACACCAAAACTCAAACAAATGTTCACTTTCCTCCAATCTCATTCTCTTCCCACCTTCCTCCATTATGTTATGTAAAACACTTTGTGATGAATAAAGTGCTTATATAAAGAAATGCAATTAACTGATTCTCTATCCCCTCCCAATCCAGGTGACTTTCACCAAGAGAAAGTTTGGCCTGATGAAGAAGGCGTACGAACTGAGCGTTCTGTGCGACTGTGAGATCGCCCTCATCATCTTCAACCACTCCAACAAGCTGTTCCAGTACGCCAGCACTGACATGGACAAGGTGCTGCTCAAGTACACCGAGTACAACGAGCCCCACGAGAGCCGGACCAACGCCGACATCATTGAGGTAAAGCAAACAGAAAGGGCTATCAGCCTCTGACCGTACCACTTTTGATTGAGCCTGCCTGGAATGCCAGGTGGGCAGGGTTTGCGCTTTTGGGACTATTCGATAGGATCCATTGCGCCAGGCAAGCTCAATCACGCACAGTTAACTGTTTGAACCCAGGTCTGCACAGAACAATGAACCGTATAGCAGCCTGTGTCGCGTTGCTTTTTTTGTAGCCTACAGAATTATAGAACACAAATGGCAGCCAGAGAGGGAATGGGAATGTTGTCTCAGAACTGAGCGGTGTGCCTTCTCGCCAAGTCTGGAAGTCTGATACTCTCACCTGTACAGGTGGCATTTTTGAGGAAGTGCATCGGATGCTTAGTATCGTCACAGATGGTTGACGTTTTTCCTCCCTCAGACGCATATTCAACTATACGGCTTGAGTGTACTTGTTCATATTCAGCCAGACTGACCTCTACCTTCCATCCTTTCTTCTCATCTCCCTCCACTCTTTATTCATCCTGTCTTCACAGACGTTGAGAAAGAAAGGCTTCAACGGTTGCGAAAGTCCAGAGCCGGACGGAGAGGACTCCATCGACCAGAGCCCCCTGAACGACGACAAATACCGCAAGACCACTGAAGACCTAGACATCCTCTTCAAGCGCTACGGCGTAAGTGTAAGCATGTCCCTCTTTCTCACTATCTCCCCCAATCTAAAAATAAAATAAAAAATCCTTGCCCTTAGCTAGCCACTGTCCCCTAGTAAGGGGGATAGTACTGGGATGGCACTGGCTGGTGGTACCCAGAGGTTTGAGAAACACGGCCCTATATGGTGGACGCTCCCCTTCACCTAGAGCAGTTTGTTGTTGCTATTCTTCCATTGTCTGCTTATCAAAAGTCAAGAGACCTGAAACAATGTTGAAAAGTGCTAAATATGAATTCTCTTTCAGTCTGCGGTCCCGCCCCCCACATTCTCCATGCCCGTCACTGTCCAGGCCTCTAATCAGAACACATTGCAATTCAGTAACCCTGGCAACGCCATGGTGACCACCTCCTATGTAACGTCGTCATCACTCTCCGACAACCACCACCTGTCGCCCCAGCAACCGGCGCTCCAGAGAAACACAGTGTCTCCTGGGTTGCCACAGCGACCGGCCAGTGCAGGTGAGTGAAAAAGCAGGACGGTCTTCTACTGTGGGAAATGAGGTCATCTTTCCTCTCCACACAAACTCTGCCATAACCAGGGTCATGTTCATTAGGACATGCAATGGAAAACAACAACATTTTTGCAATCTAAAAGTGTTTCTTAAGTCCAGGTAGTCATTTGGTGCCAAATGAACAAGACCCTGATTCCAATCAATGTTGTTCTGAAGCAATGAATCCAGACGACCTGGGATCAAATACATGTCTATTTGATTATTTGTTATTTAAATATGAACTTTCTGTTTATTTGAGTATTTTATATTAATGTGGCCAAAATCAACTACTTCTATTGGAAGCATTTGAAAGTATTTTGAAATAAGTGTTATAAATAGCCTAGTATTAGAAAATATTTTCAAATACTTTTTTCCAAATACATTATTTAAAATACTCATATAGGACCTGGGTTCAAATGCATGGGAGTATGTATTTGTTATTTGAGTATTTTTTTAAATACGTACATGCCAATACTTTCCAAGTGTATTTCCAAATACATTCTAATATTCAATTACTTATATTTTCTAAAAATGTATATCTGAATACTTGTATGTGAAAGTAATTTAAACATTTTTACTTCAGTGTCCTGCTAGTAGCAGTGTTCATATTTTCCTTGCTCAGCCAGTGTTCATAATTTCAACAGATGCTATGCTCGGAGGTGACCTCAACTCAAATGGAGGATGCCCAAGTCCAGTCCGTGAGTAACCTTATGACAGACTACTGTACAATACCACTGCTACTGACAATACTACGCTCATTGACAGTGAATGTGTTAAGAACTGGTTGTACTCAGTGAAAAAGTCTGCACTATGATTTGCTCCCACAGCGATTTATTGAATCAACAAATATCAGCATGTTGATTTTTTTAAAGAAAAGGGCCTGCTGTAAGAATGTGAAAAAGAATGGGAAAGTGAAAAACATTTTATACTTGTCACATTGCCAAGAGCAATCATATATTCCGTCCAGGTAGGTCCTTAGTAGTTCCTGTCTTCTCTGCCATTACTGTCCCACTATTACTAAGACTGCCAAGGATCATCTGGTAATGTCTCCATTGACGGCAGCTGGCGTCCCTAGCACTTGCCTGGATAGACACCAGAGCAATGTGGGAGCCAGGCGGAGAGGGAGACCCAGAAGGTTCAGGTGTCAACTCTCCCTTGGGGAGAAATCAAATCTAGCCCCAGGCTTTTGGCGAGAGGGGAGGCCTAGTGTTAAGAAGGCTTAAAGCACGCAATCCAGGGATTGCTGAGATTGATGTAAAGACATTTTGTCACGTATCATATAAACATTACATGTTTTTGTGTGTACTCTAAAAATACTTTTTTTTTGTGGAATGTACACTTTCTCACAGCTCACAAGCAATGCAAGCTGACTACGGGCACTTTTTTCATTCAAAACATTGTTTGTCATTGAGTTGCGTGTTGGGAGCACATCAGGGGTGTCTGTTGTCCCTTAACCAGTGGTGTTTTTTTAGATGTGGGAGCATAAAAACATTTATAATATCATAATTTCTCAAGGTTTGCACTGACAGATGTAGCCTATTGAATATCATTATAGAGTATGCAGAAAATGCATCTTCCAATTGCAACTTCTGCCTATGCATATTGTCTGAAGAAAAATGTCCAAATTTATTTTATTTATTTATGACATTTTTTTGTATTTTATCCCCTTTTTCTCCCCAGTTTTGGTCTTGTCTCATCGCTGCAACTCCCAAACGGGCTCGGGAGGCGAAGGTCGAGTCATACGTGACCCGTCAAACCGCGCTCCTTAAAACCCGCCAAACACATCTTAACTCTGCTTAACCCCGAAGCCAGCCGCACCAATGTGTCGGAGGAGGCACAGTTCAACTGACGACCAAGGTCAGCCTGCAGGCACTCGGTCCTCCACAAGGAGTCGCTAGAGCACGATAAGCCAAGTAAAGACGCCCCCGGCCAAACCCTCACCTAACCCGGACGACGCTCTGCCAATTGTGCACCGCCCTATGGGACTCCCGATCACGGCCGGTTGTGATACAGCCTGGGATCAAAATATAATATTTTTTATACAAATAGGAAATCATCACTGTCAATCATAAATGATCATTCTTCACATTTTACAAACTGCATGCCAATCATTTGATTTTAATCTGTTTCATAGAAATATGCATTTCATCTGCTTGAGTGAGTAGATTGTGTTAACATTTACGCCACTTATCCAGAGCGACTTACAGTGCATACACGTTCATACTGGTCCCCCGTCCGTAGGAATCGAACCCACAACCCTGGCATTGCAAGCGCCATGCTCTACCATCTGAGCTACACGGGACTATAACCTTAGCCTTACTAGTATTTTGTTTCAATTAAAGCATAGACTATATCCTACCTGGTGGTGCGCTGTTGAGTTTTGGCCACATTTGAATTTTTTGGGGGACTATTCAGCTTCAGTGATCATGAAATAAAGGACTATTAACCTCCTCTCAGAGGTTCCATCTTTTAAATACGCTGAACAGTTCCTGCTGTGCCTAGGAGTTGATTTACCTGCATGTGTTTTGCCATTTATCTCGCTTCCTTTCCTTTTCCCCCTCCAGCTAACGGATACATCAGTGCCAGGGCCTCCCCGGGTCTCCTCTCTGTCTCCAATGGCAACAGCCTGGGGAAAGTAGTTCCGGCCAAGTCCCCGCCCCCGCCTCAGAGCCAACAGATGGTCAACAGCCGCAAGCCAGACCTCCGGGTAATCACCTCTCAGGGCGGGAAGAGCCTGATGCAGATGGTGAGTTCAACCAGGCCGAACCACTAACCAAGTTCAATCAGAACCAGTTGTAACCAGGGCCAACCAGGCTTTACCAGACTAAATAGAACCTGTCTGTGTTTTGTTGACTTTAATTGCATCAAAATAATAATTGATGGAGGTTGTGACTGTTCCCCTTCCACAAACTCGTTGACACTTATTATGCACATGGTCATCTTAGTTTCGTAGCAAGAGTGAAATCAAGAATGTACATTGGAGTTGCTTTTTTTCTATTTAAAGATTTGTATTTTATTTTTTGTGCCTCCAACAAAACCACCAGTTTGCCAAAACACAACCTGTGCAATCTATAGAAAGCAAAGGTTATAATTTTTAAAATATATTATACACTATAAAATATCAGTAATATACACTGAGTGCCCTCTGAACAGCCTCAATTCGCCAGGCATGGACTCTACAAGGTGTCGAAAGTGTTTCACAGGGATGCTGGCCCATGTTGACTCCAATGCTTCCCACAGTTGTGTCAAGTTGGCTGGATGTCCTTTGGGTGGTGGACCATTATTGATACATACGGGAAATTGTTGCAGATCTTGACACACTCAAACCAGTGCGCCTGGCACCTACTACCATACACCGGCACTTAAATATTTTATCTTGCCCATTCACCCTCTGAATGCCACACATACACAATCCATGTCTCAAGGCATAAAACTCCTTCTTTAACCTGTCCCCTCCCCTTCATCTACACTGATTTGAAGTGGATTTAACAAGTGACATCACCTGGATTCACCTGGTCAGTCTATGTCATGGAAAGAGCAGGTGTTTCTAATGTTTTGTACACAATGTAGTATCGTTGACAAATAGGAACATTTCCTCTGTGTTAGTCAAAGGTCGGTCGAGACTAGAGATTTAATGTATTTGTGGGTTCAGAGAAGGATCAGTGGCGTAATTATTTCCGCTCCCGCCCCTTCGCAGACAGATGACGAGCTGGAGATGGTGAACGAGGTGAATTTTTCTCTCCTGTCACTCGCATGTGTTGATGACCGTTGACCTTCCCCCTCCATTCACATGGTCACAAATATGCAATGCAATGCCCATGAGTGTGTCATTTAAGGCCGAAGTATAGATAGTCGCTTTGGTTCCATGGCATGTGGTGGTATGGTCATGAGTTTATGGTCGCCACCTGACTGCATGTGGTTTTAGGGTCGTAGTTATGTAATTCCAGCATGATTGCATATAGTCCTACAACTATGATCAGTTGCTATATTTAAGGTGAAAAATAAAGATGCTTTGAAGCAACGGTAGCATCTATCTGTGGGAATGTTATCAGCAACTTTGGGCGACGTTTACCACACACATCACTTGGATCATCTTCATCTTTTGTCGGACTATTTTCTTCCATCAACCCTGACACCATTGGGCAGCATGATGGGTGTCATTTCACTTGGCAGTTTGTTGCCACCACCACCTTGCAGCACGTTCCCTGTCCATCTGGAAACTGCATGGGGTTACCCAAACAATGAGTGGCATACATTTAAAGGGATAATTCACTTTTTGAAGTAAGCTTATTTCCAACAAAAAATGTAAAATCTGAACTATACCTTTTAAGGCTCCCACTGTGTTGATGCATGATGTCACAAGATGTCTCCCGACAGCACCTCCACCTAATATGAGATGCATTTTGAAAGGCTTAGCTTGTTAAGAATCCAACCATATCAACATTTGACATTCAATCATGTCAAGTTCCATTCATTGAATACACAGTGGTTTTAAACATGTCACTAATTTTTGTTTATATGGTCTAACATTTTTCCCTCTCCTCTCCTTTCTTCCCAGAATGCCCAGCGTTTGACGGGTGCACAAGTGGCCCAGGCGCTCACCACGCCGGTGGTCTCCGTGACAACACCCAGCCTCCTGGCGCAGGGGCTGCCCTTCTCCGCCATGCCGACAGCTTACAACACAGGTTACCTGAAGCATGAGCAGATTGCTACAAATGCTTATACACTGAACAAAAATATAAACGCAACATGTAATGTGTTGGTCCCATCTTTCCTGAGCTGAAATAAAAGATCCCAGAAATGTTCCATACACACAAAAAGCTTATTTCTCTCAAATGTTTTACATCCCTGTTAGTGAGCATTTCTCCTTTGCCAAGATAATTCATCCACCTGACAGGTGTGGCATATCAACAAGCTAATTAAACAGCATGATCATTACACAGGTGCACCTTGTGCTGGGGACAATAAAAGGCCACTCTAAAATGTGCAGTTTTGTTACACAGCACAATGCTACAGATGTCTAAAAATGTGAGTATGCAATTGGCATGCTGACTGCAGGAATGCCCACCAGAGCTGTTGCCAGATAATTTAACGTTAATTTCTCTACCATAAGCCGCCTCCAACGTAGTTTTAGAGAATTTGACAGTACGCCCAACCGGCCAACCGTGTGTATGGCGTTGTGTTGGCGAGCGGTTTACTGACGTCATTGTTGTGAACAAAGTGCCCCATGGTGGGGTTATGGTACGGGCAGGCATAAGCTAAGGACAACGAACACAATTTCATTTTATCGATGGCAATTTGAATGCACAGAGATACCGTGATGAGATCCTAAGGGGCCATTGTCGTGCCATTCATTAGCCACCTCATGTTTCAGCATGATAATGCACAGTCCCATGTCGCAAGGATTTGTACACAATTCCTGGAAGCTGAAAATGTCCCAGTTCTTGCATGGCCTGCATACTTACCAGACATGTCACCCATTTGAGCATGTTTGGGATGCTCTCGATCAATGAGTACGACAGCGTGTTCCAGTTCCCGCTAATGTCCAGCAACTTCACACAGCCGTTGAAGAGTGGTACAACATTCCACAGGCCACAATCGACAGACTGATCAAATGGTGGTCACACCAAATACTGACTGGTTTTCTGATCTACGCCCCAATCTTTAAAAATATATATATCTGTGACCAACAGATGCATATCTGTATTCTCAGTCATGTGAAATCCATAGAATAGGGCCTAATACATTTATTTAAATTGACTGGTTTCCTTATATGAACTAACTCTATAAAATCTTTGAAATTGTTTGTATGTTGCATTAATATTTTTGTTCAGTATACAGGCTTGTATGGTGTGTGTGTGTGTGTGTGTATATACTGCACAGAAACTGTAGTTCATGTTGCACAACTGTCCCTTGAGTTCTGCACACTTGATGTTACTGAAAATCTGCAGTTTCAGAGTGTCGGATTAACGAAAAGCTGCAAAATACACCATAGCTGCACTAGTGTGTAGAGAGTTGTAGAGTTCCTATATAGATTACATTTGATTAATTTAAACATTACAGCACATGAAAGGAAATTAATATGGAACCATTTTCTTTCACCTCCCTCAGAATACCAGCTGACGAGCGCTGACATCACCGCTCTCCACGCTCTGGCGTCACCAGGCGGCCTGCTGCAAGGCAACGTGTCGTGGCAACAGCAACAGTCTTTATCTCAGCAGCAGCAGCAACAGCAACAACTTAGTCTGGCGTCGCTTAGCAACTTGGTGTAAGTCCATACTTGCATTGCCATGTCACAAAGCAACCACGAAGCCCTCCTCCGTTCTCTACAAACCAATCGATGACTGTCGACCTGTCCATCAAAACACTATGCGACTGGCCATTCCTTTCATGAAGCATTGTGTCCCCATGTCATTTGTAGCTGCTGGCTATTCACATCCTTTAGATGGGGTCTGTGAATTGGTGTCACCGACATATGCCGGTAATCCTCAGGTGGTCAATTGTCCCAAATAGTAAAGGTCAAAGGTCAAAATGGCCATCGTGCGCACACACACTCAGCCTCAGTAGCCTGTGTGACTGAGTGTGTTCTCTCCTCTTGTCCACAGCATGTGGGGCATGGACAAACAGAGCGGGGACCTGTCTAGCCAGATCTCCAGTCTGGCGGCCAATCTGAGGTGAATGTCTTTGCCGAGGTGTTAAGTGTACCTTCGGGTGGATGGGAAATGTTCTCTATTCAATGTTTTCCTTCCTTAAGAGAACACAAACCCCAATTATACTTACAAACAAACAAACAAACACACAAAGTATTTTATTATAAAGGGAGGGAGTTTTCTTATCCAGAGGGTGACATATTAACATTAACCACAGGGGGTACAAAGGCTTGCACTAACATTGAATTAGGCAACAGACTGTCCAGAGACCACTTATGAAAATCATTAAATATTATTTACCGCTCCTGAAAATGTGATGGTCACAACTCTTATTTATTTTATGCTTCTTCTATATTGGAAGATATGGGATTGGGCACAACTTCAATCTATGACCTATCTATCCCTAACATTTACATATTTCCGTCAATGTATTATATCCATCTATTCTTGTTTACATTGCTTTATAGATGGATCGGTAGATTGATGAATACTAATATAACCCGTCATTTACACCTTTCACAGGCATAACTACATACTCTGTCATTTTTCTTTTGCAAGTGCTCCAATGTTTCTTTCTCCCCACAGCGCCTCGCAGTCCAACCTCCTCTTGGGTAGAGATGAGTGGTTGGGCCGGTACTGTATTTCTCCGTACTGTGTAATGTCTGTGCGCTTTTGGCTGCCCCGGCATGTCAATTCTGTAGTGGTGATTTACACTTTTTCTAAAACAGGTGTAAGGTTGCAAAATTCCAGAAACTTTACCAAAGTTCCCAGGTTTTTCCGAAACTGGCAATTCTGGAGAAAAAAATAAAAGTTTCTGGATTATTGTTTTTCCATAGCCGCCATGATCCCTTGCCAAATCACCCCTTCATACACAGACAACTTCATGCTTTTCTAATGCTGTCTGCCTGTTTTGTATGGATTTTGGGAGCTTGAGGGTTACTTTTACTTGTCAATTGCTTGGAATGGATTAGATATTCGATTCAAATGGTGTTGCTACTACTATGCCTTGTTGGTGCTCGTGTCTTGTGATTAGGGGTTCCCTCCGAAACTTCACATCTGAAACTTGTCACTATGCTTGTATTGCAATAAATTGTAATTGTCAAGTGAAACTGACACTTACCCATCCTGTTTTCCTTCCCTTTCTCTTCATTTCCATATGTACTTAATCTTTGTCCATCTTTCTCCTTTCCTGCACTAATCTCTCTCCGACGCTCAGGCCGGTGGGGCACATACCTCAGGGAACCATGCTGACTGTCAACACCAACTCCAACATGAGCATCAAGTCTGAGCCCATCTCACCCGGCCGAGACCGCCGCTCCCCGTGCCACCTGCCGTCCTCCTCCGGAGGGGGCATCCAGACGGCCGCGCCCCCTCCACAGTACCCCGGTTCCCTGCTGTGCCTGGAGCCCCCAACCGGCCGTTCCCCCGCCAACAGCCTCAGCAGCAACGGCAGCTCCTACGAGGGCAACGACCGCGACGACCCTGCGGCAGGTGGTGGCATCGGCGGAAGTGCAGCAGGCAACATGGGTAACCCTGGCCGTTCCTTGCCCCCTGAATTCAGCCCCTCGGTGGAGCTCCTGCGGGCCCAGAATGAGGCGGAGCAGGAGGGAGCCAACATAAAACGCATGAGACTCGACGCGTGGGTCACATAGAGGCCATGGCTCCAACGTCATCGACCCCTGAAGCACCAAGAACATAGAACCCTCCCACCAACCCCCCCCCCCCCCCCCCCCCCCCCCCCGCCATTTGCCACCACCACACAACCCCCTTTTCCCTGCCTCCATCCAAAGAATTTACAACCAGCTCCCCAGGACTCAAAGCAGAGACAGAAATGTATGGGCTTGTGCTCCACCTGAGGGGAGGATGGTACGGTGTGCCGTTGGATTTTGTATGGGGCAGCGCATTTAATATGGGAGCTCAAAGAATCTTGATGCTGTCCTGCTCAAATTGAGTTTGTGTTTTTTGAGGGAACACTTGAGCTATCAGGACGATAAGAAGATAATGGATTTAAAATAGAACATACTCTCCTAAACGTTTTGACTGCTCATTGCTGTTTATACCAGACGTAAAAGTGAATCTAGAGACGTTAGATGGCACAGTCGACACCGTCACGTATTTAATTTGAGCACGACTGTTCGTTTTACAATACGATGGATGGTTTTTGCTGTGTTTGCTTGACACTAGTGCTGGTTGTTTTCACCGTGGGACTTTCTGCCATATTGACTCTTCAGTTCTGTCGTTAGATATAGTTTGCTGTTAGCACTGTCTGCTTCAGAAAGCACCCCTTCAAAATGCACTTTGGGAATTACTCTGTTTTGACGAGCGCTGCTTGCAAAGATTGCTGGCTCAGCTTCATCAGTGGCACTGAGCGAAGAGGCCCCAGACGGGCAAAAAGGATGTCCGGTCGGTCAGGGATACACAGGAATGGATCCCACCGCTGCCACCAATTTCCAACACCCCAGCCAAAGCCTCAGGTGGCACTCTGTGGTCAACTGGCACTGTCAGCCAAGGCCAAATTGAGCATCTTGCCAGAGTGCCAATATCAACCTCTTTTCCTAAATGCCAAATGCCTCGGATGCGGTACAGGGACACTGAAGAATATTGTTCAGTTATGACTGACAACTTCCATGAAACAGTAAATAACACTCAGCCTAGACTTTGATTCTGTCTCTATCGCCATGCTCAAATGTATTTTGAAGGAATTGTTGCAATCTTTGTTGCACCAGAAATTAGGCTGGGATAAATGTCACAGGACTTCTCATTCTACTAGTAGAAGACCCCCAATGCAATGCATATTTTAAGTTTGTTTTGGACTTCTGGTTGCTCTCTTTAGGGAAGTATTTGGTCTTGGCGTTTTGGACATTCATAAAGGTTAGAACTGTACTTTTTGGGAATTAAGAGTAAGACTTTGTATTCAATCGCCCATTATACAAAATCATTTGATGTTCCCTTAGCTATCTGCAGCTCTTTGCAATGTTTCAAAAGAGCTGTTTCAGCAGAATTCAAAAATACCTATTCTATATTTCTATAGCTTCAGTTGGCAGCAAAGTAGTAGGCTTTTCAATACAGACGATGTGTGTACATATGAATATATTTGCATAGACTTTGCTAGGTATCCCTAAAACAAGCAATGTGTTCATTCTCAGTGGATCTGTTTGCATATGAGTGTGATTGTGATATGTTTCGAGCTATGATGCAGGAGTCCTGCCACAGTAGCCGGTGAGTTTGTTTGTGACCTATATAATGCTAGTGTTGCTGGTGTACACTTTCTGTCTCACTCTTGAGGCCTGCTTGGCTGCGGTGTCAACATGTCCTTTGACCTCACGCTCTGAACCCAATCCCCAATGATCAAAGTCAACTGATTTACCATTAGAACACAAGTTATAGAAATTAAATTGATTGTACTATTAAAGTAGTACAATTGCATTGAATCATGGTATTTTGTCTTAAAATGATCAGACAAACGCTACTTTATTTAAAGTAATTTGCCGATTTTTGAAATCATGTTTTAATATGCTTCACACTCTGCCGTGAGCTACGTCTAATGGAGCTGTCCTATTTACCACAATGTAAGAAGGTGGTATTGATTTCTATAAATGTAACTACTGTACATTACGCAACACAGATTTAGTTTCATTGCCTGCTCAGGGTATCCCAGGGTTCAGTGTGTATGGCTGGCACCATTGAGTTATCTAGTGGGGTGCAATGTTGCAGATAGAAAAGTAATGTCTAGAATGGACAACCATGCCCAATTCTAATCGCTAAATTTCTATCTGAACTTGTCACAACGCCCTCTGGTTTGAGACATTTGACAACACCCTGACACTTGCAGGCCACTGTACAAAAGATTCTGTCCAATCTAGCAATGTAGTCTGAAGACAATCTATAATGTTAAATGAGAAATGTTTTCTAGATCTTACTATTTTTCAAGTGTTTATTTGTGCTGGTGACAGTTTCATTGTCTTTTATTATTAATATTCTATTATTATGGAGCTTATATTTTTCTGGTATTTTGTGTAGGATATTCAACCTTTTATTTAATCGACCTTATATACATGATATATGAAACTGGCTTCCTTTCTTGAAACTTGCTAAAATTGCACGATCATTTATTGTGACATAGCAAATGCAATGAAGGAAAATTCCAGTTAAATGCTGCAATATGGATTTAAGATATGAACATTTATTTATGTGGGGGAAACTGAAATTAGCAATTAACCGAATTTGAAAATGTAAATGCATGGGATTATACGAAACTAAGAAATGCTCATGTTACATACATACATTAAAAAAAAAAATCACAAAATGCATCACAAATGAGTAAGAACCTCATGTAGCATAAGAAAAACATAAATTATAACTAATATATTGTGTTCAGTTAGTCTGCTTTGGGTTTGTTGTAAAGATTATTTTTGTTTGAGAATGATATACATTTTGTGTATATTTTCATATATAATGTATGCACTGATATGTTAATTCAATACCGCTTTTACAAAAGTGTTTGTTGTACCAAAGTATCCAAGTCCCTTGAAACCTTATCCTTTTTGCGTATGTTTTACCGTATTTTATATATTAAAGACAAATTGAGTGAAAAAAAAGTATATTTTCTTTTGATTAACTAGCTACTGTCAATCACCATCTCATCCCTTGGCTTCATGACATAACTCAGGAATAATAGCTGCTGTATTATGAGAAACATCACATCGTTCCATTAAGACGGTGTAAACATATTTGAAAGAAATGTCCAAAAGGAATACAACAATAATCAGCTGGCCGCCATAAACAAGACAATGTACTGTATGTGCATCAGTTATGGTACTGTACAGATAACATTGTGTGTAGGCATTAAAGAAATATCACCTGATTAAACAATACATTAAATGGCTCAATTATCAACACTCAATCCATTGTGGGAGTATTAAACGCTGTACAAATTTGGAAATTAAATAAATGTAAACATTGCACAGTTGAGGAAATATATTATATCCACCGGTTGTTTTATTCCTTCAAAACAGTGTCAACTCTGCACTAGGTTTATACTTAAACCTTGCAGTGAGGCCCTGGATCAGCCTTCACCAAAGCCAAGAGATTGGAATAAAACGCAGTGTAAAGACTAGTTAGTAAGGATATACTGCACAAAGTTGTGTTTATTAGACAACAAACTGAGTAAAACGGACAAACCGGACTTGTCCAATAAGAAACACACATTTTAATGTGCTAAATGTTACATTTTCCACTGTGTGTCTAATGAACACGACCCAGGCATTACATGTCTTATTTTATGGATGGTCCTTTTCTCTTTGGCTTATGTATGGCATAAGACACTTCAAAGCACACAATCCTTCAATTACAAGCAACTTGAATGGGGTAGCTGACTCTTGCTAGCCTCAAGTCATTGTATTGCAACATCCATGTTGCCATAAACCACTGCAAATGCAATCCAATATCTTTTCAGGTGGAGCTGAAATCGAAGCGGATGAACTTGATTGATTCTTTTCCCTCTCTCCTTCCAAATCAACACCATGACAGTTGTATAGAGCTGAATGGCTACCAACAATATTTCAAAGAAACTCTTCAGTAGGGTAAAACATTGGAATGTGTGTTATATTGTGGAGAACAGACTTGCATCTCTGACATATAGAGTAAGGAATACATTTCTGTCTGCAAGGTTGCACAATGTTTGCCTACGGAGCACACCCCTGGTCTATCAGAAGGCCAAGTGGACATATTATAATGTAACTTATCCCTAACATATCTAATCCTTTCACATCTACACAAGTGTCTAGGGACTAGGGGTATCTTCCTCCTTAGCCCCACCGGTGGTGGGCGGGGCCACATCAAAGACCGCCCCTTCACAGAGTGACGAGCACACAAAGTAGAGGATGGCACCCAGCATGGCCAGTCTGGGCAGGAAGGAGAGGCCAAAGCCCAACCCCCTCACACTGCTGCCTAGGGACACACACACCCAGTAGATCAGCCTGTAGGGTGAGAGATCACAACAAAATCAACCAATTGGGTCAGTAAAGGAGCCTATAGAAGAAGAGACATGGGGAGAGTTCGTTTTTCATGGCCCGGTGCCCCGGGTGGGTGGAGATTTCACTTAAGGACCAATGGAATGGTCTAAAATCTGAAAATTCCACCCACCCGGGGCACCGGCCATTATAGATTGAGGTACTTTATTGATTCCCGAGGGGACATTTCTTAAACGAACTTGCCCATATTCAGTGAATATTAGTAAGCGCTGTCTTATTGCCACAGTCTACACTACATAGTAATTTGAATATACTTCCTGCTAAGACAAATTCCAAATCTTCCAAACGAATACAGAAAGACAAAAACCAGATCATTCTATGGAGATAATATACAGAGAACGTATCAAGTGTTTACAAACATATAAAAAGGTTAGAAAAGATAAGGATAACAATGCTAAGTGAAAGTATGGATCAGTGACAATGTACACACACACACACACACACCAGGCTCCATCTGCACAACATAACTCATTCCGCACCCACGAAGCAGCGTTACCTATCCCTCCACAAAAGCCTTGGCCCTTGTTGAGAAAGGGGAACAATGCCACCGTTTTAGGCTGAAAACAGTGATTCCGTCGTCCACATCTCTAACTGCAGAGTGAATGCACATGACCAGACACACACAAATAAACATACAGTGTAGAATGAGCTGCCACCACTGAGGCTGAGTAGTGAACATACACAAGCACACATTTCACACACAGACAGACACTCACCTGCCGAAGGCAAAGACGATGGTAAGCAGGGGCACCATCTTGAGCAAGTCCTGGCTGATGTACGTGGCCATGACGGCCAGTTGCAGGAAGAGGGAGAGCGAGTCGCCCACATAGTGCCTGTGCACCGCCACCTCCTGGCTCTCATCCCGTACCTTGCCCTCATAGAGGGGCGTTAGGGCGCCGTAGTGCATCCGCACCTTGCACCAGCACAACTGGGAGATGGAGTGGGAGGGGAGAGGGAAGGGGGACAGTGCGAGGGGGAGGGGGAGGACGGGGGTTGATTGGGAGGGAAACAGGTTGAATAATACAAAAGTGAGGAACAGCACAAAGCAACGCATACATGAGAGTTCAATGTTCTTTATTAAAACATTAGCATTTCCAAGAGCAAGAAGTAACACACGTTATTGTTTTTATTTTACCTTTATTTAACTAGGCAAGTCAGTTAAGAACAAATTCTTATTTACAATGACGGCCTACACCGGCCAAACTCGGACGGTGCTGGGCCAATTGTGCGCCGCCCTGTGGGACTCCCAATCACGGCCGGTTGTGATGCAGTCTGGATGTTATGAGTCTATTAATCGCTGATAGGCGACAACGTCATATCGCGGCCCAACCCTTATTAGTCCACAGTCTTACCTAGCATGATGGGTATGACAGCAAAGAAGGCGCAGCGTAGAGTGTACACTAGCCTGAGAGGGGCGCTGTCCAGTGGCGGGGCATCAAAGGGCAAGATGGCATAGCCGCCCCACACAAGTGGAGGGACTAGAACAGCTGCAGCACCAATGCCCAGGCTAAGTTTCAGAACATCAACGCAACCACCACACATATCTAAATAACAGAAGAATTTGGGTATAATTAAAAACTACAGCCAAACAAGAGGAAAATAGTGTTATTTAAAATACTCTTTGAAGAGGTAGGGTTTCAGATGTTTTCAAAAGATGGGCATGGACTCTGATGTCCTAGCTTCAGGGGGAACGGATCAGATACACAGCAACGTACCATGCATTTTTGGGAAAATTCTAAATAATAGTAATGCATTTCAATCCCTTAACTGATTAGAACTAACCCCCAATTTACATTAACGGTATTGGTCCAGCACTGGTACATACGTGTATAGTTGTCTGGCTCCTCTGTCCATTGTGGGTAGTAGTATACTGGTGTATACTCCTGTTTGCTAGATGGACGCACTATCACTGTTGGAGTGAAGACCTGCCTAGCCTTCTCTGGCATCCAATTCACAGGGCCTTCCTCCTCATCTTCATCATCTGCAAGCGAAACATCCCTTTCCTCATCTTGGCCTCCCTCCACCTCCTCATCCATCCATCTCTCTCCCTCCGGCATGCTCACTCTCCATTGTGCCTTTTGCTCACTCTCTGGCTTGCTCTCCTGTCCCTCCAGAAGCTTTTGGCTCCCTTCCTTGCTCTCTACATCCCTCTTCTCCTCCTCCCCTTCAGTTCCATTTCTCTTGGACGCTACACTTCCTTTCTCTCCCTTTCGCTCCATCTTTTAGTCTCCCGGCCATGGCAAAGTGCTAGGCTCCAAGGCAGCTGAGCTGGTTGCCTCTTTCTCCTCCTCCTCTTGCTTGTCATCCTCTTCCCCCTTTTCTTCGTCCATCCTCCTGTGCTCTATCCCCGGTTGTTCCGATCCAGGTGTCTGGGGTCCTGCAGCAGTAGACCCATTGGTTGTAGAAGGCTCATCTGGTTCTGGGTTCTGGGTTTAAAGTTGGGTGCTCTGACATCAGTTTCTCTGCCTGTCTCTAGCTGTATGATATTCCTGTCTAGGCTATGTGTTGTGAATGCAATTATTGGCCCGTCTGTCTGTCTGCAAAGTGACTATTTACCTTTGTGTTTCAACATTTCAAATTATATTCCATAAAACAAGTTGGTACAAAACAAACATTCTCATAAGGGCAAGTCCCACTCAGAAAGAGAGATTGTTTTATATTCTACTACCAAATAGATACAGTTGCTAAAGGTAAAGAAATAAGTATTAGCCTTCTTTATATAAATGTGTAACACAGTGCAGAAACAGAGAGGGTTACAGAGAAGCAATGTTGTCGTAAAACCTTGTTTTGTGAGTCTGGTCTAATGATACTGGACTAATTGTAGTTAGTCGTAGTTAGATTGAATTACCTGATGTCTAGGCTACTGCTGTTCCATGAGATTCAGATAGGGTGTTTCAATCAAGTAAATATATTAAATTGTCCTAGTGTTTGTCAGACTAGGTCGTAAAGTGAAACTAGAGTAGGGGTGGGTTGTTTCACAGGTGTGGTAAGGTAAAGCTTTGCGGGACGTTTTTGTAGTTGCACATACAGAATAATGTGACAACTCTACCCAATATGACTCTTCCTACAGTGCCATAGAGAAAAATAGTAATGGCGTTTTTTTGTAGGCACTAAGTCCGCCATGGTTCGCTGAACAACGCTTATGTGGAAATGAATGGCGTTTTGGTAGGGTTTTGGGATAAACGCCGAAAATAAGGTATGTTGTAAACACAGGCTTACGTTTTGTTTTATAAGATAGTCTTCATCAGATAACGTCACTTTTTGTTTTGTGAATTTTTAAGAATGTTAAAAAAACACAAAGCATGTAAAGGTTTCTTAATTCACAATGGCATGTTAACTGACTGATATTATATCATAGAACAAAACGTATAAGATCTCCTTAACCTCAGACCTTATTTTGGACGTTTATCCCAAAGCCCTATTCTTTTCCCATAACTTTTCCCCATAGGTATGGCTGAACCAACCAGAAATAACTTATTTCCGGGTTTTAGGACTACAAACTGGCGAGCGCTATACACGGATAGAAAAATTCGATAGAGGGTTAGTCATAAAAACGTGTGTCTATACCATGGTAAACCCATCTTTAGAGATTATTTTATTCGTATTCATCTTCTCGTCTAAGTATAGGCTACCCATAATATTATATTTTCATAAATCTCAGGCAGGCCAACATTAGACAGTCTACTGTACAGGGTCTTTTTCTACAATCAACAGGCCAATTAGGAGGCTGCTGTCTCACTGCGCTCCTATCAGAGCGCTGTGCGTTCCTCCACTGCGCAGTAAAACCGAACTATATCCTCTTCTTGAAAAACGTTTTAAAAAGCCAATCATATTAGTTTACGTACTTCTTATTAGCCAATAGTAGACGCTAAGGCATACATTAAGGGTGGGATTATTCTGAAAGATACAAAGTTAGAGTGATCCATAAATCTGTTGTCATGTTTTCCTGCCATGATGGAGCGTCATATTCCTTATTCAAGAAATTATTCTGAAATGAAAACATTTATGAATTTGTGATATATTTGTTGTATTAACGTATAGACGTCACGATGGGTAGCCTGTGTAGAGAAGTCGTTACTCTTCAACTCGGGCACTATTCAAACTTCGTCGGAACACATTGGTGGAATTTGCAGGTTGTTACGCGCTAAAGTTAGCGGTTTCTGCATATAACGTTTTGCATGTGTTCTAAAAGTTGTAGTGGGCAATGCTTGAAACGTAATATGTTTTAGCAAGCTAGCTATCTAGCTACTATTTTAGTTAACCACTGGTGCAGTACGTGGCTAAGTTACCTGGCTAGCTAGCCACTACTATTCGGACATAACTAGGTATTGTAGTTAGCTAGCATGACCCTAGCTATTGTACATTCAAGCGTAAATAGCTAGGCTAACAATGCGGATAAGAGTGGTGTTTTGGTGCACAGAGTAGGGGGTGAGAGGTGCAGCTAAAGTGAGCGAGGCGAGGGTGCGGCCCACTGTTAACTGAAACAACAACCGACAGAAATTACACGGCCATCTAACGTTGTATACCTCTAGAGCAAGACAAACTAGATAAAATAATCAATGTAGCTAGCTAGCTAGGTAACACAAAAAGGTGGGGGGAAAACCCAGGAGTCAATCCTGGGTTGTAGGCAGAGATGGTTTTGTTTATGGTATAGGGACCTTTGTTTTAGTATGGTCTGTTTATTGTCTGTCTTCATAAACATTGACAATTGGTGCTTAGTGCACCTCCCTTTGCATCATGGATGGTGACACATTGAATGACCTTTGTCTTTGTAGGAGTTGACACAGTATACATAAAAAATATGTTATGTATGTAAATCTTGACAGCATCTTATGTGCCTGAAGGCTATATAAGATACATTTTCTTCTTCTTCCCTCCCTCCTTCTATTTGTAATGCATCAGGATGCCTCGCTGACCTACGACCCAGATGCACCCCCAGGCGAGCTCCAGAATGATGTTCTCTTCAGAGAGGGGCAAACCTTTGGGGGTCACATTACCTACACCCCCCGCCTGATCGCCATGGACCTCAAAGGTAACCAACCTTTGATAGCCCGCAGGGCATCGTTGCCAAAACGTACTGAAGCACTTAACTGCTTCCTTGAAATTTCACACAGATGGCTTGTTGAATGTCACTTAGAGTTCCCAGATTGAGTAAACATGTCATGCTGAAGGTTTGACAAAATTTGCCACAATTACAGTGTACATCTTTAGGTATGATGGTGACAATGCATGACGGTGACAATGCATGTCATTGAAGTAAGAGAATGGCTACAGAGGCAGATATAGATTGAACAACAAGGTTGGTTACATTTAAAAACGGAATCAACATCCTCTGTGTCCATTGCCATTATATAGGTAGCCTTCAGACACTGAGACAGGAGGGGAGCCTCTATGAGACTGGGAAGGATCCCACTGCTCTCACATGGTAAGTGTGTGTGCGTGCGTGCATGCATGTGTCTGTCTGTGTGTGTACAAAGTAAATTACTTCTCTTTGCAGGGAGGGCAATGTAATGGTGCACAAAGAGAGCCTGCCAACAAAGAACTCCTTCCTCCTAGACCTGGACAAGTTAGACGTGAGTATGACACACAAACACCACGCACACTACTTCTCTTCCCTCCCTTTAAACCCAAAGAATGAACGCTTTTTAAATAGGATAGTCCAAAAACAAACCCTAGCCTTTAAACCTTTAAGCCGTATGTACACTAATCGATTTTGGCCCCGATTTGGCTGTCGCTGACAAGTTTTTGAGATTGGAGACAAAATCCCCATGTTGTTGCCTATTGGAGCGCACGGCCGTTACAGACGCTCGTTTAATATGAGCTACGGATCCTGTCTGTGAGCAGTCCCAGACGTCGCAATATTTTCAAACATGTTAGATTTTATCGTCACAAACTCTGCAATGCTCTTGTAATGTGAGATGTGCAACGTCAGGTTTTGAGAACAGTGATCAGCAATAGCCAATGAGAACTCGCCAGTGAGATGATGAGGTTGTTTCATATCACCCAGACTCTTGAGCAGGATCGATGCCTACTACTAGTATCCATTTGTACTTGGCTTTAACCAAAGCAAAAGTGCCAAATCGTTACAGCTCTGAAGTTCACAAGCAACGTTATTCAATTCAAAATGTTGGCTAGATATTTTAACTCTGTATGGCAAGCGTGAAAGTTGTAGGCTGCTTTGAGCCGCAGCTCATTCTAGCTACGTTAACAATCTAATCACATCATTGTTTTTGCGTGGCAGCGTGGTGGTATCGAGAATCCTCACACCCAAGTGAAGAGTGTGACACCCCGTCTGTGCCAGATCGTTGAGTGTGCGCACCACTACATTGGCAAGACAAAAAACATCAGTTTGGTGTGAGAGGCTGGGCGATGTTGTGTGGTGTCCACTTAGCATTAGCCGATTGCATGTCTGAAGGAACCAGATAGGTAGGTGTAAGCAATATATATATATTTATTTTATTTAATTTAATTTAACCTTTATTTAACTAGGCAAGTCGGTTAAGAACAGATTTACAATCACGGCCTACCAAAAGGCAAAATACCTCCTGCGCGGACGGGGGCTGGGATTAAAAATAACAATAAATAAAATATAAATATAGAACCAAACACACATCACGACAAGAGAAACAAAACAACACTACCAAAAGATATACCTAAGACAACAACATAGCAAGGCAGCAACACATGACAACACAGCATGGTAGCATCGTAACATGACAACAATATGGTAGCAACACAACATGGTACCAGCACAAAACATGGTACATACATTATTGGGCACAGACAACATCACAAAGGGCAAGAAGGTAGAGATGACAATACATCATGCAAAGCTGCCACAACTGTCAGTAAGTGTCCATGATTGAGTCTTTGAATTTTTATTTTTTATTTTTTTTATTTCACCTTTATTTAACCAGGTAGGTTAAATAAGAGATTGAGATTAAACTGTCCACTTTGAGAGTTTGTTGCAGCTCGTTCCAGTCGCTAGCTGCAGCGAACTGAAAAGACGAGCAACCCAGGGATGTGTGTGCTTTGGGGGCCTTTAACTGAATCTGACTGCCAGTATGGGTGTTGTATGTGGAGGATGAGGGCTGCAGTACATATCTCAGATAGGGGGGGTGAGGCCTAAGAGGGTTTTATAAATAAGCATCAACCAGTGGGTCTTGCGACGGGTATACAGAGATGACCAGATTACAGAGGAGTATAGAGTGCAGTGATGTGTCCTATAAGGAGCATTGGTGGCAAATCTGATGGCCGAATGGTAAAGAACATCTAGCCGCTCGAGATCACCCTTACCTGCCGATCTATAAATTATGGTTAGTTTGGCAGCTGGGGTGAAAGAGGAACGATTACGATAGAGGAAACCAAGTCTAAATTTAACTTTAGCCTGTAGCTTTGATATGTGCTGAGAGAAGGACAATGTACCGTCTAGCCATACTCCCAAGTACTTGTATGAGGTGACTACCTCAAGCTCTAAACCCTCAGAGGTAGTAATCACACCTGTGGGGAGAGGGGCTTTCTTCTTACCAAACCACTGACCTTTGTTTTGGAGGTGTTCAGAACAAGGTAAAGGGTAGAGAAAGCTTGTTGGACACTAAGAAAGCTTTGTTGTAGAGCCAGCTGAGTAGAAGACTGTATCATCTGGCAAAACTCGTGTTCGAAAGGCTATCATTCCAGTGTCTTGTTGTGACAGTTCTCTTTATGTCCAGAAGGGGGAGATATTGGCTGTTGATTTTGACCCAACTCCAGTGCCTCACTGTTCAGGTAAGGACTTTAAAACCCAGTGCAGGGGCTCTTCCTTTTAAAGTAACATTTCCAAGATTAACATTTCAACATGATTTATAACTTAGCAAACTATTGTGTTTAAACCTGTATGACCAGAAATGGGGTTAAAGAGGATCAGACCAATAAACGAGCCGCTCTCTGTCACTCACACACTTCCTTTTCATTGAACCGTGTTTCATCTGTAGGGGCTGTTGCCATGGAGACAGTAAACAGCCGCTTGGAGCGCGCTCAGAAGTGCTACCGACTGGAGGGCAGTGTCAGGGTGTGGTCGGACTTCTTGAGGATCCACCTGCACCCCCGCACAATCTCTGTCATCCACGAGTACAACCACGACGGGTGAGAGCATCGCCATAGGCACATACAGTCAAGTATATATATATATATATATATATAACTACGAAAGTCATTTAAGAACAAATGCTTATTTATAATGGCGGCTTACATCGGTCAAACTCTTGACGACGCTGGGCCAATTGTGCGCTGCCCTATGGGACTCCCAATCACGAACCAGGTTGTCTGTAGTGATGCCTCTAGCACTGAGATGCAGTGGCTTAGACCACTGCGCCACTTGGGAGCCCCGTAAATAAATAGTAACAGCCAAAGATGCAGTTCTCCGTATCCCATTCCCAACCCAAAAAACGAAACCTTTACCCTAAACCGGGTTCGTATCCTATACCCAACCCCACCCCCTCTTTATTTTACTGTCTTTTTTATTCTTTACATATTTTAAACCAAATAAAGTTTGTTTTAATAAAAGTCAAGTTGAGGATGACAAGAAAATGTTAACTATAATGCACCCTTGTCCCTTGCCCAACCCCAAACCAGGATAAAAGACCAGTTCCAAAGTTTGTATGTGTGCCAAAGATGCATACCCAAATGGTTGACGAATTGCAGAAGAACAGATATGAACCTGAACAATTATAAAGAAAGTCACGCACTACATTACTCGCAGTGCCTTTCTCAGGGTACATCCAGTCCTATTATGTGGCTCGGTCGACTCCAATTATTTCACACTGTGTGCGTTTCCCATACACCAGAGTAGAACTATCTTGGATTTCTCAGGAAAATGACTTTATTTTGTCATTGTGTGTCCAGGGAGGCCCACCGTTTGGAAGCGTTTGGCCAAGGGGAGGCTCTGCTTCAGGGCTCAGTGCTGGAGGATCTGGAGGACAGACTACACTTCTTTATAGAGGAGTGTGACTACCTACAGGTAACTGACTGGTGATCCTCTACCATGACTCCAATAGGGGTTATCACAAACCCTGGTTCTGGAAAACTACAAGTCTCGAATACCAAAAATATCCATACATTTATCCAAAAATACTTTGTTCATTCTAAAGGCCCCATTGGGTACAATCACTCCTTGATTGGCTGATTTCTTCCGTTTGTCATCTCTCCTTTCTCTTTCTCCCTCTCTTCCTTCTGCCATCCCTCCCTCCCAGGGGTTCCAGGTGCTCTGTGACCTGGCCGATGGCTTCTCGGGCCTGGGTTCAAAGGTCACTGAGATGCTGCAGGACTCCTATGGAGGACGGGGCATCCTGACCTGGGGGCTCGCACCTGTTAGTCACCCAGACACAGTGAGTGACGAGGGAGGTTTTTGGCAGTGTGTTTTCAGGCAGTTCATCAGTAAGCACTGTTTTCTTCAACAGTGTCATGTTCATTAGGGAACGCAATGGAAAATGAGCATTTCTCATTGGCCAACTCCCTGTTTGTCAGTTTTCTTCAGTTTGGTGCCTAATGAACACGACCCAGGTGCTCTTTGCCATGAAATGCCATGGGTTTTATTTGCTATAAGATTGTATATAGAAATGTAATTCATAGAGTTCAGCTGAGATCTGTGGTTGTTTTGTTTTTATTTCACAATTTGCTACTGATTTAATGACTAATCTGGTTGTGTCCTTATCTCATAGAGTAATTGTGTTTTATGCACAACTATTGTGTGGTGTTGTGAAGAAGTACAGCTGGCAAGGTGCTCGTAAAGTCCTATGACATTGTGTTATTGTGTTGCTTTCCTCAGACCCCGATGAAGGAGCTCTACCACCTGTTGAACTACTCCTTAGGCATGGTCCACATGGCCAATAACAGCTCGTTCTTCTGCCCTTTGACCCTGAAGGGCGGACTGGGCAGACGGCCCGCCCAACCCCCCTCCTTCCCCCACCTCAACTACGACGTGAGTCAGACAGACGCCACCCTCGTTTTCTCATCATCTGTTTTATTTTAGTGGTAATTTATTAATTCTGTCGGTGAAAATACATAGACTTGATTGAGCTGTAGTGCAAATAATTGACATGGCTCTCCCCCACCGTTAGTAGTTTTTAGTACGCCAACCATCACTCATTGACATTTGTCTCCTCCAGCCCTCATTGTGGTACCACTCCAGCGCTGTGCTGTCTCTGGCCCTGGACTCTCTTACTGTCCCCTACAGGCTGAGGCACAGCAGCTCCCCCATGTGGGAGTTTGCCGACGCACTGGCAGTGTCCGGGAGAAAGGTGAGAGCTGGGTGCTTTCATTGATTCCATTTCCACTGAGTAAAAAAAATCTAGCTATTTATGTGTAACATTGCTAACCCTGCTGCTATCTCTTATGTCAGAAAATATTTTTCCCCAATGAGACTAATCTGGTTAAATAAATAACCTTACATTCTTCTTATCTCTGAAAGGTTTAGACAGGTGTGAGTAAAATAACAGCTCAAGCTGGACTGCAGCTCTGGTTGGCTTCAGTTATCCCCATCAAATAACATTTAGAGTTAATCATTGTCTTCCCTACATAGCCTACTATATACATTTAACAGATGTACTGTGTGTGTGTGTGTGACATCAGGGTCATATTGAATAGGGCACACAACAAAAAAACATTTGAAAATGTTTTGCAACTGAAAATGAAAGTGAACGTTTCTTGTTGGACAAGTCCAGGTACTTCCTCCCTGTTTGTCTGTTTTCTTCCGTTTGATGCCTAATGAACATGACCGAGATGTTTTTCTCAGGTGGTGGCTGCGTACGGAGCACTCCCTTTTCCTATGGCGCAGGGCAGCTCTCTCCCCGACGCCCTGGGTGACTGTGCGGACACGTTGCCATGGAAACCCCTATCGGCTTGCCCCGAGCTGGCCGATGGCCACTGCTTTGGCCAATCAGTGACCCTCAAGGGTTTAGAGGGGCAGAGTTTGGTCAGGTGAGACAAAACGTGGCTGTTATGTTACTGTTACGTTACTCTGTCAACTGCAAGTGTATTTTTTGGGCATGTAGGCCTATGTGTACATCTGGCTATTCCAACTCATAGGGTTTAGGGTTTTAGATGCAGAAACCCAATATCATTCCGGATGTACGTATATCAGAAGTTATTTTGTCAGCGTTAGTCAAAGATTGAGTTTACAAATTTGTAGATGTTTTTAATGGTTCTGAAGGTGTGTGGAAACGTTGCTCTGATGTTAATGTGCATTACTGTAACGTGGCGGTCCCGTCTGCAGCCAGCTGAGACCAGGGATGCAGCCGCCCACCCTGCTGCATAGCCTTGACTGTGGGGAAGACGTGCTAGCCTCCTACATCAATGCCCACTACCCTGCTACACCTTTGTGAGTGTCATCCTTGCATACACAATAGCACCCATTTTCAATCACACGTACACACACTTACACACACACATGCAGACACAATGTCACACACTCACATAGGCAGGCTTGGAGAAATGGCCACATACACATGCATGCATTATACACACACACACTACTGTAGTAGTTTGAAAGCCCACACAGAACCAATCCTGCTGTCACAATTTACCATTTCCTTTTTCTCCCTGTGCAGTTCAGTCCAGCTTGTATCCATCCCCAGTAAGCTGACCCCACCCTTCCCACAGATATTCAGCCAATCCCTGGGTCACCAAGGCTTTCTGCAGAGTCAGGCCCTTCCCCCAAACAGTGAGTAAATCTTGATGTTTATCTAACTATGCTTTCTCTTGTCTTTCTCAAAAAGTATTTCTGTTTGTCTCTCTCGGACTTGGTCTGTTTTTGTTATCAAGTTTTATTAGTCGTATGTACAGGTTACACATGGTATACACCATCCAATGAAATGCTTACTTGCAGGTTCCTTCTTGACAATGCAGCAACAACAGTAAGATATGATAAAATATAAGAATTTGAACATAAAGCAAATGGCTCAGTAGAATATATATACAGCGGGTGAAATAAGTATTGAACACGTCACCATTTTTCTCAGTAAATATATTTCCAAAGGTGCTATTGACATGACATTTTCACCAGATGTTGGTAACAACCCAAGTAATCCATACATACAAATAAGTTCAGAAATTAAGTTATGTGTAATAATGTGAAATGACACAGGGAAAGGGTATTGAACACACTTACTGATATTTATTTAATACTTTGTACAAAAGCCTTTGTTGGTAATGACAGCTTCAAGACACCTCCTGTATGGAGAAACTAGTCGCATGCATTGCTCTGGTGTGATTTTGGCCCATTCTTCCACACAAACAGTCTTCAAATCTTGAAGGTTCCGTGGGCCTCTTCCATGAATCTTGATCTTCAGTTCTTTCCATAGATTTTCAATGGGATTTAAGTCAGGTGATTGGCTGGGCCATTCTAGCAGCTGTATTTTCTTTCTTTGAAACCAATTGAGAGTTTCCTTGGCTGTGTGTTTGGGATCATTGTCTTGCTGAAATGTCCACCCTCATTTCATTTTTGTCAAGAATGTCTCGGTAAATTTGCCCATTCATCCTTCCTTCAATTATGTGAAGTTTGCCAGTACCATTTGCTGAAAAGCAGCCCCACACCATGATGTTCCCACCTCCAAACTTCACTGTTGGTATGGTGTTTTTAGGGTGATGTGCAGTGCCATTTCTCCTCCAAACATGGTGTATATTATGACATCCAAACAGTTCAATTTTGCTCTCATCTGACCACACTATATTCTCCCAGTATTTCACTGGTTTTTCCAAATGTTGTGCAGCAAACCTTAAACGAGCTTCAACATGCTTTTTTTTCAGCAAAGGAGTCTTGCGTGGTGAGCGTGCATACAGGCCATGGCGGTGGAGTGCATTACTTACTGTTTTCTTTGAGACAACAGTACCTGCTAATTGCAGGTCTTTTTGAAGCTCGCCACAAGTGGTCCTTGGCTCTTGGACAACTCTTCTGATTATTCTTTTCACTCCTCTGTCAGAAATCTTGCGAGGAGCACCTGGTCGAGGCAAATTTATGGTGAAATGATTCTTTCCACTTCCGTATTATGGCCCCAACAGTGCTCACTGGAACATTCAGAAGCTTAGAAATGCGCCTATAACCAATGCCATCATTATGTTTTGCAACAATTAGGTTGCGAAGGTCTTGAGACAGCTCTTTGCTTTTACCCATCATGAGATGTCTTGTGTGACACCTTGGCAATGAGACCTTTTTGTAGGCCATCAGTTGGGACTGAACCAGCTGATATTAATTTGCACTGATGTCATGTCAATAGCACCTTTGGAAATATATTTACTGAGAAAAATGGTGACGTGTTCAATACTTATATATATATATATATTTTTTTTTGTTTTGTTTTGTTTTTTTTCTTCATAAGTATAATACAGCAAGGCATGATTTGTAGTACAATATTTACATATGTACCAGGGAAAGGGATATTGGGGGGCAAGTGTTTAAATTGTGCCGTATTGACAATGATAATAGTAAAAGCCATGTTATCTGGGTACACAAAAGGGATTGTATATGCGTATTCAACCCTTTGTCGCTCTCTCCCCGTCAGTTAGTTCTATTTCTCACTCTGCCCTGATCTCACAATCCCTAAATAAGGCTATTCGATGTTCATGCCTCACTATGCTTTTATGCAACAGTCTCTCATTATTGTCAGGTCTATACCTCTAAACTTATCTCCCTATGCTCTCTTCCACAGAGAGGTCCTGTGCGGTTTCCTGCCTCCCCGTGCTCACCTCCCTGCAGTCGTCTCCGGCCCTGGGCCCGTGGCTGTCAGAGCTGCACCGCGGTGCCAGCGCCCTGGACCCCCGCCGCATCGCCCCCAGCTTTCTCTCCCAGGGGCCTGAGCTGAACGACTTCCAGGAGTCCCTGGAGCAACTCCGCCTCCTGGCCCGCTGTTACCGCGATGATAGCGGAGGCATGATGCGCTCCTCCTCTGAAGAGGACGAAGATAGTTAACAGTGATAACTGATTGACTGACAACCGCTGAACCGCAAGAGTCCGTTTCTTTTCCACTTTGTTAGCCCAGAAGTATTCTGAGCACTCCATACCATCTGAGTAGATGGGTCTTGATTGACATTGACTAGTATTGACAGACCCACCTAGTCCACATTATTGCATTCATAAAGACTCAGTGAGACTGGATAAGGATTGTGAATTCTGGTTGGGAAGAATGGACTGGCTGTTTGGCCAGGTCGCAGTTGTAAATGAGAACTTGTTCTCAACTGGCCTACCAGGTGAAATAAAAAAAAATGGTGACAGAACAGTTAGGATGAAAGGTTGAGGTTTTAACTGAAGATAACAGTTGGACACTGAAACTAAGTCCATCATTAAATATAGGAGAACATAAGGGGATCGATGAAGGAAAAGTCAATAAAGGGAGAATGTTGGTAGGCTATATGTGAGAACTGGTAGTCGCTTCCCCTGCATGTTTCAAAGTTAATTTGCCACATGCACAGGGTACAACAGGTGTTAAACAGTACAGTGAAATTCTTACCTTGAGAGCTCTTTGACAACAATGCAGTGATGATGATAATTATAATATATGAAATAGAATAAAAACAAAAAAAACATGAGAATTCAAGTACTGTATCTATGTGTATCTGCAAATAAATGTGCTTCATGCAAATGTCCAGTTGTCAATATCTTCCCAAATTAAGATAGCAGTCATCATATATTTATGCTAGAATCTGTGGCAGGGAGGAAATTGAAGGTGCAATCATGTTTGATAGTTTTTCCGGTCCTTATCTTGCCACTAGATGGCAGCATTGAAGCTATGTATGGGGTCAATGTCATGCCAAATGTATTCACAAATTTAAATCACTATCCACAAATGCAATTCACTATCGATATATTGCATTAGAATTTTTTTTAGAACTTCAGATATGCAGGTCATTTCCAAGGGCCTTAAGTAAAATGATTGCAATAAAGATTTGCACATATGTGCAAACATGTATCACGCGTAGAAAGTGATTTGTAGTCATAGAGAAAGTTCACACATAGAAAGCAATTTGTAGTTGTAGACAAAGTTCTCACCATAGAAAAAAAGTACTCAGGCGTAGAAGTTCTCACAAGTAGAAAGTGATTTGTAGTCGTAGACAAAAAGTTCTCACGCGTAGAACGCGTGGTAGAAGAAGATGGACACCAATATAGTATCTTTTTTTTTTTTTTTCTTACTACAAATCGCGAACTTTTTGAGAACTTTTTGTCTATGACTACAAATCGCTTTCTACGCGTCATACCTTTTTTGCGCATATGTGCAAATCTTTATGGCAGTCATTTTACTTAAGGCCCTTGGAAATGACCTGCATATCTGAAGTTATAAAAAAATTCTAATACAATATATCGATTTACAAATACAAATCAAAAGGTGTTTGTTTGTGGAAAGTGATTTACATTTGGCATGATATTGATCCCATAGCTAAGCTTTTCCTTTATCAAGCCCCTGCAACAGAGATGGATTGAATGCATTACGCATCAATTTCTGTCAAAAGTTCAAATCATTAAAACTTTTTACTCAAGTTAAAAATAAAGAGTGATTTAATGGGGGAAAAATATACAAAAACTGCATGGCTGGCCCCTAGGCACATTTACGGTAGATGCATTCCCTATAGCTCTAAACTAACTATATTCTCAGTGTAGTGTCTATTTCTGAGAATCAGGTTGTCTGTAGCATTCATGACAAAAGTGGAAGTATCTAACCCTTAACCACAAACATCTATCGCAGACACTCACGCAGCTCATTAAGAGGAAGTTGAGCTGAGGCTGTTAACCCACATTAGTTTCCTCACTCTTGGACAAGAGGTAAAGAGAAGGTAACAAATAATTACATGTCTTAAGTCTACTGTCTTCCAGATAGCTCTTAGATCTCTTATTCTTTCACCGACCATGGAGAACCTCAACTCCTCCAACACCTCTAGCTTGGACTCCACCTCCCCGGGTTCTGGCCACCTGTTTTCGAGCATTGTCCTGGGGCTGTGCTGTGCGCTGGGCCTCCCTGGTAACATAGCTGTCCTGGTGGTCATCCTGCGCCGCTCGTCCCAACGCCCCAACTTCACTCTGTGCCTTATGCTGAACCTGGCGTCCTCCGACATCCTGTGCCTGGCCACGGTTCCCGTGTGGGTCTTTACTCTCCTGCACGGCTGGACTCTGGGCCGTGGCGCTTGCAAACTAGCCACCTTCCTGCTCTACCTCAGTCTGTATGCTAACGTACTAACGGTCACGCTACTCGGCGTCCAGCGCTACCTCCAGGTAATCTACCCGCAGATGTGGAACAGGCTGGGGCGCAAGGGGGAGGCGGCGCTGCTCCTGGCCCTGTGGGTGCTTGCCTGCACCCTGACTTCCCCCGCAGTTGCCACTCGCGACGTGGCTGGTGGCGAGCTCAAGTGCAAGCGACACACGGCCTCCGATGATGAAAGAATTGCTGTCCTCGTCTTGGAGACCCTTTTGGGGTTTGTGGTCCCGTTCTCTGTGCTTGTCACATCCTACTGCTGCCTCCACCGGCGGGTGAACCAGACGGCGCTGTTCAGCAGTGCCAGGTTGACGCGGCTGGTAACCAGTGTGGTGGTCGCCTTCTTCATCTTCTGGATCCCTGTGCACATTGTCAACATGGTGGACATTGCCGGCATAGTGCTGCAGGCTTCCTGGCCAGAGGCGTCGGCAGTACTGCTGCGCCACAGAAGCGCGGCAGCGCGTGTCGTCCGGAGCTTCACATTTGTGAACAGCTGTCTGGACCCTTTCCTGTACGCATTTGCCTCGCGGAGGATCCGGGAGCAGCCCAAGTCGTCGAAGTGCGACAGCGGGATGCAGGCCACAAATGTCTGAAGCTGTGCTCTGCTAGAGCGACTAAAGGCATGTGACTGGCATGCCACCACCTAACTCTAACCCTCAGCCTATGCATCATCAAAGAAATTAGGGTATTCTCAAAACGAAAGGTGGATTTGATGTGGTTTTTAGAGCAGCCAAATAGGAGTCCCATCACCCCTGCTATTTTGTCCTCAACAAAACCTACATTTTTTATTGCTAACTCTGGGTTTGTATAGCCTCTAGGTATCCCTAGGGTAGCCTAGATTTGTTATTTTGGTGATCTTTCTCCCTTCAAGCTTGACCTCTATTGGTCAAAGCCTAAATTGTATTACTTCTGTCAGCTTTCCTATGTATAAATACATATATTTTGTTTCCATTAATACGTATTTGTTGTTTCTCTTACAGAACATTTACTTCTGCTTTGGTTTAGAGGAGCTCCAACTTACTGTAATGTGTTGGACGATTTTGCCATACTTGTGAAGTTGCCTCATTCTATGTCATAATCTTGGCAGGTATTTGAGCAGTGAGCACAATGGAAAAACACACTCTAGATCTATGCAACAACGTCAGCCTAAATAGATCAATAAAAGCATGCGTTTCAAACTTTACACTACTCTGATGACCAACAAGGGTTAAACCATGTTAGTTTTAGTCTAAGCCACAACAAGTGAGCCAACTTGCCAACACTGCCAAACAATATTGTTCTGAAACAAATGAAGGCAAAACATGCCATATGTCAGATGTAACAACACATTTGGTACACGGATAAACAACTTTATCCCCACCCAAAGGACCATGCATTTAGGTTCAAAATGAGAAAGAAGTCTACATTTTCAACATATATTGATACTATAAACCAGGTATTCAACACTATACGCTACACAGCATTTCAATATGAATGATAAGCCCTCGACACCTCTGATATGAGATATGACTGCCAACTATCTTTAATCCCCAGTGTAGATGCAAGGACTGACAGTCCGTTAGATTGATGTACTGTAGTTTAAAACACATTTTGAAACTAAACTGTTTTTGTGGGTTATGATAGGGTGGTAAAAAGCATGAGCTGACACACACACAACATGTTTTTGTAGAGGTGCTGACTAATGGAAAGTAAACTGTATAAAAATAAACGTTTAATCCAATAGCAAAAAATCCTATATGCTATACTTGTTTAAGTGCTCAATAGAAAAAATAGTAGATGGTAAATATCATTTTCCACACTGTATTTGACCATAATTTGACATGCACAATGTTTTAAATAATTTGTATCCAATGGCAGGTTGTGAGCATGTTGACAAATACAGTGCCTTCAGAAAGTATTCACACCCCTTGACTTTTTCCACATTTTGTTGTTACAGCCTGAATTTAAAATAGATTAAATTAGGATTTTTTTGTCACTGGCCTACACAAAATATCCCATAATGTCAAAGTCAAATCGTTTTTTAAAATGTTTACAAATTAATAAAAAATGTAAGCTGGAATGTCTTGAGTCAATAAGTATTCAACCCCTCTGTTATTGCATGCCTAAATAAGTTCAGGAGTAAAAATGCGCTTAACAAGTTATCAGAGCCGGGAGGCCCTATACGCTCACTACGCAAGTTGCGTAGGGCCCGCAAATTACGCAAGGGCCCCGCCTCCCCCTCGTGTCAAAGCAGTTGTCAATGTTTACAACTTTGATGAGAGGATGAAGCGGAACTATCCTTCTGGTCACGAAAAGATAAAAAAAACACAATGAGAGTGAATTGCGGGAACAGCAATCAGGTAAACTTGAGTTCTCTCTTCCAAGTTTGTTGTCAGCAAATAATACTAACGTGGCGCATCTCTCTCTAGTCTGTCTGTCTTGCTAACCTAGCTGGGCAGTGCACCTCTCGGTCTGTCTGTGTCTTGCTTGCTTGCCAGCCACTTCCAGGGCTGTGTTCTGTGACATTGTGCCTGACAAAAGTGAGAGTGAAATACAACTATTTATTACGTTTGATAAACGCCAACGTGCAACGGTGTTTTTAAACTGCATCGCGCGTGAACATGCGTTCATATGTACGTGCACGAAATGAAACTCGTGCTTTCCAGCAGCAACCTCTGTAGGGACCAGTCCCCGCTACAACTGGTCCGTCCGACGCCGCCACAACTGGTCCATCTGACGCCGCCGCAACTTCAGCAGCTGCAACGGGTCCTGACTGACCCGCACTGCGTGGTGGCTGCTTCATGTTATAGGTATGCTTGTAATCGTTAAGAACTGGGGAGTTTTTCAGGATAATAAAGAAGCTAAGCACAGGCTAAATCCTAGAGGAAAACCTGGTTTAGTCTGCTTTCCAACAGATACAGGGAGATTAATTAAGCAGGAATTTCAGCAGGATCTACACTGGAGTTGCTTACCAAGAAGACAGTAAATGTTCCGGAGTGGCCGAGATATAGTTTTGACTTATAAAATCCATGGCAAAACTTTTTATATATATTTTTTATTTTTAGCAATGATCAACAACCAATTTGACAGGGCAAATGTTGCACAATCCAGGTGCCAAAGGTGCTTATACAAAGTATTAACTCAGGGGTGTGAATACTTTTGTAAATGAGATATTTCTGTATTTCATTTTCAATACATTTGCAAAAGTGTCTTGTGTGTAGATGGGTGAGGATACAATCTATTTCATCCATTTAGAATTCAGGCTGTAACACAAAATGTGGAATAAGTCAAGGGGTATGAATATTTTCTGAAGGCACTGTATGTCAGTCTTAAAGTTGCATTACCTTTATACAGTACGTAGGACAAATCAGAAATAGGGGTATTGAAAAGCGGTTGGCTCCTGTAAAACTGTTGCACGTGGTTGTATGCTTCAATAAGATAAAAAAAAGAAAAACAGGTACACATTTACAGAAAAACAAGTGACAAGACCGAACAAGTCAAATAGTTCCCATCCCACACCCCAAACACAATTCTTCCCAAACCCAAAGTTAGATTAGTGGTTTACAATAGCGTTTTTCTTACAGAGTCATGTTGTATGGCAATTCTGCCTCATACAACATGTATATGATTTTACCTTTGGAAACTGCTGATTTTCTTTTTATCTGCATGTTAGTGTGTGTGTGTCTGTGTGTACAATTCTACTGTTAAGCTAAATTGACCTTCTCCTGGGATTGACAACCACTGTTGAGGGACATAAACCACTGTGTAGATGGTTCAATCCTTTCAGAGCCATGTAAAAATAGAATGTAAAAAAGAGAAAAACATAAAATAGAATGTAACAAACTGGATAGGCTATGCTTTACAATATGCTTGTTGTCATAACCTTCCTAATCAGCCTTAATTCACTTTTGTTTATCTTTCAGAATCATCAGCAGACATCATTCTGACCCATTCTGCTAAATCTCAGTCTATTCGCCAAGGAGAGACTGTCTCCATCAGCTGTACAGCCAGTTCAGGCATTAGTAATTATCTCAACTGGTACCTGCAGAAACCTGGAGAAGCTCCTAAACTCCTGGTTTATACATCTACAAACCGTCAGTCTCGGATTCCAGGTCGTTTCAGTGGGAGTGGATCTGGTTCCCATTTCACTCTGACCATCACTGGAGTCCAGGCTGAAGATGCCGGAGATTACTACTGTCAGCAGAGTTACAGTGGGTTTAACACAGTGTTAGAGCGTCGTACAACAACCTCCATCAGCTAAAGAGGAACAGCTCTGACTCAACAGCTGCAGAAATTCAGAGTCTCATGTATTCTAAAGTATTCAAAAAGCATTTAATCAAAATATGACACTACATTACAATAATGGGATTCGTTTGACTTGTCTATGGACTATGATACTGTACATATTGTAACCTCCATACACAAGACTGGGAGGGTTAAACTCTGGAGGTTGAAGGAAATCATTCACTGGGCAGCGTTTTAGTGGAGCAAAACTTAAGTTTCTTTATTTTCCATAAAGCAGGGGAAAGGGGGAAGGGAGAGAACGGTAACTCAGGTAATTCCTCTTTCTCAGGTTGCTCCTTGATGCCTCAGTCTATTTCTGGAAGGGAGGCAAGAAGAGGTGTAGGATTAGTTTAGGTGATCCATTTTACTCACGTTGTCAACTAGGCCTCTATCTTCAAGAGGGTGGTCATGTTATGACTGGTCCAACGCCTGGGCTGGTTTTGGGTACATCCAACTCCCTGTGCCTGCTCTCTTCTCATCCTGCTCTCCCTACTGTGGCTTCCTTGTTCTCTTTTTAAGTGGCTGCTAATTGGGTCCAACAGCCTGCAGCTGAGGCACCCTGTCAGAGGGAAAATGGTGCACACCTGTGTTGGAGCTGTCCTTGGTCCTGAACACTGTTTAGCCCAGACCTTGTGTCCTCCTCTGATGTTGCTCTCCATGGTGCTGCAGGTGACCGTGCTGTGTTGTGGAGGACTGTGTTTCCTTCTGGCCACCACATACCCCCTTTTCCAGCTCCAAGCTCCTGTTTGGAGCGCACGCCCAAAAGCCGTCCTGCCTCCTGGACATGGCATCAGCATTTGCATGAGAGTTCCCAGCCCGGTGTTCTACTTTAAACTGGAAGTCCTGCAACTGAAGAAACCAGCGAGTGATTCGTGCATTTTTCCCTTTGTTTTGAGACATCCATTTAAGCGGGGCATGATCAGTTACTAAGATAAACTTTCGACCCAACAGGTAATATCTCAATTTTTCAATAGCCCATTTTACAGCAAGACATTCCTTTTCCACTGTGGCATAATTCTTCTCGTTGGGCAGCAGCTTACGGCTAATGAACATGACTGGGTGTTCCATACCATCCTGAAACTGAGACAGTACCGCTCCAACCCCTACTTCAGAGGCATCTGTTTGTAGAACAAACGGTTTGTTGAAGTTTGGGGCTTGTAGGACTGGTTCACAACAGAGAGATTGCTTCAGTTCGATGAAGGCCAGTTCTGCTTCTTCGGTCCAGCTCACCTGGTTTGGGAGGTACTTGCGGGTCAATTCAGTTAAGGGGGCTGCTTTTGTGGCGAAGCCCGGTATGAATGTCCGGTAGTAACCAAGTAACCCCAGGAAGGTCCTTACCTGTTTCTTGGTTTGAGGCCGGGGCCAGGTGAGTATGGAATCAATCTTGTTAGGTTGGGGTTTCACATTTCCTCTCCCAACCGTGTACCCTAGATAGTTGGCCTCTTCTTGGGCAAGCGAACACTTGTTTGGGTTTGCTGTGAGAGCCGCTGACCGTAGTGCTTGTAAGACCGCGTCTAGGTGGTGGAGATGTTCCTCCCAACTCCTGTCATGGATAACAATGTCGTCCAGATATGCAGCCGCATATTGCTGGTGTGGACGTAGGACTCTATCCATGAGTCTTTGAAACGTGGCTGGTGCCCCATGGATCCCAAAAGGAAGAACCCGGTATTGAAAGGCCCCCTCAGGAGTGGAGAAGGCGGTTTTTGGTCTGGCTTGGGGGGTCAGAGGTACTTGCCAGTACCCTTTTGTCAAGTCCAGGGTTGTGATGAATCTTGCAGGGCCCAATCGCTCAATCAACTCATCTATCCTTGGCATAGGGTAAGCGTCAAATTGGGAAACTTCATTCACTTTTCTGTAGTCGTTACAGAATCGTGTGCTCCCGTCCGGTTTTGGGACTAGGACGATAGGACTTGACCATGCACTTTGGGATTCCTCTACAACCCCTAGTTCAAGCATTTTCTTTACTTCCGCTCGGATGGCTGCCCTTTTTGCTTCTGGGATCCTGTAAGGTCGAAGTCTAACAACCTTCCCTGGTTCTGTTACTATATCATGGGTTATAAGGGAGGTCCGTCCAGGCAGATCAGAGAAGACGTCACGGTTTCGCCACAGAAGTTCTCGTAACTCCTGCTTTTGCCTAGGCGAGAGCTGTTCACCCATCTTTACCTGCGGGGTTGTAGGAGAAGTGACACTGGCTGTGAGTACATCGCTTGGAGGGGTGATAGGTTCATGCCACGATTTCAGAAGGTTTATATGGTAGATTTGCTGGCCTTTCCTTCGGCCGGGTTGGCGTACTCTGTAGTTGACTGGGCCCATCCGCTCTACAATCTCATAGGGTCCCAGCCACTTGGCCAGGAATTTGCACTCGTTGGATGGGACTAGAACTAATACCTTTTCTCCAGGATGAAAATCTCTAATCTTGGCCCCCCTGTTGTATATTTTGGCCTGCTGTTGTTGGGCCTGTTGCATGTGTTCCCTTACAACTGGCCAGATCCTTGCCATTCGGTCATGCATCTGTTCAACATGCTCAATGACGGTGCGGTGGGGTGATGGCTGCTGTTCCCAACTCTCTTTAGCGAGGTCCAGAATCCCTCGCGGTCGCCTCCCATAGAGGAGTTCAAAGGGCGAGAAGCCAGTGGAGCTCTGTGGGACTTCTCGAATAGAGAACAGGACATATGGTAACAGTTGATCCCAATTTTTTCCATCAATGTCAATCACTTTCTTTAACATTTGTTTAAGGGTTTTGTTAAACCTCTCTACCAGCCCATCAGTCTGGGGGTGGTATATGGAGGTTTTGAGTTGTTTCACCTTCAGTTGGCGGCAGGTCTCTTTCATTACCGTAGACATGAAGCACGAGCCTTGGTCAGTAAGGATCTCGTCTGCTATCCCCACCCAGCTGAAGAGTTGGACCAGTTCTCTGGCCACGGCCTTTGAGGTTGCTGCTCGGAGAGGTATGGCCTCTGGGAATCGGGTGGCATAGTCAAGGATGACTAGAATGTATCGGTGTCCACGGTTCGATTTTGGCAGCGGTCCCACAATGTCCAGTGCAATCCTGCTGAAAGGGGTCTCAATGATTGGCAGAGGGATAAGGGGGTTTCTGTATGTTATCTTGGGGCTGTTGCGTTGACATTCAGAACAGTGACGACAATAATCTTCGACTGCCTTTTTGACCCCGGGCCAATAGAAACGCGTGAGGATCCTTTCATAGGTCTTTTCTGCCCCCAAATGGCCCCCTAGCAAGTGAGTGTGGGCTAAATACAACACCTTAGTGGCATAGGGCTTGGGGACCAACAACTGGTCTATAATTTCACCCCTTCGCTGATCCACTCTATACAACAATCTGTTTTTGATCATAAAATGGGGATAAGTGAGTCTACTCACCCCAACTCGTGGCTGGCCCTCGACCACCTGGACATTCCCCCATGCTTGGCTCAGTACCGGGTCTTGCAGTTGAGCAGTGCCGAACCGTCCCAGCCTTTCTCCCTGGAGGGTTTCTGCCGGGGGAAATTCTGAAAATACTTCATGGGATTCTATGTCGTCACGAATCTGTACACCTTCGGGATCTTCTGATGCAGTGGCAGTGGAGTCAGAGTGAGGTTCCTCACCTCTATCCCCATTGAGGGGCTCTTCAGGGCTGGTTGCATCTGTGGTCCCGGCATTGGTTAGACGGTCTCTTCTTCTGCGCCGAGTAGGTCTCTTCCCCTCGGTAGCTCGGTTTGTCCAGTAGGCAGAAAATGCTTGACAGTCCCGGCCGACCAGGACCGGGACTGGCAGGTGATCCACGACCCCTGCTCGTACTCGGAATTGCCCCCGTGGGGTGACCATGCTGAATTCTGCAGTGGGGTAGTTCCTGGTGTCCCCATGGATACAGGACACAGAGATCTCTCTTCCCCTGTTTGGCCCTACAAACTCTGGTCGGATTAGTGTTACCATACTGCCTGAGTCTATGAGGGCTTCTGTGTCTTTGCTCCCAATCTTAACAGGGACTTTAGGGGCGGCCGCCCCCTCATGAGCCCAGCAAGTGGTAAGGAAATGGCATGGGAACCTTGATTCCGAGGTACTGGCCGTGGGCATTAGCTCCTCTCGGCCTGGGCAATCCCGGGCCAGGTGTCCCTCCCTCCCACACGTGAAGCATCGGAATGGAGCAGGATTTCGCAGAGGCCTTTCCCCTTTCCAGTTTCCTTGGGTCTTTAGGGGTCTTGCTTGGACTGCTGCGGGGTGCTTCTTAAGAGGCTCTCGCTCTTGACTCTGTTTCCAAGAGGGGTTTTTGGGTACTTCAGGTTTCAGCAGGCTCACAGTCACCTGGTGGTTTTCTAGGAGTGCAATCAAGGCATCTACGCTTTGTGGTCCTTGTTGAGCCACATATTTTTTTGCATCTGCAGGCAGGCCACGTGTGCATCGATCAATCGCTACTCTTGCTACAGCAGGTGGCCCATCTCCTTCCTCTAGCCAGCTTCTCACCATGCGGGTTAACGTGGTTACTTGAGCCCGTGCTGGAAGTGATGAATGGTATTCCCAGCTATGGACACGCTGGGCCTTGGCAGGCAGGCTGAGCCCATATTGGGCGAGGATCGATCTCTTGACCACTTCATAATTTGTTGCCTCATGAACGGTGAGGTCACGGCAGGCCTTCTGGGCTTCCCCAGTTAGAAGAGGGAGTATCAGGTTCGCCCAGTCTGCCCTGGGCCATCCCTCTCTGTGGGCCGTTTTTTCAAAGATATCGAGGTAGGTTTCAACATCATCTTCTCTAGTCATTTTAATCAGATAATCTTGGGGTCTCCTACCGTGTGCCTCAGTCCTTCGGCAGAGCTCGGTGACTGCTGCATTCAGAGTGGTTTGGGCCTGCAGAATGGCGGTCAGGGCTTCCTCCATTTTCTTGTTGTTTCTCTTCACTGTCTGTATCCAAAGCGAGGTTTCACTGCTGCCCGCATTCTCCACCATATGTAACCTCCATACACAAGACTGGGAGGGTTAAACTCTGGAGGTTGAAGGAAATCATTCACTGGGCAGCGTTTTAGTGGAGCAAAACTTAAGTTTCTTTATTTTCCATAAAGCAGGGGAAAGGGGGAAGGGAGAGAACGGTAACTCAGGTAATTCCTCTTTCTCAGGTTGCTCCTTGATGCCTCAGTCTATTTCTGGAAGGGAGGCAAGAAGAGGTGTAGGATTAGTTTAGGTGATCCATTTTACTCACGTTGTCAACTAGGCCTCTATCTTCAAGAGGGTGGTCATGTTATGACTGGTCCAACGCCTGGGCTGGTTTGGGGTACATCCAACTCCCTGTGCCTGCTCTCTTCTCATCCTGCTCTCCCTACTGTGGCTTCCTTGTTCTCTTTTTAAGTGGCTGCTAATTGGGTCCAACAGCCTGCAGCTGAGGCACCCTGTCAGAGGGAAAATGGTGCACACCTGTGTTGGAGCTGTCCTTGGTCCTGAACACTGTTTAGCCCAGACCTTGTGTCCTCCTCTGATGGTGCTCTCCATGGTGCTGCAGGTGACCGTGCTGTGTTGTGGAGGACTGTGTTTCCTTCTGGCCACCACAATATATCTCAATGTATTCTGCAAAAGTTTAAAACTCTGTGAACACACTGGGACCACAAAGGACACAGAGCTGTAAGAAATACTTTATTTTTGAAGGAAATGTTGATCAAAATTCAGAATAGGTTTAGATTTGTATTTGAAAGTTTTGATTTAACTTCATTTTATGAAAAGCACCCATTTCAGTCCACAATAGCATGAATGTTGACCCTGTCCAAACCCAACTTCCTGCACAATAGCATATCTGTCACAAATACATGTAGTTTACATATAAAAGCCATGAAAAGACAGAGTGAAGTCCCCTATTTTAATATTATGTAAAGTCCAGTGTAATATCTGTTTCCCCAGCCAATGTTCAGTTTTCTAGTCAAACACACAGCTGCCCCAGTCCCAGAAGATTTGAGGCTGGGAGGTTGACGGATTATCATCCAGACGGATTACCAGGACGGGTACTCTGAGCATGCACTGACCAACTGGCAAGTGTCTTCACTGACATTTTCAACATGTACCTGATTGAGTCTGTAATACTAACATGTTTCACGTCTGTAGCCATGAAGTGTTTTGAAAGGCTGGTCATGGCTTACATTAACACCATTATCCCAGAAACCATAGACCCACTCCAATTTGCATACCGCTCAAACAGATCCACAGATGATGCAATCTCTATTGCACTCCACAATGCCCTTTCCCACCTCGACATAAGGAACACCTATGTGAGAATGCTATTCATTGACTACAACTCAGCATCCAACACCATAGTGCCCTCAAAGCTCATCACTAAGCTATGGATCCTGGGACTAAACACCTCCCTCTGCAACTGGATCCTGGACTTCCTGACGGGCCACCCCAAATGGTAAGCGTAGGTAACAAGACATCTGCCACGCTGATCCTCAACACTGGGGCCCCTCAGGGGTGCGTGCTCAGTCCCCTCCTGTACTCCCTGTTCACCCATGACTGCATGGCCAGGCACGACTCCAAACACCATCATTAAGTTTGCAGACGACACAACAGTGGTAGGCCTGATCACAGCCTATAGGGAGGAGGTCAGAGACCTGGCCGTGTGGTGCCAGGATAACAACCTCTCCCTCAACGTAATCAAGACAAAGGAGATGATTGTGGACTACAGGAAAAGGAGGACCGAGCATGCCCCCATTCTCATCGATGTGGCTGTAGTGGAGCAGGTTGAGAGCTTCAAGTTCCTTGGTGTCCACATCACCAACAAACTAGAATGGTCCAAACACACCTTGACAGTCGTGAAGAGGGCACGACAAAGCCTATTCCCCCGCAGGAGACTGAAAAGATTTCGCATGGGTCCTCAGATCCTCAAAAGGTTCTACAGCTGCAACATTGAGAGCATCCTGACTGGTTGCATCACTGCCTGGTACGGCAACTGCTCGGCCTCTGACCGCAAGTCACTACAGTGGGTTGCGCGTCCAGTCTAGTGCCTCCCCCAAAAGTGTACCACAATGATACAAACTCATTTAGCGGCCATACAAAACCTTTGAAACTATAGAGACAAGGCTCTCGCTCTTTGTAAATGTAAATTTAGCCAAACCACTCTCAACAATAACCCTATTGTTTGAAATTAATACACATTGTATAAGCACCTTACATCTTGAATAGGCATTTTAATTTAACTCAATTTACTTATAAATAAATAAATATAACACAAATTCTCCAAAAAGAAATACAAATTTCTACTTTCTATTTATGGAAGTTATACTAGTGTTAAGAAAATGAATTGGATTTTAATAACAGAGGTCAAGATTGAGAATTGAATACTTACTACCAACACTCAGTTTGGTCACTCCACCAAAAGTCCACCTCATTGACTCGCTGTACAAAAACCTCCAGACAGAAACATAGGGGAATGGTAACAGAGACATGGAACTGCTCACTGAACTTTGGTTTGTATCTGACGCTCCCTGCTGGTACACTCTGGAACTTCAGGTTCACGTTCACGTTCTCCGTTCCCCATTGAACTTTCAACAGTATGAAAACTGCTGTGTACTATGTTGATATCATATCATATTGTATCATCTAATCATCAAAAAGATCTTGATACAATAAGGCCAGAGTGGGTGTGGTATATGGCCAATATACCACACCCACGGCTAAGGGTTGTTCTTATGTGCGACGCAACATGGAATGCCTGGATACAGCCCTTAGCCTTGGTATATTGGCCATATATCACAAACCCTTGAGGTGCCTTTTTGCTATTTTAAACTGGTTACCAATGTAATTAGAGCAGTCAAAATAAATGTGGTATACGGTCTGATATACCACGGCTTTCAGCCAATCAACATTAAGGTCTCAAACCAGCTAGTTCATAAATACGCTTTTGTAATGACTTTCAGACAACACATGGAGGTGGATATCATAACTTTTCTTAATGACAGTGCAATGATTTGCCCAGGAGGAACATTTCCATAGAGACACTTTGCATTGGCATCACATGCTTCAGTGCTCTGGGAGTGTTTATAGCCCTGTGAGTTGAACACTTAATGTGAGAGCTGTATTTCATTTGAACAGAACCCATGGCAACCATGACTTTGATCACCATCTTCATCTGGACTCTGGTCTGTTACACGCAAGATAAGAGACTTTTTGAACATTTTCAGAATGAAAGCATCATGTCGTAAATGATGAATTAGGGTTATATTACCATCCTATATGTGATATTTTCCTGTTTTTCTCTGCAGGGTCTTGGGGTCAGTATGTCTTGACTCAGTCTGCAGCTAAATCAGTCCAGCCTGGTCAAACTGTCTCTATTGACTGTAGAGCCAGTAGGTAAGTTACTCAGTACTCTGGCACACAGTATTACCTGGCCTGGTACCATCAGAGGTCTGGAGAAGCTCCTAAAACCCTGATCAAATATACAATGTTATTACGGACTAAACTGTTAAAAACATTTGTGTAATGGCACTTCGTTCTTCTTTACCACCATAATTGTACCACTTGTTGGAGTTAATCTAGCAGACAGTATTCGCAACGCGAACGACAAAAACAGGATAATTGTCTTTCAAAAGTTTAATAGCCAAATATAAAAATTACAATGTTCAACGCACGGTCAAAAAACTGTGTTGCTTCAATAGTGTCTAACTCCAAACTAACCAAGTTACGTCAATTACAAGCTATTACTACGCAGGTGCGTCATATTTACATTTTAGGAAATCAGAAAATGTATTGTATATTTATATCATTTAAACATTCATAATAACCCATGCATTTAAACTAACATAAACCTTGTAAATGATAATGAAATATACATGACAATTAACTGTTTTTAACAAAGATATTATAGATCAACTAGCTCCTCGTTGGCTCTTACAATTTGCTTGAATCATTGACAACTGTAGCTAAAATAATGGACAAAGGAGAGCGAATTCAGTCAGTTTATTAGAAATTAATGGTGGCAAAGATGCAAATAGTTCATAGGCCAAAAACATCAGTATTGATTCTTAATAGACCCATGTAAAGAAATGGTCCATTCCAATGAAAACTAATTAGATTGATTACATGTAGTGAATTTGATCACTGATTTAGACGGAAGAAGTACCAACTAACTGTGCTAAACCATTGTTACAGAGACCTTCAGTGGTAAGATCTTTAGAGAGTGGAATTCACAGTAATTACCAATAAATGGACAGACTCTCTCTGTGAAATGTTGTGTAAACGTGTGTAGACGTGTGTTATTATCAGGGTCAGAGAATGACAGCTTTCCTCTGTCCCAGTCCAGATGCACTCTGATCCTCTTAGGTTTCTGTCTCAATGTGATATCAGTGGGTTGAACAGGTGGGTATAATGCCCAGTATTTACCTTCATTATATCCAACACTCCAGTATCCACTCTTTATCAATCCAGACCTCTGGACAGAGTCTGTGATCACACCTATGGTCCAGTTTTCACTCTCCCCAACCTCAACAAGCCAGCTGTGTGTCCCTGAGTTAAAGCCCTCAGAGGCCAGGACAAACTGAAGGTGATCAAACCTCTCTGGGTTGGCAGGAAGCGACTGTAAAGGATCACTGTCTCTCACACTGGTCAGATCTTCAGACAGGCGGAGACCTGGGTGGGCAGTATTGGGGTCCAGAGTCACAGGAGCTGCACATAGAGATTAGATTACAACTACAGAAAAAATTGTCAAGGGCTGGGTTTCCTGCTTTCAATGTTTTTTTTTTACATTTTAAGTAACACTACAGCGCCATATAGCTTGTAAAATAACTGGAAACATTGCCCCATATGAATATAGTAATGCATCAGGATTCACAGAGAGAGATATTTTGTTTATATGTTTTTATCTTTGATTTGTTCAGTGGCAACTCCCCCACATTTTTTTGGTTTGCAAACAAATATATATATATATAATCATTGAGTTAATAAAGCCGCATACAAACATTATATCTTTTTTGCTTTCTTGAGTAAGGCAGCTCCAAAATGCAAGTGTTTCAGCCTAGCTCAGTGCTTTCTATGATGGTGGGGCAGCCAGCAAAAAATATGGAGCTTAGGTGTTGGTAATGTTCTCTAGTTGCGCCGTGATTGGCTCAGTGTTCTGTCCCTCATAGGGACACTATGTCACCTCCAAGTCTCCAAGGGTAGAGCTCGAAAATTCAAGCCCCTTGGGTGCTGCCATAGAGTTACATTAGAAGTGCCAATCCAAGAAGGCTCAAGGTCATTGGCTACAGATAAAATTATGTAAAATCACGTTATATCTACAGTAGCTTTGATTGGACTGATCATGTCAACATCATACTTTCAAAATCCTAGCTAGTAGTCATCGTCATGAATCAAGTCGACAATCTACTGGCAAATCCTTTTTAACCCTTTTCATATGAAGAGAAATAATGAAGAGAAATTATAGATAAAACGTATCGGTGCTCATCGGCCATTGGACATAAACATAAACAAGTTGGAAATCGCAAAATCAACAATGAGTGGTTTGGAAGGAATCAGTCGCTAATTGCAATCATTGCAAAGCAATCACTAGCCTGATATTCATTGGAGTGGCTGTGTGGTCCCAAATCTGGGATTAAGGGTCTCTTTTTGTAATAAATATATTCTTGATGTCGCTTATTACCAACGCTGTATTACACACATTAGCTCGAAACATTACACAACCTGTATTACACACATCTTTTAGAATATCTAATCCTAAACACACACAGACTTATGAGGGCTGGACTCCGAGGACAAAGAACACTGCCAAGAGCCAATGGGAAGTCGATACTGCCCGAGGAGGGACTGCCCTCCATAACAACGACCAGTCAGGAGTGTGAATCTACCTACGTCATTTTATTACTATTGCTCTGTATAAATATGTGTGCCACGTGTTTAGGAGGTCTCTTTGTTCCGGACGACTCCCTAAGAGCTGAAGGAACGAGCCCGTGCACGAGTTACCAAATATCTTTGCATCAAATAAATCGCTTGATTGAATATCAATTCCACCTGGTCCCGAGTTATGACTTGTCTCCTTCTCGAGTAATTGTAAATATCAACAAATTTGGTAGCAGAGGATGGTTAAATCACTTCTGATTTCGATCTATAGCTAGTTGATGTGAGAGGAGACGGGTCTTTGACGAATTCACGAGGACGGGATGCAGGAGCCATCGGCAATTCTTCTCACCCCAGGAAACTGATCAATGAGCTCGACTAAATAAGGTAAGCAGAACCTGTTTAATCGAATCTGCAATATTGTATTATAGTATTATCCAAATTTTGATCAGTAGTACTGGGCGTGAGTATGAATTGTTGTTAAAATATTTTTTATAGATGTATTACGAATGCGAAGGCGGATTGCAAAGATATTTGTGTAATAGTTATATAGGAAAAAGGTAAAGGAAGAAGTGAGCATGTGTAAAGTGAGCCTGTGTGGCAACCCTGTGTGGGTGAAAAGTGAAACGTCTATGTGAGAGACTCCCTGGTTAAGTTTAAAGCCTAAGAGAGGCAATATTGATAGCAGTATCTGCCAACTAGAGAAGGCCTTTTGGACTAGCTGACCAGAAGGGAACACTCAGTTAAGGTGGAGAATTAAAGTAATTATAACTTAAATACATCCCCTTAGATAAAGTGTGACATATCCCGTCCTATTGATTTAGAGGACTATATACGTATTAGTTTCGTCCCGGTCGTCTAGAATTTATTCTAGCCCGGTTTGACTTTGTTTAGGGAGGGACCCGTGCGCCTCCAGTGCGTCTAATTTTAGCCACTGTTTTGAGAGTGCTTGTCTGTACGTACCTTTGAGGGTGTACGATCTGTCTGTCTAATTGGATTGAAATAGCTTCGTCCCGGAGGTTCTAGAGCTTTCTAGCCCGGTTTTGACTGTGTTTAGGCAAATTTGTGTTTGTGTGTCCCTGCTTCTGTTTGTCTTATCGTATTGTAATGTGTAATATGTGATGTTGATAATATATAACTATAATAGATAAGGTTTGGCATGCGCTGATTCCACTGACTCTGAACATATTAAATTGGCGATAACACATTGAAGAATGGCTTCTACATTGACACCTAAACCCAAATTCATTGACTACTTAGAACAGAAAATACAGGATAGAGCAGGAGGGGAGGAACAGTATAAAACAATAAAGGTGTGGGAGAAAGTGAAGTTGAGATGGACACAGGCAGGGTATTTTAGCGGGGGAGCACCTACTAAGGGCCAGCTCATGATAATGGAGGCAGGACTAAAGGAAGCAGTTCAGAAAGGGAAAGAGGGAGAAAAGGAGGGCAACAGAAAACACATGTTCAAGAAGAAAGGGAAAAAACTCTAGAAGAAGCAGAGCTGAGAGTAGGGGTTATACACAAGTTTGGGTCAGTGTACAGACCATAATCTCAGGGTCTAGTGGAACGCGCAAATCAAACCTTGAAAGCTAAAATTGCAAAGGTATGTGCAGGCTCTAAATTGACCTGGGTGGAAGCCCTGCCCCTGGCCTTGATGGCTATGAGGTCCTCACCCGGGGCAGGGACCATCTCTCTCCCCATGAGATAATGACAGGGAGGGCTATGCCTGGTCCACCAAGGGAGGGAGGTCATATGCCCGCCCTTGATGTACAACAAATTGTAATGTCTGATTATGTGAGGAAACTGACGGAACTTTCTGCAGCTCTCTACACACAGATCCACAAGGTCCAAGAGGGGGAGCTGTTGGGAGACTCGTCACCACTGAAGGTAAAAGTTGGGGACTGGGTGAGGGTTAAAGTCCACAAGAGAAAGTGGCTGGAACCCAGGTGGACTGGACCGTACGAAGTGAAGGAAGTTACTTCACACTCGGTCCAGGTCAAAGGTAAATCAGGAGCGCCTTGGCACCACCTTACACACTGCACTCCAGCCCCAACCCCTTCCAGAATTTTGACTGAAACCAGGGCCGACTTGCGCGCCCTAAACAATTCGATTCCAACCACTGACACCTTAGTTGGGGAAAATGGGACCATGGGTTCCGTTATTCACGTAGAGCCTGAGTGCTACATTCTGCTCTTCACACAGAGAGAATTAGAAATATGGAAAAAGGGAGGGGCAATCCTCTGAGATGATATTTGGCATTAGGGTAATTTACCAATATTACTAAAGTCTTTGTTTAGATATGTAGTAATTATGATACATGGGCAAAGCCATGTATCACAGGGGAGAACTAATTACTTGAAACAATTAGGAAGTATGATTGTAGCGTATGGAAGAACAAATTACTTTAATAAAAAAAAAATGTTGTTCCAGGTGTGTTGTATGTGCGCAAAGTAATGATTATAGAACTTACAGGGGATGATAGAGTTTTAATTTTGGTGTATCTTAAATACATTCCAATGAAGGGCGATTGCCTGGGCTGTGATTTTAACGTTTGAACTTGATAAGAAACAAATGTGGGGGATGGGCTGTGTTAAAAAATGAGATTGACTCAATTGATAGGACAGTATTTATAGAATATGGGTTATTTTTATTTTTTAGTTGACAGTCTTACTTAATAGGACAATATTGATCAACTTTATTTGTGGTTTATTTCACTTTTGTGATTACAGGTTCTAATTTACTATGATGGCCCTCACTGAGTCATGTAAACTAGGTAGTGGTGTACATGTGAACAGATATTCTGATTTAGATTGGTGTTTGCCCACTATGAGTAGGAGTTTGGAAAAGTAGTGATTTTATGAATGCATTATGGAAATATTAAGTAAATAATATGTTTACAGATTGAGGCCCTGCTGGAAGCTAGGTTGCTCCCAGTTAGGTTGGCATTTTGAAGGTTTGTGCCTGCAAGGCAATCAAGATAACATTAGCTTAAGTAATAAAGTTGCTGCTGAAAGGTTTCACACCCATGTTGTGTATCTGGTTTTTGCTATGGCCTCGCCTGTTGTTGAGTTGCAACAACAACAGGGGACTGACCATATGTCTCACTCCCTATGGGAGACCAGAGGATGCTCCCAGGGCCCTGATGGCCTCTGTAGACAACACCTTTCAGGTAAATTTGTGTTGCTAGAGTAACTCATTCCGTAGGTTTGCCGAATATAAGACTATTTTTAGTATGCGTTATGTGCATTTAATATAACATTGCCAAGTGGATACTTCTTAAACCAGGTAATGTTACTTAGTGGTTTCTTTACACACATTGCATTAGACTTTATTGATATGATTGAGAAAAAGTGCTCTTGTCTAGTGATAGGGAAATAATTGAAGTCAGAACCCACGGCCACCCATAGATAATTCTGGATTGAAATTGTATCCCTCATTAGTAGATTGGGCATGGGGGGAGAATCCAGATGATGAAGTAGTAGTGGTGAGGGACCACCCCCTATCCTAATCAGAGGGAAACTGAGGGAGCTCAGGGGGGAGAGGGGGATAAGACAGATGTAGAGATACGTATCACAGAAATTTTAAAGGAACTATTGGCGAGACAGGGAAGCAAGGGGGTGAAGGAAAGTAATGGTGATTGACTGTGATAGAAGTTAGATATTACCAGGAAGAAATATTGTTCATATTCATCCGCAATCGGCAGGTTTAATTAAACACATGAATGGAACAATAAATAGTAGACTAAGGAAGAACTATATAAGTACTGGAAGAAACTTGGTAGGATGAATACCTATAGTAGGATGTAGAGTTAGGAGGACCAGAGCAGGCAGAGATAGACACTGAGAATACTCTGGCTGAATACATGAGAAGATTGTTTGATAATCACACCCGTATGTCAAAGATTTTGTGACCTACAGGTGAACTGAAGGAGAGAGTGACCCACTCTATCCAACCAGGTGATGGGATGCGGGTCCAATGATTGAAAAGGAAAGACTGGAAGCAGCCCCGTTGGGAAGGCCCTACCAGGTCTTGTTGGAAACTGCCTATTTGCCATTAAGATATGTTCAGAAAGAGAGCGACCTGGGTCCACGTTGCCCACTGCAAGGAGGTAAGAAACACATACAAACACTGCTGAACACACACAGGGTTAAGGAGCAGAACCGAGTACCAATAGGGTCCGGGGGTTACCTCCTTAACGAAGACTCCCTACCCCGACCTATCATCACTGTGGTGTGTTCCTAGAGGTGTGAGTATGGGGTGGAACTCAGCAGACTGACTAAGGGCAGGAGAGGGTTGGCGGTTCTTGGAAATATGGGGGACCCTGAGCTGCATCAGTCTTAATTTTGATACATCCAGATCCACCACTCACCAAAAATAAAAAATGAATGGGAATAATTAAAAGACAGATGACTCAGGATAAGGATTCCACTAGAAGTGAGTATTATAACATAGTGGCCAGAGAGAGGCAGGATGTGGTTTTCGAGAGAAAGGTGTTCATACTTATGCATTATGCCTCTGTACAGGACCTACTGCTAGTTACCTTTGGCCTACAGTTTAAACATACTTGGGGAAAATATTAAGTGAAGGCAGTGGGCCAAGAAGATATTATACAGGTATGGGGCTTGCGCGGATGACTATGGTTAGGATACCTGCATAGACGTAAATAGCACCAAATTAACTGAGCAAAACAGAGGTGAAAACTGTACAGGGATGGGGTTGGCGAGATTGAAAGAGGCTGCTAACCCACCCCAGTTCACTCTGACTCCAGGGGAGTGTTATAGAATGACAGTAGAGATTTGGGTGATTTTAATGGAGTAAGTCAGTAGTTAATGTTACTGATCTGAGTTCAGAGGCACAGGAGAAACTACTAAACCTTACAGCCTGGTAACAGATGTGTGATGGGCGTGTACCAGTAAAGGACGTATAAGGCAGACACTATAAAAAGGGTGGGTAGGTATGTACCTGCACCCCAGTCCTATTGGTCCAGCCAGTTAGAATTAGTTACCAGAAACCAAGGAAAGGTTTAATCAGGCGTAGGAGGGGTTGTGCCAAGGAGGAGAATAGCCTTATTTGGATTGATGCGATTGGAATTCCTAGGGGAGTCCCTGATTAATATGAAGTTATGAATTAAGTAGGTGAAGGTTTCCGGACAATGTTCTTTTGGTGGGTGACGTTCAATAAACATGTGGATTGGATCAATCAGTAATGATTCATAAAGGGGAGTAGGGATGCAGTGAAGGGGATCTCAAACCAATTATCCGCCACCTCGCTCATGACTTGGAGAAGTAGGTTGGCTCTAGATATGTTGCTGGCAGAAATGGGTGGAGTATGCAGAATGGTGGGGGCAGTTGTTGTAAATTTATTCCTAAAGACACCAGAGCTTTTGCAGGATTGACAGCTCTAAGTGAAGGATGGACTGAGAACTCAGGAGTGAATACATATGTGACAGAATGGTTTGATGAAATATTTGGTAAATGGAAAACCCTAGTAGCCACAATTTTGGGGGCAGCTATTGCCTGTATGTGTATGCTTGCATTATGTGGTTGCTGTTTTGTTCCCTGTGTCCGAGGGTTGGAAAGTGCAGGCGTCCAAGCAGATGGTGAGACATAGACCAGTTCCAGATTCTGATCAGTGGAAGGAGGAATACAATTCACCAGCAGTGGTGGACGAGGAGGATACTGATGATCGATTTAATCCAGACAACTACAGATTGAATGAAACATTTCTTAGATCTAATGTGAAAATCTTGAATGAAGAGTGTAACTGGGAGGGGAAATGGGAAGTTTGTTCAGGCTAACAGATGTTGTATACATTTAGTGGAATGATGCCAAGCCTAGTAGATGATTGAGATCCTTTCAATTCCAAGGAGCCCAGGTTGAATGAGACACTCTTTAATGATTAGAAAAGACTGATTCTTTATATGAAGGTCATGACGAAGATCCTAACCGGAAGAGTTATGACTGAATAGGCCTAGAACAGTAGTTGATGAGTATGGAATATAAATACATGTATTGGTTTTGTTTGGATTAAGTTTGATTTTGTATGACATTTAGGAATCCTATGAGGATAGATGTGTAATGATCAGTGTGAAAATTTAGTCAAAGGGTGGATTGATAAAGGAATTTGTATGTTTAATGACTAAGATGTTTCACCCTGAAACTGTGTAATGTGTAAAGATGTATTAGAAATTACATAGACAATGGTTAGAATGTTACCATTTGGTAAATGAGTCAGGATGTAGTTCTTAGGCTAGCAGGAGATTAGCCATAAAAGTTTACCACCCTCATCTATCAGAGTGGAGGTCTCTGAACCCACATATATATTGGACTAGCCGTTGGCCTATTTTTCACGTCTCTTGTGAGACGTGAAGAGGGGGATTTGTAATAAATATATTCTTGATGTCGCTTATTACCAACTCTGTATTACACACATTAGCTCGAAACATTACACAACCTGTATTACACACATCTTTTAGAATATCTAATCCTAAACACACACAGACTTATGAGGGCTGGACTCCGAGGACAAAGAACACTGCCAAGAGCCAATGGGAAGTCGATACTGCCCGAGGAGGGACTGCCCTCCATAACAACGACCAGTCAGGAGTGTGAATCTACCTACGTCATTTTATTACTATTGCTCTGTATAAATATGTGTGCCACGTGTTTAGGAGGTCTCTTTGTTCCGGACGACTCCCTAAGAGCTGAAGGAACGAGCCCGTGCACGAGTTACCAAATATCTTTGCATCAAATAAATCGCTTGATTGAATATCAATTCCACCTGGTCCCGAGTTATGACTTGTCTCCTTCTCGAGTAATTGTAAATATCAACATTTTCCAAGTTTAAAATGATAAACATTCAACATTGGCCATGCTGTAAATGAAGCATGATTTGTGCCGCGCTCAAAACAACTGTTAACTGGGAAAACTTGACTTTAGTGAGTTCAAGACAACTAGGAATTCTGGAAAAATCAACTCGGAAATGTACATCCGGAACTCGGGCCTCTTCCTAGAGCTACGACCAGTTGTCTTGAAAGCACCATAAATCCAGAGAATGACAGACTTTGATGACAAAATTTGCCCACTAAGGACCGCCGCGCCACCTTCCTGTTCAATTGAGCACATCACAACAAGTTGAGTCCAAAATGTCTTGTATGCTGCTGCATAAAAGATGTAATATGCCAGGGAGATATGTATACTGTAGTTAAGAAAGTAATACTAAGTGTATGTTGTGTAGTAAGATGTTAGTAGCCCATGTGCCTCACCCTAATCATTTGGTCTATTTTTCACTCTTAATTTCATCTACTGTTCTTGTAAGAGCTTTCATTGTCTGCTTATATTCCCCCTTTCTTTATCCTACGGTTCTGACTTGGTGTACAGGGAGAACACTGTAAGAACGAACCATGTTCTGAATTCTGTTGCTGTACATTTCAAAAGTGCTAAACAAATAGTTATACTGATTACAACCATCCTTGCTCGCTCATTAATGTCTTAATCAAAATTACGAGACCCTTATGTACATCTGAATTGTCAGTAGAAACCACATTTGTTAAAGCAAGTCAGCCACATCTATGTTTTTTTAAAAGCAATAAATGGGTCTGAATGAACTGTTTCTGTCACACCCTGAGATGTTTCACCTGTTGTCTTGTCCCGTACAGTCGTTTCCAGCGTTCCATGTTACCAGTGTTTTTCCCCGTTACCCGTGTTCAGTTTTTTCCCCCGGTGTCTATCTGCCTGTTTTACCCGACTACGAGCCTGCCTAGTCCTTTGTACCTCAGCCCTTCTGCCTCGACTATCGCCTTCTGCCTGTCCACCGACCAACGAGTCTGCCTACCCCAGTGTACCTCTGCCGTGCTATCCTGTTGCCAACCTTTGCTTGTCCTCCGACTACGAGATTGTCTACCCATTAAATATCATATCTTCTATTTGAATCTACTCTGCCTCTGTGTCCGCATTTGGGTCCACTTGCCTGCGCTGTGTCAGTTTCGCTGCCAGATAAGGCTCTGCTGATAGCCAGGTGTAGCAGTGGTAAGGTGTTGGGACTGCTGTTGGGACTCTGCTGTTGGGACAGCTTTATGTAGGCCCTAACAGTTTGTAGGCACCGTTTGTCACCGTTATAGTGCAATTCATGTGTTGTTTAGTGTTGTGTTGTGTTGTGCCTTAGCTGGCATGCATCCCACTTATTTTTAATTTGCCCCACCAAGATTTACATGATAAAATCGCCACTGGATTTGTTAATCTGTTTTAATCTTTGATTTGAATCCTGGCCAAAGTCTTGTAGAAGTTGTGTTCATTGGGCCAACATTTTATTTGGTTAATTACTTACTATATTGAACAATCTCCTGCATCTTCTCCCAGACTTTGAACTGCAGGTTGCCCAGGTGCTTTGCCACATTGATCAGTGGACCTGAAACCGTCTCTGGATCCGGCACTTTGTACTGGGTTCTGGAAAAAATGTAGGAGTCATTGATGCTGTGGGGTTAGGAACCGCAGAGAAAATAGAGACAGGACACAACTAATTTACCTTTTCACTGTGGCCTTGTAGTTCTGTAGAAAAAAATAAATAATAGTAAATGACCAATCAATGTAATCACTAAAATCTATGAGATCAATTTAGTTAATCAAGTATCACAAATAATGTATACATGGTTATTAGTCCTTACCTGCAAGAATAGGATGTCTTCAGCTCTCAGCTCCCCTTCTATGGCTCTGATTGTGTCTGAAAGTGATGATATCTCTCTGCAAATCTCTTCATTCTTCTCTTTCACTATCTTACTCTTCTGCTCCTCTTCCTCCCACAGTGCAGCTATACTCTCTGCCTCTTCATCTCTTAGAAACTGATGAAGCTTTTCAAACTCCTTTTTAATCTGCTTCTCTGTGTGCTGAGCCTGGCCCTGGAGACCGTAAGAGGAATATTTGATAGACCACAGATTTTATGTGAAGGGGTAGATTACTGTAGTTTAACATTATTACATTACTCTTACCTTAATCTTACTTTCTTACCTTAATATTCTCTGCTGTTTGATCACAGGATTGTATAACTTTGTTAAAGGCCTTCAGGTTTCCCTGTAAGGGTTTTAGTGCAGTCTGGAGTTTCTCCTAAAATTGGTAGTAGTTGTAGTGAGCTGTTTTTTAAATACCCACATGAATCACAGACAACTTGTTTTACACATTTTCATGACATTTCTGATCTTCTGATCTTAACCACAAGTGACCAGTTTAAACCATCCAAGTTAAAAATGATATGTCATCAAAAATGTCATACCTTATAATTCTTGGCAGCTTTATCTATCTGACAAAGCCTGTGGTTGGTGTGTTTTTTTAAGGCCTTACACTTTAAACACAGTGGCTGTTCATCCTCCAGACAGAAGAGCTTTAGCTTCTCTTTATGCAGACTGCAGAGCACCTCAGACTCAGTTGTATCTTCCCGACTCCTCTCCTGTAAGACAGCCTCACACTGCCTCTTCAGATTCAGATTAAATGGAAGCTCAATTGATGATCTTCTTCTACAGAGAGGGCATTCCAGAATGTCCTTATGTTTCCACAGTTCCAACAAGCAGACTTTACAGATGCTGTGTCTACACGACAGGATGACCGGGTCCCTGAAGATGCTACGGCACACAGAACAGGAGAGATCCTCCTCTGGGAGAGAAACTATAGAAGCCATTTTAAGGTAATCACATCGCACAACACCAGTTTAGAATATCAGTGTCAATGTAAAATCCCTCTGCCGAGTCCTGCACTGAACTTTGCACCCTAGCAATATAGGTTGAGGTTTGTGAGTGTGTGTGTGTGTGTGTGTGTGTGTGTTCTTAATTGTTATGGCTTGTCTTCAAATTCCAACTCTAAGCTCCAAGTCCACCACTGTGTCTTAACCACTTCATGGCTTGATTCACAGTCACATGAATTATAAATTACCTTATGCCCCAGTGCTATCAAACAAATTAATTCCCTGTCCTTTTGTGAGTCAAGGACTGTATAAGGAAGTTTGCTGGTCATTTAGCTGTACTTTTACAGTTAACTCATACTGTATTCAGTACATATTGCTCAGACGGGAATCAAAATCCTGGTGTTACCTGTCCCACATAATTTTCCTATCAACTGAGTTATCTAAACTAGGGGACATAAATGGGAAAAGACACAAGAAGAAAACCATTTGAGAGTAACCCTTTCAAGACCAGGTACCTTAAGTGTGTGAAGAGCCATGTATTTAGATTCTATATACATGGCTCTGGGTGTGTGTGAGTATTGCAGAAATCTAGAACACTGTTGCTTGTAGTATATAAAACATATTCTCTCACCTCTCACCTTGTGTGTAACAGACAGAAGGAGGGGGGGGGGCTATAAACACTCCCACAGCATGTGCTGCCAATGCAAAGTGGCTCTCTATCTCTGTAAACATTCCTCCTGGGAAAAGAAACGCTCAGAAGTCCACCTCCATTGTTGTCTTAAAAACATGAATCATTTACAGTCACAAAAATCTCTCTCTTTATACAGAAATAGCTAGGCTAACAATGTGGATAAGAGTGGTGTTTTGGTGCACAGAGTAGAGGGTGAGAGGTGCAGCAAAAGTGAGCGAGGCGAGGGTGCGGCCCACATTTAACTGCAACAACCATCAACATAAATTACACGGCCATCTAACGTAATAACGTTAAACAGCTAGAGCAAGACTAGCTAGATACAATAATCCATGTAGCTAGCTAGCTAGCTAGGTAACACAACAAGGAGGAAAAAACCCAGGAGTCAATCATAAAACAGAAAAACATACATGCTCTAACGGTAGAGATAGATAGCTCGCTAACTCTGTCTTTGCTGTGAGGGTGTAGGCAGAGATGGTTTATTTATGGTATAGGGACCTTTGTTTTAGTATGGTCTGTTTATTGTCTGTCTTCATAAACAATGTCAATTGGTGCTTAGTGCACCTCCCTTTGCATCATGGATGGTGACACATTGAATGACCTTTGTCTTTGTAGGAGTTGACACAGTATACATAAAAAATATGTTAAGGCAAATCATATGTAATATATGCAAATCTTGACAGAATCTTATGTGCCTGAAGGCTATATAAGATACATTTTCTTCTTCTTCCCTCCCTCCCTCTCCTTCTGCATCAGGATGCCTCGCTGACCTACGACCCAGATGCACCCCCAGGCGAGCCCCAGAATTATGTTCTCTTCAGAGAGGGGCAAACCTTTGGGGGTCACATTACCTACACCACCGCCTGATCGCCATGGACCTCAAAGGTAACCAACCTTTGATAGCCCGCAGGGCATCGTTGCCGAAACGTTTTGAAGCACTTAACCGCTTCCTTGAAATTTCACACAGATGGCTTGTTGAATGTCACTTCGAGTTCACAGATTGAGTAAACATGTCATGCTGAAGGTTTTACAAAGTTTGCCACAATTACAGTGTACATCTTTAGGTATGACGGTGACAATGCATGTTATTGTAGTAAGAGAATGGCTACAGAGGCAGATATAGATTGAACAACAAGGTTGGTTACATTTAAAAACAGAATCAACATCCTCTGTGTCCATTGCCATTATATAGGTAGCCTTCAGACACTGAGACAGGAGGGGAGCCTCTATGAGACTGGGAAGGATCCCACTGCTCTCACATGGTAAGTGTGTGTGCTTGTGTCTGTCTGTGTGTGTACGAAGTAAATTACTTCTCTTTGCAGGGAGGGCAATGTAATGGTGCACAAAGAGAGCCTGCCAACAAAGAACTCCTTCCTCCTAGACCTGGACAAGTTAGACGTGAGTATGACACACAAACACCACGCACACTACTTCTCTTCCCTCCCTTTAAACCCAAATAATTAAGGCTTTTTAAATAGGATAGTCCAAAAACAAACCCTAGCCTTTATTCCTTTAAGCCGGATGTACACTAATCGATTTTGGCCCCGATTTGGCTGTCGCTGACAAGTTTTTGAGATTGGAGACAAAATCCCCATGTTGTTGCCTATTGGAGCGCACGGCCGTTACAGACGCTCGTTTAATATGAGCTACGGATCCTGTCTGTGAGCAGTTCCAGACGTCGCAATATTTTCAAACATGTTAGATTTAATCGGCACAAAATCTGCAATGCTCTTGTAATGTGAGATGTGCAACGTCAAGTTTTGAGAACAGTGATCAGCAATAGCCAATGAGAACTCGCCAGTGAGATGATGAGGTTGTTTCATATCACCCAGACTCTCGAGCAGGATCGATGCCTACTACTAGTATCCATTTGTACTTGGCTTTAACCAAAGCAAAAGTGCCAAATCGTTACAGCTCTGAAGTTCACAAGCAATGTTATTCAATTCAAAATGTTGGCTAGATATTTTAACTCTGTATGGCAGGTGTGAAAGTTGTAGGCTGCTTTGAGCCGCAGCTCATTCTAGCTACGTTAACAATCTAATCACATCATTGTTTTTGCGTGGCAGCGTGGTGGTATCGAGAATCCTCACACCCAAGTGAAGAGTGTGACACCCCGTCTGTGCCAGATCGTTGAGTGTGCGCACCACTACATTGGCAAGACAAAAAACATCCGTTTGGTGTGAGAGGCTGGGCGATGTTGTGTAGTGTCCACTTAGCATTAGCCGATTGCATGTCTGAAGGAATCAGATAGGTGTAAGTAATATATATATATATATATATACAGTGGGGAGAACAAGTATTTGATAACCTGCAAAATCGACAGTGTTTCCCACTTACAAAGCATGTAGAAGTCTAATTTTTATCATAGGTACTCTTCAACTGTGAGTGACGGAATCTAAAACAAAAATCCAGAAAATCACATTATATGATTTTTAAGTAATTAATTTGCATTTTATTGCATGACATAAGTATTTGATACATCAGAAAAGCAGAACTTAATATTTGGTACAGAAAACTTTGTTTGCAATTACAGAGATCATACGTTTCCTGTAGTTCTTGACCAGGTTTGCACACACTGCAGCAGGGATTTTGGCCCACTCCTCCATACAGACCTTCTCCAGATCCTTCAGATTTCGGGGCTGTCGCTGGGCAATAGGGACTTTCAGCTCCCTCCAAAGATTTTCTATTGGGTTCAGGTCTGGACCTTGAGATGCTTCTGACGGAGCCACTCCTTAGTTGCCCTGGCTGTGTGTTTCGGGTCGTTGTCATGCTGGAAGACCCAGCCACGACCCATCTTCAATGCTCTTACTGAGGGAAGGAGGTTGTTGGCCAAGATCTCGCGATACATGGCCCCATCCATCCTCCCCTCAATACGGTAAAGTCGTCCTGTCCCCTTTGCAGAAAAGCATCCCCAAAGAATGATGTTTCCACCTCCATGCTTCACGGTTGGGATGGTGTTCTTGGGGTTGTACTCATCCTTCTTCTTCCTCCAAACACGGCGAGTGGAGTTTAGACCAAAAAGCTCTATTTTTGTCTCATCAGACCACAAGACCTTCTCCCATTCCTCCTCTGGATCATCCAGATGGTCATTGGCAAACTTCAGCCGGGCCTGGACATGCGCTGGCTTGAGCAGGGGGACCTTGCGTGCGCTGCAGGATTTTAATCCATGACGGCGTAGTGTGTTACTAATGGTTTTCTTTGAGACTGTGGTCCCAGCTCTCTTCAGGTCATTGACCAGGTCCTGCCGTGTAGTTCTGGCCTGATCCCTCACCTTCCTCATGATCATTGATGCCCCACGAGGTGAGATCTTGCATGGTGCCCCAGACCGAGGGAGATTGACCGTCATCTTGAACTTCTTCCATTTTCTAATAATTGCGCCAACAGTTGTTGCCTTCTCACCAAGCTGCTTGCCTATTGTCCTGTAGACCATCCCAGCCTTGTGCAGGTCTACAATTTTATCCCTGATGTCCTTACACAGCTCTCTGGCCTTGGCTATTGTGGAGAGGTTGGAGTCTGTTTGATTGAGTGTGTAGACAGGTGTCTTTTATACAGGTAACGAGTTCAAACAGGTGCAGTTAATACAGGTAATGAGTGGAAAACAGGAGGGCTTCTTAAAGAAAAACTAACAGGTCTGTGAGAGCCGGAATTCTTACTGGTTGGTAGATGATCAAATACTTATGTCATGCAATAAAATGCAAATTAATTATTAAAAAATCATACAATGTGATTTTCTGGATTTTTGTTTTAGATTCCGTCACTCACAGTTGAAGAGTACCTATGATAAAAATTACAGACTTCTACATGCTTTGTAAGTAGGAAAACCTGCAAAATTGGCAGTGTATCAAATACTTGTTCTCCCCACTGTATATATATATTTTTTTTTTAAATGTGATTTAACCTTTATTTAACTAGGCAAGTTAGTTAAGAACAAATTCTTATTTACAATGACGGCCTACCAAAAGGCAAAATACCTCCTACGCGGACAGGGGCTGGTATTAAAAATAAATAAAATATAAATATAGAACCAAACACACATCACAACAAGAGAGACAAAACAACACTACCAAAAGATATACCTAAGACAACAACATAGCAAGCCAACAACACAGCATGGTGGCAACGTAACATGACAACAACATGGTAGCAACACAACATGGTACCAGCACAAAACATGGTACATACATTATTGGGCACAGACAACATCACAAAGGGCAAGAAGGTAGAGATGAGAATACATCACGCAAAGCAGCCACAACTATCAGTAAGTGTCCATGATTGAGTTTTTTAATTAAGAGATTGAGATAAAACTGTCCAGTTTGAGTGTTTGTTGCAGCTCGTTCCAGTCGCTAGCTGCAGCGAACTGAAAATAGGAGCGACCCAGGGATGTGTGTGCTTTGGGGGCCTTTAACAGAATGTGACTACCGGTATGGGTGTTGTATGTGGAGGATGTGGACTGCAGTAGATATCTCAGATAGGGGGCAGTGAGGCCTAAGAGGGTTTTATAAATAAGCATCAACCAATGGGTCTTGCGACGGGTATACAGAGATGACCAGTTTACAGAGGAGTATAGAGTGCAGTGATGTGTCCTATAAGGAGCATTGGTGGCAAATCTGATGGCCGAATGGTAAAACCCTTACCTGCTGATCTATAAATTATGGTTAGTTTGGCAGCTGGGGTGAAAGAGGAGATAGAGGAAACCAAGTCTACATTTAACTTTAGCCTGCAGCTTTGATATGTGCTGAGAGAAGGACAATGTACCGTCTAGCCATACTCCCAAGTACTTGTATGAGGTGACTACCTCAAGCTCTAAACCCTCAGAGGTAGTAATCACACCTGTGGGGAGAGGGGCTTTCTTCTTACCAAACCACTGACCTTTGTTTTGGAGGTGTTCAGAACAAGGTTAAGGGTAGAGAAACCTTGTTGGACACTAAGAAAGCTTTGTTGTAGAGCCAGCTGAGTATAAGACTGTATCATTTGGCATAACTCATGTTCGAAATGATATCATACCAGTGTCTTGTTGTGACAGTTCTCTTTATGTCCAGAAGGGAGAGATATTGGCTGATGTTACCCAACCAGTGCCTCACTGTTCAGGTAAGGACCATAAAACCAACAAAACCCAGTGCATCTTCCTTTTAAAGTAACATTTCCAAGATGAACATTTTAACATGACTTATAACTTAGCAACTTTAAACCAGTATGACCAGAAATGGGGTTAAAGAGGATCAGACCAAGAAACGAGCCGCTCTCTGTCACTCACACACTTCCTTTTAATTTAACCGTGTTTCCTGTGTAGTGGCTGTTGCCATGGAGACGGTAAACAGCCGCTTGGGAGCGCGCTCAGAAGTGCTACCGACTGGAGGGCAGTGTGAGGGTGTGGTCGGACTTCTTGAGGATCCACCTGCACCCAGGGCCGCCCATAAGGGGGAAAGCTTTCTGGGGCCCAGCTGCGGCCCATGGTCGCCAGCAATAATCATGTTCATCCTAAATATTGTAAGAAATAACCAATTTTATTTCTAACTAAAATACTCACCATTACTTAATAAAAAGAGCAAAAATTAACATTGTATTGTTGCTTTAGTAAAATGTATCCTGTTTCATAATGAACATATAGACCCCAAAATAAATGTAATTAATATTTTTTTTCAGTCAGCTCCGAAAAGCTGCCCCAGCCAGGCTGCAGAGACGAGCAGTAGCCATGAGGATAATGTTAGCCAAGAGGTAGCTAGTTTCAGTAAAGCAGCCACTGAGAAAGAGCATGTTCTGCATTGCCAGACACCAGGATTTAAACCCACAGCGACTTTTGTGGACAGCAATAATGTGGTGGAGGAGTCTGTTATGGAGCCAGAACCCAAATCACAGGATGCTGGACATGAAGGGGAAGCCTGCGCAAGTGTCATTGACCCAGGGAGCTACAATGACCCGGGAAAATGGCACAAAACACTACTTTGATAAAAAGTATGTCCGCAAAAGATTCAAAAGACAAGCCTTTCCCAGCATATTTGTCACACTCTAAAGCAGCAAACGGACGTGAGAAGGTTAAACGAGACTGGCTGTTTTTTAGCGAATGTGAAAAAAATCATTGTACTTTGTTCCATGCATTCTCTTTTCTGACGAATTAGAGAAGAAGTCTATAAACCCACTTAATAGCTGAGAGGGGTTTAATGTGTCCACAACGAAGTGGCAGAAACTCTAAAGTAAATTACCAGAGCATGAAAAAAGCAGCCCACATAAACACTGCTACTGGAAGTGGCGGAATCTACAGCATTCCCTAATACATGGCACAGGTGTTGGTGCCCAGTTCCAACAGGAATTCCAAACGCAAGTTGAAAAAAACGGCTTTGTTGGAGAGATTATTAGATGTTACGCTCTTTTTGGCATCTAGAAATCTAGCTTTCAGAGGGGACACCAACGAGCTTGGTGATGTTCATAATGGAAATTCTTTAGGTCTACTCGAGCTTATTGCAAAATATGGTTCTGTCACGCGAGAGCGTCTAGAAAAAGTCAAAGATTATAGACGAGAGGAACGGCTACCAGCGCACTATCTGTCATGGCGCTCAGAATGAATTCATTGAACTGTGTGGAAATCACGTTCTCAACACCATTCTCGGGGAAAGACTCAAGTCAATCTATTTCTCTATAATATGTGATGCCACGCCAGAAATATCACATGTTGAGCAGAACGTCCTGCTTCTGAGGTACGTGTATAACGATGACGCACATGGCAAAAGATGGACAATAAATTAACGTTTTAGTTTGTAGACTGCAAAAAAGAGAGGAAAATAAATCGCAAGCATGATAGAGGAATCTCTCCTAAAGCATGGAATCGACCTCACTGACTGCCGTGGACAAGGGTATGATAATTGTAGTAATATGTCGGGAAAAGTGAAAGGTGTTGCAAGCCCAAATTATCCATCTAGTAGGTGTACATGCTGTCCAGTCATGTAAAGAAATGGCAACTTATTTCGGATGTGTCAATCGCCTCTACACACTCTATAGCGCAAGTCCAGACCGGTGGTCTGTGTTAAAGGACAAGACGGGATGCTCGCTTCATCGCGTGAGCGATACACGATGGAGTGCGCGTATTGATGCGGTAAGACCTGCTGCTTGTCACCTCCCCAGTGTGATTGAAGCACTTGATTGCATAATACCATCCTGCAAATTATCCAACGAGGCCTTATCAGATGCAAGAGGACAGAGATAATATTTTACATAATTCACAGCAGTTGTCATGTGCACTATCTGGGTAAAAATACTGGAACATATTGAAGATAGGCTGCCACTCTGCAGGAGCAAATTTCTATCTTTGGATCAGGAAACAGCAAACATTGATGCTCTACAGCAGGAAATAATTTATTTGAGAAATAAGTGGGATTCAATGCTTGCTGAAGCTCAAAATATAGCCCATGCAATGGGCATCCCACCTGGGTTTACCCATAGCAGGAAGAGAAAGCGCCAGCTCACTGAAGAAAGGTCAGATGCACAGGAGACTCCTGATGTAACATTTCGGAATTCTATGTATTATGTTGTAGTGGACAGTATAATTGCACAGCTGACATCCAGATTTCAGTCGATCAGGGACATTTGCAATGAATTCAAGGGAATACTCAAGTTCCAGCAGTTGGGTGAGGAGGATATTAAGTAATCTTTTTTTAATTTTTTTATTTCACCTTTATTTAACCAGGTAGGTCAGTTGAGAACAAGTTCTCATTTGCAACTGCGACCTTGCCAAGACAAAGCAAAGCAGTGCGACAAAAACAACCCAGAGTTACACAGTAAACAAACATAGTCAAAAACACAATAGAAAATCTATATACAGAGTGCAAAATGTAGTGCAAAATGCAATAAGGTTCGGAGGTAGGACAATAAATAGACCATAGTGGTGATATAAATTACAGGTTAGCATTAACACGGGAATGAAGGATGTGCAAATTATGATGTGCAAATGGAGATACTGGAGTGCAAGATTAGCAAAAAATAATAAAAATAAATATGGGGATGAGTTAGTAGTGTGGGCTAATTACAGAAGGGCTATATACAGGTGCAGTGATCGATAAGCAGCTTTGACAGCTGATGCTTAAAGTTAGTGAGGGAGATAGGAACCTCCAGCTTCAATGATTTTTGCAATTCGTTCCAGTCATTGGCAGCAGAGAACTGGAAGGAATGGCGGCCAAAGGAGGTGTTGGCTTTGGGGGTGACCAGTGAGATATACCTGCTGGAGCGCATGCTACGGGTGGGTGTTGCTATGGTGACCAGTGAGCTGAGATAGGGTGGGGATTTACCTAATAAAGACTTATAGATGACCTGGAGCCAGTGGGTTTGGCGACGAATATATAATGAAGGCCAGCCAACGAGAGCATACAGGTCGCAGTGGTGGGTAGTATATGGGGCTTTGGTAACAAAACGGATGGCACTGTGATAGATTACATCCAATTTGCTGAGCAGAGTGTTGGAGGCTAATTTGTAAATGACATCGCCGAAATCAAGGATCGGTAGGATAGTCAGTTTTACAAGGGCAAGTTTGGCAGCATGAGTGAAGGAGGCTTTGTTGCGAAATAGGAAGCCGATTCTGGATTTAATTTTGGATTGGAGATGGTTGATGTGAGTCTGGAAGTTGAGTTTACAGTCTAACCAGACGCCTAGGTATTTGTAGGTGTCCACGTATTCTAAGTCGGACCCGTCGAGAGTAGTGATGATAGTCCGGTGGGCAGGTGCGGGCAGCGTAAAGATAGAAAAGCAAGCATTTGGTTTTACTAGCATTTAAGAGCAGTTGGAGGCCACGGAAGGAGTGTTGTATGGCATTGAAGCTTGTTTGAAGGTTAGTAAACACAGTGTCCAAAGAGGGGCCAGATGTATACAGAATGGTGTCGTCTGCGTAGAGATGGATCAGAGAGTCACCAGCAGCAAGAGCGACATTGTTGATGTACAGTGGGGAGAACAAGTATTTGATACACTGCCGATTTTGCAGGTTTTCCCACTTAAAAAGCATGTAGAAGTCTGTAATTTTTATCATAGGTACTCTTCAACTGTGAGTGACGGAATCTAAAACAAAAATCCAGAAAATCACATTGTATGATTTTTATCACAATATTTTTATTGAACAGGTAGACAGTAGTGACAATGAAAACTAGCACTCAGAGAGTAGACCACTGCTCAGTTTTTTTCTTTAACCCTATCCCCCATCATTCCCAGTAAACCCCACACACACACATACACATTCACAAACAAACACAGACTACATACCTAAAAACGAGGACCTGGAAAACAAAAGGCACGAGAAAACCAACACAGTACAAGGGAAGGAGAAAGAAGAAAAGAAAAGGGAGGAAAGAAAGATAAGTAAACTAATCAGGGGGTAGTGTCTCTAACTTTTCAAAGTAAGAAATAAATGGCTGCCATTTTTTTGTAAAGTTGAAAGTGGAGCCCCTTATTGAAAATTTAATTTTTTGCATTTGCAAGAAAAACATAACATCCCTGAGCCATTGAGAGATGGATGGGGGGTGGACTGACTTCCAATCCAAGAGTATTCTACGTCTGGCCAGTAAAGAAGTGAATGCAACCACCTCTGCCCGTCTGTGGTTCAAGGAGGACAAGTCAGCAGGGATGCCAAACACTGCTAACAGAGGGCACGGCCGCAAGGCCACACCCAGCACCTCAGACAGTACCTTGAATATAGAGTCCCAATAGCTATTTAAGGCAGGGCATAGGGCAAACATATGAGTGAGATCACAGGGGGAGGCATGGCATCTATCACACTCATCCTTTACGTCAGGGTAAATACAAGCCAGTCTGGCCTTGGAGAAGTGCACCCTGTGTACCACTTTAAATTGGATAAGACCCAGGCGAGCACAAGGTGTCGTGGAGCGTATCCTGTCTATTACCTCACTCCACCACTCCTGCGTAAACTCAACCCCCATCTCCCGCTCCCAAGCCGACTTGATTTTATCAGTGGAATGCACATCAAGAGACATAATACACAAGTAGATTTGAGAGATTAGCCCACTCTGATGGGGCAGAAGAGATAGCACAACATCCCAGGGTCTACTTGGGGGCGGGGCAGGAAAGCCTGGGAACTGGGATGAAACAAAGTGGCGTACCTGAAGGTAGCGGAAAAAGTGAGTTGGAGGCAAGGAGCGCTTAGAGACAAGATCAGGAAAACTGTCAAAACCACTGTCACCATACATGTCCTGAAAGGTCGCAATACCCTTTCTTGACCAGAGGGAGAAGGCAGTATCCACTATGGACGGGGGAAATGCATGATTTCTATTGATAGGGGCTAAGGTAGATGCAGAGGAGAATTTAAAGTGCCGTCGAAACTGGTACCAGATCTTAAGGGTGGAGAGTACCACAGGGTTGCCAGTATAACGGGAAGGTGATATTGGGAGGGAAGAGCAGAGCAGGGCAGGGAGAGAAGTAGAGATGCAGGAGCGTGACTCAAGGTGGCACCATTGGGAGTCTGAAGCATGTAGCCAGAATGGCAGTTTCTGAAAATTGGCCGACCAGTAGTAATATAGAAAGTTGGGTAAAGCCAGACCGCCACTAAATCTACATCTCTGAAGTAGAGCTCTACTGACTCTGGGCACCTTACCTGCCCATATGAATGATGTGATGGCCTGGTCAATTGACTTGAAAAAGTTCCTCGGCAGAAAAAGGGGAATAGACTGAAAAAGATAGAGGAATTTAGGCAGACTATTCATCTTAACTGCATTAATCCTTCCTATGAGTGTAAGAGGTAAATTACCCCACCTCTGAAAATCAGACTTCATCTGTGTGAGAAGGGGAGCAAAGTTCGCAGAGAAAAGAGAGGGAAAAGACCGAGTCACATTCACTCCCAGATATTGAAAGCCAGAGCGGCTGAGCTGGAAAGGCAAGTCAGACTGACGTAGCTGGAGTGCCGCCGGGTTTACTGGAAAGCATTCGCTCTTCTGGAGATTTAATTTGTAACCTGAGAAAGACCCAAAGTTGTCCAAAATTGAAAGAATAGAGGGCAGGCAAACCACCGGGTTACTGACATAGAGCAGCAAATCATCGGCATACAACGACAACCTGTGCTCAATCCCCTCCCGTGAAACACCCTGAAACATGGGAGATGCTCGCAAGGCAACAGAAAGAGGCTCAATCGCAATGGCGAACAGTAGGGGGGACAGAGGACAACCCTGCCTAGTGCCGCGTCCCAGGGCAAAATAGTTGGAACGGGTGTCGTTGGTGCAGACACTGGCCTGAGGGGATGCGTACAGTAGGCGGATCCACGAGCAAAACTTGTCCCCAAACCCAAATCTTCCAAGTACCGCAAAGAGATAGTCCCACTCAATTCTATCAAAAGCCTTCTCCGCATCCAGAGAGATTACCAGCTCAGGGCACTCAGAGACTTGCTTGGAATAAATAATATTAAACAAAGTCCGAATGTTGAAAAAAGAATGTCTCTCCTTGATAAAGCCAGTTTGCTCCTCCGAAATGATTCCCGGTAGGACCGTCTCCAAGCGTTGTGCGATAAGCTTCGCAAGCACCTTAACATCTACATTAAGGAGGCTTAAGGGCCTATACGAAGAACAGGAAGTGGGGTCTTTTCCTTTTTTAAGAAGCAGCGCTATGGATGCCTGCGTTAAGGTCAGGGGCAACGTGCCGCGTTCAAGCGACTCGTTGTATACAGATAGTAGTAAGGGTGCTAACTTGACCTGGAATTTCTTAAAAAACTCAGTGGGAAAGCCGTCAGGCCCCGGGGCCTTGCTACTCTGCATTGATTTAATAGATATAACCACTTCCTCAAGGGTGAGAGGGGAATCAAGGTGAGCCGTAGAGTCAGCGTCAACCACAGGGGTGTCCAATGAGTCCAGAAATTGTTTCATTTTGGACTTGTCTGTCGGGGACTCTGACGTATACAGGGAGGAGTAAAAGGATGTAAAGGTGTCATTGATTCCTTTAGGATCCAAGGTCAAAGTTTGGGAGGCATCTGCAATTTGGGGAATCAGCCGCGTAGCAGACCGTCGTTTCAATTGATGTGCCAGCAGGCGAGTGGCCCTGTCTCCATGCTCAAAATAAGTAGCACGTGAGCGTAAAAGCAACCGCTCAGCATCCTTAGTAGAAACAAGGTTGAATTCAGACTGTAAGTTTAAGCGCTGTTTATATAGCTCAGGGGAAGGGGCCAAGGCATATCGTCGGTCCAAGTCAAGGATGGCCGAGGAAAGCTCCTCAAGTTTAGCCCTACG